>BSBM01000454.1:6122500-6775625 GCA_027924585.1 Larix kaempferi | reverse complement strand
CCTTGCCATTTGGAAAAAAAATAGTAAATGATCTAGTTTACCTCCAACAGTAAATTAGTAAAAGATCCAATTTACCTCCTACTTGATCACTCATCAGGGCAGGGAGGTAGAAATTAAAAAGTGGTCTAATTGGACACCTTTTCTCCCCAACCCTCATTTTCCTCTAGGTAGGAACTAATTTGATGGGTTCTACATCCACCAAGCCCACCTCCTCTAATTTGTTTATAAAAAATTCAAACAAAGGGTTTCCCCTAGTATCATTTCCCCTATACTCTACTTACTATAAAATCCGAAGCCCCTCTAAGCATAATATTACTTAATCTCATGAAATATTGAGCTAATAGGCCTTCCCATAAAGGCACCCAATTATCCCCATAGGTCCCATTAAATGCTTCCCTTAGCTCCAATACCTTAATCAAGAAGCACTTGTTAGTTAGCCTCATTTTTCTTTTCTTCCATCCAATAATTAGATCGTTGACTTGCCTATAGGATCTATAGATAAAAGTTTCCATCCTTCAAAAATCTAGACAATTCTGCTAATATCTTAACCTCATCCCCCATTGTTTCTCTTATCCTGACAACATCTAGTTTGGGCATCTCACTTAGTCTCATTAAGGCTTGTATTTTGAGGGGTTTCCCAAACCCCTATCTTTAAAAGTCATAAAAATCATAGGAGACCATCCACTAGGGCTTAGCCTTCTCTAAAGGCCCCATGGACTGTCTTCTACTTTACCTTTTGAATCTCCTTCTTTGCTTTGGTTTGGGATATGCAGAAGTGGGATTTACTCCCCTTCTTGGATTTTAAACCCTTGGTACTATTATTACACAACTTGTAGTTGTCTCTGAAGGTTATCCTATCTAGGACGGTAGAGGTGACCCAAGAGATGCCACAGTTCCCAATACAATTGGGTGTCACGTTAACCGTGGCACTCTTCACTTTAGATCAATCCTAAGCAAGGCCAAGGGGGAGACCCTAGCTTAGCCAATGAAGGCTAGCGAACCCAATCAAGACCTCCTAGGGGAAAGTGATGATGATAAAGGAGAAGATCAAGATAGGATTAGATCTAGATCTAGAATAGATAAGTGGACCCAATGAGTTAGGGATTGGTTGAAGAGGCTTAAAGAAGGACAATTTTTCAACCAAGGATAGATAAGGGTCACTTATAGGTTTAAACAAGTAGATCTAAATGGATCTAATGCCAAAATTAAAGATCCAAGTGGGGCCCACCCTTAAAATGAGGAAAATGGTCCAAATGGGGCCCACAAGGTAAAAATGGAAGTGATGTGGCACTAGAAGGTTTTCTATGATGTAGATCTGACGATTAGACAAGGAATGAGCAATACCCACAAACTGGATCTAGGAAATGGTCATATACCCAACAAGTGCGACCTCCCTTGGAGAGGCCCAATGCCTTAAATCGGGGGGTAAATGGAGTCGGATGTCCACCAAACTTTAGATCGGGAATGTTATGATAATTATTAAGGTGGGTTTTAATTATTAAGCCTAGATGATTGGTAGATCCAAGTAGATCTGAAAAATAAAAATGCAAGGGTTTTGACTTTTAGGGTTTGAGATGACCAATGGATGGAAAATGCATGGAACTAGATACATACTTCAACAGCTTGTGGCCACTTTGAAAATTGATAATTTTTCCCTTGTGTGTATATTCAAGAGTGAGATCCAAAATCTCCAAGTGAAATCGCATTTCCTCCAAGTTGACTAATGTGCCCTCCTCCTGCAAGAAAAGATCTATATGAGAATCGATCTAGCAAAAGAATGACTAAAATGGTGAAAAGATGAAAGAGAAAGCATCAACTATGTCACTAAGATACAATAATGATACTCCCTGAGACAAAAGGCCAATCCAAAGGTAAGATATGGGGTTTCCCCACAATAGTGTCCCTCTAGAGCATCGTCCTCTTCACCAACATGACCTCCATGCATAAAAGCGTTTGAAACCCCGAGATCCACAATGATACATAGAGAAAAAGATTGTATATTCAAATTGCAAAAGAATCCATGAAGACTAGAGAAGTAGATCTACAAAAGTAGTATTTTTATTCCAAGTTTCAAGAGATCCAAAGGTGCCTTTACAATAGGGGGGTCTCCTCCTTAAATAGGATGAGGGAGACCAAAACCCTAAACCAGTTTTGAAAACTAGTGGTGGAGATCAAAAGATATAAAAATGTAATCAATGGCTAAGATGAGCTGATACAAATATGACATGGATCACTCACATGAGGAGGTGTGCACTCACTAAAAGAGGCCTCCAAGGGGTGTGCACCACATAAAAATGACAAAAGTACAAAGGGTGCCACATAAGATGACTAGGACAAGTGACTAGGAGCACATGGTGGGGCTAGGAGGTATTATTTCCCTTCACTAGCATGTCCCCATGGCACAATAATATAACATATGACTCTATGACATGTCCATGTGAACAAAAGATCAGATCATGGCCCCCTCTATTGAGAGAAGAATACATCAAAAGACAACCTGTAGACTGTGTGGACCCCACTAAATGCTGCAAAATGATTAGGAAGGAGTGGGATACACCATAGATGACCTTTGAGCAGACCATGTTCCAAAACCTTGCCTCAATTGCCCAAATCCATTTCTTTAATGACCTTTTTATTCCATTGTTATCCCACCTAAAAATCCATCAAACTACCGAAAAACAACTGCCTGGTGCTCGGGCACAAAATCTGATTGTACCATCATGTCCTGAAAGGGGGTAATATGGTAATGATGAGTGGCTGGACCACCCCCTTCCTTTGTATCACCCTAGGCAATGACTTGCCTCCAAATATCTGCTGGTCAGGCCAGCTCAACATGGCCAGCCGCCAAACTGGTCAACTGGTGAAAAAATGCCCATATCATCTTTGAGAGTGTCTGTAATTGAAAATAAAGTGTCCCAATGGATCCAGAAGACCCAAATCCACTAAGGATGAGTACCCATACACCATGTGGCATCCTATAACATCATCTATAGCATCCACCATACCTGGACAATAATAATATAATGGTCTGAAGATAATAATCATCAATAAAAAGTACAACAACCATCATTTGAAAAGTTGTGCCCACTGTATGGAACCACAATAAGGTGCATCAAGGACCATAGATCATCATCATAAAATATAACTGGCCCAACTCATCATGGATCCCAAGGTTGACATGGTCAAACTAGGTTTGACCAAGTCAAAACTGATCAAAATATAACCCAAGCTCGGAGAGCCTGCTGCTGCAAGTGAATATGGTTAAGACATGCTCTTTTAATCGTTTTCATAGCAAGACTCAAAGCATTAAGCAATCATTTCGTTGGCAGTTAGCATTTAATTTTACTAATTCATCAAGTTAAATAATATTTTACTTACAAAAGAACCTCGAGAATATGCTCATTTGTAGACATGATCAATCTGCAAGCAATAGGGTGGAGGCTAAGAACACAAGGCTAGGCTAATAGGGATGACTTGATTGACTCAACACTGTGATACTTTGGATAAAGGATAGGGTGTTACACACTTAAGCATGTGTTGGACCAAGAATACACAAGGAATGGCAGTGTCTCACAAATGGATGAGTTGTTCAGAGAAGTGCTTATTCAACCTTGGCAAAAAGTCTACTACTAGAACCGCCATGAACTGGGTGCCCGACTAACGGTAACTTGAGGTTCTAAGGGATATTTTGAATTAGTTGTCGCTTACTCCATCTCAAATCATAACCCACAGGCTCAATGAGGAAAATTTCACTTAAGGTCAGCAGTCTTTAGATTTGGCATATGTTTAGCCACTGCTTTATTTGGACCTTTTGATTTGATTTGATTTCACTTTCTTGGCCAACAATATTTAGATTTAGCATACATTTATGCATTGTTTTTTAGGCCTTTAGGACCCCTCTGGGATTTTGCATGTGCTTAGAAGCACAACTAATCACAGCTTTCATCTGGGGTGCATTTACATTTCATTGCATTTCATTGACACAACCCTTTTCATTGGGCTTCACAAAAGATATAACAATAATTTCCATTGTAGTACAATTTGCTTTAGGTTTTAGCCAACACAACTCAAGCAACTAGGGGGAATTCCGCAAATCAAAACCACACATCGGGGCAACCGACTAGAATGATAAAGGCATAAAATCCAACTCACCAAAGGCAAGTTTTGTTGCCAACTTAGAGCCAAGACACAATACTAACATGGATGGTGTCCAACACAGAGGCAAAAATGGGGATGTCCTCCATATCACAAGATGAGGTGTAAGTCAGGGTGTAATGTCCCCATTCAAATAAGTGCATAGTAAGACAATCCCATCAATCCTACTAGTTTCCTAGGTTGGATGGGCACATGTGGGATGGTAATAAGGAAACTAATAAATGATATTTAGACATTAGAAGGGTTCAAGAATTTAATAAATATGATGAATAAATAAATTCAAAAGAAATTCTAGGTGGCAAGTGGTTTTGGAGACATATGGAGGTGGTGGGACCCACACTAGCTTGATTTTTCAATGACACATGGCAGCTCTCTCTTGCCAATTCGAATTCATGGGAAGGTGAACACTCTTGGGTGAGTTGGTAAGTCATAACACATGGCATTGAGCATATTAGGTCGAAATGGGAAGGAATAGTAACCTCCATGGGAGAGGAAGAGTCAAATTGGAGACTAGTGGACACATGGGCTAGATTCCCTAGTTTTATGACAACAATAATGAAGCATCTATGACATTTTATGACAAAATTCAGACCTGACTTCTTACACCTGACCATTATGACATGTCAGCCCCAAAAATAGGCTCAAGAAGGCGCTCATGGAGTTGGAGGAATCTAAAGAGACTCAAATTCGAATTTGGGAGAAGATGGAAGGTTGGAACTAGGAGACAAGTGGCAAATGAGGAATATTTTCTAAATGGAAAATTATTGAATCTATTGAGAGGATTTCGACCCCTTGAAGGCTAATGTTGGTTATAAAATGTAGAAATCAAGTATGAGAATGGATTTTGATGATTTGAGAAAAATTGCATTTGTGAAGAGAGAGCTAGTGGATGACTAGTTTCTTGCCTTAGCCAATTTCGAGGGTGAAAGATTCCCATCCAAGTTGGTGTTTGGAGAGGCCACTCAGGTCTTTCATGGTGCTTTAATGGAGTTTTTATTTGCAGGTAGCAGCTACAGGAAGTTTCATGGTTTGGTTTAGTGCAGCACTTTCTCTCCACCGTTTCCAGTTTTGAAGGCATATTCGTGCTCCTTGAGGGAGGGCGTTTTTGGTGAGCTATTGTACTCTTTGGGGGAGCTTCTAATGCCCCATTTCTTTTGTAATATGAAGTAAATACTCTGTTCTTCATCTCCAAAAATTTTCAGGTCGAAATTCCAAGTAGAAATGTATAAATCTCATTTTTAATGGAAGAACAATGCCATTTCCCCACTACCTTGTTGTGAGCCAATGTATTGATGATGATTTCGAATGTATGGATGATTCTCTGATATATTTGTGATAAATATATTTCCATGGATGTCTTCTACAAGTTTCATGTACTGTACTTGAGCATTTGAAGCATTTTTACTCAGTTTAGTTGTATTGGGAGGTGAAATAGTGCCATTTCCCCAAGGGTCAAATTGGGGGTTTTTGATGTTGAATGTGAGAGAGTTAGAACAGTATTAAAAATCAATTAATGGTGCATATGAGACCTTAATCACATACTTAACACATTATATACCTCTGTTCATAAATTTGTGGGATTTTGGAGGCATTTGGAAGGCCATTTGCAGTGTTACCGAGGGGGATTTGATGCACAAATTACTAGTCAAAATTACATATATTGATCAGAATACAAATCAAGTTTGCAGCAGTATTTGGAGGGCCATAAAACATCCCTGAACCTTATATTCAAGTCTAAATACCATTCATACACTCCTACAGAAGATTTGGGAGCATTTGGGTTGATTTGGAGGTCAAAACAGTAAAACTAGTCAAAGGTCGAAATTGGGAAAAAAAGTGGAAAATTGGGCATTTTAATAAAATTTGAAAAAGGGATATTACACAGGGAAATAACCAAAAATGTGGGGAAAGTAATGGATGGATGGTGGAAGTGAAGGCGATGCCTAAGCTTGCAAGCCATAAAGACTGGGAATGATCATGTCCACACTTCTAATAGGGTAAAAACCAATGAACATAAAACATGAGTTTCTAAGTGCAAGTAATACAACCATATAATTAATGTCAACCATTTTCATTTTATTAAGATAGAGTGCCAGATCTAGATCACTATATACCAAGTCAGGCTATCAAAATGACTAAAACAACAAGATGATAAAACCAATGCACATCATCTACCTGTTGGGCCATATACATTAGAGAAATTTTGAGGTAAAAAAAGGGCCTCAAAACAAAGAAAATGTACTATAAAATACAACCAATCACATTCTAGTAGATGACATCATCCCCCTTGGTGAGGTGGCATTGCATGAGTTAAGAATGCTTATTTGTCAAATTTTCTATGGTGGATGAGAACACATAGTTAACCAAGGTAGTGGTGTAAGTACTTTTAAGTCATAAAGTAAAGTACTCATAATGATAGTATTTTCATAAAATAATATTATTGTCATTTTCAAGTAAAGTACTCATAATGAATGTATTTTCACACTTTCACATAAAATAATATTATTGTCACTTTCAAGTGAAGTACTCTTAATTCATAAAGAAAGTCCTTTCACATTTTTTTATAAAATAATATATTATCATTTTTATGTTTTTAATTTTAAATTATATATTCACTCCATTCTATTTAATAACATAATGTCAAACTAATAAAGAATAATAATAGATTTAATAAATAATAATAATAATAATAATAATGCAATGTGGATTATAATAATATTATTGACATTTTACATGTAAATAAATTCTCAATTAAATTACATTATTAAATTCATGAGAAAAGTACTAAATATAAAAAGTCAACATAAATTTTTTAAAAAAACTCTTAAAAATGTTTTATATTATTTATATTCATTTGCAAGTTCAAGACAAATAAATGTTAAAGGACAATACATTTTTGGGAATTTACAATGAATCTTAGTCATATCAATGTAGACTTATTTTATTAATTTTATTTCTAGTGAATTTTGAAAAGTAGCTCAACCATGGTTATTTATATTGTGCATAGAAAATAGTGTGGGAGGTGACTTGTCATATATACCTACCCCATAAAACCCCCAATTCATAATATTTTAATATATCTCATATTTTTGTAGTACATCTCTTAGGAGGCCTTTTTTTTACTTTAAAATCTCTCTAATGCTTGTATCTGCTATCTGGACCAAACTATAACCACTGAGAATGATGTTGTTGAAGCTACACACACTACTGCATCTGTATGGAATAAAAGGTCATCTCAGTCATCAAATATGAGGTCAACAGGCTCAACCTTGGTACAAGGTCTACTTCATGTCTGATATAAAGGCTGCTCTGATGTGTAAGTGATCATGAATAACACTGCTTGTCATAGCGGATCTCATTGAAACTGTGTAAAGGCAAAGCTCAAAAATATGTAGATGATTGCTCTACAAACATGGTAGCCCAGCTACTATGGTGTGATAATAGGTACATCCTTACTATTCCCACATTTTGTTCTTGTCTTTACCAAGTCTAGAATCGTTCAATCTCGAGAGTTTCTGGAATTATATTGGGCTTTTGGGTTCACCTCAGATGAAGTAGGTGATGGGATCTCAATCGTCCCCTATTCTTCTTATTAAACTCCATGGAAAATTTTAGGGGTGAATCTTAGTCCATGGGAGAAATTTAGGGGTTTTAAATTTTTAATGGCGATTTTTTTATTAAACATCCATTACCTATGATTAGCCCATATTTTATTTATTTATTTTCAATCAATAAAAGGTTAGTCCCATCGAATTTACAAAGGGGAGCCGAGATAAAACAATTTTGCCCCTTTGAAAATCGATTTGAACCTTGTTTGCCCACGAAAATCACTAGACAACTTCCATTTGCCTTTGATTTCCATAAATGGCAGTCGCTAGGGGCTGTTTTGCCCTCAATCGATCATGGAAATGCAGTCAGAGAGTCAGATTTTCATCCAAAACACTACTATATTGCTGGAAAAACTTCCACAGCTCGTGGCTAGGGCACCAGGGCAGCGACAGTTAACCTATACCCCGTTTTACTGGGGAAAAGGTCAGTACCATGCCTCCTTAATTTTATTGGGTTGGTTTTGTTAGAAAGTGGAAACAAGGAAGGTCTTCTTGCATTGCATGTGTCCTTGCATTCTAAAAGACTTAAATCAGAAAGCCAAATCTATTTGATGTCTTTTCCAAAGTTTAGACTTAGGAAAAGTGCATTAAGTGATCTAATTATTAATTGACTTAATGTAGTCACTTTTATAAAATGCAAGTGAAATAATTAAATAAATGTCTAATCTAATCTTGGCCATTGAATCTCGCCGGAGGATCTCATCCATAGATCCATAGTGAGATGTTAGGGTTTTCGCTTGACTGTTGAGTTAAAAGGAGGATCGATTTGGTGGAGAGGATACAAAGACAAACAGAGAAGTTTGCGGAGAAGAAGACGGAGGAGCAATCATTAAGAGATCGAAGAGCATTCAGGTAGAGAGTAGGACCGTACAAATTTGCAGAGGAGGAGGCCGATTTGGTTTGCAGAGCCCGTCTGTACAACAGTCCACATGTGTGGGTCATACATATTTCGTACAGCTGACGCAGCAGGTCGTACAACTGCACAGAGGGCCATATAGATCAACTGGGTTTTCTCAGTGATTCATAGAGGTTCGATTTTGCCAGGTTGGCTAAATCGATTTTCTGAATTGTATTTGCTTCATATCTTTATAATAAAATTTAATCTCAGAGTGCTGCACTGGTTTTCCCATCTTGGGTTTTGTCCAGGGGTTTATACCCAAAAATATGTGTTGTCTCCATTGATGTGATTGATGTTATATTTCTTTCAGTATTTATTTTCCACTGCATAGTGAAGAAATCCATGTGTGGTTATTAGTAGCAATTAATCTAGCATACAACTCTAGTTGGGTTTTAAGGAAATTTACATGCTATCAGAGCTCTTCTAAGCAGATCTGAAAGAAAGAACCAGTAGTTTGATAGATCAGGGGTGGGAATATCTATTACAGGTACACTTCATTATGGCCGTATAGTTGAGAGTTGAGGACAGACTCCAAGTGGCATAGAACTTTCCTACTTGGAAAGAAAGGATCACCAGGATCTTGGATGTCAGTGATGCTGATGAGCACAATGATGATCACAAGGTTGCTCTCACAGATCCGACAGAGTTGGCGAAATGGAAGAAGATAAATTCCAGAGCAATGTTGATCATCTTGGATGGGGTGAAGGACCACCACGAGGGATTCACTAGAAGGCAATATAATATCACGTTCATTCATATTGCGGTATTAAATATTCATGAAAACCTAAAAATTATATTGCTTATATATTAAGGGGAAAAGGATTTATTTTATTTAATGTAACAATACAAAAATACTTTGGAGTCTTTTTTATATGGGCGGGGTGACAAATATCCGCCAAATGGAGATGGTAGGATCACGACCGGATGAGAAATCGGGTTGAGGCAAGGCTTGGGCTTACCAGTATGCAGGGAAATCGCGTCTTGAGGCATGCTTGAGGCAATGGGTTTCGTGGTGAAGTGGGTTTCCATTCGATCATAGTCGAGAGACAGTGGTCATTGAAAGCCAGTTATTACCAATAACACTCAGCTAGTTGTTACCAATAGCCTTGGGAGGCTCTAAGCCTCCAGGGCCTATTATAGGCCCTCGATAGGCCTTCGGGGATTTAATACCCAACCACTCGTGCCTATTACAGGCCTTGGGAGGTTTAGTCAGCTTCCTAGAGCTTGTTACAAGCCATGGGGGCTTGGATACCTAGCCCACAATAGGCTTAGTCAGCAATTGGGGAACTACAACATGCAATCTAAATGTTGTACTATGTGCATTGGCTCTAGTGACATACAAGAAGTGATCTCCTATCTCTTCGTTAGACCATTAAATGTTTCAAATCATAATGATATGTGGTTTAGTAATTGCATTGTGGGTGAAGTAACGTCCATCCACGATATACATCGAAAGAAGCAAGGTGAATTTTAGAATGCATTTGGGGTCATAAGAGGGGTATCATATCAATATACTAGGTATAAATATAAAGGGGTATAAAAAATGTTAATGAAAAAACTGATAGATACAATATCTAGTGAAAATAGGGGTTTTTTAAATTGGGAAGGCATATTGGGAGGGGGTTAAAAAAATGATTTTGGAAGGTATTTTCCAATATTTAGTGAAATTAGGGGTATTGTTTCATATGCCATGATCGAACGTGCTATGATAGTTGTTTATTGAGTGAAGCCCCTGTGAGGACCACATAGTCCCTCACCTTTCTGGGAAGAAGACCACATTAGATATGTGGAAGGCTTTGGAAAGTCTTTACCAGAGCAAGAACGAAAACCAGAATATGGTGATGCGGGAGAGATTGTGCAGTACTAGGATGGCCAAGGGTGAAGGAGTGATTCCTTTTCTCACAAGGCTCACACATATCATAGATGAGCTTGGAGCAGTTGGCTCTAAGACCAAGGATGAGGAGCTAGTTCGCATAGCCCTCAATGGATTCTCTAATCCATGGGACGTCTTTGTTAAAGGCATGGTCGCTAGGGAGAATCTCCCTAACTGGCAGAGATTGTGGGATGACTTCGTGCAGGAAGAGACTCATATGGGTCAAGGTTAAGGTTCATCCAGCGGTGCCCCACAGATTGTGGATGAAGATGTTCTAGCCCTAGCAAGCAAAGGCAAGGGGAAGGAAAAGAAGAAGAAGGGTGGTAAGAAGAACTTGGACATGGAAAACGTCAAGTGCTTCATATGCCACGAGCATGGACACTTTGCTTCCCAGTTCCCATATAGGAAGAAGAAGAACAACACACAGATGGCAGGTTCAGCAGAGGTGGATGACTTCAGCAAGAGTTTTGATGAGGATTTTTGCTTGATAGCTTGCATGGCAAGCTCCATCAGCAACAACATCTGGTATGTGGACATCGGTGCATCTTTTCACATGACAGGACATAGATCGTTCTTCAAGATCTTGCAAGAGGGTGGAGTGAATATCCACATTGAGTTAAGAGATGATGCGCGGTATTAGGCGCAGGGTGTTGGTACTGTTTCGTTTCAGAGGGAGTCTGGAAATCCCATCAACTTTGCTGATGTATTATATGTCCCAAGGATGACAAAGAATCTCATATATGTTTCCACACTTGAAGAAAAGGGTTTTCTAGTTACTTTTTGGGATAGGAAAGTATTCATCGGGCCACATGGGTCACATCAGAGATTGGATAGGATGATTGGGGCCCGAAGTGGGAAGGTTTACAGACTACAGTTCGAGCCTGCAAAGGCTCTGGTCAGTAGCAGCAACAACGATTGTGAGTTGTGCCATAGGAGGATGGCACACTTACACCATGGTGAACTGAGACATCTGAAACAGAAAGTCATTGGAGTTCCTTCAGTACAGGAGGAGAAGCACAACCACTGCAAGGGTTGTGCATTGGGGAAGAACATAAGGAAACCTTTCCCACAGAGTGAGCACAATTCTAAGGGATCCTTGGACTAGGTGCCTTCGGATGTTTATGGACCTATGAGTGTTCATTCTTTTAGTCGTTACAACGATTGCGTCACCTTCATTGATGACTATTCTAGGAAGACCTAGATCTATTTTCTGAAGGCCAAGTCAGAGTTCTTCGATCAGTTCCGAGAGTTTAAAAATCTCGTGGAGAACCAAACATGGAGAAAGATCCGAATATTGAGGACTGACAATGGTGGTGAGTACATTGGTAAAGAGTTCATGGAATTCTGTTCATCAGAGGGGATCAAGAAGGAGCACACTGTTCCTCATACCCCGCAACAAAATGGAGTGGCAGAGAGGAAGAACAAGACACTGGTGAGTGTAGCCAAGGCCATGCTATTTGATCAGGGATTACCACTATTCCTATGGGCCAAGGCATTTTGGATTGCAGTATATGTCTAGAACAGGTGTCCTCACACAACGCTGGGGAGGAAGACACCTGAGGAGGTATTCACAGGCACAAGACCAGATGTGAGTCATCTACGCATATTTGGAAGTTTCTACTATTGTCACATTCATGCTTACACTGGGAAGAAGTTGGACCCTTCAAGTGAGAAGGGGCTTCTAGTTGGTTATTGTGAGACTTCCAAGGCATACAGAGTTTATGTCCTAGCTCGCAAGAGGATCATTATGAGCAGGGACGTCCAGTTTGATGAGGATAGAGCCTTGAGAAGATCTATCGACTTACCAGCGTAGGAGCAACCAACAGAGGACTCGGCAGTTAAGTTGGAGGAGCCACAGGTACAGACACAAGGTGTTAATGTATTTATAACTTCGGAAGATATTCAATTGCATATTTTATATTGTATTCATATGTTATTATTGTACTTCCGATGGAGAGGTTTATTCCTACGATCGGGAAAGTTATTATTGGACTTGAAGGGTTATTAGACTCTTCTAGAGAAGTCGTCCTAGTCAATTACACTTAGGGGATGACCTGTTTGGGGTTAAGGCCAAGTGAAAGTTAAAGTATAAATAGATAGGGTGCTCCTCTCTATTTTATCATTCACTCACTCATCAAGTTTGCATAAGTGAGTAGGAGGACAAGTTCGCATAAGTGGAGAAGAGAGAAGCTGTTGAAGACCATTTCTACTTTTGGGGTTTATTGTATTGTTTCTCATTCTATCTATGAGGAAGTTGCGAGGTTTTCTTCTTTATGGTTTCCCCGATGAAATTATTTGTGTCTCTTGTCTCTTGTGTTTGAATTGTTGTGCATGTTATTCTCTCAGATAAGATGCTAGATAATCTTGAATTAAATAATGAAAATCTAACATGGTATCAGAGCTAACCTAAGAAGAAGACACTGTGCAGCTGTTGAAGCTAGGGCTTCTTAATTTTTGGGTTTCTCTCCACAAATCATCAGCAAAAGGAGGCTAGGATAACTCACCTTAGGAGGTCGCATCTTTTTGTCGAAACAAAATTTGATTATGAGCATTTTCAATTTTTGACCTGTCACTGCTGTGGGAAATTAGGGCTTTTCACATAAGAAGAATTTTGGAGTGCAATCAACACAGGATTGTTCTCCTCAAAATCGAAATTTTGAAACCAAGATCAAAGTTTTTGGTTGGGTAGAACCCCAGGATAAGTCAAACCCTAGTTTGACTCTAGACCAAAAAACCAGAAAACCAGAAAAAAACCAAAAATTGCAAATCCGAAATTCGCAAGTCAATTTTTAGGGGTCAATTTTTGGAATCTTCAGAAACCAAGTGTACCAGCATAGTCACCTCATCCATGCAAATCTTCCTGTGAAAACCGAATTCAATTCCGAGTATTTTCATTTTTCAGCCCGTCACTGCTGCCGGAGGAAAACTAGGGCATCAAATATTTTTGGTTTATGTTCATTTATTTAGGGAAGTGAGTACATTGGACAACTCTCCTTGAGGAGGCGCATCTATCTGTCCAATTAGAAGTTTCAAATTCCATGTTTGAAATTGTAGGGTTTCTCTCACAAACCCTAGCCAACTCTAGAACTAGCTTCAACAAGTCAAGTGGTAAGACCTAAAAGCGTTTCCCTTTTCCATTTTAAGTACTCTTTAAAGATGTCTCACCACACCAAGCTTGAGGATAAGCTTGAAGGTGCTGATAATTTATGAGCATGAAAGTATAGGATTTCACTAGTCCTTGAAGTGAATGAATTGGACACCTACATAAATGAAGAAGTTCTAGTTCCAAAGGGAGATGAGGCTAAAGCTTTACACAAGAAGAACTTGGTCAAGGCCAAGAGGATTATTGCTGATTCTATAAAGGATCACCTTATACCACATGTGTCTTCCTTAAAGACACCTAAAGAGATGTTCGATTCCTTGACCAAGTTATTTGAAGGAAAGAATATAAATCATAAGATGACATTGCGAAACCAGTTGAAGAACGTGAAGATACAAAATGCTGAGACCATCCATTCGTACTTTACAAGGGTCTCTCAAATCAAGGAGCAACTTGAAGCTGTGGGAGAAAATATAGAGAATGGAGAAATTGTGATGACCACTTTGAATGGTCTCCCTAAGTCACGGGATTCCTTCATTCAAGGAATTTGTGCTAGAAAGAAGTTAATCACATTTAGTAGGCTGTGGGAGGAATGCTCACAAGAAGAAGCTCAACCTCTAGCTTGAGAAGAAAAGATGGATAATGAAGACCAGTCTCTCACAACACACACCAGGAAGAATAACACCAAGAGGGAGCATCCTCATCACCATAAGAAGGAAAAACACCACCACCAGAATCAGGGGGAGACCTTTAGAAGATCCCAAAGAGATGTATTTACCATTCGATGCTATACATGTGATGAGAAGGGACACTACTCCAGAGATTGTCCTAGAAACAGAAGTGGCTCCAACAAGAAGAAGACCAATAAGAAAAGACACCATGCTCACACAGCGAAAGATGATGAACCTGCAAGAAAGAGAACCAGAGAAGAAAGTGAAGATTCTTCAATTATTGCATAGGTTTGTGAACGAGAAGAATTTTAAGAACAACAACTGAAAAACATTGTAAGGAGAAGGGGCATGCTGAAGGGGGGTATGAATATCATCCCTTGGTAAGACGTTATTCATTACATAATGTGCTTCTTGTAAAAGTAATGATCATGTATTCATAAAATGTTTTATCATTTTAAATATATGTGTTGTATATTATACACTAATGTTATTGCATTGTTTGTAAATATAAAGACAATGCCCCCTAAATGTTGACCGCCAGAGAGCTATTTTCCACATAATAGTAGAAATACTACTTTACAAGGTGAAGAACATGGATATCAAGATATTGAAGATCGAGTTCTTAATGATCCTATGGATGAATATGGTGTTATTGATACAAATGGTTAAGATGAGATAAATAGATTGATCCAAGACACATTTGCTCCATTGGATGAGTCGGACAACCTACATGATATTCATGATGTTCCTCTACTCGAGAAGTCCCAAGAACCTCTTTATGAAGGCTCAACAACCAATATTCTATCTGCTATATTGTTGTTGGTGAACTTGAAGGTTTTGAATGGTTTATAAAACACTTGTTTCACACATCTCCTAAGCTATGTAAAGTTGACTATTTGCCTCTATCGTTAGTGTTAATTAATTCATAAATTAGGGATATGCAATATTTATGACGTATATTGTTTACATTTCATTTTTTTGTCAATGTTGCAGATTGTTGGGTGAATTTCTATTACCACCATCAAATAATTTAACACACACATGTCGAGAGGTATTCTTTGTTGGTTGTGGAGCGAGATCTTCTCGTCTCATAGATGATATTGTCTTAGCTGTGCACCCCGGAGCATTGTACACCCATTTTGTATTTTAAGGGGTTTGGGGGCAACGCCCCCGAGAAAAATTTTTGGGGCTGTTTTTCACTAGCTGTTTTGCGGGCCCATGGTTTTGGGTATTCCGTGGTATTTTTCCCTTTGTATTTTTCCTATAAAAGAAAGACATTGTAATACGACTAGGGTTGATGTATTATGTTTTATGCATTGTAAAGATCTCTAAGATCAGAAGAGAGACTGTGAGACAGTGAAGAGGAAGTGCAGCAGCTGTGCTACAGGTTGTATCCCTTCACCTTGCTGGACAGTAATAATAATAAGGACTGGCAAATTCAGTGTGGACGTAGCCCAAGTTGGGGTGAACCACGATATATCTGTGTCTCTCTTGTAATGTGTGTGTGATTATATTTGCATTTCTATTTATTGTTATTGCTCTGCGATCTTGTTTTTCTAACAATTGGTATCAGAGCCAAAGGTCTATTTGGCAATAAACCTGCAGGAAGCTAGGGTTTATGGTTTAAGTGGGAGCAATGGCGGGAGAAGGAAAGTTTAAGGTCGAGAAGTTTAACGACCAAAACTTTCAGTTATGGAAGATGCAAATGGAGGACTATCTGTACCAGAAGGATTTATTCCTACCGTTGGGAGGAAGAGCAAAGTAGTCGGCGGCCATGAAGGACGAAGAATGGGAGGTTCTTGACAGAAAGGCTCTGGGAACAATACGATTGAGCTTGGCTTCGTTGGTGGCTTTCAATATCTCAAAAGAAACAACAACAGAGGGTTTGATGAGTGCACTGGGTAAGTTGTATGAAAAACCCTCGGCCTTCAACAAGGTATTTCTAATGAAGCGTTTATTTAATATGAAGATGTCTGAAGGTGAATCTGTTACTGATCATTTAAATGAGTTTAATACGGTTACAAATCAGCTAAGTTCTGTAAGTGTGAACGTTGATGATGAGGTTAGGGCTCTTCTAATCTTGTGTTCATTGCCAAAAAGCCAGAATAGCTTGGTCATGGCTGTAAGTAACTCTGTCTCTGGTTCAAACACCTTGAAATTTGATGATGTTATTGGTGTTATTCTTAGCGAGGAAATGCGAAGAAAAAGAACAGATGAGACATCAGGTAATGCATTGACCATGCAGAGCAGGGGAAGACAAAAGGAGAGAGGAAAGAGCCAAGGTAATAGTGGAAAGTCTAAAACAGAAAAATCCAAGTCCAGACTGAGAAAAATAGAGTGTTGGAACTGTGGAAAGAAAGGACATCTGAAGAAAGACTGCAAATCTCTAAAGAAGAAAGGAGATGCACAGAAAGAAACTACCCAGGAAGCAAATGTAGCAGGTGATGTGTTACAAGATGCTTTGATTCTTTCATTAGATAATACTAGTGATTATTGGGTAGTAGATTCAAGAGCTTCATGTCATGCTACACCCCATAGGAAATACTTTCATGAGTATGTTCCTGGCGATTTTGGACATGTTTTATTGGGTAATGATGAGCCATGTAAAATTGTGGGAATGGGTAAGGTATGGATAAAAGTTAAGAATGGAACTGACTGGCTATTGAAAGATGTTAGGCATATTCTTGCTATGAAAAGAAATATGATCTTAGTAGGGCAGTTGGGAGATGGCGGCTGTCTATCTACATTTGGAGAAAAGTGGTGGAATATCACTAAAGGATCAATGGTGATAGCAAAAGGAGATAGGATAGGTACGTTGTTTTTATGTCCTCATAATACTAACCATTCTATAGGAACAGATACAGCATTGTGGCATCATAGGCTTGGCCACATGAGTGAGAAGGGGATGTAGATTCTCCACTCAAGGAAGTTGGAATTCTGTGAAAACTGTGTTTATGGAAAACAGAAGAGAGTCAGATTTCTCAAGGTTGGGAAATAGAAGAAGAATGAAAAGTTAGAGCTAGTGCATACAGATGTATGGGGACTAGCTCATGTACAATATCTTGGTGGCTCTCATTATTATGTTGCATTTATTGATGATGCAACTAGAAAAACTTTGGTTTATTGCATTAGACAGAAATCTGATGTGTTTGCTACTTTTAAGAAGTGGAAATATTTGGTTGAGAATGAGATAGGGAAAAGGTTGAAGTGTCTTAGATCTGATAATGGAGGTGAGTACTGCGGCAATGAGTTTGATAGTTACTGTTCATACCATGGGATTCGTAGAGAGAAGACAGTCCCAAGAACACCACAAGAAAATGGTGTGTCAGAAAGGATGAACAAAACAATCATGGAGCATGCAAGGTGTGTGAGACTGCATGCAGGGTTGCCCTTACAGTTTTGGGCGGATGCTGTAAATACTGTTGTTTATTTAATAAACAGAGGACCTTCAAGTGCTTTGTATGGCAATATTCCAAAGGAGGCATGGATAGATAAAAAGGTAAACTACTCATTTCTGAGAACGTTTGGTTGTGAAGCATTTGTCCATATTGATAAAGAAAATAGAACAAAGATTGAAGCTAAATCCAATAAATGTACCTTTATTGGATATGGGGTTGATGAATTTGGTTATCGCGTATGGGATTATGAAAATAACAAAAT
Organism: Larix kaempferi; assembly: GCA_027924585.1. Classification (NCBI taxonomy): domain Eukaryota; kingdom Viridiplantae; phylum Streptophyta; class Pinopsida; order Pinales; family Pinaceae; genus Larix; species Larix kaempferi. The sequence goes on along the minus strand of BSBM01000454.1, from coordinate 6,757,660 downwards.
CATTAGGAGTAGAGATGTGATATTCAATGAAAAGGTCATGTATAAAGATCAGTTGCAGGGAAAGAAATAGGAAAAGGAAACCATAGAGTACACAGTACTTGATGAAATTCAAGAAAATGAAGTTCCAAAGGTGCCAAAAAATCAAGAACAACAGCAAGTACCTAAAACTCCTGCAACTACAAGAAGATCTACCAAGTTAAGTAGACTCCCTAAACGATACTCTCCTTCAATGTATTATTTGTTGATTACTGATGCTGGTGAACCAGAATGTTATGAAGAAGAAATGCAAGTGGAAACTAGAAAGAAGTGGGAGCAAGGCATGAATGAGGAGATGGACTCATTGGTAGGAAACCAGACTTGGGATCTAGTTCAGTTGCCTACTAGTAAAAGAGCATTGCAGAACAAATGGATTTATAGGTTGAAGGAAGAAGAAGGAGGTAAGAAGCGGTAAAAGGGGACAGGTCCTTTGTTGTCAACTTCGCTTTGCTCCATACCCTGCTCCCCAGAATTGTAGAGTTGCTTCTCCCAAAACTGGTCAATGTTAGACCTCACCTAACGATACCTTTGTCATCAAAACTTTCTGCACTTGGGCTGTGCCCAACACTTGGATGACAAAAATATTATATAATTGAATAGGAAGGAAATGGATTCATTGCATATCCAAATAGAATATCAGATAACAAATTTGACAAAAGATTCCAAGTAGCCTCGAGAAATACAATAGGGTTGAAGGAGACAAAAGAGTGTATACATTTTTTAAATCCACTATATAAGTATACAGTTTTCTAATGTCTAAACGAACACTATTCAACAATGTATTAAAATTTCTCACATACTTGCTCCCTTATGAATTATTTGTTGTGTTGTAGAGACAAGGTGGCCACCACTCTTCATATGTGCAGCTACAAATGCACATATGAAGAGAAAATAGAAAATATGACAATGTTTATAACCAATAAAGACCATGAATGCTTTCCATTGAATTCAATAATCTTTGTCTTAGCTAAAGGCCGAGGGGGGATTTCATGATTTCTAAAGTGGCTAACATATGCTCCCTTTACTTGAGAATCCAATTCTTAAATATAATAATATATGCATCAAAATGGTAAGGAAATTCTATGCTTGATAATATACAAAAAAATAGGTCGGTACATGTGGTATAAAGGTAAGGGTTTTCAAGTTGGATTCCTTTTCTAAATCAATAGACTGAGTTATGTTGGTGCCCAATGGAATATTAAAAACATTGATTCTCTAGTAAACAACATTAAATGAATATATTTGTTATTGATTCATGCCATTGTGAATTTGTAGAGGATTTAATAGAAGAATTGACAATCCTATTGCCCAACTGTATGCGCTTCTCCATGTATTACAAACACCATTAATAAACAAATTTTAACCCATCTATGAGTTTATTGATGCTTTGCATCACCTGCATACAACAACAATAACACTATTGAAGGATGAGATATACACATCATCCAAACACAATTACTCTCACGAATAGGAGGTATAGTCTATTAAACCATCCTCTGGCAAAGTTTTTATCGGGAGATGCCAAAATGAAGATCAATAAATGGTGGTAATGAGGTATAGCATATTAAATCATCCTCTGGAAAACTATTGATCAATATAGATGAAAGTGTAGATCAAGAAATGGTGGTAATGAAACATTGTAGATATTATATCTTACCCCCCACTCTCTCATTTAGACATTAGTAAATTGAAATATTAGAGACTAAGTAATGCAAAGTCAAGGCAAGTTGATCGATGAGTGATTACTGTTGGTTGTGGAGCTTGATCTTCCAGATTCAGAGATGTTATTCAATCGTGTTTGTACCCCAGGTTTACTGTACACTCGTTCCCCAACCTTGGGTTGTTTTCGCCAACAGCTTACGGGCCCATGGTTTTGGGTAACCCCTGGTATTTTCCCATTGTATTTCCCCTTTATAATAAAGACATTGTAATACAGATAGGGTTGATGTATTAGGTATTATGCATTGTAAAGATATGTATGATCATGAAGAGAGAATGTGAGACAATGAAGAGGAAATGTAGTGGATGTGCTGCAGGTTGTATCTCTTCATTTGCTGGATGGTATAATATTAAGGACTAGCAATTTCAATGTGGACGTAGCCCATCTTGGGTGAGCCACTATATATTGGTGTCTCTCTTGTAATGTGTTTGTGTGATTATATTTGCATTTTTGTTTATTTTTATTGCTCTCCGATCCTGTTTTTCTAACAATTGGTATCAAATCCAAAGGTCTATTTGGAAGATAAACCCGTAGGAAACTAGGTTTTTTGGTTCGAGTGGGAGTAATGGCGGAAGAAGGAAAGTTTAAGGTCGAGAAATTTAATGGCCAAAACTACCAGTTATGGAAGATGAAAATGGAGGACTATCTGTACCAGAAGGATCTATTCCTACCATTGGGAGGAAGAGCAAAGCAACCGACGACTATGAAGGACGAAGAATGGGAGGTTATTGACAGAAAGGCACTGGGAACAATATGGCTGTCCTTGGCTTTGTCGATGGATTTCAATATCTCAAAAGAAAAGACAACGGAGGGTTTGATGAGTGCATTAGGTAAGCTATAAGAAAAACCATCGACCTCCAACAAGGTATTTCTAATGAAGCATTTATTTAAAATGAAGATGTCTGAAGGTGGATCTGTTGCTGATCATTTAAATGAATTTAATACGGTTACAAATCAACTAAGTTCTGTAAGTGTGAACTTTGATGATGAGGTTAGGGCTCTTCTAATCTTGTTTTCATTGCCAGAAAGCTAGAATGGCTTGGTCATGGTTGTAAGCAACTCTGTCTCTGGTTCAAACACCTTGATATTTGATGATGTTGTTAGTGTTATTCTTATCGAGGAAATGCGAAGAAAAAACACAGGTGAGACATCAGATAATGCATTGACCATGGAGAGCAGGGAAAGATAAAGGGAGAAAGGAAAGAGCCAAGGTAATCACAACAAGTCTAAAACGGGAATATCTAAGTCCAGACTGGGAAAAATAGAGTGCTAGAACTGTGGAAAGAAATGACATCTAAATAAAGACTGCAGATATTTAAAGAAGAAAGGAGATGGACAGCAGGAAACTACCCAGGAAGCAAATGTAGCAGGTGATGTGTTACAAGATGCTTTGATTCTTGCATTAGATAATACTAGTGATTATTTGGTAGTAGATTCAGGGGCTTCATGTCATGCTACACCCCATAGGAAATATTTTCATGATTATGTTCTAGGTGATTTTGGACATGTCTTATTGGGTGATGATGAGACATCTAAAATTGTTGGAATGGGTAAGGTATGGATAAAATTTAAGAATGGAACTGAATGGCTGTTAAAAGATGTCAGGCATATTCTTGCTATAAAAAGAAATCTAATCTCAACAGGGCAGTTGAGAGATGGCAATTGTCTATCTACGTTTGGAGAAACGTGGTGGAAGATCACTAAAGGATCAATGGTGATAACAAAAGGATACAGGGTAGGTATGTTGTATTTATGTCCTCATAATACTGACCATTCTATCTCTTTAGCTTCCACGGGAATAGATACAACATTGTGGCATCATAGGCTTGGCCACATGAGTGAGAAGGGGATGCAGATTCTCCACTCAAGGAAGTTGTTGCCAGATTTGAAGTAGGTACGTTTGGAATTGTGTGAGATCTGTGTTTATGGAAAACATAAGAAAGTCATTTTTCTCAGGGTTGGGAAACAGAAGAAGAATGAAAAGTTAGAGCTTGTGCATACAGATGTATGGGGATCAGATTAGGTACAATCTCTTGGTGGCTCTCATTATTATGTTACATTTATTGACGATGCAACTAGAAAAACTTGGGTTTATTGCATTAGACATAAATCTGATGTGTTTGCTACTTTTAAGAAGTGAAAAGCTTTGGTTGAGAATGAGACAGGAAAAAGGTTGAAGTGTCTCAGATCTGATAATGGAGGTGAGTACTGCGGAAAGGATTTTGATAGTTACTGTTCATACCATGGGATTCGTAGAGAGAATACTGTCCCAGGAACACCACAAGAAAATGGTGTGTTAGAAAGGATGAATAGAATGATAATGGAGCATGCAAGGTGTATGAGATTACATGCAGGGTTTCCCTTACAGTTGTAGGCAGATGCTGTAAATACTGTTGTTTATTTAATAAATAGAGGGCCTTCTAGTGCTTTGGATGGTGGTATTTCAGAAGAGACATGGACAGGTAAAAAGATAAACTACTCATTTCTGAGAACATTTGGTTGTGAAGCATTTGTCCATATTGATAAAGAAAATAGAACAAAACTTGAAGCTAAATCCAAGAAATGTACCTTTATTGGATATGGGGTTGATGATTTTGGTTATCACTTATGGGATTATAAAAATTACAAAATCATTAAGAGTAGAGATGTGATATTCAATGAAAAGGTCATGTATAAAGATCAGTTGGAGGGAAATAATCAAGAAAAGGAAACCACAGAGTACACAATACTTGATGAAATTGAAGAAAATGAAGTTCCAAAGGTGCCAGAAAATCAAGAACAACAGCAAGTACCTGAAACTCCTGTAAGTGTAAGAAGATCTACCAGGTTTAGTAGACTCCCTGAACGATACTCTCCTTTAATGTTTTATTTATTGATGATTGGTGCTGGTGAACCAGAATGTTATGAAGAAGAAATGTAGGTGGAAACTAGAAAGAAGTGGGAGCAAGGCATGAATGAAGAGATGACCTCATTGGTAGGAAACTAGACTTGGGATTTGGTTCAATTGCTTGTTGGTAAAAGAGCATTGTAGAACAAATGGATTTACAGGTTGAAGGAAGAAGAAGGAGGTAAGAAGCGGTACAAGGCCAGACTTGTTGTAAAGGGGTTTGCATCATAGTCCCTATTCCCTGTTTGACCAAAAACCCAATTCATCACGCATTTTGTAGAGCCGAGCCGTGAAGAAAACAAGGGAAATTGTGATTCTGTGTATGCCTGAATTTGTAAAGCCAAGGATACAAAGAAACCCTGCATAGGAAGTGAAGACGGTTTGGGAAACCCTTGGATCAGACCTTGAGATGAATTACAGAGCTCGAGCAGCTTAGAAAACCCTGGAGAGGACCTTAGATCTGTTTTCAAAGGAACAAATTACGGGAAAAAGTTTCGGCCGCAACCCTAACAAGATTCCAACTTGATTAATAGATTTGAAGGCAAGACAAGGATTGGATCTGCTTGATAAACCCAGTGAGGGCAATAGTCTCATGAAAACAACAGTTTGGACCTTTCTATGCCCACCCTAAAGATCAATGGAGGGAAGGGCCTTGAGGGACTGGGCAATAGAGAAGAGGGCCTTCCTTGTGTTGGGTGAGGTAGGCAATGTGTGTGCCATGCTTGCTGAGTGATCTGAGATGCCTATAGCTCTGTGGGTGAGCTCACTAGCTTAGAAACATCGTCCTTGTTTCCTTGTATGCTTGATAAACCCAATTATAGGTTGGCTTAGCATTGGGATGGAACCTTGACTGTGAGAGAGCCTATTTATCCCTCCTTAGTGGATACACAACCCAACTCAGGGGTGGTCTCTCAACTGAAAGAGTATAGGTTGGACAGAGAGCTAAGGCTGGGTGGAAAGTTTCTCTCACTTAGCTAGTTTCCTGGAGCAGCTTCATTCCAAAGATAAGTGTTTATATGGTGTATTTTCCCTATGTTATGATATGCTTGTTATGCTTAAGTTATTGAATGAATGAATGCATGAAATTGATCAATGTGAAGACCATTTATAATCCTGAGTATGAGGCTGAGTTTAGGTTTGAGTGCTTCATTATTTGTTTGAGTTAACATGTTGCTAACCTTGTAGGTTGTGGATGTGTTGACTAGTTTAGTTTCATAATATATGTTTATTTATGCATTGCATTCACCCTAAGGACTGCTTGACTTCATCTGGACTTGGGAGAAGGATGTAGACAACCCCTGCTATGTTTAATGACCCTCTGTGGATCAGGTGAAGGGAGAATCCATGGTAGAGGTCAAACAGATCTCCTTGCATAAGTTTAATGAAGCATGGAGGGAGTTTGAGCTAGATTTCAGTTGGAAAAATGACACTTTTAGAGTACTCAGATGTGGTGGGAAATCACACTGGTGGATAGAGCTCTCCAAGAGATTTCCAATGGTACCAACCTTGTCCAATTTGGCCTGAGGATGAAGGAGATATCAACCTCAGAAGTTGGCAGGTGCAGAGGTCTATGGTCCCGACCTTTCCGCATCCGCAATGTGGATTGTGGATTGTGGAGGTTGGGGACTGACCCTTGGAATTTCTTGGTTAGACTTCCGACTTTCCACATCCGCAAAGCGGATTGCAGATTGCGGAAGTAGGAAGGGAAAATTCCACGGAGACGACGCATGGGATTTTCGACTTTCTGCATCCGAAAAGCGGAATGCGGATTGCGGATGTAGGGAGGTTGATTTCCACGGGGTTTGCACATCAGATTTCCGCCATTCCCCATCCGCAAAGCGGATTGTGGATTGCAGGAGGTGATTTTTCCCAAGATTATGGAATGGGGTTTTTGCTATCTGACATCCGCAACGTGGGTTGCAGATTACGGAATTGCAGAGGAGTAAAATCTCTGGGAAGGAGAATGGAGGATTTTGATTTCCATGTTCTGCATGCGGATTGCGGAACTGTGGAAGTTGGACGAGTAATTTCGAGGTCGTGAATTGACTTCGAATTCCGACTTCCGCTGTGGATTGTGGAAGTCAGGAGCATGATTTCGTCGGAGAGGTGAATTTGGAAATACGATTCCCTAGCTCCGCATGCAGATTGCGGATCACGGAATGTGGATTGCATATCGATGGCCTTTGCGACTCTGTGTAAAATCAGAGTTAATTATTGGAAAAAAAATGTATCAGTGGTCTCCCATCGCCTCTGAAGGCCACTAGGGGGTTTGGGGATGTGACAGAAAAGTGTTTTGGCCACTTTCCCTAACCTCATGTCACTAGGAAATGTGTAGTTGGAGAATACTCACATTTTCTCTTTTAACGAGGCTTTCTAGGAAATATGCAGCTAGAGAAAACTCACATTTTCTCTTTTAACGAAGTTTTCTGTTTGTTGTTTAATTTTATATAAGGTGGTTTTTTGGACAGGAAATTTCTTCCACTGGTATGATACTTTTTTTTTTTGCTGGTCAAATTCAAAATCAAATAATGTAGTGGGATATACTCTCTACCGTCGATCAAATAAAAGAAATAACTTGCATGGGAATAGTGTTAGACTCTTCGGATCAAATTACCCAACAACATGAATTATGCAGTCTACTGATTCACAACACGATACATGATTCTAGGAAAAGCTACCCTTCCCAACCATTTCCCTCATTCATGTTCAATGCATTTAAAATGCCCCTAATACCCCTTTGGAGCTCACTTCTGCCCCGATATAGTCCTTCCCGATGGTATTTCTTTCACTAGCTCCGATAATTCTAGGATGATAAACTTATTCCTAGAAACCTTAAAGAAAGAGGTCAAATGGGTAGAAAAGAGAGGGCTTAGATACAATTTGAGACAAGTGCTTTATTGTCCTCGCCTCTTTTGTGCATAATCAAAGAGTGTAGAAACAATTCCTAAAGGATGATGAGACATTCTGAAACTATATTCCGTGATCGGCTTCTGTATGTTTGAATAATTCCATATATATAGAGGCAAGATGGTAAGAGAAGAAACTAGAATTTTTCATGCCATCAATGATCATTCATGATCCTTGTGCACAATCGAAGAGTGTAAAAACGATTCCCAAAGGATGATGGGACATTCCGAAACTATATTCCATGACCTGATTATGTATGTTTGAATAATTCCATATATATATAGAAGCAGGATGGTAATGAAAAGAAACTAGAATTTCCCATGATGATTAATATCTCAATTTGTTTACTTCAATACTAGCCATTTCATTTTATATCATAGTTCATGCATATTTCTTGAGGTAGTTTGAAATTGGATTAACATGTGTGATATAAGCAATCGTTTAAACTAAATTGAAGTTATGAATATGTGGAAAATTCAAATAACAATAAGGAGCTGGAGAAAAGAGTGTGTTTTTGTTTATGTAGCTCAAACCACGAGGTTTGTCACTTTGAAGATAAAACCAAAGTAGCGAACTCATTCAACATGTACAAGAAAAGAGACAACCTTGCCTTTTTTTAATCCATAGTAACACATGCACATTGATAATGCATGTGCACTATTTTGCATAAAATAAAAACATGTAAAACTCTCTCATCTTTAAATGTTTCAAAATGAGATATTTAGCACTAAACTATTCTTTTAAAGGAAAGAGCCTATTTTCCTCTCTCATGCACAGTTAAGGCACCAAGACCCATCCCCTTTGCAAAAAATCATTTAATGATTCCCGGAGTACCAGTTTGAGGTCAAAGACCTTGCATAGAGGAAATGTGTTGTGGTTGGATACCTTGTTCATAATGCATGAGGCCTGGAAGGTTCATTTTCCTACACAAGGTGCTTGTTTTCCTTTTTTACTATGGTCTAAGCCCTTAGACCCATTTCTAATAACCATAAACAATTACTGGTGGTCTAACCCATTTGGAAGACAAAGGTTCCATAAAAAGGTCCTTTGGGGTGTTTCAATGGATTTTTGTGACGCTTGAGCCTGCAAAGATTTATTAAATGGAAAATCACTTGTTATCCTTCCTTGAACCTAGTCAAGACCCAAAGACCCGTCTATCTTATTGAAAACTTCATAAAATCTCTTGGTAAAACACTCATAGTTGAAATATCCCTGGAGAGGGAATGTTTTATGTATTGTGAGTGCTTTTCATGGAGATTGAACCTGAGAACCATCATTTAAGGTACAAGGATCTTGTTTTCCTCCCTTCACCTTGGTTAGTCCTCAAGACCCATTCCTAGTTCACTGGTAACCTTGCCATGGCACCCGCAACACAGTTGGAGGCAATTTATAACCTATAGAGGTCATATGTGTGAGTTTTGGGACTTTTCCATGGAACTTGAGCCTACAATGCAAGGCTTAGTGCCAAATACTATTATTTCCACCCCCCAATTATGGTCAAGGCATTGAAACCCATCCATGACTCTGAAGACCTTGTAATGGTGCCCATATTAAATTTAGATGCTAAAGATTCCCCATAGAGGCTTGTTTGTTCATGTTGGTTGAGCTTGGGAAGGTTTGGTTATGGATTAAGGTTCCCCCCCTAACCATTTTTTTCCTTGACACTCATTTCTAGTATATAAAACTTACTAATGGTGCTTGTTTCCCAATTTGAGGTCAAATACCCCATGCAAATTTCTTGTGTATTGGTTTGAAGAAATTTTCAAGGAACTTGAGCTTGAGAAGCTTCAAGAAGATCCTAAGGCACTTATTTTCATTCTCCAATGATGGTTAAGGCCATACAATCCATCCATTGTCCTATATGATGGTCCAATTATGCATTCATATCGCTTAAGCTTGAGAATCTATGATTAGGGTCTGAGATTGTTGTTTCCCTACCATGACCATGGATAGAGCCCTTAGACCCATCTATTGCACACAAAATATCATAATGGAACCCATATCCACCTCTTATCCCCTAGTGAGGACTCATTTTGTATTTTTCTAGGTGTTGTTCATGGCACATGAGTTTTAAAAGGTTCAATTATGGACTAAGGCCATTGTTACCCACCTTGATTGTTTGACTAAAACATGTTATTTTCACATAGGTCAAAAATATTAAGAAACCACTCACACAAATAGATCACAGATTGACACATTGATGTTTTACATGGTTAAAACCATTAAAGAGGGAAATAGTCCATGACCACATCCAAACGACCACTTGAGGCAATATTTTACCACGAAGGAAAAATAATTTACATATGAGTTTGTCACAATTGGTACTCAACTAATGACCATCCATGCTCTTTAAATAGAGATCATGGACCAATGGAGTGCTAAGAAACATATCAATGTAGCTGTTAAGTTCAAGAAGAAGATGAACAATGATATCACTTAATGTCTAGAACATATAATGACTGTCGGATTACATTAGTTCAAATGCATACTAAATAAATATACTTTACCTAAATACACATTATACCAAGTTGATCTTAACTAACTCCTAAGTGTCTAAATATCCTATGATACTGGCCCTTAAGAACAAATTGGGATAAGATTGAAGGATTTACAAAGGTGACACAATAGGAGAAGGAAGGAAGCATTGTACCCTATCCCCACTTATTGACAAATTCTTGAACTCCTAACATAGATCAAAATTTGGAAAACTTCCCTTTTGTAAGAGTCTTTTTGAAAATGTTTGCAACTGGATCATCTGTAGGGAAAAAGAGCACTTCAAGAATGCAATCATGAATTAGATTTCTTAGGAAGTGCATGTGTATCTCAATGTTTTTGTAGTTAGAATGTTGAACTAGATCGTTGGCGAGATTGTTGAAAATCTGATTGTCACACCAGAGGGTAGTCGAATTTCATTGTTGGAATCGAAAGTATGGAAGGATATGTTGAATCCAAAAGGATTTTTTACTTGCATTAACTATGACTTGATACTATGATTTTGCTGAAGAAAGAGTAAGAGATTATTGTTTATTACAAGCCTAAGTGATATGTATAGAACCAAGAATGAAAACATATTCTGCAGTAGACTTCCAATCACCAAGTTCTCCATCCCAATCAAAATCAGTGAAACCAACCAACAAAGAATCTCCCCTGAACTATAATGAACCCGAATTGAATTGTACCTTGGATATACTAAAGAATAACTTTTGCTACTTTCTAGTGACTTTCATGGGGCATTTTCATATATTGAGCAATAATACCTACATTAGAGGAAATATCAGGATGAGTGTGGGTTAAGTACAAAAGGTTACCAATTAAATGATAGTATTGGGTGGCATCTACTTTAGGTAGTTGACAAGAAATTTGACTCAATACTGGAAGGGAGACAGGGTTGGTTTATAATCCTCCATGTGAAAGCATTGAAGAAGGTCACAATCATACTTAGACTAAAAAGAAAAAAAATCCTTCTTTGGTCTGTAAGACTTGGAGGCTAAGAAAATAATGAAAATGTCTTAAGTTGATCATTTCAAAATTCTTCTTAAGGATTTATTTCACACGGGTTAAAAAAATAAGGTCATCAACATAAATAACAAGGATTATGAGATGGTATCTTACTTTCTTGGTATAGAATTTGGGGTAAGAATAACATATAGAAAAAACTAGTGTCAAGAAGAAAACTATCCATTTTGACATACAAAGCATAAGTAGGTTTCATAAGGCCATAGACATATTTATTAAGGTGATAAACAAAGTTGGGGACATTTTGAACATAGCCAATATGTTGTTCCATGTGAATTTCTTCTTGTAAATCCCCATGTAAGAAAGCATATTTGACATACATTTGATGGACCTCCCATTTATGTGAAACAACAAGGGCTGGCATGAGATGGATGGGATTTATTTTGGTGATAGAAGAAAATGTCTCAATGTATTCAATCCCTTTAACTTGAAAAAATCCTTTGGAAACAATTCAAGCTTTATGTCTTTCAACACTTCCATCTAATGAAAACTTAGTTATGCACACCCATTTACATTTGACAAGTTTTCTTCCTTTCATAAGAGGTACAATATCCAAAGTATATTTTTCCATTAAGGAATGATATTATTCATTCATTGTTGTGTCCCAATATGAATGGCTAGAAGCTTCTAAATTTTTTTATGGATCATGATCCTCTTAAACTTGAGCCAATAGAGAAGACATCCACAGTCTCATGTGAATGTGTTATATGTTGATATGTAGGAATCACTGACAAGATCACTAGCTCTTTATCATGTTGTATGGATACATCTATGAAGTGATGGTAGTGGTGTAGGTTCATGTTCAATGGACCCAACTAGAGGAAGGTGAGTAAGTAGAGGTGTATTTTCGTCCTCACTGTCATCATTTGAAGAAGAAATTAGAATAGAAACACTAGTAGAATAGTTAGGAATTGAAGATTGTTCACAAGCCAAAGATGGCAAAAATGATGAATTAGGCTTGTAGTTAGAGGTATTTTCATCAAATTTAACATCTCTCATAATAATAATTTCATTGGATAGAGGTGGAAAAAATAACAAAACCTTTTACCTCTTTAGAATATCCAATAAAAAATCTCTTCTTAGTCTTAGGCTGTAATGCTTTTCATTTTTCATCAAGAATTTGCACCCATGCTTCACTACCAAACAAATGAAAGTGGATTACATCGGGTTTAATTTTACTCCATGCTTTTTCCAATGTTATATCTTTTATATTCTTTGCCATAGTGTGATTAACTATGCAATTGGCACAATTAATGGCTTCTAACTAAAAATGAGAACTTAATCCCTTAGATTGGATCATACAATATTCCATTTCATTTGATGTGTGTTTCTTTCAATTAGCAACACCATTTTGTTGTGGTTTGTATGGAGCGGTATGTTGCATATGAATGCCTTGTGAAGTGCAATAAGTGATCAATTTGTTGTCAATATATCCGCCTTCATTATATGTTCTTAACATTTGTATTTGATGCTAGATTGTTTTGCTACAAGGGACTTGCAGGCCAAAAACATGTCAAAAAATTCACTCGTAAGTTTTAAAATATAAATCCAAGTCCATCTAGGGAAGTCATTAATGAAATTTAACAAGTACTTGAACCCAAATAAAGAATCAAAAGGAAGAGGACCACACAAATCAATGTCAACAAGATGCAAAGGAGATGATGCATGCCAAGAGGCACATTTTTCAAACTATATCGATTATGTTTTTCGAGAACACAAAGAACAAACACCATCTCTGCAAAAAATGAGAGGAATACGAATCACCATTTTTTGATTACATAACTACTATACTGAGTGATAGTTTAGATGAACAAATTGTTAATGCCAATGGTTGCTCAAGTTGTTGATATGAGAAGTAAAAACTTATGGAAATAATGATGACCCAAAGTTGTCAAATATGTACAACCTCATAATATGATCAATAATTCTAGTTGGTTAGAAATGCTTAGGATCTTTTAAATCCTTGTTTAAAACTTGATGAGGTGAAAAATCTATAGTATTAACTTCACCTAAATGAGTGATTTTATAGACCAGTAAGAGATTGGAGGAAAGACTTGGAACACATGAGAAGCCTTTGAAATGACCATCATTTAGAGGATTTTTTCTAGACCCTACAACACTAAGAGATTTATTATTGCCAACAAATATTTTCTTCATGTTAGATTCATGATCAGAAGAAAAAATGGCTTTATCCATAGAAATATGATAAGATGATCCAAAAACAATGAGCCACTCATTATAAGAAGAATTAGTGGATGATGCATTGAATGGAGAATCAAAAGCATAAAGTGCATGTCCATGAGAATAAGAGTTAGAAGGAGAATCAATATTGATGTTATGCTTCTTCATTTCTTCTTCAAAGGCTTCCATATTATTGAAACATTGACATTCCAGGTGATCATCATTCCCACAAAAATTACAATTTATCCTAGTCTGCTTACCTTTTGATTTGGTTCCCCTATATCCATTGGATGGAGGAGCTAGCTAAGAGGGTTTAAGACCCTTGTTTTGTTTATTGTTTCCAAGGTTTTTCCTCTTTGGATTTTTGGATTGATCCTTCTGTTGTGCTACTAAGGATTTATTAGATGTACATCCAGTGTTGATCACTTCAAGATGCAACAACTTATCTTTATCTCTAATCAAAGAAGTTAAGAACCACACAAATATTCAAAAGAGGGCATTTGGTAAGTAGCCCCTTGACTGATAATAAATTCTCTAAAGGAGTGAAATGTAGATACAAAAACATCATAAGCAGTGCCAATCTTAGCAAGAATAACATATATGATTTGGTCATATGTCTTAATTATTTTGCATTATGCAAGTAAAATTATACATGTTTTGAATTTAGATATAAAATGCATAATAAATCATCGGTATTTAAGGCAATCAATTGGTTGTCAAGATGGTGGGATCGAATCTCATTGTGCTTACCAAACACAATTTGCAACTTTTTCCATGTTGCATCTGGGGTCTCAATTCCTTAAAGGTGAAACTAAATATCAAGGGATATGGAAAGTACAATTAATCCATGAGATTCATAATTTTGATTATACCATTTCACTCTCTTTAATGCATTAAAAGGGGCAATTTATGTTCCCAAGGAAACCTAGTAAAGTCCCTTACTTTGTAGTAAATCGTCCATACGAGATTTCCATGAGAAGAAGATCACTTGGACTATCCATATTATAATATGTATTTAATATAGATTAAAAAACAAAACGTGATGTTCTAGATGCACAACTCTTCACCAAATTTAATGCATTAAAAGGGGCAATTTATGTTCCCAAGGAAATCCAGTAAAGTCCCTTCCTTCGTAGTAAATTGTCCATACAAGATTTCCATGAGAAGAAGATTACTTAGAATATCCATATTATAATATGTATTTAATATAGATTCAACAACAAAAAGTGATGGTCTAGATGCACAACTCTTGAAAAAATAGATAGTTAAAAAAACAACAACACTGAAAATGGATTATGAATGTCAAAGTTATGGATTTTTGAAGAAAGGAATAAAGTGGAACTAGAGAGCCACATGGAAAGTATAGGTTGATCCATGTGGTGATGTATGCACAAAAAATATTGAACACAACAGATCATGGATCCTGATAAGATCTCACAGAGAAAGAATTAGCATAAAAGATTAATTATAGTGAAAATTGCAGTGAAAAGAGTAGTAAAATTAATCATACATTGGAACTCAGAAGTGCACATAAAATATGTGACATTATCCATTAATCAGTATAGTCAAAAGATATGTTACAATAGAGATAATTTGAATGTCATAGGAGAATTCGAGTCCTTGTCAATCTAGCATAGGAATTGTCACCACTAGAGTGCTCTGCAAGTCCCAAACTCAACTAAACTCAACCAAATCTCAGTTAATTGAAGCTATTGTTAGTTAACTAACCAAGAAGGGTGAAATTGTGAGTTTTCCATTCAAATCAATCAGAAAGGGCGCATTATATCACAATCAATGGTTATTGGTGCTCAAACCCCCCATTGGAGTCAGGAACTCAGGTGGAACTCAGTCGGACTGAACTGAATCACTCAGTTAGCTCCTAAAATGTAGGGAAATGAATCTGGTGGTCCTAAAATCATGCATGCAAGGTGCATCAAGTGGATAATGCATCCTAGATGACATCTGCACACCACTAGGGGGGGAATGACATCATCAACTACTAGGAAAAGGTAAATAATGCTAAGTAGGACAAGGATGTAGTATTAAATATCCTAACACCCCCCCTCAATCCAAACTTGGACATCCTGGGACTTGATTACTAAGACCAAAGGTCACCCATACAATCAAATAAATGATAAAATAAAAAAACAAGTGTTCATGAAACTAAGGAAATGAGGAAAACCTCATGGGAATAACCCCCCCCCCCTCAAAAATGAATAGTAGGGAACTCAAACAACTTTAACACCAAGTAGAGATCAAAGATAGGAAAATATCTTCTAAGTGAGAAAATTTGAGAAAATGTCTGCAATCATCTCCTCTATAGGACAATAATGTAGTGAGATGGTCATGTTGTGAACAAGCTCCTTGGTGTAGTGCATGTGAACCTTAATGTGTTTGGTACTTTGCTTTTGAACTAAAGCACTGGAGATCCTTATGGCACTTTGATTATCACATAAAATGTTTACTGAAGGAGAAGTGTGAATGCCAAACTTTGACAAGATTCCATGTAACCAAACTACCTGAATAGATGCATTCACAACCCCTTTGTACTCTGCTTCTGCTAAAGAAAGTGCAAGTGCTACTTGCTTCTTGCTTGACCAATAGATTGGTCCTAATCCTAACATGAACACATATCCTGAAGTAGATTTCCTATCAGTGTTGTCTCCAACCCAATCTGAGTTAGTAAAAACAACTAGATCTAACTGAGCACCAGTAGAATAATGGATACCAAACTCTCTAGTACCCTACACATAGTGCAAGATCCTCTTTGTTTCCTTCCATTGCATCTCATGTGGCTCTTTCATGTACCTAGCCATAGAACCAATAACATATGATAGATTCGGTGTTGAATGTGTCAAGTACAACAAGCTACCAATCAGTTGTTTGTAAAGAGTGCTATCAACCAAAGGAGTAGAACCATATTCTTCCAATCTGATGCCAGATAGGAAAGGAAAAGTTGCAGCTTTGCAATCAGTTATGTGGAAATTTTTGAGCAAGTTAGATGCATACCTAGACTGTGAAATCATGATCCCTAAAGCATTTTGAGTTACCTCAAGGCCAATGAACTATTTCAACAGCCTTAGATATGTCGTGGAGAAGGCTTTACTCAAAGCAGACTTGATGTTATTCAACCCAATAGATGAACCACCAGTGATGAGCAAGTCATCCACATACAAAACAATCAATAGTAGGAAACATCCCTTCTACTGCATGTAGACATTGCATTCAGATTTGCATGTCTCAAACTTTTGTGATAGTAAGAAGGAATCTATATTGGCATACCATGCCCTTGGGGCTTGCTTGAGCCCATACAATGATATCCTCAGTCTTCATACCAAGGATGGATCATCAGTGTACCCCCCTGGGTTGTTTCATATAGATCTCTTCTTCTAAGTCACCATGCATGAAGGCACTCTTTAGATCCATGTGATGTACCTCCCATACATTCGAAGCTGCAATAGCCAAAACAACCCATACTGAATCCATTCTTGCTACAAGAGCGAATGTCTCATTGTAGTCCAAACCCTGAACTTGTGAGTACCCCTTTTCAACCAGCCAAGCTTTGTACTTGTTTGTAGATCCATTAGATGCAAGCTTTGTTTTGTAGATCCATTTGCACTGAACTAGATTTCTCCCTGGGGGAAGAGAGACAAGATCCCATGTCTCATTGTTCTACAGTGACTCAAATTCTTCATCCATGGCTGCCTACCATCTAGGATCATGGAAAGCCTCTCTGAAGGACTGTGGATCAAACCCCACCATCATGTAGCACTTCTCATGGAGAAGTGGATATGTATGACATAGTGCAATATTTACATCTTGTTATTGAGATCTTGTTCTTCTATGGTCATATGGATCTCCAACAATGTTCCCAGTAGCCTCAAGGAGATTTTGAGCCCATTTAGGCTTTGGATTGGGAGTAGGTGCTGGATATGTATCTAGATCTGCTTGATCTTCATACTCAATATCTAGATCTGACTCATCTTGGTCCTCATATTTGGAATCTGAATGTGGATGATCTGAAAAAAAAAAAAAAAAAAAAAAAAATAAAAAAAAAAAAATAAAAAAAAAAAAAAAAAAAAAAAAAAAAAAAAAAAAAAAAAAAAAAAAAAAAAATAAAAAAAAAAAATAAAAAAAAAAAAATAAAAATAAAAATAAATAAATAAAAATAAAATAAAATAAAATAAAATTAGTTGCAAATGGAGTAGGAAAATCAATTATACCTTGTTCTTCAATTGGTTGTATATCATGCAATGGATCTTCATCGAACTTGACACTTCTTTCAATGAAGCATATTTTGGTTGCAATCTCCATCAACTTGTATGATTTTGCATATTTTGCATATCCAAGCAGAATGCATTCACTACTTTGGGGTTGAAGTGATTTTCTCTTGTTAGAGGGGATTCTAGCCCATGCCTTGGATCCAAAAACCCTCAAGTGAGAGGCATCAGGTTTGTGTCCCTTCAATGCTTCGAATGGAGTGACCACATCCATAGATTTGTGGGGTACCCTATTCTGAATGTATGTGGAACAGTTCACTGCTTCATCCTAGAGATATGTTGGAAGATCCCTTACTTCAAGAAAGTAGGTAGCCATCTCTTTGAATGACCTATTCTTCCTCTCATCTACACCATTTTGTTGTGGTGTGTATGGGACATAATGTTGCATTTGGATGCCCTCAGAAGCACAAAATTATTACAACTCCTTCTTGATGTACTCCCCTCCATTATCTAATATGAGTGCTTTGATATTCTTCCCAGTAGTGTTCTCAACTAAGTCCTTGAAAACTTTGAAAGTCACAAATACCTCACACTTCTGCTTAAGAAAATAGATCCAACATAACCTAGAGAAGTTATTAATGAAGATCAGAAGGTATCTTGATCCATTCATAGAAGATATGGGCATCGCTCCTGAAACATCACTATGTATCAAATCAAGTGTGGACAAAGCTCTCTTTTCCTTCCCAACATCATACTTTTTCCCTCGATGCTTCCCTACCAAGCAACCTTTCTATATTGCTTGAGAGTAATTTATGTTGGGCAATCCTTCAACCATCTCTTCCTTGTGCAAATGCTGCAAGTACTTGAAGTTTAGGTGTCTGAATCTTTCAAGCCAGAGTCTGCTTGTATCATTTGCATGAGTCAAGAGAGCACTTTGATGTGAATATGGAAAAAAATAGGAGAACTCATATGCCTTTGAGGGATGGTTGGAAACACCTTTGTCTATCAGTTTTCCAGATGAGATCTCTGCAACCTCAACTGTGTTAGATCCAAAAACTACTTTCTTTGGTGAACCTGTGTGTGTCATCTAATAAACAGACAACAAATTTGCTGCTAGAGAAGACACATACAAAATATTGTTGAACTTTCCATGCTCAAGTTGTATTGTGCCCTTCCCTTTAGCAAATATTTGAGAATCATCTCCCATGTGAATGCTAGGACCATCAGTGAGATCTAGAGAAGAAAATGGCTCTCTGGAGGAAGCCATGTGGTTGGAGGCTCCAAAATCTATGAGGAAGGATTTTGATTGGTAGAATCCAGCCTTCAATGCATGGCATCTCTCATGATCATCTGTCTTGCTTCTAGAATCAGTCTTCCTTGCTCTGTCTGGGAGGGAAATGTTGTGATGTTCAAGAAGATTTTCCATTTGATCTATGGTATTCTTCATGCAAGAGATCTCTAGATGGTTTCCTTTCCTATAGTACGTACGCTTGGATTTATCAAACTTCTTTTGCTTATCCTTCTTGGAGCTGGAGGCTCCTTCTGATGGATTAGACTTCTCCTTCAGCTTGGATTCAAATTGCTTCTTTTCTTTACCTTTTTATTCCCTTTAGCATTCGCACTTTTTGACTCCATCCATAAGAGCTTGATTTTTGGAGGCCTTCAAGGTGCCCATTTAAATCAACTTGTCTTGTTCTTAGATGAGAGATTCAGTGAATGCATCTAAGGAGGGAATTTTCCAATTGCGTATTGACAATCTCCCTAAATGGAAGGTAGAAATAAAGATTGAAAATTTTGAACCAATCTTTCTTAGGATGTATAGCACCAACTGCTCATCCTTCTTATCAATGCCACATTGTTTTCACTTCATGACCAAGGACTTGAATTTAGAAAAGAACCATTGTATGGTTTTGAAATTGTTGGGTTGAAGAGCAATTAATTCATTCTCCAGAATGTGGCCTCTCAGCTCATCTTGCTTACTCAAGAGAGTCTCAAGATTCAACCAAACCTCTCTTGGAGTCTTCAATCCATCAAGGTTGAAGAGAAAATATATGGAAATGTGAATACACATGAAACCAAACGCTTCCTTTAATATGTTTAGGTACTTGGCCTTCTCAACAGCTGCTTGAGGTTCGAGCTCCTTTCCCATTGTGACCCTGTACATAATCTTGTTGCATAACACCATCTGCATATCAACCCTCCAATAAAGGTAATTGAAGGGTGTTAGGATCCTTGGAGACAAAGGAACATTCGAATTCTCCGTGTTCAACTGCTGGAGCGAATACAAACTAAAAACGGATGCTACTACTGCATTGAAAAACCTTCAAAACCTGCAAAAACTCTCAAATTGGAGACAAAACAGCCCTGTTGGGATTTGTTACCATGTGAAATTCTTGAATATATCATATCACAAAGCCTGATAAGATCTCACAAAGAAAGAATTAGTGGAAAATATTAATTACAGTAATTGCAGTGAAAAGAGCAGTAAAATTAATCATGCATTGGAACTTAGAATTGCACATAAAGTATGTAACATTATCCATTAATCAGTATAGTCAAAAGATATGTTACAATAGAGAGAATCTGAATATCACATGAGAATTCGAGTCCCTTTCAGTCTAGCATAGGAATTGTCACCATTGGAGTGCTTTAGAAATACCAAACTCAACTCAACTCAACCAAATCTCAATTAACTGACCAAGAAGGAAACAATTGTGAGTTTTCCATGCAAATAAATAAAAAAAGGGCGCATTATATCACAATCAGTGGTGATTGGAGATCAAACCCCCCATTGGAGTCAAGAACTCAGGTGGAACTCAATCAGAATGAACTGAATCACTCAGTTAGCTCCTGAAAATGTACGGAATTGACTTTGTTGGTCCTAAAATCGTGCATGCAGGGCACATCAAGTGGATAATGCATCCTAGATGACATCTGCACACCACTAGGGGGGAATTAACATCATCAACTACTAGGAAAAGGTAAATAATGCTAAGTAGGACAAGGATGGAGTATTAAATATCCTAACACACAATGAGGTTCTTGAATAATAAATAATTCCCCTATTTCACTAACTTTTCCTATAACCTTTGTTTTACAAATAAGTGACCCACTTTTATAAATCAACCGAGAAACACTTTTGTAATGAAGTTACTTTATAAATTAAAGTTGCAAGAGCTTTTTCAAAAAGTAACTTAGAAAAAAAGACTTGAACTCAATACCTATTAATTAATAAAGTAAATTTCAACCAAGAGAGTTAAACAAAAGGTATGATAATGTTATGAATGAGAATTGGGTGTTGTTGTTGTTGTTGTGTGAGAGAATGCCTACCCAAAATCCTTGTGTTTTGCTTGCAAAACACTTTTACAAAACCACACAAACAACAAAAAGAAAATTCCAAATCAAAACTTAGCAATTTTGGAGTTAGATCTTGGTTAGCTTACCCAAAAAATGAAGTTTCCTCTCTCTTTTTGGTCTACTATATTCACCCAACGTGCATGAAAAAATTCATACTTAGTCAAGAAAACCCTTTTCACTTTATTTTTGACTTTTTGATTTTGCACGCAGAGCACAATCAAGAGTATACAAAGACCGAAAATGAAACAAATTGGGAATAAAATAGAAACGAAATTGAAATATCAAACAATATGAGAAATATTTTTAAAAAATAGTAATTGTAAACAGTATACTTCTTGATGCCCATCGGGGTGTGGAACAGCCGGCAAAGCCCATGCAAGCCTTGTAATAGGTCGCTGGTTCAAACCTTGGATAAATCATGTTCCGTTGTGGCGGGTGTGGTGGTTTCACCTAGGGGTATAGTGGTAGAGGATGGGATTGGACCCCTGGACCCCGTGTGACACGAGTACCAACGCCATCCATGTTGTCGATTCCCCTAGTACAAAAAAAAACAATATACTTCTTGATATCATAAAATGGTTGTACCTTGGGAAAACACAAACCTTTTCGAGTGAAACAATAATTGTTTCCAACTGAAAGAAATTATCTAGACACATTGGAACACCTCTCTTATCCCAAAAATGCACAAAAATAGTAGAATCAAGAAATCATTTGATGCATGTAGCTACACAAGTTCAATATCTTGATCAAAATTGGGAGTGGATCATATGTAGCCACTCTGATACCATGTTTGACTAAAACATGGTATTTTCACATAGGTCAAACACCTTACAAAATGATCACACAAATAGATCATACGTTGACACATTGATGTTTTATGTGGTTAAAAAACTAAAAGAGGGAAACAATCTATGGCCCTCCAAATAGCCACTTCAGGCAATATATTAATGCAAAGGAAAAAGAATTTACATATAAATTTCTCACAACAAATCATAAACTAGTGACCCTCATAACTTGGACCCATTGGGTTCTAAGCCATGTATCGATGTAGATGTAATGATCAAGGAGAATATGAACCATCAGATTATTTTATTTTGAGAACATATCATGGCCATTGGATTACATAAGTACAAATGCATAATTATGCATACTACAAAAACACACTAAAGAAATATAGTTTACCTAAAGATAATTTAGATCAAGTTTCTCTTAAATATCCCCTAGCTATCTAAATATCTTAACATCGACCATGTTTAGGAATTAAGACCTATTTCTAGTGCTAGCCTACTCATGGTTCTTGCATCCTACTTTGAGCCCTGTGAAAAAACCATATAGAGGAATCATGTGTTGGTTTTAGGACATGTTCAAGGCTCTTGAACCTAAGAAGATTAACAAATATGCCAAGGAAATTATTTTCTCTCCTTGATCATGGTGAAGATCACATGACCCATCCACGATGTACAAAACCTCCCAACAACATCCTTATCTAACTTTGATGATAAATGCCCCCTACAAAGGGATTGTGTTATGGTTTGTAGGTTTTTTTCATGGGAATTGAGCTTGAGAAGAAACTTTTAGGGCCTAAGGCCCAAATTTTTTCCTCTACTAACCGTGGATATTGAGCTTGAGTTTGAGAAGGTTCATTCATGGCTTAACACCCTTTTATCTTAATACCATGTTTAGTGTTCATGACCCATTTCTAGTGCACAAAACATACTAATGACACTTGTAGTCCATTTATATGATAAATAACCCCCACCATGGCCCCAATCATGATTCTTAATGTGGGATTGAGACACTTTCATATTTAGGATTTGTGTTGTGGTTTAATCATGGAACCTGTATCCTTGTAGTAAGATAAATGTGCCCTATAAGGGTTCTATGTGGTGGTTCAAGGATGCAATTAGTGTTATAGATTGGGTAGATTCATGGGTTATATGTGTTTTTCATGGATATTGAGCTTGAGAAGCATCATTTAGGGATCAAGGCCCTCAGTACCCTATGATGACCTTGGTTAGACCTTGAGACCCATTCTTGGATTAGAACTAAATTAGTCATGGTACCCATATCCCACTTGGAGGTAAATGATTGCCTCTAGAGGTCATATATTGTGGTTTGAGGAATCTTCAATGGTATTGAGATTGATAATAAAGGTTTAGGGATAAAGTATCTTGTTTCCCACTCGTAAACTATGGCCAAGGACCCAAAATCCATATGTGATTCCCATGACCTCAAAATGGAGACAAAATTCAACTAAGATGCTAAAGACTCCTAAAGAAGAGTTGCGTTGTGGTATCTAAGTGTTTTTCATGGTGGTTGATCTCAAGAGTTTTAATTAGGGTTTAATATCATTGTCCCTCCCTAACCATGTTTATGCCTTACACTCATTTCCAATACAAACATCCTAATTATGGCATCTGTATCCCTATAAGAGGCCAAAGACACTCTACAAAGTTCCCTTGTGTTGGTCCAAGGACTTGTTCAAGGTTATTAAGATCAAGAAGCTTCAACAAGATCATAAGGCACTTATTTTCATTCTTTAAAAATTGTTAGGGCCCTAAAACTCGTCCATGGTCCTGCGTAGTATTCTGAGGACACATTCACATCTCTTAATCCCAAGAAGCCATTGTTTCTTCCTAAGGTTGTTGTTCCTTTCCCTCAACCATGGTCATGGGCCTAAGGTTGTTTTTTCCCTACCATAACAATGGTTAAGGCCTAGAAACACATCCATGATGCACAAAAACATATTAATGGCTCCCATATCCAACTACTATGGCAAAGGATCGGTAGTGAGGGATCATGTTATTGTTTCTATGTGTTGTTCATTGGACTTGAGCTCAAGAAGGTTCAATTAGGGATGGAGACATTTGTTTCCTTCATTAATCATGTTTCGACATCAATACCCATTTCCACTGTAGAAACCTACTCATAGGGCATGTATCCTACTTAGAGGCCTACAAAGAACCCTTAAAGTACTTGTATTGGTTCAAGGAATCGTTCATGGATCTTGATCTTGAGAACATTGAATAATATATTGAGGTATTTATTTTCCTTTGTTGAACATGGTTAAGGCACCATGACCCATTCTCAGTGTGCAAAAACTCCTAGTGACATCCATATCCAACTCCAATGTTGAAGAACCCATAAAGATGGATTATGTTATGGTTTACATGTGTTTCTCATTGTGATTGAGATTGAGAAGTGATGTTTAGAGCACTCGTATCCCACTCATATTCCAAATAACCCTGACCATGGCCCCAAGAATTATTCCTAGTGTGGGTTGAAGGCACATTCCTAGTTAGGGCATGTGTTGTGGTTCAATAATGGTTCTCATATCCCTCTAGTAGTCCAAGAATACCCTACAAGGGTCTTTCATGGTGGTTTGATGACGTGTTAAGTGTTATAGTCTAGGATGCTTCATGGCTTGTAGTGTTGTTCATGGAACCTAATCCCAATACTCTTCATTTAGGGATCAAGGCCCTTATTTCCCTCCCATTACCTTGGTTAGAACTTGAGAATTTTATAATGCATTATAAGCCACTAATTTTAGACCCTAGAGCATAAATTGGGCCAAGAGACTCATTATTGCCAATCCTTTTAATGAGGATGGTATCCTATTATTGGACTAAATATTCCATAGAAAGAGTATTCTAATGGTTTTGAGGTCAATTTCTAATCCATTGTAAAAATAATGCATGCATGTTAAAAATGCACATGCATTATAAACAAACACATATTAATAATTTGTTTTGCTGATTAAAACAAAACATGCACAAAGCACAACCTCATTGTCTCCAAAAAACAAGGTCAACTTTGCAAAAGAATAGGCATTTCCTAGGGAACACTGTTGTTTCAATTTTTATCTATTTAGTGTGATTAACAAGAAATATATTTTCAAGTTATTATTTCTATCAAATGTTGTGTATATGGGAAATAATAAAATCAATTGCACAAGAAAGTATCATAAAAAGGAGCAAACCCTAGAAAAAATCAACAAGCTAAAATAAAATCAAAGTAGGGTATTACAAAACATAGGAATCCATCAATAACCTCCCCAATTCCTTGTACAACATATGCCTTGGTGATATATATACTTTTTCATTGCAAGTGAAGCATATCCATCTAATGAAGGCCATTTGAATTCCAACATCAAGTCAACCTTCGACTATTGTCACATTGATAGACATTTATCAAGTTGAATAAGACATGAAAATTTAGGTAGACATTAAGAATACAGAAGCATAAATTAGACATTTATATTTTTTATAACCCTTTGGAGAAGAAGTTTATATATTGCAATCTATATTTGAACACATAGATGTTCATTTGTTGAACAACATCATGTCTACTACACTCCCAATATTAACGATTAGATGAATGAAGTGATGTGATGTCCTAGTGTATTTCCACATTGTCATGTGATGGGTGCAAGACTTCAAGTCGAACATCCTTACCTCATCTATCTTGTGTGTGGTGAAGAACTCCTAAACATGTTCTTATGGATGAAAGTGACCCAACAATCCTTGAAGGTACGTTAAATTCACAATCTATTGATCATTAACAATGCAAAAGAACTATTAAAGAGTATTTTTAATTGACATATAATGCATCTAAATGCTAGTTATTTTTGGACTTATTAAAATAAAACACTTTAGTTGATTGATCTAGGTGGCTATTAGTGGCCACCCACCTATTTTACTGGCTCAAAATAGATTTTCCAGCATGGAAAATTTTATGGGTTTTTGGGTTAGTGTTTTGGTCTAGGAGCCAACCACCTATTTCATTGGCTCAAAACATTTTCTCTAGTTCGGCATTTTTTACGGTTTTTCATGCCCAAAACTTCTAGGGCCGTTCTGAGGCCTTAAATGACATTTTTTTGGCGATGCCACAGTCCAGACGTAGCTAAAGGAAAGTCTATATGAGATAAATGTGCACTTCTCGTCTAGGAATTTCCAATGGGATACCGAGCACCCTAAACAGAGATTGTAATTTTTGCAAAGGTTATGCCATTGGGAAATTGACACATAAACTAACCACCTTGAGGCCCACAAATTTTTTTATGGTTCATCTCCTAGGGTTAGGTTTTTGGATGTTAAGGTTTTTTCCTTCATGCTTATGATAAAAAGGCCCTTTAAACTCCTCTTGTAATCAACTGGTCATGAATGAGTGTAGCCTCCACATCTCTTCTCAAAGATATAACTACCACCATTCTAGTTTATGTTATTTTACAGTCTATTATGTTTCATTCATTTAATAGAATATGATTTTATAGTATCGTTGTGTTCCTTGTAGTATATCTTTGTATGTGAATCTATATATACTATTTCGTTTAGTTCACACAAAAATCCAGGTCATTGATGTTAAGAAAATTCTAGTAACAAGGATGGTTAAAAGTTTAGAGACCACTAATCATGTTGTTAGAACTATTCAGAGTTCTTTTGATATAACTGGAAACAATACTTGTTCAAAAGAACATAATGCAACCCACTATGTATTTCCATAATTGATTGTAAACAAGACCATGATGCAATGCTTCTTGCTCACACACCCATTTAACATTTTAAAAGTAAGCATCAAAACCCTGAAAGTATTATATTAGAAGAGAAATCCTTGACAACCTATGTCAAGCACATGTTATTGGGCTTTTTTTGTTAATATTCCTCGATAGGACATGAAGTTAATTGAAGTTGTTAAGGGACTAGTCCATAATTTTTGGCACGAAAATACTCGACCTTCATCAAACAAGAAGGATGTACTAAAGTTGAGAATGAATTCTATGGAATGTGAACCCCACATTAAAAACTTTCTTGACATGACATGGAAAAAAATCTATGAGATATGCAAGAATGAAGACAAGGAGTTGAAACTGTTCCAATGATTTTTCAAGAAACACAAACCTTGGTGTGTTAGAATATGCATAAAACATAACACATGCTATTGTAGATATCACATAGAATTATCATAACATGTATATACACATCCATCATGATTGTTAAACTAACCATGTGTGTGAATTCTTAACCATACTACTGCTAATTTCATTCATCAAGAGACTTTATTTATAGCATCATGTATCTAGGGTCTAATAAACCAACATATTATGAAAAATCTTGTTTAAATGGGACATGCCCTAGGTGCAGTGGATTTGCATTCTTGAACCAATGCATTTATGAAAGTAAGGGGCATAAGTTTGGTAGGATGGTGGTTGACATGAAAAACTTAAAGTATGTTACTTATGAACCAGATAGTGGGAAATAAAGAAAAATAAATCCCAGTTTAATGTTGTGTATTTCAAGGGAATATATCCTTTCAACTTACACTTAGAAATTAAACATATAGTTTTAAAAAGTAACATTGTACTTTGCCCTAATTTTTGTTTCACTAGGTATGAGTATGTGATTTCTTTAAGGATTTTTTTGAAAAATCCCAACAATATGTTGAACATGTCCATGTGGCACAATGGCGGGATGAGCAGTTTGGAATATGTAGGGTTACCTTTCTCCTAGTAACTAGATTGTGAGTTGTAGATTTTTAAGGATGAGCCAAGTTATAAGATTGTCCGTTTGTTGTTTTTTATCTACTAATGTAGTGTCTCCTTTCAAATAATGCATTATTAGAAATCCAAGAACTTAATTATAGGTCAATGGTACTCCTATTAGATTATAATATAGGAATGTGATGATGTGTCAAAACATCTTTCTAAGGAATATTTTGAATCTTGATGTTTCACATGGGGTCAAACTACATTATTATTGTGAGTTATGGTTATTGGTGGCCTTTAAATATATCTTATTATAGAGGGTGGTCTAGGGTTTTCATTTGAGCTAGGGTCTCCATTTTTACTCTTCAATAGTTTTCCGCGTCCTATTTCTCTTCTTTTTCATTTTCCATTGTAGTTAGGGTATCATTCTCAAGACCATGCAAATCTAGAATTCCTAAATTCTAATAGAAAACCAATGGATAATCAATGGGATTGAATTAAATAGAAAATGATATGAGAATATAAAAAATGAGGAAGGTGGACTCCATAATACCTAAATAATTATGAAGGACTAGATGGAAACACTCATGCATCCACGTATTGTTAGAAAAAAAACAGGCTCGAAGAGCAATACTAATAAACAAGATGCAAATATAAAAACACATAAACACAATACAAGAGAGACACCAATATACGTGGTTCATCCAATCTGGGTTACGTCCATGGAGAAACTGCCAAACATTTCATTATACCGTCCAACAAATGAAGGGATAAAACCCACAGCACATCTGCTGCAATTTCCTCTTCACTCTCTCATAGTCTCTCTTACACAATCATAAAGATATTTACAATGCATATACAATCGTATTACAATGCCTTCATTTTTAAAACGGATTACCATGGGAAAATACCACGTGCTACCCAATACCATGGACTCGTAAATCACCCATTATTGATCAAGTCATGCCTATGAAATTACAACATTTTACAAAGCATTTTTCCCAAAACATTTCGCTACGGGGCGATGCCCCTGAACCCCCTTCCGGGGGGGGTTGGGGGGTGGAAATGTAGAAATGAAATGATTGAACAAAATATGCACATAAAGTGTTTGACAAAGACAAATGGAACAAGAGATACATGATATGTGTTTAAATTTATTTTTTTGAAGCAACATGGGTAATATTTACCTAAGTATTGGTCTTTTAACATGAGCTTACAGGGTCTGTATTTTTCATTTGCACACGCACACGCACACACATGTATGTATGTATGTATATATATACACACACACATATGATGGACATAGAGTTGACAAAAACGGAGCTGAAATACTAAAACATTAGTGTGGATGAACCATGTCATAATGGTGGCATATCTCTCCCAACTTAGATGTTATGGAAAAGGGTTGTCAATGGCATACACTATCTATTAATTAGGATAAAATTGAGAAACACAGAGAACTTGAAATTTATATGGAAGCATCCATTTATTAATTTAATCTCAATAAGAGGCAATGGAAAGTTTTCTTAAGAGAACATGTGGATATCATGGTTATGTTAGTGTTGCCAAAATTATATGCTTCTAGAACATACAACACTCAATTTTTTTGCTTGGTTTGGTTTTTGTGCCCTTAAAATCAAATTTTCATGTGTCCCTAAATGGCTTTGGTGAGTGAGTTGTAACTCACAATTAAAAAAGAAATCCAGACTCAAATCAACAAATTGTCAATTCTCTTGGACTGATGACATTAGGATTATTAGTAGGGGCACCTCTCTCCCATGAGTCTCATGGTGTAGATGCTATTTTATTTAATGATTCTTGTAACTAGGGTTTATTTAGTAAAAGGAAATGGAAAATTGCCATTAAGGTGTCAAAATTGGAAAACTCTTCTCCAAATGCATGTGGATAGTGTGGTCATGTTAGCATTGCTAAAATAACTTCTTCTTCTTCTTCTTCTTTTTTCTTCTAGAACTTATGGAACTTAATTTTGTAACTAGGTTTGGATTTGATGCCCTAAGAGACAAATCACCACGTGTCCTTGAATGGTTCCATTGGAATCATGACATTGGATTTCCACCAGAGGTATCGAGCTATATGGTGAGTACCATGGCCCATAGCTTCTTTTATTTGATGATTCCCAAAACTAGGGATTTGCTCAATAATAGGTGATGTGAATTTCGTAGTAAGGGGTCAAATTTTGAGACTCTGCATTAAGAGTGTGTGGTTAGTGTGGTCATATCAACATTGCCAAAACATGGTTTCTATAACCTAAAACACTCAATAATACAACTTGATTTATTTTTTATGCCCCCAAACCATATTGCAATGTGTCCTTGAATGGCTCTAGGAAGTGAGTTGCAACTCACCATAGAAAAAAAGAAAAAAAAAAACTAACTAACAAACAAGCAACACTAGGACTTGGGTTGATGAACCAAACCGTTGATTCTATTGGACGTGTGACATCAAATAACCACTACGAGAACCCGTCTCCTTTAAGTCACATGGCATAGATGTTGTTTTATATGATGATCCCTAAATTACTAAGGTTTTTTCTTAGTAAGAGGCATACAAAACTTTTCATTAAGGAATGAAGTTTTGCAAACTCTACCTTGAGAGCATAGTCACATGAATGTTACCCAAACACACTTATTGGAACTTATAACACTAAATTCTATTTCTTGGATTGGTTTTTAACCCATTTGGACTAAATCACCATGTGTCTTTGAATGCCTCTACCAAGTGACTTACAACTTGCCATAAAATAAAAACCAGAACTCATATTGACACACTATAGTTTATGTTGGACTCATGACCTTGAATTAGTATAACTATAATTACATGTATTATGAAAAGTAAATTACTGGATGAAATATGAATTCTCGGAAGTATCATGACTTCAAAATGATCCACAAGTTCATACTAAAGGTATATGATATGGTAAAAAATGTGGGCTCAATACAATTTACATTGATTTTGATGAATGTAACACTGCATGTAAAACTCTAAATCACTTATTTTTTAAATACTTTTCATAATTTTTTATTTTATGAGAGGACATGAATTTTAAAAAAATAAAAAAAATTGTATTATGTTATGTTATTACGTGACATCTCCCCCATATTGACCTATAAAACATCTCGCTCTTCTCAATATAATCTTTCATTAAAACAATATTATTATATTAAAAATAAAAAAATTAAGACGATAGAGACTTTGTAGAGATTGGTTTTCAACTAAAACGTAAGTACTTTTGACCAAAGATTGATAGCACTGCTTAATGACATGAACATCACCATGGACGAGGGCCTAAAGACTGAATTGCCACTCTAATATATCCACACCCCAACATCCCATCTATGGAGAAGTGAAAATCGCTGCCACCTTCAATATTTTCAATGAGATTTCAAAATTTATGATGTGCCACTCTAATTGCACTGAGTGAAACGAGGTGCTCTACAGCCCAGTATGAAGGAGATGTTGTAAAGTGTGTGATGTAACGTTACATCGGTTTGTTATTAACAAAATAATTAAAAAATTTCATGTCGGCTAATAAAATAAAAAATTAAATTATGGAAAGTATTTAAAAAAAAACCATGTTGGTTCATAAAATAAAATATTATGAAAAGTAATTAAAAAATAGAGGTTCGTTTATAAAATAAAAACTTAAAACTTAAACTAGGATCTATCAATCAAGAGAGATCAAATTTCTTGAGTTTAAATTTTAAAAAAGAAATACACCTCAAGAAATTGGATCCCTCTCGGTGCTTGATAGATACGGGTTTAAGATGGATCTATGTTGATATATCCACATCCAAACATCCCATCTATAGAGAAGTGAAAATGGCTGCCACCTTCAATCTTTTCTATGAGATTTGAAAATCTATAATGTGATGGGACTAAACCCCACACATGTCACCTTTAACCTTTCTCATGAAATTTGAATGACTTGATAGGACTAAACCCACAATGCACAGATTACACGTGTACCTATTCAACATGGAAACTGGAAATGTATCTATTCAAGAATATCGAATTTAACCATAACTCAACCATATAAAATGACCAAACAAGGAAACTTGAAGTTCGATATTCAAGAATATCGAATATTACAAGCGTATGCTAAAATAGAAAGGTTTACATTAAAAACAAGAGCCACGAGGTGGCAATGTCCCCACAGTTGCTAATAGCAATAATAGCTATCGCTACAAGACAGAAGCTATAAAAATATGACTCTTGCCACAAAATTGTAATAGGAAAAAAATTTCTTTTTCCACAAAACTACTTAGCCATTGAACCTCAAGTTTCCTGCAATGAAAAAGATGATGAAACTTACAAATTTTATTGTAATTTGATATATTATGTAAATTTTGCTTCTTTTAAATCAATTTGTTAAACCATACAATTTGCACTTAACCTATCCCAAATACACTTCATTTTTTTATATATTTTTACCATGTTATATTGAATTAAATTGAAATCAAATTAGTTTTATATTGTGTTAGTGTTTTAAATTTTTTATGTAGTTGATACCATATTTATAATAATAATTTAATTTTTAAACTATAATTTTACTAACCATTGAATGATCATAACTAAAATGTAAATGGGTGTGATTTAAACAACAATCATCAAACTCAACACAAATTTATAAAAATAAGTTATTAATTAAAATATTTATTAACATTGAATTATTCACTTATAATGTAGCTTAGCTGAGAAGAGTATATGTCTACCCTTAAATGAGTAAACGCATAGAAATCTGAGAAATGTCACTTGGATTATTGCATTTTCTATGATTGTTTTGAAATTATAAAGAACAATTATCAAGTTTATGATGTTTTACATTTAGCATGTACAGTTGCAATCTCGAATTAAGGTGAGTTAATAAAACAAAAACAACAATGTGCCTTCCATTCTCAAGTTTCTTTATCACAAATAGTGAACTTATTTACTACCCGGGATTTTAAATTCGAACTGAACATCAAACCTCTATTGAAATTCTAATATAGAATAATCCCATTTAAATAATTAAAAAAATTAGGTCATTCTCAAGTTTATTTCCTGTGTCAGAGCAAGTTTATTTCCTGTGTCAGAGACTTTGTTCATGCAGATAAAATACTTGATTTGGAATTTTTTGCTACTGCTATTATTTTTTAGAGTCTTCCATACCCCGGGCGAATGTATGGACAAAAACATTTCAGGGTGATCTACTTTAAAACACTATTTTGAAGGTTTAAACAATTAAAATTAAAAATATTTGTATATTTTTTAAAATTTACTGAGAAGTTATACCCTATGTTACAACCTCAGTTCAAACATAAAAAAAATCATAAATCATTTCTCAAATCTCAGCCTGAATCTTTCCCCATAATTTCATACAACACCACTTTATATACATTCTGTTTGGCTAACCTATGGCCCTGTAATAACCAACCCAGCCGCCCACGAGATCAATCAATCTCAGGCACAGAGAAACGCTTCTATAGCAGGCATCATCATGAACGCTTTCACTTGCTCATTTGAAATACCACAGTTCTACATTCAAAGGTTTTTGCAGAATGTTTAAACATTAAATGAAACAAAGTGAAAAGGAACAGTATACAGAGACGCAGGCCACCAATGGAGCACATGTACCGTTTACAGTTGAAGAAAATGCTGGGAATACCAAAGGAAAATGCTTAAATAATAGCTTTTAAGACTATCAAATCTCCTTTCCTCCTCCAAAGATATAATAATTGTTTTAAATATTGACAATTATAACTCCCTGTACATACCTGTTGTCTCTGTTGCTGCCCTGGCCAAAGCCAACTGCAAATTAAGTGAAATCTATGTTGTATCCTAATCTGGCAAAGCAAAACTATTTGATTTCTTAACAATCTATGTTGTTGGATTTGAGTTTTTAATATTCTGGGTAGATTTAGAAACCTCAAAAACAGATAAAAAGCATTGTTGAATTGCTAAGATTACGTCAGGGTGAGTTTGCAACTTCAGAATTCAGAGAGAAAAGAGGCTGGGAAAAACAAATCAGAAAGAGAAGAAAGGGAAAGAGGTGTGGGCGTGGGTGTTTTTGTTAACGCTTAGCCCACGTCCTTGATGATTCTCATGAAAGCTTGGCCATGTTTGTCTTACAACCCAGCATTTAACTCTGCGTATTCGATTGTTGTGAAGCATTCATTCTGGTGTGTTCATCTAGACACTATAAGATAGACTTAATTAAATGTTGTAAAAACTTCAAGATTTATTTTCTCTTATACAGTTATTAAGCCTACAAAATGCTGGGAAATGATACAAATAGTTGAGCCCAAAACCTAGAAGCCTTGCCACGCAGAGGCAGCTATGAGGGGCCGGCTGTGCCAACCCAGGGTAAGGGAACCATTATTCTCCTCAACATTGTAACCTTCTCCAGAAAACAAAATCAAGAGCATACTTGCTTGTTTAAATGCGTTGGAGCCCAGATGAGTTGGTCTGAAACCTGCTCTGCCCAAGCGCATTCTCCAGTGAGAAAGCGTTTTGTGTCTTTATACTCTACAAGGACCTTCGTATGCAACAATATTGCAAATCTCTTTCTGAATATATAGCTCTGCCAACAATTTCTCTATACTGTTGGGAAGCACATTACATGCTTCCAAAGAGTCGAACATTGTTGAATAATAATGCAATGCTTCCACGAATCTGTCTAGAAAAAGAGGCCCATTGTGATTGGCCTCGTGCTCAACAATGGTCCCAATCTTGGGCCTCAGGCTGTCGATGGACTTGAGCACTACATCAATGGGGAAGACCCAGTAGAGGCATCGGTGTAAAGCAAACGATGAAGCTGCAAAACAGAATTGACCGCAATTACTTCCCCAGGTTTCGCCTGGAACATCCAGGGCTTTATATCCTCCAGCTTGTCGGCCATGACGCCTCTAAAATCAAACTCCACGTTAATAGTTTTAGCGAGCTGAGCCAGCTTCATCCCTATTTCTTGCAACACGTCTCTGCCATCGGGCTACTGGGGTCCAATGGCTGTTAATCTCAGATGAGGCGGCCCGTCAGGCCTGAGAGCCAGGGCCTGAATCAGAGCCGTCCATTGTAAACCGTGCATCAAATTCAAGTCTATCACATGGACGCTGTCGTGCCCTTCAAAGGCTTCAAGAATGGTCGGGTGCCATTTCTCTGCTTTCTTGAGCTTTTTCTTGCCTTCAGCTCCTGCTCAAACACTTTCTTGAGAAGAAAGCGATGTTATCGATGTCGATTGAGGGTGTTAAATGCCCTAGTGGTGATAAACAGGAGAGAACGGAAGGGATCATTCTACAGAACCAGACGTTGACTACGCCTCTTCAAATGGAAGCATCCAGAACAGTTGATGCGTAAACGTAACCCTTATTCATTCATTTACTTAGCACATGCGCATTTATTCCCATGGATTCAGAACCACACAACCTACCATGCTCAAGTACACTCCGCAACCACACCTCGATGACGTTTGCCCGCCGTCGAGGCCCATGCACCAAAAACCAAGGCCTGCGTCAGCCATTAAGGGCCAATGAGAATGTAAATAAATGTTTTAAAATAAATATATTTAATACTAAAAATTATAACCTTATCATAAACTTAGAAAGTAGAAATATTTCTGCCCTATACTGCCATATTAATACAACTGACCGAAAAATATATAGTCTCCTGCGGGGACATAAAAAGTCGAACTGTAATGGAATCGTGTCAGGGATCAAATTTGAAGGGAAATGTTATATGTTTCAATATGAAGGGTTAATATTTTAATAATCATTCTATGTTGTCAAGTTTCAATAAATTATTATTTTTATATGAAAGTGAAAAATTATTTAAATTTTTATATATTAAATAATAATCAGAACATATTAATTGCAAAAAAATTAACTTTTAATACATAATTATCAAAATATAATCACTTTTTCATAGAATTAAATTAGAACATAATTTTAAATTTTGTTAACTAATATTTTTTGCATTATCACATAAAATATTTCTTTAAATATATTATTTGAAATACAAATATATTTCTTTAAATATATTATTTGAAATACAAATATATTTCTTTAAATATATTATTTGAAATGTTGGACATTAAAAATTGAATAAAATATTATGACATTTTAATTTTAAATTATATAAATTAGAAAACCAATGAAATAAACAAATTAATTAATTTTTTTTTAAAATGATAGAATACTATTTTAATAAATTGTCATCATAATTAAAAAAAACTACTTACTAAAATTTTCAAAAACATAAATTTATGTGAGTAAATTATTTTCAATTTTCCAAAACATACCAAATCTTTAAAAAAAAACATAAATTTATGTGAGACAAAAATAATTTTTAGAACATACAAAGAGATATAATTATGAAAGAAAACCGAATTTAATGTGTAAATTTTACTAAATATTTTAAGTTATCAATTTATTTGTATATAACTTATACACTTATTAGGATCTTATATGAACTTGTTAAATCATGTAACTAAGGAGAGGATGGTCTTGCCTAGGGTTAGGGTTTTTCCGGTTTTTCCTGCATAATGAGGACAATGAAGCTGAAAACAACTTGGAGTCCAACTAGCCAACGAGCTAGCTTTAGTACCAACCAAGTGATAAAAAAGTGGGAAGTTATATTTTATGTTTTTAGTCTTATGTCGGTAACTTTGCAGGATTTTCTCATTATTTTTTATCCTATTTTGGGGGGTTTTTATGATTTTGCAAGATCAATATTCTCAGGGATTTTCTACCTACTGTTTGGGGTCTTGTGGGGTCCAGTTATTTTTTTGAAGCTTGAGTGTTGGGGTTGTTGGCTTTGTCCTGTAGTAGACTTTAGGAGGTTGTTGATAGCTGGAGTCCTGGGCGGAGTTTGTGACATAAGATTCTGAAGTGATGGCTCGCTGGACAGGTGGTGCTACAGAGGGGACATGTGGTACTAGACATGCGTTGGGTACCGTAGATGTTATTCACGGCAAGGAACTGGCTCATTCTTCTTTTTCCTCCCATACTAGCTCTGAGGGTTTGTATGGCGGTGGTTTTGATGGATCTGCTGTTAAGGGTTTCCCCTGCAGGGTGAACTCTCCGACGGAAGGTACTGTTCATAGGGAGGGCTCGCACCGTTATAAACTTAGAGGTGAGAAGGCTCGTTCCAGGCATTCTCTCAAAAATATTAAAGTTTGGGAAGGATTGGATAGGTTCTCTATCTCACAGGAAACCAACTTGGACAGAATAGAAACGTTGGTTGCCTGAGCAGTGGTGGGTAGATTTGAGTTTACCTCAGGACACAAAGGAGAAATTCTTGAATGGATGAAGAAGGCATGGGTTCTTGTTATTGGTTGGTTGGCGAGGGTGAACATGGTCATCAATGGCTGGCTTATGTTTATTTTTGCTAATTCTGCTCATTTGGAGGTGATTTTGAAGGATTACTGGATATTTAAGAATGGGTCTTTGTGGTTGAAGCGTTGTCATCTTGCCTTTAATCCTTTATCCGTGATTCATAATAGAAGGCATCTCTGGATGATTACAGGATTGCCTATTGAACTTTGGACCGATAATATTTTGATTGGCATTGCAAATTCCGTTGGTAATTTTATCAGAGTTGATAACAATTCCCTCTATGGGTGTGATAGAAGGTGTGCCAAGGTCATGTTGGAGTTTAACATGTGTAAAGGGTTACCGGCTGAGGTTGATATATATTGGGGAACTAGGGTTTGGATACAAAGATTGGACTATTTCAAGGTCTCTTTCCATTGTTTCGACTGCCATCAGACTGGTCATGTTTGGGTGAATTGCTCTCGGACTAGGGTTTAGAAACAGAATTAGAAAGTGGCTCCAGAAGCGGTGTCTGATGTGGCGGGTAAGTTATACAGTAGCACTTTATTTTATAGCAATAATTTAACTAATGAAGAGTTAATTTATATACCAGCTTAGATCCAAATCCTAGGCTCTATCAAGCGCCGAGAGGGATCAAATCTCCCTAGGTGCAAACCTCTCCTTGAATAGCTCCTTGAGTGCAATACCTGAGCCACATAATCCTAAGCTCTAAAGTCTCTAGTTTAAGTCTCATATTTACTTTTTACTTTGTATTATTTTTTTTGTTTATGGCCCACATAATATTTATTACTTTTTACTTTGTATTATTCTTTTTTGTTTACTTTGTATTATTGTGTTACTCGACAAACACTTCTCATATTTGTTTTTTACTTTGTATTAAAAGTAAAAAGTAAAGTCTCTAGTTTAAGTCTCATATTTACTTTTTACTTTGTATTATTTTTTTTGTTTATGGCCCACATAATATTTATTACTTTTTACTTTGTATTATTCTTTTTTGTTTACTTTGTATTATTGTGTTACTCGATAAACACTTCTCATATTTGTTTTTTACTTTGTATTAAAAGTAAAAAGTAAAGTCTCTAGTTTAAGTCTCATATTTACTTTTACCACCTAATATTTACCACCTAATCCTAAGCTCTAAAGTCTCATATTTACTTTTTACTTTGTATTATTCTTTTTTGTTTATGGCCGACATAATATTTATTACTTTTTACTTTGTATTATTCTTTTTTGTTTACTTTGTATTATTTTGTTCCTCGGAAAACTCGACAAACACTCTACTAACAAGATCTCCCTCATACTGGGTTGTAGAGCGCCTCTTGGCGCAACAAGATATGGAGAAAAATATGGATCATCGTATTTCGATTGGGGAGGTTAAACTCAATTTGGGTATCTCTGGGGTCCCAACTAATCCTCCTCCTTCTCCTATAGATCCTGTTATTGTACCTGAGTGTGGGGGTAAGTTGTCTATTAGAAGGGACTTATTTGGTTCATGCTTGGGGGATAGGCATGTTGAATCGGCCTTAACTAGATCGGAGGATGGGCATGCTGTGCCGGATATTTCTGGACAAACCTTTGGTCAGGAGGGTTTAATTAGTTTTGGGGATTTGACAAACTCTTAGGATGTGCTTATATTGGAGAAGGTCGAACAGGGGGGTGTATTTCTTTAGTCTGAAACCGATCTTCTTAAAGATTCAGGATATGTAGGAGTGGAGGGTTCATCATATTTATCGCCTCTACCTCTGTATTCGAAGAACCCTTCTAATAATTGGGAGGTTTTGGCTACTAATTCTCTGAGATTTCAGAATGTTACCATAAGACGCAAAAAAGGTAAAATTAAGGGTTCTCCGGATAATTGTTTGGAAGAAAATTATCAACCGTTATCTTCTAGATTATTGGATATGGATTCTGGGGATATGTCTCATAACAGTGTTGGGGATCTTAGAGCAGGTTTTCCTCGGGTGCAGGGTTCCTAATGTCTTTTTATTCTTTGAATATTCGGGGGGTGGGTAAGGTCGCTCGGCTTAGGTCCTTATCACATCTATTAAATTCTACTGGGTCAAACATTTTGTTGCTTCAAGAAAATATGTGTGATGCATCGATTGTTGTTTCGAAGATTTCTGGTTTGGTGCCAAATTGGGAATTGTTTGCTATCAGTTCATCTGGTTTATCTGGAGGGTTATTGTCGGCTTGGGACCCTCGCGTTTTCTCCTTTTGTGCATATAAAACTAGCTGGGGCATATTACTTGATGGTTACTGTAAAATTAAAAATTTAAAGTTAACATTATTAAATTGTTATGGGCCATATCAGGAGAGGTTTTCATTTTGGAACTCTTTGGCAGCTTCTGGTATATTAAGTATTTGCAATCTGATGATTGCAGGTGACTTGAATTTCACTAGATGGGCTACTGAAATTTGGGGTTGCCATGTTCGTTTGGATGATTTGGGGGATTATTTCTCTGATTTGCTAGAAACTTATAATCTGGTAGATGTCTGTCCTACTGTTATGGTGCCAACTTGGACAAATGGCCGGAAGGGAGAGGTGGGTATACATAAGCATCTAGACAAGTTTCTGATCAATACTACTCTTCTTGAATCTGGTGGAAACTACAAGTCTTGGGTTGGCAAGCGAAAAATTTCTGATCACTGGTCTATTCATTTTTAGTTTTATGATTTAGTTCATAAAGGCCACTATCCTTTTAAGTTTAATAGCTCATGGATTAGTAGGGAGGATTTCTGCTCAATGGTCCGTGATTTTTTGTCAAAGTTGGATGAGGATTATACATTGAATCCTATGGATTCATTCTGCTATAAATTAAGACTGCTGAAAGCTAAAGTTACTGAATGGTTTCATAGAAAAAAGAGGAAAGATTTGATGGATTTTATTAATATCAAAGATGAGATTCATACACTCTTCAGTCAAAATATTGAGAAGCCTCTAAATTATGATGAGTTTGCAGTTCTAAAAACCCTGGAGGTAAAAAAGGATGAAATTATGGAGTGGGAGGAAAAGGAGTGGAGGCTAAAAAGTCGATCCATATGGATCGAGAATGGGGATAACAATTCTAAGTTTTTTCATTCATATGCCTCTTACATGAGACATCTTAATGCTATTTGGAGCATTGATGATGGACCAGGTTCTATGATCTCAGGTAAGCATGTGATTCAAGAAGCAACTTAAAATTATTTCAGTAATATCTTTACTGATCAGAAGGATTGTGATATTTTTTATCAACTCAAGGTGGCTAGATTATACCTGAGATATTGTGATTTTGAAAATTCTGAGAATCTAGTAAAGGAGGTTACTATAGAAGAGGTGGAGGAAATATTAAAACTATTTGCTAAAGAGAAGAGTCTAGGGCCCGATGGGTGGACTGTGGAGCTATTTCTACACTTTTTTGATATCATGGGATTAGACATTCTGGGCATGGTGGAATATTCAAGGAAATTGGGATACATTTTAGGTGTCCTTAATGCTACCTTTCTGACTTTAATTCCTAAAAGTAATGATCCTAAACAATTTGGGGATTATAGACCCATTGCACTATGTAATCTGGCTTATAAAATTGTGTCTAAAGTCATTGCTATGAGATTGAAGCCTATATTATCCATATTTATATATAAGGAGCAATTTGGTTTCTTGGAGGACAGGTAGATATTGGATGTTGTTGGTTTTACTCAGGAGCTTCTACATTCTATTAAAATTAATAAGAAGAAATCTATTATCCTTAAGATGGATTTGGAAAAGGCATATGATAGGGTCAATTGGGATTTTCTGCGTATTGTTCTTATTCAAATAGGTATCCTGCCTTTGGACATCAATTGGATTATGGCATGTTTGAATTCCATGAAATTGCAGTTCTGGTAAATGGGGACCCGATCGATTTCTTCAGATGCTCCAGATCTATTCGTCAAGGGTGTTTATTATCCCCATTGCCGTTTCTTTTGGTTATCGATGGTTTAAGCCTATTAATTTCACAAGCTAAGAAAGATGGCTTTATTAAGGGTCTTAAAGTGGCAAAAAATCTCTTTCTGTCTCATATACAATTCGTGGATGATGTACTGTTGGCTGGCACGGATTCTGTTGAAGAATGGAAAGTTTATCAGAATATTAATAAGTTGTTTTGCAGTGCATCAGGCATGAAGGTGAGTTTAACCAAATCTTGCTTCTATTATAATCTGTTGAATGATCCTGAGTTGACAAATATTCAGCATGTGCTTCCATATAATGCGTGTAAAATGGATGAGGGGTTTAAATACTTTGGGTACTATATAAAGCCGAATGGTTATCTGATTAAAGACTGGCAGTGGTTAATTAGAAAGGTGGAAGCTCACATCTCTAATTGGTCATATAGATTTCTATCTATTGGTGGGAAACTCATATTGGTTAAGGTAGTATTGACTGCTATACCAATTTATTGGTTCTCCTTACTCCATGTTCCTAGTGCCATCATTAAATCATTGCAAAAACTACTTTCCAATTTCCTATGGTTTGGGGGATTGAATAAGGCTTCTATTGTGATGATTGGCTGGGATAAAATTACCATTCCGGAAAGTTCTGGAGGTTGGGGCATTAAAGACATTCCAGTTTTTAGTGAGGCTCTGAGACTAAAGTCTTTTTGGAGAGGTCTTTTCAGTAAGACACTCTGGTCTGACGTATTACACTCGAAATACATCAAAATGGAATTAAGCCACTAGTTTAGATTTTCTGGTAAAAAGACAAGAGGAGTCTCGCCCACGTGGAATGGTTTTTTAAAGGTGTACAAATGGTTAGCATTGGATATGAGCTGGAGGATGGGGGATGGTAAAGAAATATCCATAGGTGTGGATCCTATTGTGGGATTAGATGATTCTTATAGATTGACAAATGATGTAATGTTGCACATCAGAAGATTGGGTTGTTTTACTATGAATAGTATTATTAAAAATAATGATTCTGGTTATTGGTACAATGCTAATGATTTCGGTATGGCTGGGAATATTGCTATTGAATGGGACAGATAGATTAGATTCTTAAATGAGGCGGGATGCAGAGCCACAAGTGATAGGGACAAAATAATTTGGCTGGGGGATGAAAGAGGAGGAATAGTGATAGCTAAGGCGGCTTGCAGGTCTATTGTTCGAAAGAAATGTATATTCCCCAGTCATTGGTGGTATAAGGGTCTGTGGCATTGGGAGATCCATATCAAGATGAAATGTTTTATGTGGTTCATTTTTATGAATAGACTGAAAACTTGGGACAATCTCATTTTGAAGGGGTGGAATGGACCAAATATTTGTATCTTATGCAAAGCTAATGCTAAGAGCATTACACACTTATTTCTGGATTGTGAATTCTCTAAGAAGGTGTGGGACAGTGTGTGTCTTTCACTTAGACTTGCTCTAGATTGGGGCAAAAATGATATCATCTCTAGTATGTTTAGCTGGATCAATTCATATACAAATCTTGATATACTACCGGTGATTATTTGCTGGTGTATTTGGCATATGAGAAACCGTGTGCTTTTTTATAATCTATCCCCTAACATTATTCTAGCAAGTAATTCCAGTTTGAAGTATTTTTCTATTTATCAGAGCAAGCATGATAGAAGTAAGCAAAGGAAGGTGGATTTGATGGATCTATAGGTGGATAGACTGGTTTTATTCTTTGATGGGGCTGTAGCCATGGGCCAGTGTGCTGTCGGTGGAGTCATATACCTTAATCAGAATCATTATTTTACATTCCAGCTCAAATGTGGCAGAGGTACCAATATGAAGGCATAAATTTTGGCCTTATGGATGATTATCAGAGTGGCAAATATTTTTGGTTTGGTGGGAGTCAAAGTTTTTGGAGACTCACGGGTCACTATCAAATGGGACTTGGGTGACTATAAATTACAGGTGATTTCTTTACTTCATTGGTGTAATCGTATTCGGTTTGAATTAGCGCAATGCCAAGCTATATCTTTGCATCATATCTGTTGGTGTTCAATTTTGTCACCATTTTTTATCATTCAATTTACTCGAAGTGGTGTTATTTCTATCATTTTTGCTGTAGTAAGTTGTTTTCTTAGCCATTCTTCTCATCAAACAGTCCAGGTATGCACAAATTTACTTACCATGCAAATCTTATTGTATTTCGTATATTATGGTTTATTTATGATTAAAATGATGTTTTTGGGCATAATTAACACTTATGGTTTTAATTGACAGGATACGATTTACAAATGACCCATAATTCAGACCATGCGCTATGTGCTCTTCCTAAAATGCATTTAGCTCATCGTTCATCCCTCCATTTAGCCCGTGAAATCCGTGGTTGACACATCTCAGACCATTGAATGAAGATAAGGACACATGGGTTATGTTTGACACGCAATGGGCCTGGTTAATGAGCTATTGCTCTAGAATATCCGTCCGTATGCTCTCCAATCCTGACAACACATCTCATGTCCACGTGAACACTTTAACCTCTGATTCGTCTGCGCATTCAGCCTGGAATCATGCTCAGTATGCTGACATAACTCCTGTGCCCATGTCAACACTCCAGCGCACCAGTTCTCTTGTTCGTTTGGCCAGGAATTACACACACCTATTCACGCCTGCTCACGTTCATTCATGCCGCCATTCTAGAAGGAGTACTCCTACCCACAATTCAGTCCGCTAGCACACTGCTCGTCCACGTCTGAGTTAGATCGACGCTGTAGCTACACTGTGAAGGAACCGACCCTGTCAAAGTCTGAAGAATGCCCACCGCATTGGCATGTATCAATTTAATCAGCTGTTACAATCATTTAAACACTCCTATTATTAGAGAGGTCGACTCTGTCGACCCTCTCACCATTGTAACTTATAAATAGCTGCCTCTATGATTGAGACGATTTAGCTTCTGAATTCATGATGGTTTTCCAGTCTTAGTCCAAGAATTTGCATTCGTAGATAGTGTGAAGACAGAGTCTGTAATTTTTCTCAAGTTAATGGAAGTAGCAGCTTGTTGATGTTCTGCTGGTAGTCATTTAAGTTGAGCTAGTTCACCCTCCGATTGCTGGGAAGGGCCCCTCATCAACTGAAGGTTTTATTTACATTTTCTGCATTTATTTTCTTGCAATTAACTAGTTTATTTCCTCTGTGTGTAATCTAATTCATTTTCCTATGTGTATTATCTTCATTCCCCTATAATTAATATTCTGCTGCTAATACAACCTTCCTTCTTTTGAGTTAGAATGGTCGACCAATAGTTCAATAGTTTAATAATTT
This sequence comes from Larix kaempferi, assembly GCA_027924585.1. Taxonomy (NCBI): domain Eukaryota; kingdom Viridiplantae; phylum Streptophyta; class Pinopsida; order Pinales; family Pinaceae; genus Larix; species Larix kaempferi. The sequence continues at coordinate 6,713,793 of BSBM01000454.1, read as the reverse complement.
GTAGTTTGTTTTCAGTCCTTCTTCCATCATCATAGTTAGATATTGCTTCCAAATTATTCCATAGTTAGCATTCCTTTATTTCTTTTCTCCTCTGCTAGTTTTTCTTCCTGTTTGTTGTAGGTTAATCCTTCCTTCTTCTATTCCAACCTTCTCCCTTCTTCTATTCCAACATTCTTCCTACTTCTTATAAAATCATTCTTCCTCTTAGGTAATGATTCGCATAGATGATTTCTTAGCCTCTAATAATCTCTCTATTTCTTCCTGTGCATAGTAGGATAATTTGCATAAGCCAGCTGGTAATTAAATCATCCAAAAAATCTTCTTTCCCTCACTTTAAAACGTTTTCCTCCATTCGGATCATCATTTGGACTGCCATTCAGACTAGCGTTCGGATCGTCATTCGGACCTGTGTGTTTTCTGTATTATTTTAGGCCTTTTTCTGAATCTAATTTATTCTACCTCTTAATCATCATTCTTCCTGTTCCTCCTTAATAGTTTGAGATGTAATTTAATCTTGTTTTATGTTATTTGGAGTTTTTAATTCAATTTTCATCATTATTTCCTCCTTATCCTCTTCTTATCTTTCTTCCAAACTTCAGCTCTTTAACCTATTTTGTTACTTAGTTACTATTTAGAATGTATGAATGTTGTTTCTAATTAGTTTATTTCCAAGTTATAGTTGATAATTCTATTCTTTGAGTTGTTTTAGTTTGTTAATCTTAAGACTAGTTTCTATTTAATGAAGATGTTCATGTTGCAAGATCTGGATTAATAATAAAATATCTTTATTAAGTTTTCTACTTGCTTCCAAATCTAATATAGTTCAGTTTAACATCTTTGTTAAGTTTTCTGCTTGCTTCTAACTTATATTAGTTTCATGTTGTTCACATATGGATAGACAGTAGTTCATAATGTTTAAAGTTAGTGGTAGTTTGTTGATTTTTAGTTTACATTTGTTTGTAGAAGTTAAGTTAGATTTACTTCCATTTACCTTCCTTATTACATTTGAAAGTCATTATGATACATTTACTCCAGTTCCTATTACATTTGATGTATGTAATCAAGAAGAGTGGAATTAGATGGTTTAGTCTAAATTAATTTACATTTACAAGTTCTCCCTAGTGAACATCTAATATCCGTAGCTCTGATTCTATTCATAGTTGTTATCTGGAAGTTTAATTTAGTAGTTTCTTACTTTTCTAGAAGTAATTTGTGTTTTAGTATTTGTTTCCATCTTTCTTATTAATTAACCATAGAAGTAGAGTAGTATGATCTAGTACTATTCTGATCTATGATTTAATTGTATTCTTAAATATTTAACTCGGTTTTTCATTTTGAAAGATCTTTCGATCTTTTTCCTTACTAAACATTTTTAGGTCTGACAAACCTGAAAATTTAGAACCTTTTCTACCTTGGCATATATTTTGCTTCAACTCTAAGTTTATTGATCCTGGTTGATAATTAATATTAGGTTTTTTTATTTGAGATAGCTCACACACCCAACATTTTGGCGTCGTTGCCGGGGAGTTGAAATAGGTAGAATTCAGTTGAAATAGGTAGAATTCAGTTGAAGATAGGTAGAAATTCTCTTCCAAAACTTAGTGATAATTTAGATTAGGCTGGTGGCGGGTGAGCGGTAAAACGAGAGGTAAGAACCTGCGCATCTGTTATCATATGCATCCCCAAAACCCAACAGTAGTAGTTATGCAGTCAAAGTTTCTTTCAGTTATAATTTGTTTTCATGAATAGGTCTAGAGATTCACAAGGTAGATTTATTAAAACTAAAATTCCTACTAACCTATATGGGGGATGTGCCACCCCAACTACTAACTCAACAAAAAGGTATCGGAAGACACCTAAAGGGGATAGTCCTACTTGGAAGGCTAAAGAAACCTTTTCTGGAAACATTTTAAAGGAAATCATAGGGACATCATAACAGTCTATTCATAAAGAAATTCCACTAGAAGAACCTCAAGCTCATATTGATATTGAACTTAGACAAGAGGAAACTCTGAAGGATAAAAGTTCAAAACTTCTTAACCCTCCATTAGTCCAAAATCCCAAAGACACTACTTTTTCAATAGTAGGTGGTCCAGATTTGGTAGATTTTGTCAATCTTGCACAAGTAGATGCTCTTTTTGGGAGCTCGACAAACATCATCATCTCACATATTGAAAAAACAACAGTAGAACCTCCAGGACTGGATTCCCACGTAGCTGATCATTCTCCTCCTAAAAAGAAGAATACCCTTCCTGAAAAACAACGTTGAGATATCCCATATTCACCAAGAAAGGAGCCACCTAGATTTTCTTTCTTTGTTAATAGAATTTTCATAGAGGATGAAAATGAAGATCGTGTCCGACAAGATGAAGAAGATGGAGAAGTTAGAACTGAAGGTACCTTCGGGTTCCCTATCTCAGACACTGCACAATATGTTACTATGAAAAACATCCCTCCCTCCTCATTACCAACTTTTTATGGGAAAAGTAGTGAGGATCCGGACACATTCCTATTTGAGTTTGACATCTTGTGTAGAAGTTACAATTACCTACAAGATGGCCAAAAACTAAAAAAATTTCCCGCCACATTAAAAGATTCTTCTCTTCGATGGTTCATGGGATTAGGAGAATCTAGTATTAAATCTTGGGAAGACACGAAGAATGCATTTCTTCGGAAATATTAGGATTACTGTAGACCAAAGGACTCTCGCAATGATATTTTTAAAATTCAACAGCTTGAAGACGAGACCTTGGAAGACTATCTCGAAAGATTTAACTATGTGTTACACAAATCTAAATATAGTGATCTTCGAGAAGATGCAGTGAGAACACTCTTCCTTAAAGGAATCTTAGAAAAATTCTTGGATAACCTTAATCTCATGGTAGCAGAAGACATTTCTCATAAATCTTTTGCTGAGATTTGTGAACTATGTAGGAATTACTCTAGGAGTAGAGGGAAAGGTGGAAGACACTTTCGAGAATCTTATGCTAGGAATTCAAAAGGAAACACATCCGGTCCTGGTGGAGTTACAAGGGTAGAGTTAGGGAACCTGTTAGAAAAATTCAAAATAGATATTTTAGGAGTTCTGGGTTCTCAGCTAGATGCACTACAAACTAAAAAGAGACAGGATGAAGAGTGTGAAACAATGAGTATTTTCTGCCCTAGGTGTAGAACTACACATCCTCAAAGAGAATTTCCATTAAACAATGTTTCAGTTTGCCACCTCTATACAAAAGAGCACCCCACTGATAGTTGTCCATCGTTGCCCAGATTGCAAGCTGTATACAAGAGTGGAAGTTTTGGTGAAACATCTAGGAGACCTTGGCATCCTAGGGATCAACCTCCAAGTCAGGATCCATCATTCCAATTTCCACCTTACTGCCATCTTTATCAACCTCCACAGCAATGGAACACTTCAGGTTGGAAGAATTGGCCACCGCAGTACCCTCCTCAAAATGCTCAACAATAGCAATGGCCACATGGATGGAGAGGACAAACTTATACTCAAACACCTCCTCCTATGCCTAACTATCCTTACCCACCTAATGTTCAACAACTTTTTCCTGGATATGCACCTCCTTCACTACCCCCTATCCCAAATCAACCTCATAATTTCCAAAATATGAACCCTCCAAGATCCACAATATTACCCGCACAACTGATACCGAATCCTAACAACAAACCAACCCAAGCTCTTAATAACATTGGGTTATTACCTCTTCCATCATATGCTATTTCGTCCACACCTAGACATGAAGTTCAATTGTGGTCTGGAAGAGTTTTGCAAGATCATCCTAAGTTATCAGTTGTTATTCAAGAAGAAAATGAAGAAGAAAATATACCTAATGAAATTTTAAATGATGCCATTCTTGAAAATGTGGTTGTTCCTAAATCTTCAACACAAAACCTTCCTCATAAAGAAGTAATATCAGGAAATAAATCACCTCCATATCCGGAGCGTCTAATAATAGAAAAACCTATAACTTACCCAGAATATAATATCATTAATGAATTGAAAAATATTTGTATTAAGATTCCTTTATTACAATCCATTAAAGATATACAATCTTCGGTAAAGTGATAAAAGAAATCTGCATTAAGAGACTAGGTAAGAAACAAAAAGACCCTCCAACAATACATGTCATAGGTGAAATCTTAGATTGTATAGCAGAACAGCCTAGAATCTCGAAGTATACAAATCCAAAAAATCCTGTAGTAACTGTTCGCATTAACAACACTGCTATAGGAAACACACTCATTGATCTAGGGTCTACTATTAACCTAATGACTACTACAGTTTTAGAAGCTCTCCAATTAGGACCATTCCTCCACCCTACCCCAACAATGTTAGAAATAGCAGATCGTACTATGGTACAACCTATGTTAAATTTTCAGTATTAAATCACAATACTATAGGATCTTTGCTGAGAGAATAACATCTACAGTATATCAATGCATGACAATCATAATATGACAAGCATCACAAGCATCACAAGAATCAAAAGCATAGAGACAAGAGACACAGAGTTTCCGTGGGGAAAACCCTAAGGTGAAAAACCCCACAAACTTCCTCAGAGATAGAGAGAGCAATGGCTCAACCAAAATACAACCAAATAATACAGAGATAGTCTCCTAGCAGATGATCCTCCTCCTCTTCCCTAGTGCGCCACTTTCCAGAGAGAGAGATAGATACTTTTCCGAGTGAGTAAAATAGAGATCTCCTATCTCTATTTATACTCACCTTTTTGCCCAGTGACCTACTGGGGCCGACTTGTCAACTTGAGTACATCCACATTATATTATATATTAATTAGGGCCGACCCCATAAGGTGGTCTAATAACCCATCGGCAAGTACACACACTTGCGACACTTGTCAATCCACATGACGACACTTCCTTATAGAGGAATAACACATCTCTTATAAGGGTACAATAAATATACATATAATATACTGATGAAATACATTCCGAAGTTACATATACATCAACACTCCCTCTTAACAAGGAAGGTATTTCTCGACACAGATCTGCTAGACAAGTCTTCTTCTCTGGATCATCGTCATCGATGCATCGTCATCATCATCGTCACTGCTGCTACTATCTCATCCAATCTCTGTCTCTACTCGTCATAGGAAGTTCTACAGAGCCAGTCCTTTTTCATACTGGATGTAGGCCCACCACCTGCAGGTCTTCGTCATCACTGGCCATACTGTGGAATCCTCAGGACTTTTACGTGCGTCACAAAACCTCGAAAGAGCATTTGCCAGATGTCCCAGGGCACAGATTACATGCCATAGGCAAAACCTCGAAAGACCATCTGCAAATCTCCCAGGGCACAAATTATATGTGACCTCACCACAAAACCTCGAAAGAGCATCTGCCAGATATCCCAGGGCACAAATTACATGCCATAGGCAAAACCTCGAAAGACTATCTGCAGATCTCCCAGGGCACAAATTATATGTGGTCACCACAAAACCTCGCAAGAGCATCCCAGGACTGATTACGAGCACACAGCTCAACCTATCGGATCTCCCAGGGCACAAATTACATGTGGTCATGGCAAAACCTCGCAAGAGCATCCCAGGACTGATTACGAGCACACAGCTCAACCTATCGGATCTCCCAGGGCACAAATTACATGCCATAGGACAAAACCTCGAAAGAGCATCTGCCAGATATCCCAGGGCACAAATTACATGCCATAGGCAAAACCTCGAAAGACTATCTGCAGATCTCCCAGGGCACAAATTATATGTCCTCCCAAGCAAAACCTCGAAAGAGCATTTGCCAGATGTCCCAGGGCACAAATTACATGCTTATCTGCACAACCTGATCCACGGCCACAGAGTATCATCCTGATACTCATCATACATCATCCTGATGTATCCATGATCATCCTGATCATCACTGCAACATCCTGCTGCATGTCATCTGGAGCAACATCCTGAAGCTCGTCATCTATGATCATCCTGATCATCAATGCAACATCCTGCTGCATGTCATCTGGAGCAACATCCTGAAGCTCGTCATCTATGATCATCCTGATCATCAATGCATCTACCTGATGCATACCAAGTATCTACCTGATACATATCATCATACATGATCCTCCTGATCATCAATGTATCTACCTGATACAAATACAAATACATGATACATATCACCATACATGATCTACCTGATCATACAATGCATCCACCTGATACATATACAGATACATGGTCCAAGCATCCAACATGATGCATAAACAATACATACACATGATCCAACTGATCATATCCAGCATCCAACATGATGCGTACATACATACATAAAATGATCCAACTGATCATATCCAGCATCCAACATGATGCATACATACATACATAAAATGATCCAACTGATCATATCCAGCATCCAACATGATGCATACATACATACATAAAATGATCCAACTGATCATATCCAGCAGAAACTAGAACATCATCCTAATGCTCATCATCCAGCGCTTACATCCACAGCCATGTGAAGGATCCTCCTTCCAACATGCTTGGAATGGCTTCAGCAAATGTGTCCATCACTTCTTCCTCGAAGTGTCCTTGATCTGAAGAACGCCAAGCCTCTCTCTGAAGTACTCGAACTTCACCCTGGCTAGTGGCTTCGTCAACACATCTGCAATCTGCTCGTCCGTCGCAACATACAGGAGCTTCACAGCTCCTCTCTGCACCATATCCCTGATATAGTGATATTTGATCTCTATGTGTTTCGACCTGTCATGAAACACTGGGTTCTCGGACAGCTTCACACAACTCTGGTTATCACAGAAGATAACAGTAGCCTCCAACGGGAGATCAAATAACTCAGACAGTAGCTTCCGTAGCCATACTGCCTCACAACTAGCTGAACAGGCTGCAACATACTCTGCCTCAGCTGTACTCAGTGCTACGCAGGACTGCTTCCTGCTAAACCAAGAGATCACACCTGATCCCATACTGAAGCAACACCCTGATGTGCTCTTCCTATCTGCAGCACTGCCAGCCCAATCCGAATCAACATAACCATGCAGGTTGAACTTTTGATTCGCCTCATATCTGAGCCCATAATCCACTGTACCCTTCAGGTACCTCAGAACATGCTTTACAGCAACTAGGTGAACACTCCTCGGATCCGTCAGAAACTGGCTCAATGTGTTCACAGCAAAGCAAATGTCTGGTCTCGTGTTCGTCAGGTACATCAAGGACCCAATCATCTGACGATACATAGAAACATCAACTGGCTCAGATGAAGCATCACAAAGAAGCTTCAGATTCGATGCCATAGGTGTGGCCATGGCCTTGCAATCCATCATCCCAAATCTCTTCAGGATATCTACTGTGTACTTCCCTTGACCAAGGAAGATCCCATCTGCATTCTGCCACACCTCCATACCTAGGAAATAGTGCATCATTCCCAAATCTTTCATATCGAATTCAGCTGCAAGCTTCCTCTTGGTATCTGCAATCATTCTGTCATCTCCTGTCACAAATAGGTCATCCACGTATAGAAGTAGAATCACAGGATTCCCTTCCTCAACCTTGTAGTAAAGGTTGGAATCCGCTTTACTCTTGGTAAAGCCCAAACTAGATAGGAAACTGTCCATCCTACCATACCAGGTTCTGGGAGCTTGCTTCAAGCCATACAAGGCTTTCTTTAATCTGCATACATAAGATTCCCTGTCATGTATTTCAAAGCCGAGTGGCTGTTCCACATATACTTCCTCTTCTACTACACCGTTCAGGAAAGCAGTCTTGACATCCATCTGGTGTATCTTCCATTTCATTGCTGCAGCCAGGGCAAGTACTGTTATGATGGAAGTATATCTGGCTACAGGTGCAAAGGTTTCTTCATAGTCTATTCCTTCCTTCTGAGAGAAACCACGAGCTACGAATCTTGCTTTATATTTTTCCACACTGCCATCTGCAGCATGCTTGATTTTGTAGATCCACTTGGAAGTCACAACAGACTTCCCTTTAGGCCTTGGGACAACATCCCAAACATCATTCTTCATAATTGATTGGTATTCCTCAACCATAGCATCCTTCCATTCTTTCTTTTCTGCTGCCTCTTCATAACTGGAAGGCTCTTTGTTCATGATGTCACAGAGTAAAGCAACATAACTGGTGTGTGATCTGGTTCTCTTCTTTGCTCTGTGTTCTTCTTCTGGAATGCCAAATCTTTCTGCATCATGAATGAGCTCTCTAGCCCATACAGGTTTCCTCTTGTGAGAGTTATCCTCACGGGGTGGATCTACAGGTTCTTGTGGATCTTCAAACTCATGAGCAATTTCTGGAACTGCATCAGTTATCGTAGTGTCTTGAAATCTTGTTTCCTTAGGTTCTTCATACACTTCAATAGGTGCCTTTCTTGATTTGATGAATGCTGAATTCTCATCAAATGTTACATCCCTGCTGACATCAATCTTCTTGAACCCTGGAAAATATATTCTGTAAGCCTTCGAGCTTTCACTATAACCCACGAAGATGCCCTTCTTTCCTGAAGGATCTAGTTTAGTCCTCTTCTCCTTTGGGACATGAGTGTATACTGGACAACCAAATATTCTGAGATGGCTGACTTCAGGTTTCTTACCAGAAAAGACTTCTTCTGGTGTCTTGTTGTCCAATATCTTGTGGGGTGTTCTATTCTGCACATATACAGCTGTTCTAGCTGCTTCTGCCCAAAGATGCATAGGAAGATCCTGGTCATGCAACATTGCTCTTGCTGCTTCCATGATAGTTCTGTTCTTCCTTTCTGCAACTCCATTCTGTTGGGGATTATATGGAGCAGTCAACTCCCTCTTAATCCCTGAATCACTGCAAAGCTTCTTGAAGTCATTTGAGGTGAATTCTCCACCATTGTCAGATCTGAATGTTTTGATTTTCTTGTCAGTTTGATTCTCCATCAAGTTTTTGAAATCCTTGAATTTATCAAACACTTCATCTTTGCCCTTCAAGAAGTATACCCAAGTCTTCCTAGAGAAGTCATCAATAAATGATACATAGTAAACATACCCACTCAGGGAGCTAGATGACATAGGACCACATACATCTGAGTGGATGATTTCCAGAATGTCTTTTGCCTTGCTTTCACTGCTTGGGAAAGCCTTCTTAGTGTTCTTTCCTTTTGCACATCCTTTGCAAACACCTTCATGTTTGGTCTTGATTTCAGGAAGACCTTCTACTGCCTTGCTTGCAATTGGAAGTGCCCTATAGTGCATGTGAGCAAGTCTTCTGTGCCAAAGTTCACTTGGCTCCATGGATTCATGTACCATGGCATGTTCAGGTTGTCCCTTCAATTTATACAAGCCTCCCTCTTGCTCTCCAATCACTGCTGCATCATCCATGGTCTTTCCCTTAGGCCACATTAGTACTTGGCCATCAACAAATGCAACCCTCATACCTTTTGCATCTAAAGCAGAGATGGAAAGTAAGTTCTTCTTGAGCCCAGGTACATAGAGGACTTCCTTCATCTTCAAAGATTTTCCAGAATCTAGGTTGTAAGAAGCTTCACCACTTCCTTTGATTGGGTATTGATAATCATCCCCAAGTTTCACCTTATGGGGTGACTCATGTTCAGATAGGTTCACAAAGGATTCTTTAAATCCAGTCATGTGTTTGGAAGCCCCACTATCAATCAACCAATCATTACATCCATGAGAGATGGTACCAGTGAGTGCAGAGATTAAAACATATTCTTCTTCACTTGATGAGTCATCATCACTACTGCTTTCTGCCTTAGCCTTCTTCTTTGGGGGTTCATCATCTTCGGCAGCATGAGCATGGAATCTTCTTTTGCTGCCCTTCTTCTTCTTACTGAAGCTGTTGTTGTCTTTCTTCTTCTTGGGACAATCTGAAGCAAAGTGTCCCTTCTCATTGCAAGTGAAGCATCTGAGTTCTTTCTTATCTTTATGATAATGATGATGGTGAGAGAATCTTCTATTATGAGATGATTCCTTCTTGGATTTACTTCTTTTAGTGTGAGCTGCAAGAGCTTGATCTTCTCCTCCCATCTTTTCTTCACGAGCTATAAGCCTAGCTTCTTCTTGAGAACATTCTTCTCGAAGTCTACTGAAGGAGATCAACTTCTTCCTTGCACAAATTCCTTGAATAAAGGAATCCCATGACCTGGGTAGGCCATTTAGAGTGGTCATCACCACTTCACCATTCTCCACCATTTTATCTACTGCTTCTAATTGTTCCTTGATCTGAGAGACCCTTGAAAAGTAGGATTGAATGGTTTCTCCATTCTGAAACTTCACTGCTTTCAATTGGTTCCGCAGGGTCATCTTCCGATTTATGTTCTTTCCTTCAAATAGCTTGGTCAAAGATTCAAACATCTCTTTGGGTGTCTTGAGAGAAGACACATGGGGTATGAGATGGTCTTTGATAGAATCAGCAATGATTCTCTTTGCCTTGACCAAGTTCTTCTTGTGCAATGCCTTGGCCTCTTCATCCTCTGGGATAGGGATGTCTTCTTTCACATATGAGTCCAACTCATTCTCTTCCAGGATTAGCCCAATCCTATACTTCCAGGCTCGGAAGTTATCAGCCCCTTCAAGCTTATCCTCAAGCTTGGTGTGAAGAGACATCTTTAAGAGTACTTCAAATGGAAATAGAAAAGATTTAGAACTTACCACTTGAAGTGCTGAAAACTGGATCTGAACCCGGATTAGGGTTTGTCAGAGAAACCCTAAAATTTCAAAATGTGAATTTCAAAATTCCGAAAGGATAGAAAGATGCGCCTTGGAGAGCTGATCAGCCTAGTACATTCAGAATTTGAGATCAGCAAAGTCTTGTCCTTCAAAATTGCCTTTTTGTCCTCCCGGGTTCACTGGGGAGAGCCCTGAATTAGGGTTTGAGTTTCCCGGAGATCTACCCAGCCAAAAATCTCGATCCAAAGCTCAAACCTTCGATTTTTGCAAGGAGCTTCCAGCTGTACCTTCAGTTTCCAGAAATTCCTATTTTTGTGGAAACCCTAATTTTTAGGGCCAAATCTGAAAATGCTCGGAACTGAATTCTGATTGGACAGATAGATGCGCCTTGATGAGTAGATCCAATCTACTATACTGAATTTCAAAAATCTGTGGAGAGAAACCCAATAAACAAGCAATACAAGCTTCCGACACTGCAAAATGTCTTCTTCTCAGTTAAGCTCTGATACCATGTTAAATTTTCAGTATTAAATCACAATACTATAGGATCTTTGCTGAGAGAATAACATCTACAGTATATCAATGCATGACAATCATAATATGACAAGCATCACAAGCATCACAAGAATCAAAAGCATAGAGACAAGAGACACAGAGTTTCCGTGGGGAAAACCCTAAGGTGAAAAACCCCACAAACTTCCTCAGAGATAGAGAGAGCAATGGCTCAACCAAAATACAACCAAATAATACAGAGATAGTCTCCTAGCAGATGATCCTCCTCCTCTTCCCTAGTGCGCCACTTTCCAGAGAGAGAGATAGATACTTTTCCGAGTGAGTAAAATAGAGATCTCCTATCTCTATTTATACTCACCTTTTTGCCCAGTGACCTACTGGGGCCGACTTGTCAACTTGAGTACATCCACATTATATTATATATTAATTAGGGCCGACCCCATAAGGTGGTCTAATAACCCATCGGCAAGTACACACACTTGCGACACTTGTCAATCCACATGACGACACTTCCTTATAGAGGAATAACACATCTCTTATAAGGGTACAATAAATATACATATAATATACTGATGAAATACATTCCGAAGTTACATATACATCAACAACCTATTGGGATTTTAGATGATATCATGGTGTCAGTAGCCTCATGGGAATATCCCATGGACTTCATGGTTATACAATCAAAAGATCCATCTAGAGGGCATCCTATCATTTTAGGAAGACCCTGGCTGGCTACTGCTAATGCATTCATAGGATGTAGGGATGGAGAGATGGTTATCTCTGATGGGTTATCTACAAGAAGACTAGCTTTATACCCACCATCACAGCCTGTAGCTGAGAGCTTATTTTGGTTAGATTGTTCTTTTGGAGAAGAAAACCTGGAATAACTATCCCTTGTTAGTGATCTTTCCTGGGCACTTCAAGAACAAAATATCGAAAACGTGTTGAATCAATTTATTTCCTCCACCACATGTATAGACTTTCCTCGGTATTTTCCCAACCTGACTATATTTTTGGAGACAAATTTCAAGAAAACATGAGTCTCTCAACATTTACAAGTACACCTTGTGTCTTTTCAATTGAAGAACAACTAGGATCTTATACCGTACCATGTGAGGTTAGTTCTGAAAAATTCCTACATATAAATGCAGGTTTAGATGAGAGTCAGCAAAAACAATTGTTAAAAGTTCTCAAAAGTCAAACTGGAGCTTTTGCTTGGGAATACACTGATATGAAGGGTATACACCCAGATACTTGTATTCACCACATTTACACAGACACAAGTATACCTCCCATCAGACAACCCCAGAGAAGAATGAACCCAGCTCTCAAAGATATAGTAAAAAAGGAATTACAAAAACTTCTTAACGCTGGATTCATTTACCCAATTTCTAATAGTAAGTGGGTGTCTCCTCTGGTAGTAGTTCCAAAGAAAGTCACAGGGAAGTGGCGTATCTGTGTTGATTTTCAAGAATTGAACAAGGCCACTCTTCAAGACTATTTACCTCTACCTTTTATAGATCAAGTGTTAGATACCCTATGGGGTAAACAATACTTTTCTTTCCTAGATGGGTATAGTGGATACAATCAGATATTAATAGCACCTGAGGACCAAGACAAGACTACCTTTACTTGCTCTTGGGGGACATATGCCTATCGAGTGTTACCATTTGGCCTTTGTAATGCACCTGCTACTTTCCAACATGCAGTTTTAGGTATCTTTGCTAACTTTATACATGATTGTGTAGAGGTCTACCTGGACGATTTCACAGTCTATGGTAATACCTTCCAAGAAGCCCTTGATAACCTCGAGACAGTTCTTATTCGATGTCAGGACACAAACTTAGCCCTTAGTCATGAAAAATGCAAGATGTTATTAACCAAGGGCATAGTTCTAGGACATCATGTCTCTCTTCAAGGTATCAAGGTGGATCCTGCCAAGATAGAAATAATTGTCAATCTTCCTCCCCCAAAGACTCCGAAGGAAGTTAGAAGCTTTCTTGGCCATGCAGGTTATTATAGGCATTTTATAGAAAATTTTACCAAGATAACCTCACCTATGTTCAAACTACTCATGAAGGACACAAAATTTCAATGGACTAAACCTTGTCAACAAGATTTTGAAACTTTAAAAGAAAATTTATCAATAGCACCAGTACTTAGGGTCCCTAACTGGTCCCTTCCTTTTCATATCTCTATTGATGCATACGACATAGCTATAGGGGCAGTCCTAGGTCAAAAAGAGGAAAAGTTATCGTATGCCATTTATTTCGCTAGTAAAAACTTGACTCCTGCAGAATCAAAATACACTATTACCGAAAAAGAGTTTCTCGCAGTATCTATTCCATCAATATGTTTCGTCATTATATCATAGGATGTGAAATTTTCATACATATCGATCATTCTACTATTAGATTTTTGATGAATAAACTGGTTACCAATGTCAAAGTGACTCGGTGGCTTCTTCTGTTACAAGAGTTTAATATCACCATTGTTGATCGTCTTGGTCGAGAGAATGTAGTAGAAGACTTTCTCTCCTGAATTCAAATTGACAATGATGATAGTCCTGTTGATGATAGTGTTAAGTTTAAACCAAATAGACTAGCAAGATCACTGAAAGAAACATAATCACAAGATAGACACAGAATTTACCCTGGGAAACCCTCATGGGGTAGAAAACCCAGCAAAGCTTTCCTCAATAAGATGATCAACCAAAATACAAGATGTTCTCACTCCTTCTCTACCTCCTTAGTAGACCTCCCAGACAAGTGCACTACTTTTCTAAGTTGTACAAGTGTGTCTAATGAGGAGCTCACCTCCTCTATTTATATTAGTTCCCGACTGACTAAAAACCCTAATGGGGCCGACCTCTCTTGGAGAAGTCTAATAACCCCTAAAATATAAGATCAGGGCCGACCCCCACATGGTGGGTCTAATAACCCTAGTTACCACAACCCATCGGAAGAATAATCATCTTCGGATACATAATAGGGTTACCTAGGAGGGATGAAACATCTCCGGAATAATAATGTACAAATATAATATTCTTAGAGGTTACAATATTCAACACTCCCCCTTAACGAGAAGGATATTATAACAACGTCTGCAGGAGCAAGGAGTCATCGACTACATCATACATGATACATCTATAAATCATCGAAAGCTTTCTTCAATTCATCATCATCAGTAACTTAACCAGTTACTGGAACATCAATGTCATCAGCATCGTCATCACACGATCATCAGTATGATCATTAGCATCGTCATCACACGATCATCAGTATCGTCATCACACGATCATCAGCATCGTTATCACATGATCATCAGCATCGTCATCACACGATCACGATCATCAGCATCGTTCATCACACGATCATCAGCATCGTCATCACACGATCATTAGCATCGTCATCACACGATCATCAACATCGTCATCACACAATCATCAGCATCGTCATCACATGATCATCAGCATCGTCATCACACGATCATCAACATCATCATCACACGATCATTTTATAGGGTGATCAATCCTGCTCTCTTTAGGACATAGGTCCATGGATGATACAATCCAGATCAAGTTCCAGGATGATCAGTCCTTATCACTTTAAGACAAGTCTCATGTCTAGGGACGTTGCAATCCCATCACGTACATTTTGAACCCAGTTCATGGACGATGCAGTCCTCACATGTACCTTTAATACAAGTCTCATGTCTAGGGATGATGCAATCCCGATCAAGTTCCAGGATGATCAGTCCTTATCACTTTAAGACAAGTCTCATGTCTAGGGACGATGCAATCCCGATCAAGTTCCAGGATGATCAGTCCTTATCACTTTAAGACACGTCTCATGTCTAGGGACGATGCAATCCCGATCAAGTTCCAGGATGATCAGTCCTTATCACTTTAAGACACGTCTCATGTCTAGGGACGATGCAATCCCGATCAAGTTCCAGGATGATCAGTCCTTATCACTTTAAGACACGTCTCATGTCTAGGGATGATGCAATCCCGATCATGTTTCAGGATGATCAGTCCTTATCACTTTAAGACAAGTCTCATGTCTAGGGACGATGCAATCCCGATCAAGTTCTAGGATGATCAGTCCTTATCACTTTAAGACAAGTCTCATGTCTAGGGACGATGCAATCCCATCACGTACATTTTGAACCTAGTTCAGGGATGATGCAGTCCTATCTTCAATTCTCGGAGACATCATGTCTACGGCTCTCTTTAGGACTGAAGTCTAGGGATGATCCAATCCTCTTTCTTTCTCAGAGACACCTGTCTACAGCTCACTTTAGAACTTGAGTTCAAGGATGATGCAATCCTCACATGTATTCTCATCAATACATCTATCATCAAAAGCATGTATTCTCACCAATACATTTATCATTAAAAGCATGTATTCTTACTAATACATCATTAAAAGCATGTATTCTCACTAATACATCATTAAAAGCATGTATTCTCACTAATACATCTATCATCAAAAGCATGTATTCTCACCAATACATCTATCATCAAAAGCATGTATTCTCACGAATACATCTAACATCAAAAGCATGTATTCTCACTAATACATCTAACATCAAAAGCATGTATCTATCATCAAAAGCATGTATAAGTAAAAACTAAGTATTCTAAGCATAAGAGTCCTAAATCTAAATATTTCTAAGTATCTAGGTGTAGTGAACAGGTAACCTTATCATCGACCTTGTTGTTCGATGAGACAATCTCATCATCAGTGACTATACTACTCCCCCTTTCGAGGAGGGTCCTTTTGAACTACACCAAGCTTGTCTCGGAAGTATTCAAATTTCACTCGAGACAGAGGTTTGGTCAAGATATCAGCAATTTGATCCTCAGTGTTCACATACTCGAGCTTGATAGCTCCTCTCTGCACCATATCTCGTATATAAAAGTATCAGATCTCTATGTGTTTTGACTTATCGTGGAATACAAGATTTTCTGTCATCTTAATGCAGCTTTGATTGTCACACATAATCACAGTGGGATCCATTTCTAAGCCAAACACTCCAGATAATAACTTTCGAAGCCACACTGCTTCATAGCTGGCAGAGCAGGTAGCTATATATTCTGCTTCAGCAGTACCAAGGGCCACACTAGATTGTTTCTTGCTGAACCATGAGATCATGTGAGATCCGAGACCATAACATCCACCTGAAGTACTCTTTCTGTCTGAGACACTACCTGCCCAATCAGAATCTGAGTAACCATGTAATCGAAGTTCATGACCTCCAAGATAATATAGACCAAAATATAATGTACCTTTTAGGTACCTCATCACATGCTTTGCAGCTATTAAGTGAACTTTTCTAAGCTCTACTAAATACTGACTCAGGTTATTTACAACAAAGCATATATCTAGCCTAGTATTTGTTAAATACATCAATGACCCAATGATTTGTCTATATAGAGTTAGGTCTACTAATTCCGATGAGTCATTAACTAATAAATTCAAGTTGGAGTCCATGGGAGTGGCCATGGCTTTACACTCCAACATATCAAATCTTTTTAGAATCTCCACAGCATACTTACCTTGATTTGGAAAGATTCCTTTTGGTTCTTTCCATACTTCTAGACCCAAGAAGTAGTGCATTAATACGAGATCTTTCATCTCGAATTCTGAAGAAAGCTTCTTCTTGCTTTCAATAATCAGTTTCTCATTTCCAGTTAGAAATAGATCATCTACATATAACAATAGTATAACTGGTTCATCATCCATCACTTTAAGATAAAGATTGGGATCAGCTTTACTCTTAGTAAAGCCCATGTTTGTTAAGAAATTGTCAATCCTTCCGTACCAAGCCCTGGGAGCTTGCTTCAAACCATATAATGCCTTTTTCAATTTTCATACATGAGTCCTCCCGTCTTTAACCTCAAACCTTTGTGGTTGCTCTATGTATACTTCTTCTTCAATTACACCATTTAGAAAAGCTGTCTTAACATCCATTTGGTGTAATTTTCACTTAATCATAGATGCAAGTGCCATGATAGTTCTAATTGAAGTATACCTAGCAACTGGTGCAAATGTTTCTTCATAGTCAATTCCCTCCTTCTGAGAGAATCCTCTGGCTACAAATCTTGACTTGTATTTTTCAATGCTACCATTTGCAGCATGTTTTATCTTGAAAATCCATTTGGAAGAAACCACACTTTTATCTTTTGGTTTGGGAACTACATCCCAAACATCATTTTTCATTATTGACTGATATTCTTCTGTCATTGCTTCTACCCATTCTTTCTTCTGGGCTGCTTCTTCATAGCTAGCAGGTTGTTGATCTACAAGATCACACATCAAGGCCATATAGTTGGACACTATCTTAGGTTTCTTTCTTTCTCTAGTGGAGCCTTCAGGAGCTCCATATATTTCAGCTCCTTGAATAATATCTCTAGCCCATGATGGCCTTCTTTTCTTAGATGAATCTGTGATAGAAGGTTCTTGTGGTTCCAACATGTCATGATCTTCTGGTGAATCATCTTCAAGGATGTGCACAGCCTCTGTGATTCTAGGAGGTGTATCTTCTTCATAGATTTCTTCAAGTTGACACTTCCTGGATTTCTTGAGAGCTGCTTCTTCATCAAATGTTACATCTCTACTTATTTCTATATGATGAAAACCTGGAATGTAGATTCTGAAGGCTTTGGATAATTCACAATATCCGACAAATATTCCGTTCTTACCAGAAGGATCCAACTTGGTTCTCTTTTCTTTTGGAATGTGGATGTACATAGGACACCCAAATATTTTGAGATGACTTACCTCAGGCTTCTTTCTTGTAAACACTTCTTTTGGAGTTTTGAAATCAAGAGCACTATGGGAAAGTCTATTTTGCACATAGACTGCTGTCCTAGCTGCTTTAGCCCATAGATACATGGGTAGATCTTGATAATGTATCATAGTCTTTACAGTTTCCATGATGGTTCTATTTTTTCTCTCAGCAACCCCATTTTGTTGGGGATTGTAGGGAGTGGTTAGTTCCCTCTTAATTTCGGCTTCTTTACAAAAGTCTTCAAAGTCCTTTGAAGTATATTCTCCACCATTATCTGTTCTGAGAATCTTGATTTTCTTTTCTGAGAGATTTTCTATTAGGGCCTTGAATTCTTTGAATTTTCCAAAGACTTCATTCTTACCTTTTAGAAAGTATATCCAAGTCTTCCTTGAATAGTCATCAATGAATGAGAGATAATACTCAAATCCACTTAGGGAAGTAGTGGGCATTGGTCCACATACATCTGAGTGTATTAGCTCCAGAATGTTCTTAGTCTTTGTTTCACTCTTTGGAAAAGGGTTCTTGACATTCTTTCCTTTCTTACAACCTTTACATGAGCCATTATGATCACCCTTCAGATCTGGTAATCTTATGACCACCTTGCTTACATAGGGTAAGACTTTGTAGTTAATGTGAGCTAGTATTCTATGCCATAGCTCACTGGGGCTATAGGTTTCATGAGCAAGGGCAACTTCTGGATGACCCTTGAGCTTATAAAGACCTCCTTCTTTTTCACCAATGATAATTGCATCTTTAATTGATTTTCCTTTGGACCACATGAATACTTGTCCATCTATGAAAGCCACTCTAAAACCTTTCTTATCTAGTGATGAGATAGAGAGTAGGTTCTTCTTTAAACCTGGAACATATAAAACTTCTTTCATTTTCAAGGGTGTTCCAAAATCAAGCTTGTAGCTTGCTTCACCAATTCCCTTGATGGGATATTGATAATCATCTCCTAAAGATACCTTTTGAGGTGAAGACTTTTCTTCAAGTCTTGAGAGAGATTTCTTTTGACCTGTCATGTGCTTTGAAGCACCACTATCAATGAGCCATGTATCTTCTCCAGGAGACACAGATCCAGAGAGTGCAGAAAATAGGACATATTCTTCTGGATCTTCTCTCTTTACTTTAGATCTTTTCCTTTGAGGCCTTTCCTCTTCTTCTTCTTCTTCTTCTTCTTTCCCTACTTCTTCTTCACTATCATCTTCTGCCATATGTGCATGATGTCTTTTGTGAACAAACTTCTTCTTCTTCTTTGGAGAAGAACAGTCTTTAACATAGTGTCCTAGTTTAAGACAATTATAACATTGGACTGTGGAGAGGTCTCTTTCTGAGTTTGAACCTCCTTTCCTTTTGAATTTATGAGAGGGTTGAGACCTTTTGTAGTTCACTTTCTTGAAGTGGCCTCTCTTTCCTCTTTTAGTGTGGGTGGCCAAAGCTTTGTCATCCTCTTTGAGAAGAGCTTCTTTGTTGGCTACCCTAGCCTCTTCTTGAACACAATCCTCCCATACTACATCAAACTTCATGCTTTCTTTTCTGGCACACATAGTTTGTATGAATGATTCCCAAGGTCTAGTGAGACCATTTAGGGCAGTCATCACAAGTTCATCTTCATCAAGAGTATCACCAATGGCATCTAGTTGCTCCTTGATTTGGGAGACCCTTGAGAAGTAGTCTTGAATAGATTCTCCTTTGTGCATCTTGGTACTTTTCAACTGAGTCCTTAGGTTCATCTTCCTATTGATGTTCTTTCCTTCATACATTCTTCCTAGGGCATCATACATTTCCTTTGGAGTCTTCTTGGAGGCCACTTGGGGAATCAAGTGGTTTTTAATAGAATCAGCTATGATTCTCTTTGCCCTAATCAAATCCTTCCTATGCTTCTCTTTGGATTCATCTCCTTCCGGTTCTGCAACTTCATCCTTGACATAATGAGCAAGATCATTCTCTTCAAGAATGAGACCAATTCTGTATTTCCATGCTCGAAAATTCTCTATACCTTCTAGCTTCTCTTCAAGCTTAGTGTTTGGAGACATCTTCTCTTGGGGGAGTCCAAGAGATAAGAGACAAAGTAGTGCTTACCCAGAAATATTACCTTTTTACTTTTCCGGATCCTGGGACAGAATTTCCGGTTTATCGCACTTTTGGTAAAACTAGGGTTTGACTTTCCCGGAGTTCTACCCAACCAAAAAGTTCGATCTAGGGCTCAAAAGATTGGTTTTGAGAAGGGATATCTAGCCATGTAATCAGAATTTAACAATACCAACTTTTTGCTGAAACCAATTTCTGGTTTATCGCACTTTTGGTAAAACTAGGGTTTGACTTTCCCAGAGTTCTACCCAACCAAAAAGTTCGATCTAGGGCTCAAAAGATTGGTTTTGAGAAGGGCTATCCAGCCATGTAATCAGAATTTAACAATACCAAATTTTTGCTGAAACCCTAATTTTCACCGGAGAGAGAGAGAGAGATATTCTTACCTTGTGAAAGATGTCCTATTCAGGCTAGCTCTGACACCATGTTAAGTTTAAACCAAATAGACTAGCAAGATCACTGAAAGAAACATAATCACAAGATAGACATAGAATTTACCCTGGGAAACCCTCATGGGGTAGAAAACCCAGCAAAGCTTTCCTCAATAAGATGATCAACCAAAATACAAGATGTGCTCCCTCCTTCTCTACCTCCTTAGCAGACCTCCCAGACAAGTGCGCTACTTTTCTAAGTTGTACAAGTGTGTCTAATGAGGAGCTCACCTCCTCTATCTATATTAGTTCCCGACTGACTAAAAACCCTAATGGGGTCGACCTCTCCGGGAGAAGTCTAATAACCCCTAAAATATAAGATCAGGGCCAACCCCCACATGGTGGGTCTAATAACCCTAGTTACCACAACCCATCGGAAGAATAATCATCTCCGGATACATAATAGGGTTACCTCGGAGGGATGAAACATCTCCGGAATAATAATGTACAAATATAATATTCTTAGAGGTTACAATATTCAATAGATAGCTTCCCAGATGAACATTTATTCACTGTCTCTGTTCGAACCCCATGGTTCGCAGACATAGCCAATTATTTGGCAACTGGAAAGCTACCAAACCATCTCTCTCCACCCGAAAAACGTAGAATCATAGTTGAAATATCTAACTATTCATGGGTGGATAATGATCTCTGTCGTACCGGTCTTGACCTTATTATTAGAAGATGTGTACGAGAGGATGAGATGGCAGAGATTCTCCATGCATGTCATGGTGGACCTTGCTGTGGACACTTTTCTGATAAAACAACAACATATAAGGTGTTACATTCTGGATATTATTGGCCAAGCATATTCAAGGATGCTGCCAAATATGTTAAGGGATGCGATAGTTTCCAAAGAATGGGTAGACCTACGCCATCTGATGAGATGCCTTTGCAACCTCAAATTATGATCGAGCCTTTTGAAAAATGGGCTCTAGATTTCGTTGGACCAATTTCCCCTATGTCTCGTAAGAAGAAGTACATCCTAGTCTGTACAGATTATGTCACCAAGTGGGTAGAATCCAAAGCTTTATTCCGAGCCACAGAGAAATCAGTGGTAGAGTTTATGTATGAAGAAATATTTACCCAACTTGGTGTACCTAGAGAAATTGTAACCGATCAAGGATCTCAATTCACTTCCAAGTTAATGAAAGAACTTACTAATAAATATGGTATTAGACATTGTAAATCTTCCCCATGTCATCCTCAGGAAAATGGTCAAGTAGAAAGCACAAACAAAGTATTAGAAGCCATCATGACCAAGACCATTCAGTTACACCACAAGGACTGGGTAGATAGGCTCCCAGAAGCCTTGTGGGCTTATAGAATAACTTGGAGAAACAACAATGGCCACACACCTTATGAACTTGTTTATGGAAAACAGGTTCTCCTACCCATTGAATTTCAGGTTAAGACATTTCGTATGGCTGCTCAGTTAGGAATGAATTTAGAAGAATCACAAAAATAACGAATCCTAGAAATAAATCAATTAGACAAGATTAGACAGGATGCTATCCAATGAAAAATCTTAATACAGAATCAACGTAAAAAATGGCATGACAGATACATTAAACAAAAACAATTTAAAACAGGAGATTGGGCATTACTTTTTGATTCGAGATACAAAAATTTTAAAGGTAAATTGAATACTCGTTGGATGGGTCCTTATGAAATTGTTACAGCCTTCGATAATGGATCCGTTAAAATTAAAACAATTGATGATTCTCAAATTTTCTTTGTTGTAAATGGCCATAGACTTAGACTTTATCACCAACCTATATCTAAACAAGAATTTGTGTAGAATGCCTTACAACAACAGGAGATGGAGCTGGTAGAAGAGGAAGTCATTCCTCCTCCTCCTAGTCCCTGAAATTTCTAAAGGATTGTCTTTATTTGTACATATGTAAATATATTGTGTTTGTTTTAGTTATAATAATGAAGAGTTATTTCTGACAAGCTGATTGTATTTATACAGAGAATTCATTTGTATGATCAGCTCATGAAAATTTTTCCATTAAAAATAGGAAAACTTTTCTCCCTTTGTAGATTTCTTATGACTTTTTTGTACATATGTTTTGTTTTGAATAAATCAAAATCATCTAACAACGGTTTCGCAGTTTAATTACAAGGACCTTATCCGTTCATGCAATATTATTGAAAGGGAAGCACTTAAAAGAATTTTTTTTTCAATATATCCTAATCCCTTCTTTTTTTCAATTATTGTTGAAATTGACATTTTTAGCAAAAGATAAAGTGTTCTTTATATTATTTCGCAACCATTTCATTCATGATTTTGAATATGGTATTTGATTCAGGCATGCACATTTCTGATTATCGTTTAGAACTATTGCTTGAAAGACCTATTTTAATTGCTATGATATCAAAAAAAATATACTATCTTACACCTATGGATCATTGGCTTATCCTAGACTCATTATCAAAACTTGTCTCTTAAAGCATCTTTTAAAGGTAACTTATAAGTGAATGTTATTTTTATTCTTGTGGGGAACATTACTGAATTCTTATGAAAGAGATATATATAGATCAAAGAACAGCTTTAGGTTATTATCTTTTGACATGATCTTTAACTTTGGCTATTATAAGTAAAGGTTGCTCATAAAGGTTCGTTCTAATATTTCGAATTATGTGTTTAGAAGGCTTAGCACACTTTAGTGCCAACCGGCTTCCTTACAAAATATATATATATATATATATATATATATATATTATATTATACGAAACAAACCCGCCAAGGTACTGAATAGGCCTACTGGCAGCGAGTCCATGCTAAGTAAAATCTTAAACAAGGAAGCGAGGTAAATGCAAGTAAATCTGCTGGGGTACTGAATAGGCTCATTGGCAGTGGGACTATTCTTGCATGGTACCAAGATAAACCTGTCGGGGTACTAAATAGGGCTACTAGTAGTGGGTCAATATCCGGTAAAAGAGATCGGTTAATGCATTACTATGCACATGATTCATATATAAGAAACCTGAGTATACAAACACATGTTTTGGCCAATCATCTATACTGTCATTAGAGAATAACTGTAAGTTGAACTTGGACCTTGTCATCTAATTCAAACAATATCTAGGATGTTATTATCCTAGAAATGGGACCCATAATTATGAAAATCTCACAAGCTTTACGGTACACCTTATCTATATCTTGGGATGACAAGAAATCTTTAAAATGAGTCATGGATGGCTAGTTTTCCGGTGGCATCTTTCATATCAAATTATACTATCATTCTTCCTATGGCTCTTTTAAGCACTGTTCTATTCTTTATGATAACTGTACATATCTGAATCATCTACATGTTTAGTTAATATTTCATTTTCTTGAGAAAAGTATTACAACATTTTTTAGCTATTTATAAAATAATTGAATATCTAGTGCTTTTTTTGTTGGCTTGAGGACAAGACATATCTTTGATTTGAGGGAGGATTAGAACTGTTTTAAACTATTTTTTATTTTTATTCATAAAAATGAAGAAAAAAGTTTATTTATCTCTGAAAGTGATAGATGTTTGCAGGTTAATGCAAAAGCAGAAGGCGAATTGTTTTAATTAAAGACAAACAAAAGGGGCATGACTTAAAAGTTCCACAAAGCAAAGTTTACAGCATTTTCTGTGCACTAACAGCCTTAAAAATTCCTTGCAAAAATCAGTTCCAGTTGGCTTCAGCAATAAAAGTTTGTATAGACAAAAGTATGTATGAAAGGCTGAATGACGGATCGAATGCCGATCCAAATGAAGTAACGAATGCAACAAATAAGCAACGTTTTGAATAAAAGTGCCGAAGAAATTTTAGCCTATATATTTCAAATAGCATGCTAGATATTTTCGAAAATTCTGACTAACCAATGATGATAGGGATCAATCAAATGTCAAATCTCACACTTGGTTTTATTTCCTTATTCATATCATCTTGTTAAATGAATGAATCTTGTGTCATTATGAATCATTGTATGACCACTATGCTCTTACCTGTCGTATAGATCGCCAGCATATGGATCAGATCCTTGTGATCTTCCATGTGTTGAATATCCCATTACGTGAATTTCATTCAAAATGTCCAAAGCTTGGCTTTGGACATGGTTGAATATGCTATACCAAACATGCATCGACCGAATTCATGCACTTCAATTCTGGCACTTAACCCAAGATATTCAAAGTACAAGTGTGATCTTTCAAAACATGCTTTACCTATGATCACCCAGCCATCCAAATAGACTTCAATTTAACTGATGGCTGCGTAAACTACTGCTTCACTTTGTTCACCCTTCATTTCTCTCTCTGTGAGTTGCTTTCTTTGCAAATTCCTTTTATCCCCTGCATTTATCTGTTGTTTCCCCCGTCCTCTATCAACAATGCCTAACCTCGCTCGCTTGGGCGCCAAAGGGCGGCCCTCACGGCCCCTGTCGATGCCCGGCATCGACAAGCAAGGGAGGTCGCTCACTTGGGCGCCAAAGGGCGGCCCTCAAGGCCCCCGTCGATGTTGGGCATCGAAGGGGGCCGTGAGGGCCACCCTTTGGCGCCCAAGCAAGCGGCTCGATGCCCGCCCCTCCCTTCCACCTCCTCCTCCCTTCCCCCGCCCTGCTCCACCACCTCCTCCCCGTCCCCCTTCGAGGCCCTCCCCTTCCCCTGCCACCGCCGTCTCCCACCTCCCCCCTCCCTTGCCGCAACCCACCTCCCCGACCATTGCATGGTTTTTTTTTTTTTTTTTTTAATTGTGTTTAATTTTTTTTTTTTTAATTTTTTTGTATAGAATAATTTTTTTTTAATTATTTTGTTTTTAATTTTTTTTTAGATTTTGTATAGTTTCGTTTTTTAATTGTTTTTGAAATTTTGTTTTAATGTTTTATATTTTGATTTTTTTATTGTTTTTAATTTTTTTTTTTAAATTTGTTGTTAAATGTTATATAGTTTGATTTGTTATTATATATAGTTTTTTTTTTTTAATTTTTAATTTTTTATAATGTTAGTTTTAGTCTGTTTTTATTTTTGTTTTTAATTTATTTTAAAATTTTGTATAGTTTTTTTTTTTTTTTAATTTTTAATTTTTTATAATGTTATTTTTATTTTGTTTTAAAGTTTTTTTAAATTTTGTGTAATGTTAGTATATAGTTAATTAATTTTATTTTTTTATTATAATGTTAGGTTAGTTTATTGGGTTTTTATTTTTATTTTTAATTTTTAATTATAAGAACATTAGTTTTAATGTTAGTTTTTTTTTTTTTAAATGTTAGTTTATAATGTTGTTAGGTTAGTTTAAGTTGTTTTTAATTCTTCTTTAATTTTTTTAGTATAATGTTGCTAGGGGTTAGTTTGATTTGTTTTTAATTTTTCTTTAAATTTTTTATTATAATGTTGTTAGGAATTTTTTATTATAATGTTGTTAGGGGTTAGTTTAATTTGTTTTTTAATTTATTTTATTATAATGTTAGAGGGGGGAAACATGCAGCAGAAGAGGACATGAATTTGGCCTGCATGATATTGTTGATTAGTTTCATGTTTTGAAAAAAATGCTAAGTTTGACAATATTTTGATAAGATATATTAGTAATGTTTTGACTTTCAGACTTAATTTTAGAAATAAAATTTCTATATATAATGTTTGAAATATGTTTTTTACAAATAATTTGTATAGTTTTTCTTGAATTTATGTGAATCAACACTTTTTGAAAATAATATGAAATAGTATCATTTTTATACAAAACATATCTGAAAATTGATTGAAAATGGTTTTAAATGTCTATATTTTCTGGAATTTTTTACAATTTTGTCAATAAAAGTGTCTTATTTTGTCCATTAAAATGTCTTATTTTATAGAAAAATTTGCAAAATGTATATGTTTTTCATTATAAATTGCTTTAAAATGTATGCTATTTTGCTAAATTTCTAAAAATGCACCTGAAAATAGAAACTAATTTTTTTTACGATAACAATAATTCAAAGGTCCCAAAAAATGCTTCGAAATGAAAATGTGTGATACTGGCATCACCCCTTTTTGAAACGGAGCTAAAAATACCTACTAAAATTAGGAGAGAGAAAAACGAGAACTGTGTCAAGTTCTCGTTTCATAGTATAAGTGGTTCCTGTCCAAAGCTTGGCTTTGGACATGGTTGAATATGCTATACCAAACATGCATCTACCGAATTCATGCACTTCAATTCTGGCACTTAACCCAAGATATTCAAAGTACAAGTGTGATATTTCAAAACATGCTTTACCTATGATCACCCAGCCATCCAAATAGACTTTAATTTAACTAATGGCTGCGTAAACTACTGCTTCACTTTGTTCACCCTTCATTTCTCTCTCTGTGAGCTGCATCCTTTGCAAATTCCTTTTATCCCTTGCATTAATTTGTTGTTTCCCCCGTCCTCTATCAACAATGCCTAACCGTTGTGAGCTAGGTAGCTACCAAGATCTTCTTCATATCCCTGAGTGTAAAAGATGCCATGAGTTATTCTCTCAAGCAGGATGGAATCCAACGCCTTGATGGTCATGACCATGAGATTTCGTTGTTGTTTGCCAAAGGTTTCGATGGAAAAACGGCCAAGGTTGGCCATCTTGTTTTCTCTGTAACAGAAGAGTCAATAACGTTAGCTACGAAGCTCCCTAGAGAAGGTGCTCAATGGCACAAGCATTTGTTTCTTCCACGAGAAACTCACCAGTTCGCTCTCAAGCCCGATTTTCAACACATTACTAGCACCAAAGGTTTTCATAGAGAATGGATCAAGTTAGAGTACTTGGATCTTTTGACCATTATCATTCACTTAGTCACCTGCGAGGGTAAGTTCACTGTTTTTAAAGCTTGCCATATTAGACTGTTAGCTCATTTTGTCAATAATCAGACCTTAAATTTCCCATTCTACTTTCTAAAGATCTTGGAAAAGATGTCGAGTCAAGTTAGAAAGAATACCATTAACCCTTCTGGCAGCTTATATCACCATTGTCTCATTAAGCTTTTAATCATTCATCAACTAGAGGAGAGAGGTCAGACTTGGGACCATTTTGTTTTTGAGATATTAAACTCTCATTTATCTACTGTCAAATCTTCCCCTTATCAAGAACACCTTCATGCCCAAGAAGAACCAAACGCTAAACGTATATGATTTGATGAGAGTTCCTTAGATGATATGCACTCTGTCCATTCAATACATTCTCCTACTGAACTTAGAAAGACAAATCATGACCAGTCCATTGATCAGCCTAACATTCAGACTATCATTAAGCATTCATGCTCAAATATTTAGTTGGACAATCATACCTTTGAGTCATCCCTTCTCGCACTAGCTAATGCATCCGTTCAGATGAGTGAAGCTTGTGTTGCTAGAAGCTCTCCTGCATGTAACAAAGACAAAATCCCTGAAGAACAGACTATTAATCTTGGGACATCTCCAAAAGAAAAGAGTCCTCAAATCGACTTGGAGCATGGTATAGAACAACCTACTTCGAGTAAGCAGAAATGGGATCAGTTAACCCAACAAATAACACAATTAACAGAACAAAGTCAAAGCTATATGGAGACAATCTCCGAGCTACTTGAAGAAAATAAGATGTTGCGTACACAATTGAAAAGCACTGAATGCTAGGTTAACGCCAAAATAACATCCAATGTTGTCCTTAGAGTAAAGTATAATTCCTTAAGGGGTCATTTCAAGAAGCTCCATGCCAAGCATGAATCTCCATCATTCGAGTCAAAGACCGCTGCTATCGCAGCTCGACCTTCTTCCTAATCACTTTTTGTTTTTCTTAGTGGGAGCTGGCATGACTCTGGTTTGGGGGAATGTTGGTGTCCAATTTTGTCACCATTTTTTATCATTCAATTTACTCAAAGTGGCGTTATTTCTATCATTTTTGCTATAGTAAGTTGTTTTCTTAGCCATTCAACTCATAAAACAGTCCAAGTATGCACAAAATTACTTACCATGCAAATCTTATTATATTTCATATATTATGGTTTATTTATGATTAAAATGATGTTTTTGGGCATAATTAACACTTATGGTTTTAATTGACAGGCTACAATTTGCAAATGACCCATCATTCAGACCATGCACTACATGCTCTACCTAAAATGTGTTCAGCTTATTTTTCAGCCCTCCGTTCAACCCGCAAAATCCGTGGTTGACACATCTCAAACCATTGAATGACGAGAAGGACACATGGGTTCTGTTTGACACGCAATGGGCTTGGTTAATGAGCTATTTCTCTAGAAGATCCATCCTTATGCTCGCCAATCCTGATAGCACATCTCATGTCCACATGAATACTTTAACCTCCGGTTCGTTTGTGCATTCATCCTAGAATCACGCTCAGTATGTCGACGTAACTCCTGTGCCCATGTCAACACTCCAGTGCACCAGTTCTCTTGTTCGTTTGGCCAGGAGTTACGCACACCTGTTCACGCCTGCTCACGTTCATTCATGCCGTTGTTCTGGAAGGAGTCCGCCTATCCACGATTCAGTCCACCAACACATTGCTCCTCCACGTCTGAGTTAGATCGATGTTGTAGCTGCACTGTGAAGGAACCAACCTCGTCAAAGTATGAAGAATGCCCCCTGCGTTGGCATGTATCAATTTAATCAATTGTTACAATAATTTAAACACTCCTATTATTAGAGAGGTCGACTATGTCGATCCTCTCACCATTGTAACTTATAAATAGCCGTAAATAGCCGCCTCTGTGATTGAGACGAGTTAGCTTCTGAATTCACGATGGTTTTCCAGTCTTAGTCCAAGAATTTGCAGTCGTAGATAGTGTGAAGACAGAGTCTGTAATTTTTCTCAAGTTAATGGAAGTAGCAACTTGTTGATGTTCTGCTGGTAGTCATTTAAGTTGAGCTAGTTCACCCTCCAATTGCTGGGAAGGGACCCTCATCAATTGGAGGTTTTATTTACATTTTCTACATTTCTTTTCTTGCAATTAACTAGTTTATTTCCTGTGTGTGTAATCTAATTCGTTTTCCTGTGTGTATTATCTTCATTCCCCTATAATTAATATTCTGCTATTAATACAACCTTCCTTCTTCTGAGTTAGAACGGTCGACCAATAGTTCAATAGTTTAATAATTTGTAGTTTGTTTTCAGTCCTTCCATCATCATAGTTAGATATTGCTTCCAAATTCTTCCATAGTTAGCATTCCTTTCTTTCTTTCTTCTATTCCAACCTTCTTTCTACTTCTTATAAAATCATTCTTCCTCTTAGGTAATGATTTGCATAGATGATTTCTTAGCCTCTAATAATATCTCTACTAATTCCTATGCACAGTAAGATCATTTGCATAAGCCACCTAGTAATTAAATCATCCAAAAACTCTTCTTTCCCTCACTTTAAAACGTTTTCCTCCATTTGGATTGTCATTTGGACTGCCATTCAGACCGGCATTCGGATCGTCATTCAGACCTGTGTGTTTTCTATATTATTTTAGGCCTTTTTTTGAATCTAATTTCTTCTGCCTCTTAATCATCATTCTTCATGTTCCTCCTTAATAGTTTGAGATGTAATTTAATCTTGTTTTATGTTATTTGGAGTTTTTAATTCAATTTTCATCATTATTTCCTCCTTATCCTCTTCTTATCTTTCTTCCAAACTTCAGTTCTTTAACCTGTTTTGTTACTTAGTTACTGTTTAGAATGTATGAATGTTGTTTCTAAATAGTTTATTTCCAAGTTATAGTTGATAATTCTATTCGTTGAGTTGTTTTAGTTTGTTAATCTTAAGACTAGTTTCTATTTAATAAAGATGTTCATGTTGCAAGATCTGGATTAATAATAAAATATCTTTATCAAGTTTTCTACTTGCTTCCAAATATAATATAGTTCAGTTTAACATCTTTGATAAGTTTTCTACTTTCTTTTAACTTATATTAGTTTCATGTTGTTCACATATAAATAGACAGTAGTTCATAATGTTTAAATTTAGTGGTAGTTTGTTGATTTTTAATTTACATTTGTTTGTAGAAGTTAAGTTAGATTTACTTTCATTTAGCTTCCTTATTACATTTGAAAGTCATTACGATACATTTACTCCAGTTCCTATTACATTTGATGTACGTAATCAAGAAGAGTGGAATTAGATGGTTTAGTCTAAATTAATTTACATTTACAAGTTCTCCCTATTAAACATCTAATATCCGTAGCTCTGATTCTGTTCATAGTTGTTATCTGGAAGTTTAATTTAGTAGTTTCTTACTTTTCTAGAAGTAATTTGTGTTTTAGTATTTGTTTCCATATTTCTTATTAATTAATCATAGAAGTAGAGTAGTATGATCTAGTACTATTCTGATCTGTGATTTAATTGTATTCTTGAATATTTAACTCAGTTTTTCATTTTGAAAGATCTTTCGATCTTTTTCCTTACTAAACATTTTTAAGTCTGAAAAACCTGAAACTTTAGAACCTTTTCTACCTTGGCATATATTTTGCTTCAACTCTAAGTTTAGTGATCCTGGTTGATAATTAATATTAAGTGTTTTTATTTGAGATAGCTCACACACCCAACAATATCTACAGAGAGAACAATTCTATGGCAGATAAACTCTCTAAGCAGGCACTGGATACTGAGGAAGGTCTTCTGATTTGGGAAGAGTATATGGATTCCATGTTGGAATCCAATGGTTCTGTTCACTTTCTTGATGGATGGAGTTTTCTTTTTTGTTTTGTAAAGGCTTGGAGGGATATGTTAGAAGACTATACTAGATTATATGTTCGTTGTGATTTTTGTCTTTGTGACTTGGCTGTTTTGATTTTGGTTATATGTTGAAATCGTGCTGTAATGGCTCATCGTTGTACTATTTGATTTATAAATATAAATAACAATCGTACGTTTTTTTTCGCTAAAAGAAAAAAAACTTATACACTTATTATATTATGAGCTATTATGATATATACATTTTGATTAAATTTTTTGAATATAAAAAATTATAACTTAGTAAATATAACTGAACCAAAAAGTACATATCATAACTTTTTGAGCCAAGCTAATGTGAGTGAGTGGTTAATTATCTCACAAATAACTAAATTATATAATCCTGATTCGACTAAACTGAATGGCATGCTTTATGGTTGTGTTGATATTCTCTCCCTTATTGAGTTGATGAGCATCCAGGAAGACATGGATCCCTGAGTTGGTCAACCAATCCCTTTCTAATGTCCGCCCCCCTGAAACTCAAAAACACGTCGTATCTCCATGGGCTTGACATCCCAATGGTGGGAGAAGAAACAGACATTACTGGAATTCTGGCATATAAATTAATGATCCAACTTCCAACGGAGGGGACACCAAAGGGAAGTGTTCTTGATACAAGGTGTTATATTAGTTGTATATGAATAGTCAAGTCTCAAATGGATGGATTTTAAATTTTAAAAAAAGATTCTACTTCCTTACTGTTAAATGAGTGCTTCCTTGTATATTTGTGATATTTCCTTCATGGATTTTTCCATGTAAGTAGATCTCAATTTTTGGGTGGGCACTCCTTTTATAAGAAGAAAAATATATATATGCACTAAGTAGATTGTAGGTCATGTATCTCTATGGTTGATAGTGTTTTCTACGCTTATTTAGTTCAACGATAAGATAGAGTCCTTGAGTGTCAAATTTAATGATTAGCTTAAATGATTTTGAATTGATCTTATATTTTTGTGGATACCAAAAATTGCAACTTAATGGATGCGAATTTTTCCCTTTATTACTTTGTAATTTGGTGGGGCCTTACAGAAAGCCAAAGAACTTGATTATATCCATCACTATGATAAAACAAATTAAGAGTGTTTCCTTGTAGATCGTACATTGTTCATTGTCTCAAAATTTGGTTCTAAGAGTTCTACCCTCTAATTAAAACTCGATATGTACGTCAACAATTTATCTCTTGAACAACATGTTTCTTATCTTCTGATTCCCTTTTATCTACCTAAGCTAAAAATATAGGGACTCCACCACTCAATGGCTTCTAATTTATTACCTTTCACTTCAATATTCAATAAAAAATGTAGAAATACAAGATTGTTCAAGTTATCTCACAATGACATCATTTTATAGTCTATACAAACATTGATACACTCTAATCATATATCTTTGTGATATTTTCATACTTGAGAATAATTGGTTTTCAAGTGAATCACTTGTCATTGGTAATTCCACTTGTTTATTAGTCCCTAGCATAGCAAAAATCTATACTTTTTGTTTCGTATCCAAATTTAATTGTAATTTGTGCATGCAAATAGCCTAGGTCCAAACTCCTCTAGAACAACATGGACTAGTGAATGTTCACCTATGTTTAGGTTACACAAGAATATCATAATGTCAGGTTTAGGGGCCCTTTTTCTGGTTAAGGAATTGCCCTAAAGTTTAAGTATTTCCAAAAAACCTCAAGTTTCCAATTTTGAAATAAATATCACCAATTTAAAGGCACTAAAAGAAAAGACTAATTCTAAGATTTAAATTTGAATTTTACATTTAGAGCATGTCCTCTCTCTTGAAAGAGTATAAACCATTTGAGAGACCACTCACAATTCTCTATACCAAAGGGAAGTCAACAAGGTGGAGATACTAGCCCCCATCTCACAATCCTTCAATTCCATTGCAATATTCATCAATGGGGTTGTCTTAGGTATTTTGAGTGATGATTTATATTGTTACACCAAAATGTCGTCACCCTTGTGCAAGTGTCGCAAGTGTCACAAGTGTTGCAAGTGTTGTTATCCTGACTTAGTGTCGTCACTCTGACCGTTGCAATTATCATCATTATGACCAAGTGTCGTCATCATGACCGTTGTGATTAATGTATTCACCTTGACCATTGTGTAAACTCTTTGCTCTGACCCCTAACCTCATTCTGGGCAAAAACACATCCAACTGAGAGATTTCCCTGCCTAGTTGAACTCTTTGAGTAGGCTGTCACACTTCTCCTTCATCTAGGGTGCGACGTCGCAGTTTATGGTCATCTAGGGTGAGACACTGTCACACTTTGTCTTCCTACAGAGTGCGATGACCCCTCTTTGTCACTATGTGTCCTCTACCAGGGTGCGATGAGGTTGGTTAAAGGCTATTTTGGGGAGTCTCGAGGTCTTTCTAGAAGTTTATTGAGGTGGAGACCTATCCCTAGACTCTAGGTGAGGTGCCATTTCGGATCCTAACCTAATGGGAGGATCCCTTAACCATCTCCCCCTAATCCTCAACCTACCCTATCTCTTTAGCCCTATATAAACACCCACTCTCTCCATGAGAAGGGGGAAGGTCTATGGTATCCTTATGCTGATAGAATCCATATTGGTGATTGGGAAGCTTGTACCATCTTGGAGACTTGGCTTGGACATGTTAGATGGAGGATGTGACGTTGAGGCTTTGGTTGTAGCTTCATCCTTTCTATGTATTCCCACTTTTTATATAGTTAATATAATCTCTTTCCATAAATGTTTTCTCGTTGATGATGTTTAGAACTTTCTTCCTCAACTGTTAGTTTAGATCAGTTATTGTTTAGATGTCTTTTATTGGTTTCTCCTGTTTCTTGTCTTGACAGGTCTTGCAGCTTGGATTTGACAACCATGGGACGTGAAGCAACATTCAGGAGAAAAGATTGCAATCTGAAAGGTATGATATCTAAGTAATCGATCGGTAACTAGATCTAGGAAATGAGTTTTATATTCTGTTCTATTTGTTCTAGACTCACTTTGAGCCACAGAGATCCGTCTCGCATCTGCTTGAGTGGATTGTCTGATAACAAATTTGGTGACCATACTGGAGAATAGAACAGTAGAATTGATTTCATGTATGTTTGATTTCATCTCTTTTGTCTGAGCCATTTCTATCCTTTTTAAGCCTTCCTGCCATCAGGTCTCTTTCATTAAATATTTTCATATGTGTCCTTCATTCTCCTTTGGGTCATCATTAAGCCTCCTACCCTTTTACCTTGAGGGATCTCACACCTTTACTACTCAAAATTCGACTGTCGCACCTGGTTTGAGTCTTTGTTGTGCCACTGTCTGACCGTCTCACTTTGCCTGAAGACAAACTGCAACGGTGTTGCACTTTTCCTGTGTACAACCTGCAACGAAACCTCTTTGTCGCACCTTGCCTGTGTATAGGGTGCGACGATCTCTTAAAACATAAAGATCAGCAGGGTTTTTCGTTTTTGAGTTTTTGCTCTGATTGCTTGAGGCCCATAGGCTATTTATTGTGGTCAGACACCCCCTAGATCCAACATTGCTTGAGTTTGGATGTGTTTTGGTTGATTTTGGGTGCTTGATCAGTCAAGTGTTTTACTTGGTTGTAAGGAGTAATTTCAATCCCCCCCGCCTATCGGGTTGATCTTCCACTCCCTGGTCACATTACCATATCTTTTCAAATCTGTTCAGATCATTAGATCTGATCTCCAAACCCTTCATCTACTCGATCATTAAGTTTTGATTGCATTTGGTAGATTTTGAGCCGTTCTTGAGTGCCTTTGAGTTGTGTTGGGTGCTTGTCGTTTTTCTTTGGAAATTTTTGAATGATTAAAGAGTGCTGTAGATTTCTCTCATTTTCTGTATATAGATATGAAAAGCATTTAGTTATCAAATTCCATTTTTGATACATGCATTTGAAAATTGAAAGTGCTTCATTATTTTGTCTTATACATTATTAAGATTAGTTGCATCTTTCATTTTCTTTGTGCTTTTTAGCTGATTATTGCAGAAAGGTAGAGTTATTGCACTCTAGGAAGGAATTCTTCTTTTCACTATTGCTTAAGTATTTTTGGTTTGAAAGAAAGAAAAATCTCTCCTTACCTTAAGTATTTTTCATTGAAAAGGAAAGGAAAATGTGCATTATCATGTAGTTGAGGATTGCATTATGTTTACATTTATGTACTCACCTCATGCATCCACCTAACCGTACAAGATAAAATTAATGCCAACTTAGTTTAAAATCATGTAGCAACTTTTAAGTTAGATACGTGTTCCGGCGTCGTTAAGTGTGGCAGCTGTCGTTATTTGCCAGCACTGTATTCCAGGGGTATTGTAGTCTTCCACGTACTTATCAGTATATCGAGCTCCTTCACGTCCCCACCAAGTACCATAATCCGTACTTGGCATATATCAAAGGGTGTATCACGTACTCGGTAGTATATTGGAAGGTCTCTTGCTGAACGGTTGTGCATTAGACATCACCACTACGGATTTGAGCTCCCACATACCTTGCATATATCGGGAGACACCACTAGGATTCTTGAAACCAATTGAGTTAACCATTTGGCCATCTTGGAAAAGCAATACACCGAGAACAACACTCGAGGAGATTAGCACGCATGTGCTATCCATGTAATCGGGTATGTAGGCAAGGGTATGATCCCAATCCTCCTTGTCGCATCATATTGTTGGACCCTGCAGTATATAGTGGTTTGCGATGCCTTGATAATACTATGAGGATCCTGACTTTTCTTCCACTCCTATTCACACAGTTTGCTTGTTGCTTTTAGACTTGAGTAGTATTTGACTTGTGTGGTACTTTGGAGTCTCTTAAGGAGGTTAGATATGGAAGATTCTTCCAGGACTACCAACCAAAATGCCCCTTTCTAGGGTGTGCCATTTGTTATTCCCTCTTGTGGAACTGTTGGTCCTCCCTTTATGGCTACGTTGAGTCTTCCTGGATTGATGATAGGATTACCAGTATGATTATTCTCCAATCCAGCTACACCAAGTGCACCAATTGTGTCAGACCTAGGTCCTTCATCACATGAGCATCAATCTCATGGTGACCCTTCTCCTTCTTCATCGAAAGTTGAATCGGCTTCCGTCTCTTCCTCTTCTCCTACTGAAAACTATGATGTTAGTAAGAAGGCGGTTCCGAAGAAGAAGAAAGGGAAGACTAAGAAGAAGAACACTAAGCAGAAGGTCACAACCCCAACCACTGATCATCATGCTGGGAGCACCGATACACTTGTTCTGAATTCACGTAAACCAAAATTCCCTTGCAAACTTTGTAAAGGGTCCCATTTTCTTAAGAGCTTCCCTGGTATCTCCAAGGTCTTAGAAATATGGTCGCATTCTGAAAAACCCTTCTCATTAGTCTCTAGACATCATACTAATGATACCCCATCAACTAGTGACATTGTAATTAAGGTTCAGAAGGGTAGAGCTGCAGACCCTTGCTGGCTATGCAAGGGCATGCACCATACTTACCTTTGTCCTTGTATGGATGAAGCTTCACAATTGTTGGAAGACATGGACACATCCCATAAACGCCTTCCAATGAAGTATTGTAGGTTGTCTCCTGATCCTTCACTAGTTGATAGGGCGGTCAATCCGACCCCATTCTCGATTGACCCCACTCTTTCATCAGAGAGTGAAAATGAAGCCGTCAATTCAACAACATCATCGATCGACCCCATTCCTCCCTTGAGGGATGATACCCAAGCGGTTTAATCAAGTCTCATTCTCGGTTGACCCCACTCCTCTAGTTGAGGGTGAAATAGAAAATGCTGATGTTTTTATGGTCAGTTCAGATTGTTCTGGGCAAGGGGAAACCATGTCTATTTCCACAGGACCCCCTCCAAGTACTGAGGTTATTTCATTTGATTGGAATAGTCTAACAGAACCTCGTCTTCCTTGGAGTGTTCCTTTTCAAATATCTATAGGAGTTTCAGATAAAGAAATTTTTCATACAATAATTGACGAGGGAGCTTCTCTTAGTATTTTATCCTCAACTGCTTGGCAAGCTATAGGTTCCCCTCAGCTTGTGCCAGTAACTGACCAGATTTTGGCTTTTAATAGAAGGCCTATCAAACCTTTAGGGATTCTCCCATAGTTACCTATCACGTTGAGAGGTAAAATTGTTTATGTTGATGTCATGGTTGTCCAAGGTCCTTTGTATTTCAATCTACTCCTTGGACGTGATTGTGTTGATGCTATGAAAGCCGTCGTATCCACACTCTTTTGAGTGATGTATTTTCCCTACGATGGGAGGATTGTTACCATTGATCAACTTTCCTTCATGACACCCAATCATCACATGAATGCCAGTCATCAGACTTCCTTGAATGTTCTGCATGTTTTAGTGGTTTCTTCCCCTTGAGGATGGGGGGTACGAGCATGGTTTATGTTATGTTTCAAGCTCGTTAAAAAATGAAACCGACCACTCTAGCAAAGTTTACCTTTGGTTTCAAGCTTGCATAAAAATGAAACCAATCCTCTGGAGCATAGTTTTATTCTATTTCAAGCTCGTTAAAAAATGAAATAGACCCCTCTAAGCATAGTTTACCTTCGGTTTCAAGCTTGTACAAAAATGAAACCATCCACTCGAGCATAGTTTTATTCCATTTCAAGCTTGTTAAAAAATAAGATGGGCCCCCTCAAGCATAGTTATTGTCTATTTCAAGCTTGTGTAAAAAATGAAATAGATCTCCCTCCCATCGGTTTGAGTCTCCCGCTAGAATTAGAACTTGAACCTTCATTTCATCTGATTCTCATTTCCCCCCCTTGGTGAACATTTTCATATTAGTAGCTAGGTTGGTAGTTGGGTTAGCAAGCAGCATTTTCAGACGAAATGAAGCTTGGGGGTATTGCCACATGTCGTACCGTCAGTAATCATGTTGAGGGAACACTACCATGTTAAGCCGCTAGCAATCATGCTGGGGGAATTTACCAACCTCTGGGCATCATGTTGGGAAGGAAACCGTCAATGGACCTTAACCATGAGCATAGTTCCCGTTCTATGTCAAGCTCGTTAAAAAATGAAATAGGTTCCCGTGAGCATAGTTCCCATTCTATGTCAATCTCGTTAAAAAATGAAATAGGTTCCCGTGAGCATAGTTCCCATTCTATGTCAAGCTCGTTAAAAAATGAAATACGTTCCCGCGAGCAGAGTTCTAATCTTGTGTTAGGATCATTAAAAAATGAAACAACTACTTTCCCTTTGAGTCGAGTCTCCTTGTAGACTTAGTACCTGAACCTTCTTTTCACCCGCTTATGCCTTAGGTGAATGAAATGAAGCTTGGGGGCATGTATTCATCCTCTGGAAGTTACGTTGAAGACAACTTGATTGCCTCTCCACACCACGTTGGATCTAAGTCACTTACTTCTAGCAATCATGCTGGGGGCATGTACCAAGCTTTGGATTTCATGACGGGAAAAAGTTCACCATTGGGAACCATTTTTAGCATACTTTCCTTTTTTAGGTTTCGAGCTCATTAAACCATGAAATTATCTCGAGCATAGTTCATTTTTTGTTACAAGCTTGTTAAAAAATGAAGCAAACATCATGAGCATTCTTCCAACCTATCTTCGAGCTCGTTAAAAACAATAAGATAGTATTTGAGCTTACTTTTTCACTTTTTTCGTGCTCTGGTTAAAACATGAAAAGTGGTTTGAGCTTACTTTTCAACTTTTTTTCGTGCTCTGGTTAAAACATGAAAAGTGGTTTGAGCTTACTTTTTCACTTTTTTGTGATCTAGTTAAAACATGAAAAGTGGTTTGAGCTTAGTTTTTACTTTTTCGTGCTCTGGTTCAAATATGAAAAGGATTCTGAGTGCTTTTGATACCATTCTCGTGCTCGCTAAAAATTTGAGTAAAAAGGTGTGTCTAACGAGTATAGGTTTATCATTTTATCCGGCCTCGCTAGACTATTTATGGAAAAGGAACTGTGCCAAGTTTACTTTTTCCTTTGTCGTACTTGGTTATCAACCATGACAAAGTTGTTCATGGAGTCCTTTTAATCTCTTTTCAGACTCCCTAAATAGGAAAATATTGCCAAGCGAACTTGATACTTTCATGCTTGTAAAAGCATTTGAATGATCGTCTTTTTGGTGATAGTTTACCCCTTTTTCGAACCAGGAAGCACTAGTTACGAAAAAGGTATACTCCAACCAACCATGGCTGGAAGAGTCCTCTCCCGTGTTGTTTTACCCTTTTTCAGGCGATGAGGCTAACTTTACGAAAAAGGACCGTTGGAGTCTCCTTTAGTTCTTTTCAAACTCTCTAAACATGAAATGACGCAAAGTTTTCCTTCTTTGGACTCGTTAAATTTTAAACATTGAAGGGCCCATTATAGGACGAACCCCTCCTTTCCCCGTTCGTAAAACATTTGGGATTGGACTCATCGATGAGATGAGCTATACCAAGCATCTGGTTACCCTCATCAAGCTCGTCAAAAACACATGAGGCACTCATCAATCATGATTGGGAAGAAGGGAAGATTTTATGTTACATCTTAATTACGGCAGTACGTAGTCACTCTTGAACATGGCACTCGTTTGCATTTGCATTTAGTACTTGGGTAATCTGTTTGTCCTCAAGTCTTATCAATTCCATGAGTCATGTCGCTCCTTTGAGTCATCCAAAGAATGCTTCCACCATCAGTCGCATTGGGATTTAGTATCATTCTCGTCAGGTCAATACTACCAAGTCATGCCATGCCCATGTTCAAGAGATGTTTCATTACTCATCATCTACAGTCAGTATACCTTCGATCATGTTGGTCTACCTTGATTCAGTCTTGCACATTACTCTACTGTTCGATCTACACCAAACATTTGTTATCGAGTTTCATGTCGATGATGGGGGATTCATCATGGCCCTCCTTTGACGGGTTCATCCTCGTTGACTTCAAATCATCATCTGAGGATTGAACTTAGAAACCAACCATGTACCTTGGGCCTGCATGCCTCAATGGCAGGTTACCTCGCTTTCAACATGAGTTTACCTCATTGACTCTTGATTGAAAGATTTCATCTTGCATTCGACTTCAACTCATTGACTCACGCTTGATCATATGTACTGTGATACCTTGGGAATCATTGACATCAATGGTGATTTCCCTCGCACTTGTTAATGGTATACATTAATCACCGGTAATCAAGTGGTTTATACCATGTTCAACTCCAAAACATTGTAATCACATGGATAGATTCATATCATTGCGGGTTCAGCTTGAAGACCTTGGGGAAGTTCTTGCCTACCCAAGTTGCGATGGAGATTGTTTGGGACACACAGATCCACTTTGTATTGGTCGTGGCTGTGTTGTCAGTTCAGAGTTACACAGATCCACTTTTGTATTGGTCATGGCTGTGTTATTATCTCATCATGGATCTATGATTGTGTCTAGTAGCCATGATTGTGTTCAGTCGGTCTTTACTATCATGGATCTGCAATGTATTGGTCGGAAGCCATGTTTTGTGTTGTATGAGACTTGTGGATCTCAGGTCATCTCTGAAGCAGCCCCTTCCAACCAGCAAATCCTTGCCATTTTTCTTATTACAAAGCATTTCACCTGTCTCATTCCGTCAGCTTCATGCTTTGGGGGGAATTCTGTTACACCAAAATGTCGTCACCCTTGTGCAAGTGTCGCAAGTGTCACAAGTGTTGCAAGTGTCGTTATCCTGACTTAGTGTCGTCACTGTGACCATTGCAAGTATAATCATCATGACCAAGTGTCATCATCATGACCGTTGTGATTAATGTCGTCATCTTGACCATTGTGTAAACTCTTTTCTCTAACCCCTAACCTCCTTCTGGGCTAAAACACATCCAACTGAGAGATTTCCCTACCTAGTTGACCTCTTTGAGTAGGCTATCGCACTTCTCCTTCATCTAGGGTGCGACGTCGCAGTTTATGGTCATCTAGGATGAGACACTGTCGCACTTTGTGTTCCTACAGAGTGCGACGACCCCTCTTTGTCGCTCTGTGTCCTCTACTAGGGTGCGGCGAGGTTGGTTAAGTGCGACGAGGTTGGTTAAAGGCTATTTTCGGGATTCTCGAGGTCTTTCTAGAAGTTTGTTGAGGTGGAGACCTATCCCTAGACTCTAGGTGAGGTGCCATTTTAGTTCCTAACCTAATGGGAGGATCCCTTAACCATCTCCCCCTAATCCTCAACCTACCCTATCTCTTTATCCCTATATAAACACCCACTCTCTCCATGAGAAGGGGGAAGGTCTATGGTATCCTTATGCTAATAGAATCCATATTGGTGATTGGGAAGCTTGTACCATCTTGGAGACTTGGCTTGGACATGTTGGATGGAGGATGCGACGTTGAGGCTTTGGTTGTAGCTTCATCCTTTCTATGTATTCCCACTTTTTATACAGTTAATATAATCTCTTTCCATAAATGTTGTCTCGTTGATGATGTTTAGAACTTTATTCCTCAACTGTTAGTTTAGATCAGTTATTGTTTAGATGTATTTTACTAGTTTCTCTTGTTTCTTGTCTTGACAGGTCTTGCAGCTTGGATCTGACGACCGTGGGACGTGAAACAACATTCAGGAGAAAATATTGCGATCAGAAAGGTATGATATCTAAGTACTCGATCTGTAACTAGATCTAGGAAATGAGTTTTATATTCTGTTCTATTTGTTCTAGACTCACTTTGAGCTAGGGAGATCCGGCTCATGTCCGCTCGAGTGGATTGTCCGATAACAATATATTCGTCACATTATATTTTCCATACCACCCAATTGTAATCAATACATCAAATCACTTAGTTTTTCCTAAGCGACATAATAATCTAATGTTGTAGCAAACTATGCATTTTTACAACCACGAATCTAATAAGACATTAATAGAATTTTAGTGATGCAGAGAGTTCTACCATGATCCAATATCCATGCATGGTGGAACAATGCTTTTAGGGATTTTGTCCAATTTTAAATGGACCCATTTCATAAAAAATTAAATCAAAATACTAAATCCATGAGAACTCTAACTTCCTATGTCATAAAGTCTAATAACTTAGAAAAAAGTTCTTTACACAATTAAACAACACCTTAAGAAACCTAACTATTAGTACACGAGGAAACATTCTTATGAAATATAAACTCTATAACTAGTTTCCACATCTTTGGATCATTTTTCATTAATAAGAGGTATGTCTTACCATGTTTTTTTCTAGTAGGAAAAAATCATGCCATTCTAACGTTGTCTTAGTTCTTTTTTCTACCATGATAATAGAATAGATTGATATCAAAATTACAATATAAGTTAGTGTTGAAATGATGCTAGTCATATGATGCATTTAAGTGGTATCATAAGCTTGTGTTACT
This sequence comes from Larix kaempferi, assembly GCA_027924585.1. Lineage (NCBI taxonomy): Eukaryota > Viridiplantae > Streptophyta > Pinopsida > Pinales > Pinaceae > Larix > Larix kaempferi. The sequence continues at coordinate 6,671,265 of BSBM01000454.1, read as the reverse complement.
AGTGTTCGAGTGGTATAGTGATGATTCCAACATAAAGGTAAGATCTATTCAAATTCAATGGGGAAGCCTAAACAATGTCAATTGATCAATAATCCCATCCAAATAATCCTACCCTATTGACACAATGGTTTGCTATGTTGGATGATAGAATTGGGAATGAAATCATAGCCATGCTTATAGCAATCCATCCACATTGCATAATTGTTGCATAATCTCAAATCAAAATATATAAATTCCTCTCTATGTTGGCATAAAAGGGGGAAAAAACTGTAGGTGCATCCTACAACAAAGACCAACCTTCACTGGAAGCTAGTATATGAATAATTTTGAACTAATCATCGTCTCTCAACCTCTCTTATCAATCTTTGTTGATCCCAAGAGAATTGATCATACAGACAATTATATCTATTTTTTTGCAATGTCCATTAATTGGGGGACTAAGCTTTGCATGGGGAAAGATAAGCATATTTTGGGGGATAAATTTGGGTTTTTTTATAAGAATGACTATTTCCTAGCTTTGAAGTCTGAAAAAAAATCCATGCATTCAGTGTAATCTTCTTGGCATTTACAATGACTTGATGGTATTAGAGGATAGAGGCTTAGGTGGACGGGGATGGAAAGGAATGGGAACGAGAGTAAATGGAAATATATGATAGTCTATAAGTAATAGATAGATGGATGTTTACTCTAATGCGGATGATAAAAGATTCTGGAAGTGTTGCACCCTAGAAAACACCTTTGGTGTAATTATTTAAACAACTCATAATTTAGATGAAAATATTATTGTATATTGTATAAAAAAAACTATTGGCAATGATTTCCATTTGTAAACATTAGCACATTAGCCTTTGCATGTTCTTCATTTTCTAAGCTATTCTAGAAGGACATGCGCTTACCCAATAAGGAATTGTTTTTATTTTTTAAACTCATTTGGAAAGACATGTGTATGCCATTCATTGATTGTCTTATTTACTACCTCTTCCCTCTAATCATTGATGTAGATGAAGCAGAAGTAGATGTGACTATGGTTTAGAGTAGTCATAGATCTAACACTAGTGGTATCATTAGCAATTGAAATTGCAAATGAATGGATGCAGTAATGTTGGAGATTTTCCCTTGTCCTCAAGTTTTCATGGGTGGAAGCCAATAATCAATAGTATTAAGTATTTTTCCTAGACTTGGGTATGGATATGGATTTTCAATAATGCTACATAATTTCCATGGTGCTCAATTTTTCATGTGCCAAAATAAAATAGTAAGGATAAATATGCATTCATTCTAGACCCATGTATGGATATGAGTTGTTCAGATGTAATTTTGTACTAGCGATCCTATTCAATTTTACTAGACTTAGGATCTTGAAATGTTATCATCCTTAAAAATTTTGTTAAGAAAGGATAAATAAAATCAATAAATCAAACATTACTATATTTGTTTTAGTTAGGAGTACCTTTTAGATTTGTGACTTTGACCAATAGTATTTATGGATTGGATGTTATAGCTAGTATCAACCCATGGATCTCTAATGTGTTTGGAATAAATAGGTTTTCAATAACTTTTGACTAGTTAAGGATGACTTAAGTTAAAAGGTGTTATCATCCAAATCTCACACACATGCGACATTTCAACAATTATTGTTGAAGGACATCATCAACATACAACATGCAACTCATTAGAATCATCCTCATCAAATTCAAAATGGGAATTGAGACTTAGAATGGAAAAACCTTAATTTTGTACATCTGCAACTTTCCTATAGAAAACTTGCGTAGATCCATGTAGTTAAAATCTCAAAATTCACACAGCCATACCAGCGAGCAAACAATTAACTTTCCATGGTGCATTCAAGGCTCACAACCACCGTTTGGCTCCAAAAATTTGAATTGGTCTCTTCACATGCCCAGGAGTATTCAATAGCCTTATAAATGTACCTTAAGGACCACTTCATAAGGTAGATCTTTCACATGGAGAACTAGATGTTCAAAGACCTCCATTTGAGCTCTAAAAGGAAGCCATAGGCATGCATTTCATAACAGAAATATAGAGGAAGGTGATGCTGCAATAGTTAGTTTGACAGCTCATCTTTCACACTCCTTACCATCATTTGGAATCACAAAGATCCATTAAATTCTTCCTCAAGAAGCAAGTGTTTATGCTCATCATTCCAAGTTAGTTAGCAAGCAATTTGAGAGAGTTAAATATGACCTATCCCTAAAGGGGATTGGTGGATACCATTGAAGCTATATTCTTCTAGGTGGCACCATTTGTATACAAGATTTTGCAATGGACAATACTATATGGTTGAATCTAACTCATTCTCTTTGATGGAATTTTAACACTTGATAATATTTTAGTTCAATCTTATTTGTTGAGATTGTCTTTAGATTGTTAGTGTTTGTTATACCAATCACCAGTCACATTGTTTCCATAGTTGCAACCTACAAGGAGAGGAAAGTAGCTAGGATGGTTATTTGCTACATAGAGGTTATAGAAAAGGAGGTTGAGGATCTTGCCTCCCCTTAGGGATACTTGCACTACTTTGAGGCTATCATGCCCAATTTTGTATATTGTTATATATCTTTGACAGATATTGATACTCAAACTCTCTGATTATTTTTTGGACTTATATATATATATATATATATATATATATATATATATATATATATATATATACAGACCTATCGATTATATACATGTTGCTTTGTGTGTGTGGTGATTTATTTTACTGTGTATGATACAAATACAAGTCGAGTATGTATTTTGTATATGCATCAACTAATATGTTTTGATTCCTTGAAATGTGTTGATATACAATATGATCAAACTATCTTTCAAGCTGTAATTTAACTTTCAAAAGATGACGTAATAATAAAGAATCTCTAACCCGATACTCACCCGTAAGCTGGAGTACAACTAACTGAGAATTGAGTCTAAATTCCAAAAATGAAATGTCATGGTGAAGATCATATCCGATTAGCTCAATAAAAACAATATACTCGGCCATATTATTCATGGAAGCTCTTATATAAGCACCTCCTGATGAAACAAGTTGACCAATAGGTGAATAGATCACCCAAGCAGTTAAAGCAAGATTGCAAGTGTGATGACTAGAACCATCGACGAATCCTACAAACCACTCAATTTCCATTTGAAACAAAACCAGAGCACACATAAGCAATGCAAAATACTAACTCTACATTATTGTACATCTATGTACAAGAAAAACTATATGTGATAAGCATAATACGTTTTTAGGTAGAGCCCATTTCTAGGCTCATGCATCTTAACTCCATCATAATCAACTAGTTCATATGACCCTTCATCCAAAACTCTAGAAACGATATACAGACCAAGCCACATAGACTTAAAATTTCCTGCCCCCAGGGGGATTTATCCTGATCATAAACCAGAACGAGGTCTCCTTCAGATAAAACCCTAGGTTTGGCAGACTTATCATATTGAATTTTGACTCGCTTTTTGTGTGCTTCATTTGCAATAAGCGCATCCCTACATTATTCATCTAGATGTTCAAGATGAAGCAATCGTTCTTCTAAATCGAAAGTATACTTTAATTATCGACCAGGGAGCATACAAACTTAAGAGGTGCTAGAAGCACTGTATGTGCTCTATAGGATAGTCTTCGTCATTTAGGGTGTTGGAATATGTCTTAAAGGTTTCTCAAGAAGGAATTGAAAGTGAGTTGTTTCTAAACAAATAATGAAAGAATATGAAAAAGTTGTACATCTATGAAATGGAAATGCTGAAATTGGTAGATCTCTATGCTAAGAATTAAATGCTGGAAAACTATAAATCTAGTCTAAGAAGTAAATACTGAAAGCTTGGTAAACTTAATCTAGAAATAAAATACTGAAAGCTGGAAATTTAATCTAAGAATTGAATACTGAAAATCAATCAAACTTTTATCTATTCAAATCTAATACCAAAAGTGATGATCATTACTCTATTCAAATCAAATAACTGAAACAATTAACTTCTATAAGGTCGAACTCAAATAAGGGAAATATGCATGCAATTGCAGATCTAAATTGTTGTCTAGAATTAATATAAAACGTTGGAAAACAGGGGTAAAATATGCCTGCGCAGAATGCACGTACAAGACTATGGAAAGCGTGTTATGAAACTACAGAATCGCTGTTACGAAACTACAGAATAGGTATTACCAAACTACAGAGAAAAATTGATGAACTGAAATAAGAATCTGTTGTTCAAACCATTATCAAAGTACTTCACCTATTATGATGATTAAACCAATGAGAAAAAAAAATGAGAAATACCTGAAGTAAAATGAGGCTCTTGACCTACGTGTTGAGGGGTCCCTCCTCAACCCGTATTTCAGGAGTGAAAAAAACTTATAAACTCAAAGCTTGAAATAATATCAATTCTTCCATTATTAAAATCGTAACTTCATGTCTCTGAAAAAAGAGTCTTAGAACAGAACTATCTCGAATAACATATGCTAAATATAAGTTCTACAAAAATGCCAACAGGAACCCTTGCTACTCAAGAGGTCCATATATATTTCTATTCTGAAATATAACCTAACTCTATGCTTAAATGTCGATCCTGCTAATAGGAGTCTTCTTCTATAAATCAGGAAAATGGGGTTGTTAATACTGAAATTGTTCTCATTTTTATGTGTTTCTTTTAGAATTGTTTGAACTTTATTTTCCTTTTATTTATCCATGATTTTGATTATCTTTTCAATTTTTATTAATTTTTGATTGTTTTTTATTTTTTAGTCTAAAATCTTTAAATGGCTTATGCAACATGTTATTATCTCAAGGTCCTCAGTTTTCATCTATTTTAGCCTTATTATAAAGCTTATAACCAAGATCTAACCTTTATGCTGAGTGTATTTGTCAAATTGGCCATGTTGAAAGATTCTGGTAGCGCAAATTGCAAAACAAACCCTTAATGCACTACAAGAATCCAATATGATGAAAAATCGTGGTTATTTCATGCTGAGTGATGGTTCGTTTGAGTTATGATAAATGGAGAGGCTGAGTTATGATGATTTGAGATGATAAAACACATGTTGAAGAATTATGATAGTTGCAAGCTCCATTACACTCCATCATCAAGAGAAATTGGGGTTTCAGTTGCCACAAGTAAATTTGAGGATCGTGGAATCCAAAGCTGAAGACACATGTTGTTGAACGTGGTTAGTTCTTAAATCTTTGAACATTTGTCATCTCTTTTTTTCTCAGAAGCTTAATTAAAAGAACTTGGAGTTATAAGATGGGGAAAAGTGGCAATGTTAACAGGGTAGAACCAATGGACAAGGAGTGGGCTACTCAATTTCCGAAATGTGCAGACTTGCTTAAAGCAGTTGGATGGTTCAATTTCTTTGAGAAAATCACTAGGTTTAATGAAGAAGTTTCAATTTATTTTGCAAAGAATCTGACTGATGATGTTATTAAGTTCAAAACCTTAATATTTCAGCTCACAGAAGCCCTAATTTATGAGGCTATGGGTATCACCATGAATAGGGAATTATGGTTCAAAAAGATTCCTTTCGAGTTCGACCCAAATCCTTTCTTGCTGCCAGGTAATGAAAATCTAAATTGGAGCAATGGAATTCATATAACGAATTTTTCAACCTGAATATAGGCATGTGCTCAGCATTATACAAACCTACATTACATGTGAGGGCAGGTTCTCAATGGTTTTTAAATACCATATTAGGTTTCTGATGCATCTCAAATCACACTGTAAAATTAATTTGCCTTTCTTCCTATACAAGAGTATTCAAAAAATGTCAAAAAGGGTTAACGCACATCCTGAATATTCAAGGCAGTCAATATTCCATCATGGACTTATAAAGCTTTTCATTCAAACAGTATTGCAGAGGGAAAAGAAGACTTGGGAGCATTTTATATTTTGGTCTGGATTTATTGTTGAACAGGATGAGCGTATGAATAAGGCTAAGCCTAAAAATAAAAGTAAAAAGAGTAAGAAGGGAGTTGTGATATAGGAAGTTTATGAAAATCCACTGTCATAAGAAAAACCTAAGAGCCTCGAAAAGGAAGAACAAGTTAATGCATTTGAAGAAGAAAAAATCACTCTCAAGATGGAACAAGATGAGTTTGCAATTACAAAGGGAATAGCAAAAGATAAATATGAAGAAGATTTAATCTTCAGGAAACTAGATATCCTAGCTTTCACATCTCAAGACCCCACTCTGCCAAGAGAGGTAAACATATATTCAGAGGTTAAAAATCCTTGAAGAGGAAGAGGCAGATCAAGTATAAGATTTGAAGAAAGCAAATCTACAGGAAGAATCCAAAAACACTGATGATGAAGCAACCATAACTAAACTTCCATGTTTTAGTCATTGCAGTTGAACACAGATTATGAGACTATGGAGATGAATTTCAGAAATCCCAAAGATATTTTTGTCCATCACGGATTCATCCACAAAAACCTATCTCAGTTTTGCAACAGGTGTCACCATTTGAAAGATTCGAATTCATCTTTGTGGCCTATTTTCCAGGGTTTAAAATATTTAATATTTTCCTGTTTTAGTCACGAATTTACAACACATATTTTGATCAATTGGAGAGGAATTTTTAAAAACCAAGAGAATTTTTGTTCCTCATGGAATCATTTAAAAAACCCTCTCTCAGTTTTCTAATAGGTGTTGTGAATCAAGAGATATGGAGGCATCTTTGAGACCTAATTTTCCAAAAATTCGCCTAATTTCTCAAAGTCTGATTTGCTATTTTTAGTTAGTTGTCTTTAAAGATTCAAGTTAGAATGTAACTAATTGATGTAACTACAAAATTCGACCTAGAAGGTAGTTAGGGAACTACTATTTGTAAAGGTATAAAAGGAAGAAACTTCTAGGGAAGGGTAGGAGGATCTTTTGGTTTCAAGAAGTCATATACAATGATGATACAAAAGCTTGCAAGACTCTTCTGTAAGTCCTTAAGATTGAGATTAATATATATGTGATATAAGCCATTTTACCTTGTTTGATTGAGTTTTTATTTCTGATCAGTTTGGTCATACAATATATAGATTCATTTTCTGTTTTAATGTTTTAATCCAGTGAATGCTTATGTGTTGTAGATTAAAACCTGTATGTGTGATTATGAATATCATGGCTTATGTTTACCTAGTTTAAATTCATGATTTCAGTTCTTCAATGACTTACATGATTTAGTAACTTGTTTTAGTTTGATTTCCTTCTACTTTCTTGAAATTGAAACCTTCAAACCATTAAACCCTAAACCAAGAAAAACCTATTTCATTTTTATCTTGAGATTGTTGAGATAGTGTTGGCTTGCCCCTCTGTAGTCTAGGGTCAATTTCTGGCACTAACAAGGGCGCTGAGCCACTCGTGGTCTTTCAATCATTGAGATGGATTTGCTAGTTGTCTCTTAGATCACTTGTGCCTGCTCATACATACTTATTTCCATATAATTAGCTCATAGAAAATGCCTTTTAACCATACAAGAATAATCTCAAAACTACTCTATTAAATAATAAAAACAAATGCATTATTCCCCACAAACAGAGATATTTTCCTTATCCATTATTGTGCTTGTGTGGCATAAAAAGGATATAGAGTACCTAATTTGGGACTCATCATCTCCCCTAGACTGAAGGAGTTACCCATCCCTGGGTGACATATCATGTTTTTGAATAGCTTCTCTAATGTCCCAGGCAACGACCCTAGGGGTCCCTGCTTGCCTATGATAGCCCAGGGTCTGGTCATCTTTGGTCCATGCTATTTTCTCCTCTTCTTCATCAACCTGTTCTCTGATAATTAAGGGAAGAAAGAATGGTGGGCTCAATTTCATGCCTATCCATCTGAGCTGGTGATTTATTAATGATTCCCTGTATAACTTAGCCTTGGCAAGAGTAGTCTCTAGTCTGAGGGGGGAGTGAGGCTCCCTCTTCTTCAAATATTTTGCGATTCTTGCCCATATCTCACCGATGGCTTCTTGAATTCCTTGTATGTGCATTGAAGGGTGAGGTCGAAGTGTGTTACTGCCTCTTGTTGTTTTCCAAGAAGGATAGGAATCAAATCCTCATCTGTGGTGATAGTCCTATGATCCTGGATTACTCTTTCAAGATGCATTGCCTCACTCCTAATCCATAATGGGTTTTGCCACTCCTCAACAAGGTAGAGATGAGCATCTTATGCTCTGTCAATCTCGTGGTTCATCCAGGAGTAGAGTGCTCTGAGATAGAAGTCTCCCATGTAGGGGTTTGGCGACCAGTTAGGTGAGCTTGGCACCATGAAGTTATGCAGGAAAAACTTGCATAATTGGTCTTTTTCCAATTCTATTCAGATCAGGGAAGTGTCAACAAACTCCTTTGGAGTGTTTAACTCTAGAGGCAAACCTTGCTTTAGCCTCTGTAGCTGAAATTTTCCCCACTTCTCCTTTAGGTAGACCGTATAGATTCTAGATGGTGGCCTGAGTCCCAATATACCATCATAGATCTTCGCGGTGGTAGTCAATGTATCCTACAATTGCTGGATTCTCTGGTCTTTCTGACCTAGCTCTTCCTGAGCTTGGCCCAATTTCTCCTTCAGTGCCAAATTTTGTTGTTCTTCTAGCTTTAATTCTCCTGCATGATGCATCTTCAAAATTTGGGTCTTTTCATGTGCAAACAGTGGGGTGCTAGTGAAGCTGTCTAGCTTCTCTGGACCCTTGCTTCAATTTTTAATGCTGCCAACTCCTCCATGAATTTTTCTAGTTCTGTCAGTGCCTCAGCTAGCCAGTCATCGACTCCAGGGTTCAGATCTTTATTAGCAAGATTCCATTGGAAAGCATCCTCTTCCTCTAGTGTAGTTGGGTCGTCCTGGTCTACCCCAAAATCGTCATCATCAGACAAGTTTTCAACTATGGGGCTGGGCTCCTATTCTACCTTCTTTGCATGCTCGCTTTTGGGCTACTGTGTGACCCTTCTACTTCGTCATTTTGACCCTTTCCTGTTGGAAGAAAACCCTAATTATTTTGGCGAGAGGCATCCTTTGAATGCTTGATTTTAATTAGGGTATCAGCCATAACTTCATTGTCACTATCTAGGTTAATCTTTCTCTTAGCTCCTGATGCAAAAGTGGATTTTTCCTTTGACCCAGAAGCTAGGGGTATGCATGGATTAGGTGTACCCCTCATTCTCTGCACATATTTGGCTGAGACCAACACAAACCCCTCCCATGAGAGTTTTGGAACCTGTACCTTTAATTATTCACAAATTATCAATTTGATTAGCCCATGGTGGGCTAATGCATCTTCTTTTCTATGAACTACCTTTTTGCTCATTTCTCCCAGAGATTGAAGAAGATAATAGGGAATGATGATGTTGTTATTTGGTGTAATATGGCCCCTGTGTCTCAGAAGTTCCAAAATTCGGAAGTGGAAGATTGGGACATAGCTAAGTCTCCCTGTGCTCGTTATATATTTCAAAACGATAGAAGCTATCTCGTCACAGGGTGATGGCATGGTTATTCTCTTGAATCCATTCTTGTCTTCTTCATAAACTTCCCCTTGTTCGAAGAAGGTTTCCTTTGCCCTCTGATTGGCTTGCCGGTCATCTCTTCCCCAGTGCAAACCCATGGGAAGTCCAGTGTATTTTGCAATTGCCTCCTCGTCAAGCCTGATACGCAGTCCCCTTATCTGGGTGACAAACTGTTCATCTTTTATGTGTTCAGGTTCCTGGAAAATTCTAAGGCCACCTCAGTATTGGACCCTCTCAGTCCTGAGATAAAGGGAATCCAACCTGCATCACGGAGGATGGAAAACACTTGTGGGATTTCGTAAATAGGCGTGAGATCCTCCGAATCACTCTTTTTGAAGCCCTTCATCATTTTTGAATTTTTCTAGTATAATCAACAAACCAAAAGCTCTAAGTGGTGGATGACTTACCTCAACTGGTCGGGATTGATCACGGGCTCGAGGGAAGCTTGCTGGATGAATGACGATATGAACCTCCAGTTTTCTTGCATCTGATAAGCTTGCATTGCCAAATTGAGTCCTTTTGTAGATGTTGCTACCTTATTTAGCTATTTTTATGCACTTATCCTGATCATTGTGCATCGTACCTGCTACCTTATACATTCCTTTCCATTATTTCACCCTGCGTTTCCTTCCATCATTGTACCTTGCACTACTGCTTTGATTATTTGGGGATATAGTGGTTGGATGCGGATGTTGTCATTTTCTGACATGTCTGAGGTAGGTAGTCATGATTCTATGAGGTTACTCTAAACTGTCCCGCCGAATTAACTTAAAAGTTGTCCTCAACTTTGGAAAATAACTGCCTTGTGTGGGATAACGATTTGATTTGAAAATAAAACAAAGAGTTAAGTGATTACCTTCTATGCTATCATACCTGAGTGGATGATGTGTGCTTGATTGTATGGGCATGGAATTCTATAGTTGAGTTCAACTGCGTCTGTAGTTAATTTGGACGTGTCAGTAGTTACGCCTTTTTTCCTTTTTTCTGCCTGTTCTTTTGGAATTGTTGCCTTTGCTTACTTGATTTTTGTGCAAGCTTTGACGATATGACTTTTCATTGTGTTCAACATTGTGTTTGTATTGGTTGTCCGAACTGTGATTTGATTTTTGTAGTGGTAGCTTTTCTGTTGTTCTTGCTTGCTTGATTTAGATTTTGTTGTCTTTCCTATTTGAATTGCTTGCTGGCTTGCTTGATCGAGTTTTTGTTTGTTTATGTTGTTGATGGCGTTGTTGATTTCCTTGCTGCTAAATTTGTTGGCTCGCTTGAAAATTGTTTGGTGGCTCGCTTATAATATGCATGCTGGCTCACTTGAAATTGTTTGCTAGTTCTTGGTAGGGATGGATCAATTCCATAAATTTGTATTGTCCTCTCTCTTTTTTTTCATTTTTTAAATTTTTCTTCCTTTTTTTTGTTATTTTTTCATTTTACTCTTTTTTTTTCATTTTTCTATTTTTTTTCATTTTTTTTTAACTGGAATCAGTGGTCTTCTATGCTCTCTATCAACATTAGATGTTGCTGATAGAGTGTCTGTGTGAACTCCTCTTTGGATTGTGGTGTCTTATAGAGTTTGATTATGTGTCCATTCACCAACATGGGGATTTTTTCTTCATCTATTGTAGTAATTCTGACAGCTCCATTGTCATAAATATTTTCCATGATGTAGGGTCCGAGCCATCTGGTTGTGAGTTTTCCTTTAAAAGTGTGAAACTTGGAGTCATAGAGTAGTGCCCAGTCACCTTCTTTGAATTTCTTCTGCTTGATGTTTTTGTCATGCCATTTCTCCCTTTGCTGCTGGATGATTTCAGTGTGGCCACGTGCTTGTTGGCGTTGCTCATCCAACTGATTTAATTGTACCATGTGTTCCTGTTGGATATCTGAAAGTTCCATGTTTAACTTGGCTGCAATTCGCAATGTTTTGATTTCAAACTCAATGGGAAACATTATTTTCTTTCCATAAAATAGCTCATATGGGGTGAAGCTTGTTGTTGTCTTCCATGTGGTATTATAAGCCCAAACTACCTCACTTAATCTGTCTGCCCAATCTCTTTTGTGCAGTTGTACTGTCTTTGTCAAGATTCTTTATAATTTTCTGTTTGTCACCTCAGCTTGACCATTAGCTTGAGGGTGGTAGGAGGAGGACTTCCTATGTTTAACATAGTTTCTTCGGAGTAGGTCCTCTATGAGGTTGGATGTAAATTGTGTGCCTTGGTCAGAAAATAGCTCTCTTGGGACTCCAAATCTGTGGAAGATTTGCTCAGTGAAGAATTTTTCCGCATTTGTTTCATTTGCTGCTGCCAGTGCTGCTACTTATGCCCACTTTGTAAGGTAGTCAGTGCATACTAGGATATAGTTTTTCTGATTTGATGGGGGGTTGAATGGACCAACAAAATCAAATCCCCATTTTTCAAATGATTCAAAAGAGATTTGGGGATGTAGAGGCATCTCTTCTCTTTGTGTAGGCTTCCCCATTCACTGACAGTCATCACAATGTGAAACATATTCATAGGAGTCTTTGTGGAGTGTTGGCCAATAATAGCCAGTTTGTAATATTTTATAGGCTATCCTTTTTGCAGCATAGTGTACTCCAGATGGCTAATTGTGAGTGGCATGAAATATGTCATGGACTTCATCTTCTCTGATGCACCTTCTCAATATTTGGTCTGGCCCTTTTTTGAAAAGCATTCCTTCTATCCATGTGTAAGTGGCACTTTGCCTTATGATTTTGTTCTTTTCTTGGTGGCTATAATGTTGTGGGAATTTAGCAGACACTAAGTAGTTTGCTATGTCAGCAAACCATGGGCTTCTTACTGATATTGCAAAAAGGTGCTCATCAGGGAAGTTATCATTTACTAGTCCATTGTCTTGTCCATGAGTGAGTCTAGACAAAAAATCAGCTACTACATTATGTTCGCCTAGCTTATCCAGAATTGTTATGTCAAACTCTTGCAAGAGGAGTAGCCATCTAATGATTCGAGCACTTGTATTAGGTTTATTGATAATATACCTGATTGTTGAATGGTCAGTGTAAACAAAAACTTGGTATCCAGTTATGCAGTGCTTGAATTTGTTTATGGCATGCATGACAACCAAAAACTCCTTCTCCGTGATCGTATAATTTAATTCTTCTCTTGCCAAGTTTTTACTGATATAATATATGGCATATGGTCTCTTCTCTTCTTCTTGTCCAAGGACTGATCCAATGGCCTTATCTGATGCATCAGAATGGAAGTTCCCAATTTGGTCCTTGGAGTACTGGAGATATGATTGTATTTTCCTTGAGGTTATCAAATGTTGACATACAATATTTTGTCCAAATGAAATTTGTGTCTTTTGTGAGAAGAGCAAACATTGGTGCAGCAATTTTGCTATAACTCTCGATAAATCTTCTGTAGTAGCCTGTTTTCCCAAGAAAGCTTCTCACATCTCTTTGTTTCACAGGTAGTGGCAGTGTTCTGATGACTATGACTTTCGCTTGATCAACTTCAATTCCTCTCTGTGAAATATGGTATCCAAGCACGATGCATTCTTCCATGAGAATTCTACATTTATCATTGCTCAAACATAAGCTCATCTTGATGCATTTTTTCAATACTAATTCTAGATGTTTTAATGCTTGGTCAAAATTCTGGCCATAGGGTGTGAATTCATCCATGTAGACTTCCATTTGATCATTAATAAAATCATAGAAGATGCTTAAGATTTCCCTTTGAAATGTTGTTGGGGCATTACAGAGTCCAAAGGGTAGCACTCTGTATGCATAAGTGCCCCATTGGCATGTGACTGTTGTTTTGTCCTGATCAGCTGGGTGGATTAGGATTTGGTTGTACCCACTGAACCCATCCAAGAATGAGAAAAATTTGTTTCCAGCCAATGTGTCCAGTACTTGGTCAATGAATGGTAGAGGGAAGTGATATCTCTTAGTTTCCTGATTGATCTCTCTGTAATCCATGCAGATCCTCCACTTCCCTCCTTTCTTAGGAACTATAACCAATGGTGATACCCATTCACTATCTGAGATTGGGTATATGAACCCTGCATCTAATAGCTTCCGTAACTACAGGTTTACTATGTCTTTTAATGCTGGGTTCATTCTTCTATGTGGTTGTCTGATAGGAACAACACCTTCCTTCATATAGATGTAATGCTTGCAGATGTCTGGGTGGATGCCCTTCATGTCAGTGTATGTCCATGCAAAAGCTTTGTTGTTGTCTGACAGCACCTTCATTAATTGTTGTTCTTGTCCTGGCTCCAAATTGGAGTTAATATTAACTGTCTTTCCAGGCATTATTTCAAGTGTTTTGATCTGAATTGGATGTTGTTCAAGTGTGAGTACCTCTACCCACATTCTGTCAGGGTTGTGAGTTAATGTTTCCTCTTCTTGCTACTGACCTGTGCCCATAAAATCTTCAAAAATATCATGATTAGAAGATGCATTTTGAATGAATCTGTCTAAACAACTGTCTTCATCGATGGATTTTAGTGATAGGGTAGCTTCAATGGTAAGAACAGGTCTGATGTTTTGGTCTGCTAGGTCATTATAATCATCTATCCAGTTTTGATATTCTAGGCCTGTGGACTTTCTTGTTGGAGGATAGATCGTGATTTTCTTCCTAGCTTGCCCATTGGTGATTGTCATGTTGCCCGATCTGCAACCTATATAGGCATCTGTAGTTGCTAGCAAAGGTCTCCCTAGTATTATTGGGTACCCACTGAGTTTACTTTTCACTTCAATGACTATAAAGTTAGTTGGGTACTCCCAGGATTCTATATTGATAATGATGTCTTAGAGCATTCCTTCAGGTTTTACAGTCGATGTGTCGGCAAGCTGTAGTACGGTAGTTGTTGGTCTGACCATCGATTGGAGTCCTAGGGATATCATTGTGTCCTTGGTAATCACGTTGATTGCATCCCCTAAATCAATTAGGCTGCTAGCAATATGTCTGTTGTTGATTGTCACATAGACTACTGGACTGCCCGGATCAAGGTATTTGGGGTTGACAACGACACCCAACATTAAATCTTCTAATTGGCCTACTACGTTTATCGTTGGTGGGTCACGTCTTCTTTTGCCAGGTCTTTTTAAGCAATTCTATTTGATAAACTTGTTACAGATTGGCACATCTCTTATGGCCTGTAGAATTGGAATTTGGATGTTCAAATGTTTTAATTTGTTCAGAATTCCATTTTCCTCTTCTTCTTTTGTATTTTGTATGAGTTTTTCAGGGAATGGAGGGTTTCTATTTTGTATGTGTGGCCGAATCTCTTCTTCCTGAGGGTTTGTCTCATCTGGATGCTGAATTTTAGGTTGTTTTGTTTGTTTGTGATCTCCACCTCCTTGATTATTCTACGTGTATGGTTTGTAATTTTTTCCCAGACCTGAGATTGATTTCGTTTATCTCCAGCGTATCCACAACATAAGTTGGAAAGTGCACCATTTTAGTATTATAGGCTTGATGTTGTCCTTCCTTGTTGTTGTTTGGGTTTGGAATCGGCTGGGAAGGAATTGGAGGTGGTCTAGGAGGTGGTTGATTTTTTGGGGGTAGCATGATGAGTGGATTCTACAATGGAGCCCTCCAGTTTGATGAATAAGGATATTGATTTCCATAATTCGTGGTTGGCTGAGCAAAAGGTGGGGGGTGTGGAGAATAAGATTATGGGTAGTAAGGCTATTTATATGGTTGGCTTTGTTGCCACTAGTTTGGAGTTGGTTGATAAGGCCATGGGGCAAGTGCCGAGTTCCAATTTTGTTGATTCTTTGTTGGATTAAAGTAGGCTTGGTTGTTGGGTTGATAAGGCCTAGCAAAATTATTTCTTCTTTGATTAACAAAACAGAGCTGTTCTATTGCACCTTCAGTTGTGGGATCTTGGATGGAAGCCTTGCATCAGGGAAACAACGGGCATTTGTCAGTGGAGTGATCGTAAGTGCAGAGGCCACATATTTCTATGGTGTTTAGTGTGCACTGCCCTTTTCATGCTTCTTCCTGTAGCGTGGACAGAATACTGCCAATGCTTCGTTTATCTCGTCCTATTTCTTCTTTGTTTGGAGTGCATCAAGTTGCATTGCTAGGGATTGAAGGATATTAGTTTTCATATCATCAAGAAGGTTCCCTAAATTAGACTTCATGAGTTTTGGTCCTGATGATGTTGATCCCCCAGTAAATGGATGTAAATCCCTTATTCCACTCTTACCCTTTCTGGATCTAGAATAGTTCTTGAAGATTTGTAGGATTTGGTCATAAGTTTTCTGGAATATATCCCCATCTCCTAGAAGGTTCAAGACTTCCATATTTTCTTCTTTGATCCCCTTAAGAAGGACAAGTTTAAGTGATTCTTGGTCTAAGGTGCCGTGACTAGCTCTTTTGTAACTGAGTTGAAAGCGTTGTGCATAGTCTTCTAGGGATTCTCTCTCTCCTTATTGCATTCTGAAGATTTCATATCTTGTATCTTTTTCCTTATAGCAGTCCCTGCATTTTTCTAGGAAGGATTGCTTCATTTGGTCCCAGGTGAAAATGTTGTTTCCTTCTAGGCTCATAAACCATCTAAGTGATAAATCTTTTAGTGTAGAAGGAAAGAGTCTCATTTTTTGTGCATCAGTAGTGTAACCAAATGACCTACAAACTACCTCAAATTCAAACTGAAATGTGTCAGGATCTTCATAGGTTAAACCATGGAAGTTTGGAAGGTTATTAGGGTTGATATTCTTCATCCTATCATCCCCAAGAGGTACACTAATGGGAAAAGTGAACAGTTCCCTAGGTTCCTCCTCTTCTTCTGCCATAGTAGTATTTGAGCTAGAGCTAGCAAAAAAGTTATCTAGGTTTGGGTCATAGCTAGAATCAGGTTCATCTTTAGAGTTAGGGAATCCAAATTGGGAATTATCAGAACTGCTATTACTCATATGGTGGTTAGGCAGAAAGCATCCAAATCTATCTCTCTGTCGTCGAGGCATTCATGGTAAAATTTTTATGTTTCTGGTTGTTTTTGTGTTTTTCTTATTTTTATTTTTATAAAGATGTCTCCTATGGATTAATCACCTCCCAGGAAACGACGCCAAAAAGTGGTGGACTCCAGGAATGGATACCTAATTAGGGTAGCTAAACTGGAAGTATACTTTAATTATCAACCAGGGAGCGTACAAACTTAAGAGGTGCTAAGCACTGTATGTGCTCTATAGGATAGTCTTCATCGTTTAGGGTGCTGGAATGTGTCTTAAAGGTTTCTCAAGAAGGAATTGAAAGTGAGTTGTTTCTAAACAAAGAATGAAAGAATATGAAAAGGTTGTAAATCTATGAATTGGAAATGATGAAATTGGTAGATCTCTATGCTAATAATTAAATGCCGGAAAACTGTAAATATAGTCCTAGAAGTAAATACTGAAAACTTGGTAAACTTAATCTAGAAATAAAATACTGAAAGATGGAAATTTAATCTAAGAATTGAATACTAAAAATCAATCAAAATTTTATCTATTCAAATCTAATACCAAAAGTGATGATAATTACTCTATTCAAATCAAAGAACTGAAACAATTAACTTCTATATGATCGAACTCAAATAAGGGAAATAAGCATGGAATTGCAGATCTAAATCATTGTCTAGAATTAATATAAAATGTTGGAAAATAAGGGTAAAATATGCCCGCACAGAATGCACGTACAGGACTATGGAAAGCGTTTTACGAAACTACAGAATCGGTATTACCAAAATACAGAGAAAAATCGTTGAACTGAAATAAGAATCTGCTGTTCAAACCATTATCAAAGTACTTCACATATTATGATGATTAAACCAATGAGCAAAACCCATGAGAAATACCTGAAGTAAAATGAGGCTCCTGACCTACGTGTTGAGGGGGCCCTCCTCAACCTGTATTTCAGGAGTGAAGAAAACTTATAAACTCAAAGCTTGAAATAACATCAATTCTTCCATTATTAAAATCGTAACTTCATGTCTCTGAAAAAAGAGTCTTAGAACATAACTGTCTCGAATAACATATGTTGAATATAAGTTCTACAAAAATGCCAATAGGAACCCCTTTCTACTCAAGAGGTCCATATATATATCTATTCTGAAACATAACCTAACTCTATTCTTAAATGCCGATCCTGCTAACAAGAGTCTTCTTCTATAAATTAGGAAAATGGGGCACTGAGCCACTCGTGGTCTTCAATCATTGAGCTGGATTTGCTAGTTGTCTCTCAGATCACTTGCGCCTACTCATACATACTTATTTCCATATAATTAAATCATAGAAAACGCCTTTTAAGCATAAAAGAATAATCTCTAAAGTACTCTATTAAATAATCAAAACAAATGCATTATTCCCCACAAACATAGATATTTTCCTTATCCATTATTGTGCTTGTGTGGCATAAAAAGGCTATAGAGTACCTAATTTGGGACTCATCAAGTTGGATGGACAAATTTAATGATGGTATGTCACACTCAATAGGGGTGACTTCCTCCAACCCATGGACAAGTTGGAAAGGTGAAAATCCTGTAGTAGTCTTAACATTGGTATGATACGCCCAAAGAGCTGGATACAACATAATGTGCTAGTTTGATATATTAGCATTAATGGTACGCTGGAGAATGGTTTTTAAAGTAGTATTAAATACTTTGACTTTTCCATTGTCCTACGAACAGAAAGGAGACGAATGTTCTTGTCTAAACCCTAGCATAGTAGTCAATTTTGTCATCATATAATTCTGAAATCTACCGTGATTGGTAACAATCTCTTTGGGAATGCCGAACCTAGAAATAATTTGATTGATCAAAAAATAAGCTTTGGTTTCACTGTCTCCCCTCACAGTAGGAATCACTTTTTCCCACTTAGTAAAGTAATTTATAGGAACGATGATATATTGATGCCCCCTGACAGAAACTAGGTTCCAAGTCATGTAATCTACTCCCCACTTGGTGAAGGGACCTGCTGTGATGACGGGGTGAAGAGGAGCAGGGTGTGCTCGCATCCTCTTGGTGAATGGATGACATGGATGACATTTTTTAATAGTTTCCACACAATCCTTGAAGATGGTGGGCCAAAAATAAACTGCACGACGTATTTTCTGGGTTGTTGCCAATCCAGAAAGATGACCCCCACATGCTCCACTGTGGGAATCATTCAATACTAACTCAACTTCTTCCAAATTCAAACAACGAATTAATATGGAGTCTACCCCTCATATGTACAATGTATTTGTGATTATGAGGTAGTTTTTAGCGTGGTACCGAAGTTTTTCGTCGATCTTCTCTAGAAAAAGCCGGTGGACATCTCAAAGTCTGGAGATAGATCAAAATATCTCCATACCAAGGATCAGAGGTTGAAATGAGAAATATATGCTCATCAAGGAATGCAATATCTTCTATGTTAAACTCTTCACCACTAGGAAACTCAGATATGAGTTCTATGAATACTAAGGATTTTTTCAACTTTGTGGATTGAAAAGTGAGATCAAAATATTGGAGAATAACAATCCATTTATTAAATATACCCCCGATTATGCATCGGGTTAACAAATATTGAAATGGATTGACGTTCACAATTACTGTAGTATTTCATAGTAAAATGTAAAGGCGTATAAAGCGGTAAGTTCCAACTTCTCAATGTGTGAATACTTCAGTTCAGGTTTTATTAACGCGTGAGAAAGGTAATAGATGATGTGCTCTTGGAGATGATCATCCTCTTGAACCAAAACTACACCAACCATGGAATCAAATGTGGCTAGATATAAAATAAAATCATGGGTATAATCTAGTAGACTTAACAAGGGGGATGATAATAATGCTTTTTTCAAAGCCTCAAAGGAGTTTTGTGTAGCCTTATCCCAAAAGAATAGGGTGTCTTATTTAAGTAAACGCATGAAACCTTTGGTTATTTTTTCATAGTTGATAATGAAATGTCTGAGAAAGTTGGACATACCTTGCAGACTTTGAAGTTTTCTAATGCTGCGGGGAGGAGGCAATTTGACAATCGCCTCAACTTTTAATGAATCGACCATGATCCCTCTAATTGACACGATGAAACCCAACAATAATCTAGACTCAACTAGAACACACATTTATGGGGATTCAACCGAATGTTGTAGTGTCTGCATCGCTCAAACACAAGTCGTAAATGTTCTTGATGATCTCTTCTCTTTCAATATCGTGCAGGTATATCATCTAGATAAGGTTCAACTACATGTTTGTTGTCCTGAAAGGAAAAATTCATTGCTCGTTGGAAGGTGGATCCAACATTTTTTAAACCGAACGATATCTTTCTATATGCGAAGGTACCCCAGGGACATATAAATTTTTTCTTATGTTAATCTTCAGGTTTAATTTGAATATGGTTATACCCAAAAAATCGATCCATAAAATAAAATATTTTATGACCAGTACACGCATCTATGATCTGATCAATAAATGGCATGGGATAATTATCCTTAGGACAAGATTCATTAAGATCTTTGAAATCAGTACAGACACATATGGTACCTTGTTTCTTATCGACCGAGACTATATTGGAAACCCATTCCATCATATCGATAAGTATTCGCCCATGATTGCCTACAAAAACATTGGATGCTAGGACCTACACCAGTCCACTAGCACCATTTTCATTGCTGCTCATACCGAGCTCTCTAGAACAACCACATGTCCACATGCATCCTTAGGATGCATTCATAGTTCTTGCTTCCTGCACTGAACAAGGTTTCCAACATATAAACAACAATGTATAAGCTTGATTGTTATAATACTTTGTTGATGGAATTATTAAGAAATGAATGAAAATTTAAATACTTATCTGTATTTGACATTTCCTCTCTACTCCATAGGTTCCTTTTCTGCTTTACAAGCCTTGGATCACCCGTGGGGTGGATGTTTGTCCAGCACATATGCTTCTCCACAACATCAAATAGTCAA
This sequence comes from Larix kaempferi, assembly GCA_027924585.1. NCBI lineage: Eukaryota > Viridiplantae > Streptophyta > Pinopsida > Pinales > Pinaceae > Larix > Larix kaempferi. The sequence goes on along the minus strand of BSBM01000454.1, from coordinate 6,650,859 downwards.
TGCCAAGCCAATACACTGACTGGTTTTATCAGGCATTAATGGTGCCAAACCAGTCCCATACTTGGGTCAGAGGTCAATGGAAGGAAACTGCACCATGACCATTTCCAGGTCAACAAGTAGTTAATTACCCACCAGTTCATCAAATGTATTTACCATGCATTTATGGTTCCAAACTAGTCCCATACCTGGTTTTCCCTCTCCATTACCAAGCCAACACATCCGTTTGGGTCAGAGGTCAATGGAAGGAAATTGCACCATGACCATTTCTAGGTCAAGGCTCTACTACAGAGCCATATGCATGCAACAATATTTCATATACACATCAACCAATTACTTCGCGAGGAATGGGGGCTCCCCTTATCTGAGTTGACAGCTCCTCAGTTTTCCACCCAAACCCATTCCCTTTGATCCTTTACTAGGCAGCACCAATTTGCATTTGTTCAAGCTGAAAACATAAGAGGGATAAGCAAGCTCATAACCCAACACCAGAAAGGTGTGCACCCCTTCGTAATGTGAACCATGTAGGCCCTAATCATGCTCAAGCAGTCTGAAATTGTAAAAATAAAATAAAACATGCTTTACGTATTAACCCTAATAATTAGACATGCACATTCTTAGTTAGGGTTTATATAACACTTATCCATTTTGCAGATGTCTCTTTTCTTCATTTTCGAGGAATGGGGGCTCCCTTCTCTAAGTCAATAGTCCATCGGTTTTCCATCCTAACCTTTTTCACGTTCCATAGCTCACATATCCCATACTGACAAAATCTTTACCATCTCACTCACATGAGATATTATCAAAATTTTAAATAAAATTTAAATCTAGAGCAATACATGTCCCATCTCATTGCCATGAGATATTCATCATAATAATTTCAATATGAAATTACAATTATGTCTTCTACATAAATTTAGATTTATTTAACCATGAGTCCATGCTCGTATTGTTGGGCCCTTGTAAGTGGCATCACTCTGTCCACTAGGGTTTTAGGCTTGCTACCACAACACAACTACTTCCCCACAACATGTCCCTTTGACACAATTTAACTGTGAGACTCTTCTCATGAGGTTTGGATCTTGCACAAGGTAATTTCCATCCTTCAATACAGTCTTACCCATGTTTCCACACCCAATCCATTCCTTCTTGAAATATGAAAACTTAAGTCAACCAAACACTTGTAAGTTCTTCATGCACATAACAATTCCATTGCTCCCACAGTCATTGAAGTAATTTTCAGAATTATAACACTCACTAATTCAAGCAATTTTAGTTGTTAACATTTCAATATCTAAGAAAAAAACATTTACTTCATGTGAACCATTATCATACTAAAATTGCAAGGTATAGTCACATCTTTTATGCAATTTTAAATAAAAAATTCAATACTCATTACTTCCCACCCATTTGTTTTATGAAACTTTGTCCATCAACATGGTTTTCTTCTTCATCCACTCACTCTCCTTCATTTATAGCAGCTCATGAAATGATTCTAGAATTATCATCAATTCAACATTTCATCCACTATTTAAACTGCAATAAAACACACACCACAATCATGCATGCAAGCAATGTATCACACCATGTGCACCCACACTCATGCATGCACATTTACAGTATTTACACAAACTTTTGGGGTGCATTCACTCAATGCATATCCACAAACTTCACATAATCTTTTAATGCATATTCATAAGATTCACAAAATATTTTAATGCACACTCACTCAATGTCACCTTGCATTGATTCATGCATACTATACTATCATGCCATGCATTCCATCATTCCAAAAACATTATGGGATAACTAGGGCTATCTCATATAAAATGCACTACCATAGCACTACCATAACAAGACTATAAGTCCTTAATTGCCCTGGTTATTAAACTCATAACTAGCATACACCAATGACATGATATATTTCATATGATTTCATTCTAACATTTAAGCAATTACATGGTAGAAGGTTCCTTACCCTTACTACCCCATACCTCACCATGTCATGGTGGTATGGTATTCACACAATGCATTCGACCATGCATGCATACCATTCTATGATTACCAAATATGGTTCAAGGGATTCGTATCCAATCCCTTGAGTGAAAATTGTCCTGCACGGTTCTCATGAGTGAAAATTGTCCTGCACGGTTCTCATTAACTTGTACAATTGTCATGAGTGAAAATTTACCTGCACGGTTCTCATTAACTTCTTGGATGTTACCTGGTCAGCTGGCCTCTTGCAAAGGATCCTTTCTTCATAGGTTGTCGATCACCTGTACTAGTATCATCAACATCTTCAACCATGCTTCAACCTTCTCTGGTTAGACAACCATCATCAACCACAACATTTTTCATTAGTGGCTCATTTCATATGTAAAACCTCACTAGCTTGACCAACATGCAACCTCACATTCATGCACTATGCATTATCTAACAATATGCCTACTAGTGCATCACTTCACCCATCTAGTCTAATGTATTTTCATCATTCCTATACTATAAGTTTATGTATACAAGCTCATAAATGTAAACACAAGAGTGAGACAAGGGTTAAGGAATTATCCCTTTCCAATTCTTCATCATAGCATGGTCCAATTTATGGCATCTATATGCCTGTAACTCATGCCTCGGCCCCAAAACATCCCTAGTGTGTTGTAACCTAGCTCTGATACCACTTTGTCATGTCCCCAGTCACCTTAGTGCCCTTTAGAGGCAATGGGAGGGAACCCTTAAGTCACCTGCTAATTTTTTTTCTTCCATTTCCCAAGCAATTCAAAGGCCCCACAACCCTAAACCCACCATGATCATCAATCCGCAACCCGCAGTTATGCAAGCCACAATCAGATGTCGGAAGTCGAACTTCAAAATATGACTCTCCGATGAAATAGTTCCCCCGACTTTCGCAACCCACAATGTGGAATTCGGATGTTGGAAGCCAATTCAAAGCCTCAAAATTTACGGTCCACCCTCTGCAGTTCCACAATCTGCATGCGGAACTCGAAACTTAGATTCCTTAATTTACTACCTGAGAAATTACTCCTCCGCGATTCCACAACTTCGAAATCGAAAACCACATTTCGAACCTGGCAAAAAAACACCACCCGCGATCCGCAATATGCAACCCGCTTTGCGGATGCGGAAAGGAAGAACTCCACGCACTAAATTCCATTGGATTCATGCTTCCGATTCCCGCAACCCACAACCCACTTTGCAGATGCAGAAAAGAAGAATCCCAATCATGTCGCTCCAATGATCGTTCTTCGACATCCGCAATGCGGATGTGGAAAGGTCCTTGCAGATGCAGGAAGGTAGGGACCACAGGCCCTTGCACCATCCACTTCACTTTCCAAATTCTGAGGGTGATATCTCCTCCATCCTTGGTCCAAATTGGACAAGGCCGGTATCGTTGGAAAGATCTTGGATATATATATCCAATGGTATGATCCCCTATCCAATCTGAGCACTCTAACCTTGTCAATTTTCCAACTAAAACATTGCTCATAACCTCTCCAAGGTTCCTTTACCCTTATGCAAGGAACTCTGCTCCACTCCTGCCATGTTTCTCTCCTTCATGTGGTCCACAGGGGTGCCTGTTATTTCCCCTAGTCCAGGCTGGAGTGGTTCTGCACATTTATAGGAATGATATACCGCCAGGCCGACCCACACTCTGATAGGATATGAAGTGTCAAGGCCACCTCATCATCGTCAAGGTTGGCATAGTCTTGCTCATCAATTCCAATGGTTAGCCTACCTAGCCTCCTCTCCAAATTAGCTACCAAAACGGCCATCCGGTCCCTAGAAAATACCCCACTTGTCGAAGCTCTAGCAAGACCACCCTCAGCAACACCTACTCCCCCAATAGGAGGTCCATCTCCACCAGCTGTCTGATCCCGCCTCGGTCTCTGCCTCCGAGGTGACCTCACGGGGCCTACATCTGCATCACATAGCAACAAACCATCATATGTACCTGATAAACATATATATCATCAAAGTGTAGAAATAAATAGTATGTACAAATATATATGTGACAAATACAAAACTAGTAAACCATACCTATAGTGTCGAATCCTCCAATAGGAACGGGAAACTCTGGATCTCCCCAGAAGTCCATCCAGCTCCAAGGATATCTCTCGGGCTAACCTATATGGCCCTCCCACATGTCCAGCACCTGCGGCGTAAAATAGGTCCCGACAGGACTTCCAACACCACAAGGCATAATATGCCCCCAAAAATCCATCCACGACTTTTGTGGTCCCCTCGGGGGCACCACTTCTTGTGGCTACAAGGACCGCTACCGCTCGAAGAAGTGAGAGAAAAGTATGCTATCGAAGCAGAAGGTGCACCATAGCACTCCTAGTCGCAAATCCGACATCTATTGCATCATGGATTGCAGCATCAACGAACCCCATGCCACAGGCTTCCCAACCATCACCCTCTCCACCAGCTGTACCTAGCCTCCTGGACTCCGGTTGGGGGATGTGTTGCTTGGGGTTTCACCCAAGCATGTGCTAATGAGCACCAACTAACTTGTAGTAGCAGTCTTGATTAAAACAATAGAAACTAATGTGAAAACAAGTATTAATCTAAGATGTGCAAGAAAAGTAAATCTACAGTAAACGGTAAAAACTCTAATGATCTATGTAAAAAAAAAAAATATTTGTGAAAAAATAGCTTTACAAATAATATATTACCTCAAAGGGTGAGGATGGTTGAGCTTGAGCAGCTACAATGGTGAGATGCTCCAAAGCTCCAATGATCTCTTCTTCTCCAAGATGCTAATGGGAATCTTCAAACTCAAAAAGGAGGCAAGGGCTCTCAAGAAAGAATTTGGCAACATAAGGATAGGATGAATGTGGATGAATAGTGAGGAGCCTCTATCACCTTTTTATAGTTTTTTGGTGATGGAGAATACCATTGTGGTTTAAGGAAACCAATGGTATTGATAAAAATGGTTTAGGTTTATTTTTTCTCTGTTTTCGTCTTTTGAATATATTTTATATTTTTATTCCCTTTTTATTGATTTTTGGGAATTTTGGACCGTTTTTTAGGGTTTTTTGTATTTTTTGAGGAAAATTACATATTTTGAGGGGAAAAAGATGGATTTTGGTCTTTTTGGTGACCTTTTGAAGGTTTTAGAGGCTCAAATGGTGGAAAAAGTGGACAAATGGGTCATGGGAATAGGGAAATGAGCTAGTGAGCACTTTTTGGGTGTTAACAGATTGCCCCCTGATGTGTGAGGGAAGGAGCTCATCGTATGGTCAATAGACATCATAGTTTCTTTGTCTTATTCCTTTGGTTTGGAGGAGAGAAAAGAACGGTTGGAGACTAGAACATCGCGCCCATGCAAACTGCACAAACTAAAAATTCATGTCCTCAAAATGAATGAGGAATAATATCTGATAATGGACAAGGCAGGCATACCCATGCTCGTATCAAGACATATAAATAACGATGAGGCCCAAAAAAAAAGGGGGACCTGAACAATACATAGAAACCTGTTGTGTACATCATAATGGTCCAGAGGGGACACAATGCTAGGATATACTCATGGTCATACCATGAGTGATTTGAAGGACTGATATACTGGAAAAGAGAAACAATCGTTCTGAATAAGGTATCAGAAGGGTTGATGAACTGCTGAATCTGAAGGTATCCAACAATTGTAGGGACTCAATAACTGTGAGTCAACTTCTAAAGAGTATATGGAACTGTATACTCAAGGGAGTATAAAACTGGGTTACTTCTGAATACTATAGCCAAGTGCAACCCAGATATCCATAGGAACATGTAACTGGTTGTTTCATCAAGTAGACTCACAAATGTGCTAGAGTCAGGTTACATCCGGGGTCTTCAACTAATAATTGAAATGACCGATACCCTTTACGAATATCAACGATGCGATCAAGGTGTTGACATCGAGCATGTGAGAAACAATCATTTGGAGAGGCACTAAGGACTCCTTTCAAAATGATCCGTAGGCACTCACCACTGGTGGTGATGAGTCCAAGGCACAGGGACCTCTGGGTCTATCCTTTGGAATATATTTGTTGGCATCAATAGAGGGAGACCTTGCAACTACCAAGGCAATGATGTTTCTTTGATAGGAGTGCGAGGTGTGCAATTGAGAGGGGATAATACTAATAGTGGGACTGACATACTGTGGGGATGGGGAATAACTGGGGTCATAAAGTGGGGGGGGGACTCAAACGTCCTTTGTTCAGAGCATGATGACATGGATGACCTGGAAGCATATGAAACTGAGGTGTGGGGATCATAGCTTAAGGGATCAGGGGTATGTATTGTAATGGGAGAGACTGAGTAGGGAAAACTGATGTATTGTATCGGGAGACTCTCAAGGTGGCATATCGAAGAATACTCTGAACAAAGGCAACCAAATTGGGGAAGTTGCCATAATAGTGTGATTACATATGCTTTGTTGTGGCGCCGAGAGGCACCATTGGGGCCTTCTTCATTGTTTTAAGGAGCTCGAAGAAGGGATAAAAGTGTGCTCAAAATGGTACTGTCGTGTGGATTTGTACGAGCCCAGGACAGTTCATGCTCGTGGTTGCTTTCAGTTTTAGAGAGTCTAAAAGCGATAAGTAGACTCCAGGGGGGGTTCTTTTTCGTGTGTTAGTATTCAAGGCCCGAAAAAGCATAAAAGGATGCAGTGAAGAACTCTTCTAGCCGATGTGACTAGAGTATTCATTTTTCGTAATTAGTCTACATGGTTCAGAAAATGGTTAAACTTATACCAGGTAGACACCCTTTTAGATACGTTTAACGAGCATGAAAGGAAGCAAGATTGCTCGACGATTTTATCATTGCTTTAGGAGTCAGAAAAGAGCTTAATAGAAAATCCCTAAGTGTCTTTTTCGTAAAGGAATTGATTGGCCCGAAAAAAGGGATAAAATTATACCGAACAAAAGTAATGGTGAGGCAAGGAGGAAGTGGTCAATCAAGGGACAAGTATGGGGATGAATCACAGTGATAGGTGGGGAACACTGATGGGGCCTCTTTGCGGGTTGATGAATGATAACAAAATAATGCCATAATTGCAGTATGGATGGAGTGAAGCGCTCATGTATAAGTTGTGATGCACAAATTTTGTAAAATCTGACAGCTGCTGAAGTGACACGCAAATCGAGGCGACAAGGTGTGAGGACACAATGTCAAAAAATATTTGTGGTGAGAGCCAGAAATGATCTCAAGCATCATCACGAGTGCGGAAAAATGAATCTGACGATATAAAATTCGTCAAAAATGAACAACGACCACTGTGGAACACAAACCAAGGCGACAAGGGTGCGTGAAAAAATGTTAGGAAATGGTACTGGTGGAATCGAGAAACTGACTAGACCACCATGAAGTTCTCAGCACGCTAAATCCAATGGTATCAACGGTTTGGAAAACGGACGTCATATGGCTTCGGAATGGCTAATTGAAAATTGGTCAAATGTCTATAAATAGTAAGTGGACCCATAGTGACATGTGTCATTTTCATGGTTGAGTTTGACAGGAGATTTGAGTTGGTCAGAGAAATTTCTTCATTTGCGGGAGAACGGACCATTGGATTTTTATTCCATGAGTTCCAGGTAAGCCTATTAGCCCTAAAATTTAACTTTATTTGCTTTCAGGGGGGAACTGGGTCTCGGGGGTGGCATATAGGTCACTTTGGGTGGCCAACATGGAATATCGCGGCTCTTAAGCCTTTTTTCGCGATCTAGGCCGTGGCTGTGGGATTCCACAGGTGCGATTTGGATCGCAGCTGTGGGCTTCCATAGGCGCGATGTGCATCGTGGCTGTGGGCTTCTACAGGCGTGATTGCATTGTGGCTATGGGATTCCACAGGCGCGATGTGGATCCCAGTTAGATATCCCTTCTCTTTTCCGATCAATGTCATAACAGAAAGTTGCTTTCCTCATGGCCTCTTCTAAGGTCTTTGGATTGTCATACTCTATTCTGTCCTTGATGTTGAAAGGTAGACAACTCAGGTATCTTTGAATCTTCAGTTTTTATTCCACAAGGTATGGCACATACCTCAACAAATTTAGAAATTTACTGTTCATCTCTTTCATGTTCATAGTTCCCAGCTTTAAATCATAGAATTCCTTGGATTTTTTCTTCACAGTATTGTTCAGATAAGAACTTTTTCTTGAAGTATCTTTTAAAAATGCTCCAATTTACATCCTTATCTTTGATGCCCTTCACTCTTTTGATGTTCTGCCACCAAATATTTTCCTTCCCAATCAAGTTGTATATTTCCATTTTTGCCTTCAATGATTCAGACTAATCATAAATTTGGAAGTACTTCTTCATGCCGGACAGCCATGCTTCTGCTGTCTCTCCTTTATCAGTGTCACCATTACAGGTTGGGGGTTTGATTTTCTTGAACTTCCCAGAAATCTGTTCATACTGTTTGTGACTTTTTCTTTTAAGTTTGTAGTCTCGTTCGTAGGTATCACTTGAATAATTTCGTTTCTTTTTGCGTTTTTCATGTGCAAGTTCTGATCATTTTGAAATGTTGTTCGCATCATCAGTTTTCATTTTCTTACCCCTGTCTCGACGAGGTAAATCTTCAATCATGGAGGTATTTTAAATTTCTCTATCTTGTTCATCAGTTGGGCACTATTTGAATAGTACTTGGTTAAAATCCTCTTCTGCCTTCAGAATTTTCTCATTCTTGTTTTACAGATCTAATTTCTGCTTTTAATTCTTGAAATGCACGTAACAATTCTGATAAATTTTCATTTAATTCGCCATGGACTTCTTCATCATAATGTTGTCACGTGCTATGACTGTTGGGTCGAAATCGGTCCTCTATATGTTCAGCTGATCCTTCCATACATGTAGCTTAAAAACAATTTATGTATAACACAAATTTTTAATTAGTAAGATTTATGCTGTAATAAGATCTTCTATTGCGTGTTCTTTGGACCTTTTTAGGCCTAGAGTTTGAACATGAGCTCTGATACCACATGTAACATCCCAAAAAATATCGAAAAATTTAAAATTTTTAAATAGCAATAATTAATGAATTTGTTAATGCGAAACATATAAATATAGTTAATTCTCTTAATTAAGATAATTAATAAGATGACATGTCGGATGTCTCATAATAAAAATATGATGTATTTATATTTATTATTTCATATTTAAATGGATGCTAATCTCTTTAATGAAAGACATTTTATGATTGTAACACAAGATTACAAGTTTCAGATTTGTTTAAGTTCTAAAAGTAACTACATGCCATACATAGGTTTGTATCATTATAATTGTCTTGATAATGTGTTGACAGTTTGTTATGTATGAGGACGAAGGGGTCCTACGAGGTACTCTGGGGTTTACTTAGCTATGTTTAGCTAAGGCATTTGAATCCTATTTCCATGTGCAGAACACAGATAAGAAATTCTACGAAAAACATGAGTTAAGAGTACATGTGTCTTTCAATTCATCGTCAATGTAATTTGAAAATGTTAAGTACTTCCTTGCAAAACAATTACTGGAGGTATGGATATTTTGGTTCCAATTCTAGTTTTACGTGCTAGCTTACAAACTCTTTAGTGTTTTTAAAATCACATCGTCATTTTGTTTTTACAATGCTATATTTATTATCAATGGAAATCATCTTAAAATAACTATTATTATCAATATCGAAGCAGTGACACCAATGTCGATTTGTAATTCTATCTAAAATCTTGTGGAAGTAGTGTTTATACTATTTCAAATGAAACTATCATTATATTTTTACATTAATAAGATCTTGAAACTATACCTATAGTCTCATGCTTATCATTTGATTTAACACTACAAAGTTAATATAGGAAATATATAGTGATTAGTGCTTATGCTATGAACTTAGCATTAGAGTGTGTATCAACACCACTTAAACTATACTTATAGTATCACATTTATCATTTGATTTGACAATACATAGTTAATATAGGAATTACATAGTGAATATAGTGCTTACGCTATGAACTTAGCATTAGAAAGGATATTATTACAACTTAAATATACCTAAATGACTATACCTATATTATTGGAAAGAAATATATATAATCTAACTTAACTATGCACTTTCGCAACATACAATAGCATGTGACTATTATCACGATGCATGTCATAGTAAACCTTTAGAACTATTATAAAATGTGCACTATGGATCTAACGTTGTAATGATTTCGATGGTGACAGGGTATTAAAGCTCGTACTTGGCATGCTTTCGAAGTAGCAATGACAGGTCCTACCATTAATGTCGCTCAATTGTTAAGTGAGGTGGAAGCTTTATTGGATGTCTCCACATGATTGAGTTTGTGATATGCACCTTATATTGCTGAGTTGTGCCATGCACCAGCCTTCGGTCTGCTAATTTGGCAACATGGTAGATGTAACAATCAATGCAGTATTGATTGCAATCGTCGCTCGAATATCAATGTGCCCGACTGGCAGCTAATCAACCGTTGATCTACATAAGAGCTAGGGCTGAGAACGAAACCCTAGTCTCGCGTTGGTAAGTAATGAAAATTGGTTTTCCTGTCTTCATTGTTGCGTTTTAGTGGTAAGGTAGAAGAGCCGAACGTGTTGCTGCAATGTAGGTTTTAGATTTTTCTGTGAGGAGGACTCCTTCCTCGGTTTCGAACCTTGGACTTGTGAGAGATAGTTTAAATGTTACAGGCTTTAAGATCTTGTGCAATGAAGCCAACGATATAGCCATTACATTCATGAGGAGGTTCTTCTGTCAGTTTGTTTGATGTAATTCAAACTGGGGTTTGATTCTCCAATTTATGAAATGGTCTTCTGAATTTTGAACTCGTGTTGCAGCAAATGCCATCAGGCTTTGTCGTTATGGTGGTGTGGGGTGTCTAAGTTCAGGAGCTTCGATGTTAAAGGTGATTTTTCAATGATAAAAACAGTCATATAGTAATACTTAGTTTTATATTTGCGTTTCTTGTTTTTAACCTTTCCGAACTATAACTGGTAGGTACCCACTTCGTTGGAGGATTTATATGCATAAGATTTGGAATGGGGATGCTACATCTACTTCCTGGTAAGCCTCGATGGTTCTTGAAACCTCATAGGTGCCTTTGGCATGGTTTAGTTGGTGATTATAGTCTGACGAGAGTTGGAAGAATACGACCCTATTGGAGTAATGGCCGAGTGTTAAGTTTTATTTTGAATAATACTGTGAAGAGGATAGACCCTCAGTGTTTAAGTTGCTATTCGGCTCTATGATGCTTGGCTGCGTCATTTGAAAAAGACTTCGAACTTGTGTTTGTACTACTGTTTGTTAAGGTTAAAACCCTGTGTAGTTTTTGGAATCTTGAACTCGTTTTAGTGCTTCTAGTTGAAAAGGGATAGACCCTGTGTAATGTTGGAACCTTGAAAGGTTTGTAATGTAAACTCTGTTAAATTTTTACTTATAATTTTGAATGTGAAACCAAGAGCCGAGGGCTCACTTGCTCCTGTAAGACAATGGCTCGTTTTGTATTGAAATGTTTTGTTGAAAATAAAGGTTGAGAATCGTTTGTATAACTATTGGTTTGGTTTCGAACAACCATAGTTGTCTCTATCTGAAAGTAGTGGGTTGCATAACTGTTGATAGATAGGCCTGTACTTCATTATCATTTTTGGAATTCAAGTTTAAAAAAATGCTTTCGTAAAGTTGGTCTTCGTATGTTTTGAAGTGGGAATGCCATAAGGTTCAATCTCGTTTCAATGAGTGAAACCCTACCGTGTAGGTTTTGTTGGCAACCATGTTTATACTGCAAATTCAAGCCTGAGAACTGGGTCTTGACTTGTGCATGTAGTTATTTCGACACTATGTATGTTTTCTTGCTAGGGTGGTAAGCTATTTGTCAGACATTGATACTAAAATCGTGATTTATACTAAGTGATATTAATGTATTATTGGTAATATCGACATGAATAAAAGATAGTATGGTTATAAAAAAAATGTTCGTTAGGGTTTAGTTACCATGACTGCTATAACCTCAGAATTAATTGTCTGTTGTTGCCATGAATGGCTTGATAAGAAGTTTATGAACTGTGTACTAAATAAACATTTAGAATCTAGGGTCTATGATAACATAGGGTTTTGATTCTACTGTGCAGGTATTTGTATTTAATGATTGAAAACAGATGTGATAATTAGTGCTGAAATAATAAGTGTTTACTTATCATTTGTGAGTAACAACTCTGTGTAGAGAATGATTTGCAACTGCTATATATTTCTTAAAATATAAATTCTTGAAAAGATTGAATTTATATTATTGAAAAGCATATTGTTACTATCTGAAATAGATGGAGTTGAAATGGAAAATATAGATATGTGCAGAAATAAAATGTGTTTCTCTTTTATTTAAGAAATAGAGGAAATGCTATACTTCTGTTTATACTTATGTTGTACTATTTCCTGCGTTTTAACTTATGATTGAAATGACATCATTTAAGAAGAAGAAAATACTGTGTTTATCCTTTCATTCAAATGGCATTCTTCCTATCACTCATCTCTATTAATTTTGCTTTTATGTACTAGAGTAATATACAGATAACAGTATGGGAAAAATACAGAAAAGAATTTAATCATTCATTTAAATTACTGAATCATTCTTGAAACATATCATCTTTAAATCATAAAATGAAATAGTTTCTTCTGTATAACTGTAAATAATAATTCTACCATGCAGAAAACATTTAACTATAAACAAAAGTAAGAACAGTAGAACCTGGTTGACTATAGGAGAAACAAACAGCCCAATGAACCTGTTCCACCCAACCTATTCCTGAAGACAGCCAAATTACTTTCCTTAGGACCCCCAAGCCTGTTCACTGAACCACTAGGAGGAAGATTCTGTAGAATCCTTAGTACATCAACTTGTAGTAGAATATAGATTATCCAGTCATAAAGACTCAGCAGTCAAAGAGACCTGTACTAGCACCTCTGGTTTTCCTTCTCATAGTAACTAGGAGACTCACAATTGCATTCTCAGATAGCCTCCCTATTCGAATCTCTCAGTGATCACCTGATGTACTTGAGGAATATTTCTGCAGAAAAAATTGTAGGAGTTTTCTGCCCAATTCGAATTGCCTTATCCAGGCTGCCTAGGCCTTTTAGTGGTTAACTGGTCATTAATGAGCTGACTGCTCTCTTCCACCCACCTGGGGGATAATGCCACAAATTTATGGGTAGTTGTCCCATAACCAACAACTAGTGGTGGAGTGAAAATGCTTCCATTTGTCCCATGCCTTCTAACAGCTTCCATTCCTCCTAGTGGGTTAGTGGACACTCATTTAATAGTTCCCTTGGGTGTTTGTCTCCTATTTTAATTTATTAAATAATAATAATCAGTAATTACAATCATCCTTGACCAAACTTGGTCATAATTACAAAACTTTGTAATTATAATTTAACATAAAGTATTTTGCAAATAAAATAAATATTCTCAAAATTTAGGTAGGTGACATACACCCCCCCTTAAGTCTCAACATCGTCCTCGATGTTGTTTAATCACTCTCTGAGTGTTCTTGAAATAGAGTTGGGTATGTTTCTCGCATACTACTTTCCAACTCCCAGGTTGCCTCTTCTGGGCTAAGGTGCTTCCATTACACCTTTACCTGCCCAATGGTGTGATTTCAAAGTAGAGTTTCCCTCCTTTCGAGGATACAGTCCGGTTCCAGCTGAAAATCGCCATCTTCTCCTACCTATACATCATTCCAATTTACAACATGAGTATCATCGTGTACATACTTCTTTAAAAATGATATATGAAAAACATTATGTATCTTTAAATTTGGTGGCAAAGCCAGTTGGTATGCCACGGGTCCAACCCTTGACAAAAGTTTGAAAGGACCACAATACATGGGTGCCAACTGGGCATAGCTTCCCAATTTCAATGAACTCTTTTTCGGTCTTACCTTAAGAAAAACATGTTCACCAACCTGGAACTCTTTATGAATCCTTCTAAGATCTGCTTGACTCTTTTGCCTATCTTGGGCAGCTTTAAGATTTCTTTGTACCTGCTTCACAATTAGTTCTAATTCCTGCAACAATTCAGGTCCTAAAATAACTCTATTTACTGGGTCATTCCAAGAAACAGGTGTATCACATTTCCTACCATAAAGAATTTCAAAAGGGCTAAGCCTGGATGATGCATGATAATGGTTATTATATGCAAATTGTACTAAATGCAAGTAGTCTTCCCACTTACCAGGCTGATCCTTAACATACATCCTAAGCATGTCTTCCAATACCTGATTCACTCTTTTTGTCTGTCCATCTGTTTGTGGATGAAATGCTGTGATAAAGTTTAAGGTTGTATTCAACCCTTTAAACAAAGAGTTCCAAAAGTTTCCAGTAAACTTAGACTCATAGTCTGAAATGATCACTTTTGGTATCCCATGTAATTGAAAAATCTGTTTCATGAAGATTTCTGCAATGTCTAGAGCCTTATGAGTAGTCTTTACAGGTATAAAATGTGTTGCCTTGCTGAGTTTATCCACTACCACCATGATAGAGTCATTTTGTTTCTGATTTTTGGGTAGTCCAGTAATAAAGTCTATCCTTATAATCTGCCATGTCCAGCTAAGTATAGGCAATGGCTGCAATAGTCCAGCCAGATGCTGATGTTCAACCTTCACTTTTTGACAGTCTAAACACTTAGATATGTATTCCGCTACTTCATCCTTCATTCTAGGCCAATAGTACTCTTTCTGTAACATAGTGATGGTTTTCTAATAACCTGGATGACCAGAATAATGTCTTTTGTGCATCTCATCTAAAATCAGAATTTTTACTTTTGGTATGTTGGGTACATACAATTTGTTTTTGTACAATAACAGTCCATTTTCCTTTAAACTGTAATCTGCCATAGAATTTTCAGAATTGCTATTTGTTGTCTTTTCTTGTAATTTTCTGCATTCTTCATCCGTTTCAATCCCTTCAAGGATCTGATTTTCTAAATTTGTTGATTATGCACTGATGGCTGAAATAAAATTCAACTTTGCTTTATGACTTAATGCATTAGCAACCTTGTTCTCTTTCCCTTTAATGTGCTGAATTTCAAAATCATATTCACTTAGAAAAGTTATCCATCTAGCTTGTCTAGTGTTCAAATTTGTCTGATCTAATAAATATTTCAGTCCCATGTTATCGAATTAATAAGATGGTGATGCCACATTTTTAAAGTGTGAATTACTGCTAATAACTCCAAATCATAAGTAGAGTAGTTCTTCTCATGTATTTTCAGCTTTTTAGACTCCATCGAGTCCGTCATTACATGCATCGGTGCATACTATAAAATCCTTATTAGGATCTGCTATCCTCAGAATAGGCGCTATAGTTAGTAATTCCTTTAGCTTTTTAAAACTGTCTGAACATTTATGATCCCACACAAACTTCTTCCCCTTCTTCTGTAAGGACATTTTGGGGTTTGAAATCTTTGAAAAAATTTCTATGATTTTTCTATAATATCCAATGATACCCATAAATGATCATACACCCGACACATTTTTAGGAACCGTCCATTCATTAATGGATTTTATCTTATCGGGGTCAATAGAGATTCCTTCCTTGGAAATTATGTGTCCTAAATACTGAATCTTATCCTTGTGAAAGTCACACTTACTAAACTTAGCATATAACTGATGATCTCTCAGAACTTGTAAGATAATACACAAGTGTTCGTCATGCTCTTCTTTAATTTTAGAATACACTAGAATGTCATCCATGAACACAATAGCAAACTTATCCAAGTATTTGTGTAGAATATTGTTCATTAAACACATAAATACAACCGGGGCATTAGTCAATCCAAATGGCATGACTACGAACTCATAATGTCCATTTCGAGTTCTAAAGGCCGTTTTAAAAATATCTTCATCCTTAACACGAACTTGATGATATCCTGACCTCAAATAAATCTTTGAAAATATCGTTGCTCCACGCAACTAATCAAATAGATCATCTATGCGGGGCAATGGATATCGATTCTTGATTGTCATCTTATTCAGTTGGCGATAATCTATACAAAGCCTTAGAGTGCCATCTTTCTTCTTAACAAATATAACAGGTGCTCCCCAAGGAGACACACTGGGTCTTATATAGTTTTTATCAATCAGTTCATTCAACTGTGATTTCAACTCATTTAATTCTAGTATATTCATCCTATATGGAGCTTTATAATTTGGTACTGCTCCCGGTATTAACTCGATGGTAAAATTTAGATCTCTCTTAGAGGGTAATCTTGGAATCTCCTCAGGAAAAACATCTTGGAAATCTTTTAGTACAGGTATATATTCTAGTTTCAGTTTGTCCTCTTTAGTAATTAACTCATCATTCCCTACATTTACTGCAAACATTTGACATCCTTTTCTAACTGACCTCTTTACTTGCATAGTTGAACTCTATCTAAGAGATGTCTTTCTTGGAATACCTTTTACTTCTACTGTTTCTCCTTCATCATTTAAACAAGTAAAAATTTTCTCATAACACTTCAGAATGTCATGATGGGATTCTAACCAGTCCATTCCGATTAAGATATCATAGGATCCTAAAAGTAAAACATTCAAGTTGGTTCATAGATAAAACACAACTTTCAATAAAATCAGATACTTTGCTTTTTGTTCCTGTTGCTAGTCTAACTAACCAGGATTTACTGAATTTTTTTGTTTTCAA
Organism: Larix kaempferi; assembly: GCA_027924585.1. Classification (NCBI taxonomy): domain Eukaryota; kingdom Viridiplantae; phylum Streptophyta; class Pinopsida; order Pinales; family Pinaceae; genus Larix; species Larix kaempferi. The sequence goes on along the minus strand of BSBM01000454.1, from coordinate 6,634,184 downwards.
ATTAAAACGTTCTACTATATTTGGTGATATATAACCCAGGCTAGCACATGGATCAATCCAAATAGTAACAGGATGGTTTTGTAGCATACCTTCAATCTCTGCCATAGAGACTTGATGCTCTGCCTGCCCGTTGTCTAGTGCTGCATTAATTCTGGGCATCTCCCTTGCCAAGTCTCCAACAGTAGGTTTAGTTTGTATGGAATGAATATTGTTAGCTGTCTGCTTCCTCTTGGGACATTCTGAAGCATAATGAGGACCTTGACACTCAAAACATTTGATAGGTGCCTTTTGGTCATTAGTCTTAGTAGCATTGGGAGTATTTCTAGGAGCTATAAAATTCTGCTGCTGATTATTTATGGGATTGTTTCCTTAAAAATTACGATTCTGAATTTTTTTTAAAATGCTCCAATTTACATCCTTATCTTTGATGCCCTTTACTCTTTTGATATCCTGCCACCAAATATCTACCTTCCCAATCAAGTGGTATAATGCCATTTTTGCCTTCAATGATTCAGAATAATCATAAATTTGGAAGTACTTCTTCATGCCGGACAACCATGCTTCTGTTGTGTCTCCTTTCTCAGTGTCACCATTACAGTTTGGGGGTTTGATTTTCTTGAACTCCCCAGAAATCTGTTCATACTGTTTGTGACTTTTTCTTTTAGGTTTGTAGTCTCCTTCGTTGCTATCACTTGAATAATTTTGTTTCTTTTTGCGTTTTTCATGGGCAGCTTCTATGATATTGAAATGTTGTTCACATCATCAGTTTTCATTTTCTTACCCCTGTCTCGATGAGGTAAATCTTCAATCTTGGAGGTATTTTAAATTTCTCTATCTTGTTCATCAATTGGGCACTATTCGAACAGTACTTGGTTAAGTTCCTCTCGTGCCTTCAGAATTTTCTCATTGTCTTGTTTTACATATCTAATTTCTGCTTTTAATTCTTGAAATGCACGTAACAATTCTGATAAATTGTCATTTAATTCTCCATGGACTTCTTCTTCATAATGTTGTCCCGTGCTATGACTATTGGGTCGAAATTTGTCCTCTATACGTTCAACTGATCCTTCCATACCTATAGCTTGAAAACAATTTCTGTATAACACAAATTTTTAATTAGTAAGATTTCTGCTGTAATAAAATTTTCTATTGCGTGTTCTTTGGACCTTTTTAGGCCTAGAGTTCGAACGTGAGCTCTGATACCACATGTAACATCCCAAAAAATACTGAAAAATTTAAAATTTTTAAATAGAAATAATTAATGAATTTGTTAATGCGGAACATATAAATATAGTTAATTCTCTTAATTAAGATAATTAATAAGATGACACGTCGAATGTCTCATAATAAAAATATGATGTATTTGTATTTGCTATTTCATATTTAAATGGATGCTAATCTCTTTAACGAAAGACATTTTATGATTGTAGCACAAGATTACAAGTTTCAGATCTGTTTAAGTTCTAAAAGTAACTACATGCCATACATAGGTTTGTATCATTATAATTGTCTTGATAATGTGCTGACAGTTTGTTTTGTATGAGGACGAAGGGGTCCTATGAGGTACTCTGGGGTTTACTTAGCTATGTTTAGATAAGGCATTTGAATCTTGTTTCCATGTGCAGAATACAGGTAAGAAATTCTACGAAAAACATGAGTTAAGAGTACATGTGTCTTTCAATTCATCGCCAATGTAATATGAAAATGTTAAGTACTTCCTTGCAAAACAGTTACTAGAGGTATGGATATTTTGGTTCCAATTCTAGTTTTACATGTTAGCTTACAAACTCTTTAGTGTTATTAAAATCACATCGTCATTTTGTTTTTACAATTCCATATTTATTATCAATGGAAATCATCTTAAAATAACTATTATTATCAATATCGAAGCAGCGACACCAATGTCGATTTGTAATTCTGTCTGAAATCTTGTGGAAGTAGTGTTTATACTATTTCAAATGAAACTATCTTTATATTTTTACATTAATAAGATCTTGAAACTATACCTATAGTCTCATGCTTATCATTTGATTTAACACTACAAAGTTAATATAGGAAATATATAGTGATTAGTGCTTATGCTATGAACTTAGCATTAGAGTGTGTATCAACACCACTTAAACTATACTTATAGTATCACATTTATCATTTGATTTGGAAATGCATTTGATTTGACAATACATAGTTAATATAGGAATTACATAGTGAATATAGTGCTTACGCTATGAACTTAGCATTAGAAAGGATATCATTACAACTTAACTATACCTAAATGACTATACCTGTATTATTGGAAAGAAATATATATAATCTAACTTAACTATGCACTTTCACACCATACAATAGCATGTGACTATTATCACGATGCCTGGCATATTAAACCTTTAGAACTATTATAAAATGTGCACTATGGATCTAACGTTGCAATGATTTCGATGGTGACAGGGTATTAAAGCTCGTACTTGGCATGCTTTCGAATTGGCAATGACAGGTTCTAACATTAATGTCGCTCAACTGTTAAGTGAGGTGGAAGCTTTATTGGATGTCTCCACGTGATTGAGTTTGTGATATGCACCTTATATTGTTGAGTTGTGCCATGCACTAGCCTTCGGTCTGCTGATTTGGCAACATGGTAGATGTAACAATAAATGCAGTATTGATTGCAATCGTTGCTCGAATATCAACGTGCCCGACTGGCAGCTAATCAACCGTTGATCTACATAAGAGCTAAGGCTGAGAACGAAACCCTTGTCTCGCGTTGGTAAGTAATAAAATTTGGTTTTCCTGTCTTCATTGTTGCGTTTTAGTGGTAAGGTAGAAGAGCCGACCATGTTGCTGAAATGTAGGGTTTAGAGTTTTCTGTGGGGAGGACTCCTTCCTTGGTTTCGAACCTTGGACCTATGAGAGATAGTTTAAATGTTACAGGCTTTAAGATCTTGTGCAATGAAGCCAATGATACAGCCATTACAGTCGTGAGGAGGTTCTTCTGTTAGTTTGTTTGATGTAATTCGAACTGGGGTTCGATTGTCCAATTTATGAAATGGTCTTTTGAGTTTTGAACTCGTGTTGTTGCAAATGCCATCAGGCTTCGTCGTTATGTTGGTGTGGGGTGTCTAAGTTCAGGAGCTTAGATGTTAAAGGTGAGTTTTCAATGATAAAAACAGTCATACAGTAATACTTAGTTTTATATCTGCGTTTCTTGTTTTTAACCTTTCTGAACTGTAACTGGCAGGTACCCACTTCGTTGGAGGATTTCTATGCATAAGATTTGGAATGGGGATGCTCCATCTACTTCTTGGTAAGCCTCGGTGGTTCTTGAAACCTCGTAGGTGCCTTTGGCATGGTTTAGTTGGTGATTACAGTCTAACTAGAGTTGGAAGAATATGCCCCTGTTGGAGTAATGGTCGAGTGTTAAGTTTTATTTTGAATAATACTGTGAAGAGGATAAACCCTTAGTGTTTAAGTTTATATTCGGCTCTGTGAGGCTTGGCTGCGTCGTTTGAAAAAGACTTCAAACTTGTGTTTGTACTATTGTTTGTTAAGGGTAAAACCCTGTGTATTTTTTGGAACCTTGAACTCGTTTTAGTGCTTCTAGTTGATAAGGGATAGACCCTATGTAATGTTGGATCCTTTAAAGGTCCGTAATGTAAACTCTGTTAAAGTTTTACTTATAATTTTGAATATGAAACCAAGAGCCGAGGGCTCACTTGCTCCTGTAAGACAATGGCTCGTTTTGTATTGAAATGTTTTGTTTAAAATAAAGGTTGAGAATTGTTTGTATAACTGTTGGTTTGGTTTCAAACAACCATAGTTGTCTCTGGCTGAAAGTAGTGGGTTGCATAATTGTTGATAGATAGGCATGTACTTCGCTATCATTTTTGGAATTCAAGTTTAAAATAATGCTTTGGTAAAGTTGGTCTTCATATGCTTTGAAATGGCAATGCCATAAGGTTCGATCTCGTTTTAATGAGTGAAACCCTACCCTGTAGGTTTTGTTGGCAACCATGCTTATACTGTGAATTCAAGCCCGAGAACTGGGTCTTAACTTGTGCATGTAATTTTTTCGACACTGTGTATGTTTTCTTGCTAGGGTGGTAAGCTATTTGTTAGACATTGGTACTAAAATCGTGATTTCTGCTAAGTGATATTAATGTCTTATTCGTAATCTCGACATGAATAAAAGATAGTATGGTTATAAAAAAAATGTTGGTTAGGGTTTGGATACCATGTCTGCTATAACCTCAGAATTAATTGTCTACTGTTGCCATGAATGGCTTGATAAGAAGTTTATGAACTGTGTACTAAATAAACATTTAGAATCTAGGGTCTGTGATAACATAGGGTTTTGATTCTACTGTGCAGGTATTTGTATTTAATGATTGAAAACAGATGTGATAATTAGTGCTGAAATAATAAGTGTTTACTTATCATTTGTGAGTAACAACTCTGTGTAGAGAATGATTTGCAGCTGCTATATATTTCTTAAAATATAAATGCTTGAAAACATTGAATTTATTTTATTGAAAAGCATATTGTTACTATCTGAAATAGATGGAGTTGAAATGGAAAATATAGATCTGTGCAGAAATAAAATGTGTTTTTCTTTTATTTAAGAAATAGAGGAAATGCTATACTTATGCTATACTATTTCCTGCATTTTAACTTATGATTGAAATGACAGAATTTAACAAGAAAAACTACTGTGTTTATCCTTTCATTCAAATGGCATTCTTCATATCACTCATCTCTATTAATTTTTCTTTTCTATACTATAGTACTATACAGATAACAGTATGGGAAAAATACAGAAAATAATTTAATCATTCATTTAAATTACTGAATCATTCTTGAAACATAGCATCTTTAAATCAGAAAATGAAATAGTTTCTTCTGTATAACTGTAAATAATAATTCTACCATGTAGAAAACATTTAACTATAAACAAAAGTAAGAACAGTAGAACCTGGTTGACTGTAGGAGAAACAAACAACCCAAGGAACCTATTCCACCCAACCTATTCCTAAAGACAGCCAAATTACTTGCCTTAGGACCCCCGAGCATGTTCACTAAACCACCAGGAGGAAGATTCTGTAGAAGCCTTAGTACATCAACTTGCAGTAGAATATAGATTATCCATCATAAAGACTCAGTAGTCAAAGAGACCTGCACCAACACCTCTAGTTTTCCTTCCCAAAATAACTAGTAGACTCACAATTGCACTCTCACATAGCCTCCCTATTCGAATCTCTCAGTGATCACCTGATGCACTTGAGGAAAATTTCTGTAGAAAAAATTGTAGGAGCTGCCTTCCCAATTCAAATTGCCTTATCTACGCTACCTAGGCCTTTTAATGGTTAACTAGTCATTAATGAGCTAACAGCTCTCTTCCACCCACCTGGGGGATAATGCCACAAATTTAGGGGTAGTTGTCCCATAACCAATAGCTAGTGGTGGAGTGCAAATGCTGCCACCTGTCCCATGCCTTCTAACAGCTTCCATTCCTCCTAGTGGGTCAGTGAACACTCATTTAATAGTTCCCTTGGGTGTTTGTCTCCTATTTTAATTTATTAAATAATAATAATCGGTAATTACAATCATCCTTGACCAAACTTGGTCATAATTACAAAACTTTGTAATTGTAATTTAACATAAAGTATTTTGCAAATAAAATAAATATTCTCAAAATTTGGGTAGGTGACAAATAGCTAGAAGTGTTTCCATGATGTTGATGTCACCTAGTGTTGGTTATTTGTAGATGTGGGTCCGCGGCCTCCACCGGATCATCAGGGCCGCAAGGGTCGTGTGGTGGTGGTGGTACCTTCACCAGTGGTGGCACCCCCACCTCTTGCATGAGGAGTTGTATGCCGGTAAGATGATGATGCAGAGGGTATATGTGAGACCATCGACGAGTTGCTGGATGGTGTGCCAGATGACGGTTGGAGTTATTTGGACCAGCATGTGTTATACCGATGTTTCAATGCTCCACATGAGTGGAGATCGATTTTGCGACGGATAGCTGTGTTAGCAGTGGAGAGGAGGGCTAGGGACCAGTATGATCCGGAGGAGGAGCCAAAGGAGGTGGCGGACCATGATGACAAGGATTAGGTTGTCTTTTACTTGCCCCCAAATGCTGATGAGCATATGGGGATGTTTTTGTGGATACGTATTATGTACGGCTGGTGTACTTTTTGTATATTTGGGTGCTGAGGGCACTCTTGACATTATGACTATATGATGATATATATATTTATGCACATGGATGCATTTTCTATTATACAGTAGTGTATGCACGTGGATGCACATCTGATATTGCTTTTATGTTTTGTTGCACATGGATGCAATTGTATGTGTTTTGTTTGTCCATGGAGGCACATTCTATGCACGTGGATGCAATACTATGTTTTTTGTTTTCCTGTGGAGGCACATTTTATGCACATGGATGCAATACTATGATGGTTTCTTTTATTTGGTTATTTGATGCCTATGTGATGCATGTTTTGATGTCCTACATGGTTTGGTTGACGTGCCAATCTAGAATGTTGTTAGTCATTTGGTATGCTACACTATTGATATTTCTTGGGACATGGGTGAATGAAATGGATTCAAAGTGTCTAATCATTTGTTTAGTGTGCAAGTATTTTCTAAATAGACAGGGATCGCATACCTGGTAACAATTGTTGAGTTGGGAAACAAGAATTTGGGAGTCGAGGAAGACGTGAAGGTGACTTAAGCCCATTTGGAGGGCAATGGTTAGGAGACTAGTCACAACATCGTACTCATCCTGGTTATTAGTAGCAGCACCTATACACACTCCGTCGAGGTGGAACAAATCATGTGAGGGGAAATACAGTACCCAATTTGTGGAGGTGAGATTTGCATACCAGCGACTTGCACCGTCAGCGATGCCAACATAGTAAAGTGGAACAGGATCCATCTGTGGTCATGTAGGAAAAAATGAAAATGTAAGGTTTTGAAAGTTTACAAAAAAAAGTGCATAAAAAACTATACAATATGGACTATGGTGTCCAGAAGATTTTTATGGATAAAAGCGTTTAAGGTACAACCCATTATGAGGGTTGCGCATGGGGTTACTTTCTGAGTCAGTCAAAATATATGCCCTAGTCCAAGGTAAGTGTGTATGATGTACGGGCCTTGCCACATGGATTCAATTTTTCTTTTTCCCTTTTTGTCATGGGATTGATCGTAAACGAGTACAAGGTCTCCTTCACTAAATGCTTGTGGGTGAACTGTTTATCATAACTGACTTTGGATCGGTTCTTTGCGGCTTCAATTATTTGGAGGGATGCGCGGCGATCTTTTTCGGCTTGCTCTAAAAGAAGTAAGCGTTGTTCAATTGGTGAAGTATCCGGGAGGAGTTCGATCGCGATATGCAATGTCGGGATCTGACACTCAATTGGGAGGACAGATTCTACACCGTGAACCAAATGGAAAGGGGTGAAACCGGTAGCGGTTTTAGTAGATGTGTGGTAATCCCACAGTGCGGGGAAGAGCATGTGATGCCAATTGGACTTATGTCGTCGACAGTGAGCTGGAGGATGGTCTTCAAATTTTTTTTAATAGCTTTGACTTGGTCATTCCCTTGGGGGTAGGAGGAGGAAGAGAAATGATGTTCAAACTTAAGGAGGGTTGACAATTCTTGCCAAAAAAAGTCCTCAAAGTGAGAACCATGGTCTGAGACAAGTTGCTATGGTACTCCAAAATGAGTAATAACATGGTTGAAGAAGAAGCAGGCCGCAGTGTCGGCTTTGCAATTATAAGTAGGCATGGATTCTACCCATTTGGTAAAGTAATCAACTGCCACAATGATGTATTTATGGCCTCTAGCTGATGCAGGATTACACTCCATGAAGTCAATGGCCCATTTGAAAAAGGAGCCAATGGTAACGACTGGATGAAGGGGGGCGGGGGCAATTCTTACCTTGGGGGAAAAGAGCTGGCAATTTTAGCAATGTTTGACTGCTGTGATACAATCAGTAAATAGCAAGGGCCAAAAATAACCTACGCGGATCACCTTTTGGGCAGTGGCCATACCATAGAAATGGCCTCCATGGGCACCACTATGACAGTCATTAAGGACTTGTTATGCTTCTTCTCGAGAAAGGAAACGTTGTAGGATTGTGTTGACACCGCGTCGATAGAGGACATCGCCTAAGAGGAGATAATGGGAAGCGTGGTGGTAGATGCAACGACGTCCATCACAGTCGACATTGGGTCGAAACTTCTGTGTATAGAGGTAAACAAAAATGTTGCCGTACCAAGGGTCATCTGATGAGATGATGAAAAAATTGTCGTCAATTAGGTTAGTATTGATAGCTGGTGATGAGGATGAGGATGGTAGGTCCGTAATGAGTTGAGCGAGTGCTAAGGCTTTTATGCTCTTCAGGGTTTTGAAAGTTAGGTCATATTATTGTAGGATAATCACCCATTTAGCTACATGGCCTTGTAGAAGGCGGCAATTCAAGAGATAGACCATTGGGTTGGAATTTGCGACAATTGTGGTATGGCTGATAAAGATGTAATGTCGCAACTTCTGTACTGAAAAGACGATGGCGAGGGCTAGTTTCTCTTTGTATGGGTACCGTAGCAGTGGGCCATATAAGGTTTGGCTCACATAATAAATGACGTGCTGTTGATGAGCAGTGTCTTCTTGAACGAGGACTCCTGAAACGACATAGTCGGATGTCAAAATGTAAAGAATGAAATATTTAGAGAAGTCAGGAGGGGAGATCAACGGGGCTTTGGTGAGAGGTTTCTTCAGGTCATCGAAGAATCCTTGCACTTGATCGTCCCACACAAAAGGAATGTGGGTACGAAGCAAATGAAGGAAACAATGGATTGTTGTGGCATAATCAGGTACAAAACGACGAAGGGAACTTGATTTTCTCTGAAGGCTCTGTAATTGCCGAAGCGTACGAGGTGATGGGAGGTCTAAGATGGATTGGACCTTTAATGGATCAGGTGTGATACCTTTCTATGAAATAATGAAACCTAACAACCAGCCTGCTGGAACGCAAAATACACATTTGAGGGGGTTCAAGTAGATTTTGTATTTGCGACAACATATGAAGACTTGTCGGAGGTCATTAAGATGATCTGATCCTTTTTTCGATCGAGTCGTGAGGTCATCAAGGTAAACAAGGATAATGTGGACCAAGTCATGGAAACAATATGTCATGGCTCGCTGAAAAGTGGCTCCAGCATTTTTAAGACCAAAGGGTATAAATCAGTAAGAAAAAGTGCTTCGGGGGGTGGTGAAGGCAATTTTGTATTGGTCTTCCTTGTGAATGTGAATTTGGTTATACCTAGAGAAACCATCCATGAAAGATAGTATCTCATGCCCCGTACATGCATCGATAGGGTGGTCGATAAATGGTGTTGGAAAGTTATCTTTGGGGCAAGCTAGGTTTAGGTCGTGGAATTCAGTATAGACACGGATGGTGCCCTGCTTCTTGTTAACTGGTACTGGGTTAGAAACCCATGTGGTGTAGGATATGGGATAAATGAACCCTGCTGTTCGAAGTTTCTCAATTTCTCTTTTGACGATAGGAAGCTTGGATGGGTGGATGGGTCGTTGCTTTTGGTGGACAGGTGGTACGTTGTGCCAAGTGTCAATATGGTGTTCCAAAATATCGAGATCAAGGCTTGACATTTCGGTGTAGGACCAGGCAAATACATCTCGAAACTCTTGAAAGAGTTTTGTGTAATTTTGTACCTCATCCTCCGTACATGATGCCCAAGGAAATAAGTTTGGGTATTCCGGGCTTAATAGAGATGTCAATTTTAATAACAGGTGAAATGTTGGCCATATTGCCTTCCTCAAAGGCATCAGGGGTTGGGATTGGATCCTTGAACCAGTCGACTTTAGTAGGAAGGAAATCTTTGGATTCAATGGAGAATTGATTCGCCGTGGAAGAGGTAGATGCTTCAGGGTTGAAGTATGATCGATGGTGCATATCATCCCAGGGGTAGTCTAGTTCCATAAGTGCTTCAAGGATTTCTTCATCATTGCGAAAGCGTTGTCTTGTCAAATCGGTTGACTGGGGTGTGTTGGTTGATGAGATCATATAAATGGTATTGATCTCTTCCGATGAGGAAGATTTTGGGGGATATATTTCCTCGATAAGGGGAGGGGATATCTCTAGGTCGAAATTATTCAATTCGTATAGAGCTGCTCTATAATCTGGGAGATCAGGGCAGTGGTGTGAGTAATGACCGTAAATGCCGCATATCGCATGAGGGTGGTTGTGTCATGTACCCACCCATCTATCCAAGGAAAGTAAGGGAACATGATGGCAATCTATGGGGATTTTCACATCATCTCAGCCAATTTCATTAGATTCATACAGTTAAAAACAAATTTGTGCAGATGCAAATTAATCAAATATGCACAGCAGAAATAAACTCATCCACACACATATTTTCATATGCATTCAATATATCAATTACAGTCATTAATTTAAACACTGTAGAAGTAAATACATAGACATAGGAACACTTATCTTTATGGTGAAATGATCCCAAGCAACTAGCTATGTCGCTGCAACGTTCCACCCAACCATAGGCTAGTGGTGTTCATCAATCTCTCAACACAACTACCACCCCCGAGCTGGGCATGATTCTTACAAGGAAAATGGGGACATTCAAACTCATTCACAACCAATTTAACAATTCAACTAATCCAAGTCAGTCCACAGCTGGTTTTATCAGGCTACACCTGAACCCTGGATGCTTGCACTCAAGCTCAATCCAAAGCAATGGAGTTACCAACAAGATGGCCATGGGTTTGGATTTTCCCCAAATCATTTCCAACCAAAAACGAATTGTGGGATGGGGAAAAACATTCACTGGGAGGAAAATGATTTCTCCCCCAAGTATCTAAGCATTCTGCATCCCAACCGGTCTCTATGGAACCCCAATTGGATTCCCCTCTTCCCCACTTGTATACAACACAAAAACGCCCTTCTCCCAGGTGAGGATCAAGGAAAACGCCCAAAAACATGGCTGGAAAACGCATAGGTAGCTCCAAACTCATGAGGGAGAGAAATTGGTTGATGGATAATGGCTTGGGGGAGAAATTCATGGCTCTTTTTTTGCCCAAGAAGCAAAACACGATTTCCCATGCAGGGTGGCTTTCCCATACCCGAATTTGGATAGCCATACCTCTCATTCCCGAAGGCATTAACTACATCTACCAACTCTTGGGAGAAATCAATGATTGGGTACAAAAGTCAACATGGGTAGTTGAGAGTTTGGTTGGTTCTCTCATTGACACTTGGCTTAACCTGATTGGCTCCAAGGGTTTGAATATTTCCCTCCCAATTCCTTGTAAAATCATGCCCCCATCTCTTGTTGCATTGCATAGCTAGTTGTGGGTATTTTTATTAAAATGCATATTTACATGATATTTGAATTCCATTGTGCCTAGCTAGCATGCAAACCATATGCATCAATAAATCGGTGGCGGTGCCTTGGCCTTGAGCTCCTCACCATGATTTTTATAAAAATATTATATCATTTACATTTTAATGCAATAGGGTCAAGGTGGGGATGTGACAGGTTGGTACACAGGGATTTATCGCGAGGTTGAGGGGGCAGTTCTAGTTTGACAACTGGGATGTTAGTGTCATCATCCAACATTTGCATGTGTTCTTGAAGTGGTGGTAATTGTGGACATTGATGGGTAGCGTGGCCTATATCGTTGAACAAAGAGCACTTGGGGGGAACACGGATTGTTGGGGTATTCTTCGCCAACTTGGGAGTCAGTGGGGCAGTGCCGGTTGTGGGTCCGATGGTGTAGGTTTGTGGGACTCTACCCCCATTGTATCAAAGTTGAGGGGGAGCATTAATAGATGTTGATGCAGTGGCCCCTATTGGAGGTGGTCGGTTTTGGATGTTCGCTACACTAGGGGGTGGGCGGTTAGAAGTATTGATGGATTGCACCGGTTGTAAAATGACATTCGATGTTGAGGGAGGGGTTGGGGAAGGTAGGTACCACACAGGTAGTCCTAACGTTAACACTAGAAGATTTAGCATAGCCATTACTGGCGTGTTGATGACTCTTGAAGGAGGAAATAAGAATGGGATAGTATAAATTGGTGTTGCTCCGATATGACTAGGCACTGCGGGTGGTTGTGGTAGTAATGGTGGCTGTTGAGTAGGTGGTTGTGCGTTGTGTGAAAGGGTGCACAAATCAGATATTTCAGTTATACGCAAAGGGGGTGGGATAGATTTGAACATGGAGGTCATGGGAGTATCTGAATATATCCCAGGTCCGACTGAGGAGACAAACGATGTGGGTGCACTCTGAACGGGTTGTTCAATCATAGGTAGAATGTTTTTAGGTGCGACAAGGGCATTAGGATCGTAGTATGTTATCTGATCGATTTTGACTACATGTACTTCGTGGGGAAACATCATGAGGCAGAAGACAGAAGAAGCAACAGCTTTCATTTTATACATGTAACTTCGTCCTAATAGGAGGTTTTAATCAAGCTGGGCATTGATGACTTCTATGTCTATGAGAACCGTTTTTCCTCCCAACTGCATGGGTACACTAACTAACAGGCCCTGCGGTTGAGCTGAACAACCATTGTAAGATCATAATGCGGTAGTGGATGGTTGCAGTGTGGGGGATCCAAGTTTCTGCCAGACAAAAGTCGACATTACACAGGTGGAGGCACCTTCATCGATGATGCATTGATGAACGACCAGGTTTCAAATGGATACAAAGACCTAGAAATCTAATGACGAAGGAAAACATGGTTTTGCTTGGTCGAAGTCGAATGCCATCATACTTGAGTCGTTAGGGTCATTTGCTGTGCAGGGCAATTTTTTAGGACTTCTAGGGCGGACATAGCATCGGGGGACTGGGCTAAGTCTTATACAATATTGTAGTTTGAGGCTGCACGAGCGTTAGGATTGTTGTTGATCCATCTTGGGGGGAAGCGAGGGGATTTTGGACACCCGTCCATTGGCATAATAGGTATGCATAATGGCTAATAAGTTGGAAGGGTGCTTGTGGATGGATCAGTAGACGTGGTTTCAGGTGCTGAGCCGTAATTGTTTCGGAGAGTTTGGAGGTTGATATCATTTGATGACATCATTAGTAGATGGTGAGTGCTCGACTCTGTATGCTGGTAATGAGTTGTAGCATAGGTGATTTGTTGCTGTGGTGCAGCGGATCCTTGTGGGGGATCCATTGGATGAGTGTTTACTACTCCTTGGTTGGGTAAAGGATTCTGCAATATCATGGGTCGCGGTTGAGGAGGTGGGGCTAGCTGTGTAGCATGCCCTTGTTGTTGGGCATCATCGGCCCAAAGTTGACGTGCTTTCTCCAAATGGGGGCAATTATGTGTGTAGTGGTCGTATACCAAACAAAAGGAACATGGGTGGTTTGTTCTTAAGTTAGCATTTTTACCCTGTTTCGGTGGACGATCAGGGTTTTGGTTGGCGAGGGTAGCGTTATTATTATTCAGGGGATTAGGTGGCTGGACGCCTTGGTATTGAGGTTGATTATTTCTACAGTTGTGTCCTCTTCTATGGTTCTATTGACCTCCTTGATTACGCTGGTTGTTCTGGTTTTGGGGTTGGTTTTGTTGTGCATATATTTTCCCTTGGGCGGTAGGGGGGTTTTGAGGTCATGCAGGTGCTGGAGCAAGTTGCGGTGGATAGTAAGAAGGAGGGTTAGGAGGTGGACCCAGTGCTTGTTGTGGTTGTTGGTAACCTTGAGCTATTGGAAGTGCTGGGGCAGAAGTTGTTGCTTGTTGAAGGTAATAAGCCGATTGGGCTTGTGGGTGAACCAAGGTATGATTGGCCTGCTGGTTATAGTATGTAGGTGGTGCATAAGCTGAGGGTTCGTTCCTATAAAATTGTGGTGGACATGAGGGTCCACGAATGTGGTGGGTATGTGTCGTTGGAGCATATGAAGTTGTAGCTCCAGAATGAGATGTAGCCCTAGAAAGGTCTAAGGTGTTGTTGGTACTCATCATGGTGAAGGGTTTGTTTTGTGACATAACCTGGCCAATGATGCCCCCGGCGCATCGTTCCGGGATGGATCGCCATGCGGGGCGTCAGGTAATATGGTGTATAGATAGCCAAACTGGGTGTATATTAAGTCAAACGGATGTGCTTTTAAAATGGCTTCTTCTTTCGACTGGGGTCGTTCAGAAGCTACATCCTTGGCTATGAGTGGAAGGAGAGATTTCAGGAACCAATCTAGGAAAATACGGCCGTCAAGATTGATCTTGCATAGACTACGACACTTACGCCACTCATGGATATGATCTGTGATATGGGTAGCCGTGTTCTGTCTACAAGACAGTAGGGTTTCCACTCCCACATCATAGCGGACGGGTAGTTGAAAGAACTGTAGGCAAGTCGAGGCAAGGGATGTAAACGTAGGGTGTGTCCCATGAGGTTGCTCGATATACCATTTGTCTACCGAGCTAGTGAAAGTTCTTTGTAACAGACGTAGGTGAATATAATCATCTACTATGGAATTTGAGGAACACCATAGGTGAAAAGACATAATATGATTTTGTGGGTCTTCACCAACCTTCCCTTCAAACTTAGGGATGTCAGATGGGAGTTTAGTGGGCATGGGAGGCCACATAGGATCATGTCTAATAGGGTCATTTGTTAATCTTGCCAAGTCTGGTAGGTTAAGACTAGCCATAAATCACAGACTAGTAGAGGGGTGTGACATGGTTGCTGGGGCATAAGTGCTAGTGGTAGCATTATTGATCGGGCCATTTCCCTGAAAGGGAATATTAGCTGTAAAAGGGATGTGCCCTCCACCCAAAGGTGTGTGAGAGGGCCCTCTACCCCCAAGTGTAACATGACTTATAGATGGGTTTGGATTGGGGATAGTAGTTGTTGGGATCTGGGTAGTGGTGTGGATGGTAGGTATAGGTTTTGTTATCACATATATAGTAGCCGGGCTACCATACATTATTTTTCTTATGCCAGTACACTATTCATGCAATTCCCTTACATTTGAGATGCTGAGATGAGCATCTATATTGGATCACTATCAGATTTTGGACAGCAATTGTATTCCCCATGCCATGACTGAGTCTCAGGACACTCAGAGAGATGACCGATGTAGCCATTATACCATTGGTACAGAGCAGTCAGTAGTGCCCAAAGTTACAGCAGTAGTTTCAGAGGACAGATGATGGTATAGGTTGATGAGCATTCAGGTATATGACTCAGCAAGTATATCATTGTGTTATGGTTATATTGCTTTTATACTTATTCTTATAGCATGTCTTAGCACTTAATGTCATGATCTGGCAATCATATAGATATGTGGACCTGGTTGATCTTATTATATATATTATATTGTCCCTACTCAAACTTAGAAGTTCACTATTCATACTCATTGGTTTTACCCTGCTTAGGGAGAATAGAGGTGATCATTCCACCATACCTTGGCTTGCTAGTGTTGGCTCTTCTATTCATTCTCTTAATCCATCCATTGCCTACCTTTTAGTTTATCACCCTGACTTACTACTTGACTAGTGACATGGAGGATCTTTTCCCCACTGTAGCCTCTGTATTGGATGAGCTTCCCTGTTATTGTGTCTCGGCTCTGCGTTGGTGACAAAAGTTACCTATGGTGAGTTGGAGTTCCTTGTGAATTCCCCCTAGTCACTAAAGTTGTGTTGGCTAAACATGAAACTTTTAGTGCTGCCATGAATACAAAATCTGGAAAAACTGAAATGCTATATCTTGTATGAAAATCCCATTCATGCAATGTGTTTCTAAACACACATGAATGAAAGGCATGCCAAATGAAAATGGCCATGAAAATAAAATGTTATATCTTTTGGAAATGTAAATACCTAGGTAAACAAGCTGTCTGTGACACACCTAGAAGTGCTTAGGTAAACAAGTGCCTTAAAAACACACCTACAGCAGAAAGCCTAAATAAATGTAAATCTATGCAATGTGTTTATAAACACACATGGGTCAAGGCTATGGAAACTTTAGGCCCAAAAATAAATGGAACTTAAATGCTATATCTAAATTATTGCTGGCCTGATATGTATTATGGATTGTGCACATCTGTTAAAGGTGAATAAACCCTCTTTGAACAACTCATCCATTTGTGAGACACCGCCATTCCCTGTGTTGTTGCTCATTCAGTGTATACTATGGTGTGTATTCCCTTTCCCTTTGCCAAAGTGTCACAAAGTTAAGTTAGTCAAGTCATCCCTTAGCCTAGCTAGTTATTTTAGCCTTCACCCTTCACTAGCAAGTTGATCACAGCTATGAAGTGAGTATGATCCTGAAAGTCTAGTCTGGGTAATAATAATAATTAATGACATTATATATTTGGATTTAGATCACCAGTAATGATTACTTTGTGTTATAATTGTTATTTGAATAAGTTGTAGATCATGCATTAACCTTTGACACTTTGCAACCGCTTTTGATGATGGTCTGAGTCATATTTGGTCATGTTGACTTGGTCAAACCTAGTTTGACCAAGGTCAGCCATAGGACATGAGATGATTGGACCTTGTGATGATACGGATTGATGATATATGGTCTATGTACATGTACATGATGATTCTATGCAGCAGCTACAGGGTTATGATGATGATTCATGGTTTACAGCAGTATTTGATAATTTACAGATTATTATTATTTCACCTGTTCCGGTATATTGGATATATTTTATGATCATGCAGAGACTCATATGGTGTATGAGCACACATCTTGGATAGATTTGGACCTTCTGAGTCCAATGAAATAGTCTGTTTTCAGTTCCGGGCACTTACAGTGATGACTGAGCCTCAGTAGGCTATCCCAGTGCAGTTTTGGTCTGTTGAAGACCCTATCAGAGCAGATGAGATTTTTATCCGGTTGACCTAGGGCACTGTGCTTGGAGGGGGTGGTCCAACCACTTGTTTTTACCATAGTACCCTCGTCCTGGACACACTGGTGCCCTCACCTTGACAGCATAGGCACTCCAGGAGGCAGTTTGGGGCAGTTTCACGCTTCTCGAGGCATTTAAGGATTGGTAGAAATGGCTATTGAGGAATTTGATTTGGACTACGGAGGCAAGGTCTTGGCATGGGATGATCAATGATGATGGATTGATGTCTTCCACACCTCCTCCAGCAGTTTCAGCTTCATCGGGGCCCGCATCCATCACTTGTGGCACTTTCTGATGATTTCTGAGGTCTTTTGAGGCCTACGATTTGTCCATAGAGGCACGATTTGGAATATTGATGACTATTTTATTATTATTGTGCTATGGGGATTGACCAAGGGTGGATAAAATTACCCCTTGGAACCACCATAAGCTTCTTATTATATTTTGTCATCATGATGTGGTGGGATTCCTCTCTTCTAGGGCGATTTTGTCCACTTATATTATATTTTATTAGTGATCCATGTATTTTATTGTTGAGCTCATCTCAACCATTGATTAGACATTTGTATCTTTTAATCTTAGCCACTCATTCAAAAAGTGGTTAGGATTTTGATGCCTCTCCTTCCTATTTAAAGGAGAGAGCTTCTCATTGTAATTGGACTTGTGGCTCTGTATTATTGGAATAGAAAATTATTATTGCATCTATCTCCAGTGTTGTGGTGAATGTTTTTGGTGTTCGCTCATTGGTTCTTCCTTTGCACTGAGTTATTGGAGATCTTGTTTTGCCATATCTTTTGTACCACATTTTTGCATCTACAGGTGGAGGCCGATTTGCTTTGAGGAGGAAGTATTGGTAGGTGAAGACTCTCCCTACTTCTTCTTTGGATCTCTTCGTTGGTAACAAGGAGTATTACTGTACCAGGACCTTCTATTCTATGTCATCATTGCATTTTACTTGTATTCCCTCCATACTTGACCTTTCTGATTGAAATCAATTTTCCTTGGATTGACAGGTAGAGGAGGGCGCACTTGTGGGATAGGGCATCAATTTTGCAAGCAAAATCAACAATCTCTCAGTTGATCTCTACAGGAATCTTCCTCAACATCAAAGCATCTCTCTTCATCACTCAGGTATGATTTCAAGGTAAGTTCTATCTCCATGATCTATCCACTTGTCTAAAACATTTAAAACCCTAATCAATCAAAACCCCATTTTTACATTTTTTCAGATCTACTAAGATCTAGTGGCTTCTTGGGCAAGAAATTTAAAACCCACCTCTATAGTATGCATGGTATACCGGATCTATAGTTTGGTGAGGATTGGCCTCCATTTGACCCTCTTCCCAAGGCATTTAGCCTCTCCAAGCAAGGGTGCACTTCCTAGTTTGGTGGGTTGACCTAGACCTAGTACATGGGTAGTTGAGATTCCACTTGATTCATGATCTACACATCCAATAACCTACCCCCAGATTGTCACTTTTTTTATTTCTACCTTGTGGGCCCTATTCCACATTTTAAGGGATTTAATCCCATTTTTGGACCACTTGGTATCTTTAAACTTAGATCTAGGAAGATCTAGCCATCGGATTGCCTTGAAATTGTAGATCCATATCCTCACCTAATCAACCTACTTGGATCTAAATTTTGGATGCCATTGGACTTGTCTTGATTGATTTATCCCACTTTTTAGCCTGCTTGGGTAAAGTCGCACCACCTTAGAGAAGTGAGTTGGTCCACTTCTAGGACGTGGGTACTTGAGATTTGAGTGGATTTGGAACGGGCTTAATTCAAAACCTAGGTCTAGTGTATCACTTCATCAAATCTTTCCTTGGGGATAGCATTCCTTGTTTTAAGGGATTGTGGTCCACTTAGGTCAAACATAGATCTAGACCTATTCATCCATCAAGATTTTAACTGCCCACTTGTCTCATGCAATAGGAGTCTTCAACCACAAGTTAACTTTACTTTGACTCCATTATCCCAATTCCCAAGGCACAAGTCTCTCTCCAAGTCAATTCGACTTTCCTAGATTGTTGGATTAACTTGTGGTTTGACCCTTGTGTGGTGAACTAAACCATTTGATGTCATCATGTATCATGATCAAGCTTGTCACTTGTACTAGTTATCCCCAATTCAACCCTTAAAGTACCCTGCATTGGACATGGTTCCCAAAGCAGTGGATTTTGTCACATTGAACTAGTACATAAATCCTGGATCTTATTTCACAAATCATATGTCACTTTCACATCAATAATGAACCAAAGCTATACTCATTGAACCCCTCACTTGTCTTGTGACTTCATACTAAGGTCTAGGATAAACCATACACCTTACTTCACTTGGAATTAACTTGATTTGGTGTCTTGCTTTTGATCTCTCCTGTTGGGAGTAGATCGGGTCTCCCCCTTTGTTGTCTGGGCTAGATAACATAAAGTGAAGGTTTCCTCGACTGGCGTGACAACCATATATTGGAGGTCGAGGTGATCGTGGTTGCACCTTTTGAGGTTCCCTTCCCTATTGCCATCCATAAATGGATACATCCATAGGGGTAACTACAGTTTAGGTGATAACATTTTGGCGCCGTTGTTTGGGAGGAAATAGCTTACTTTGGTTTGACATATATTTCCTAGAGCCCTACTCCCGCTCTTCTTTCCTAACATTTTGGCATTGAATGTCATAGGCTTACCTTGGAAAAACTAGTAGTCGTTACTCACTCTCTCCTGCATATACAACGACACATATCTTGGTAGAAGAGTTTAAATCTACCTAGCGACTCCCAACCGTGACTCCGCTAAGGAGCGAGCTCATTTACATCCTTATAACACAAGAAGTAAAGTAAACTTGGATCAAGTTGAAGGAACCCCAATTACATATCGTAAAAGAGATCCTAAAGCACACTCATCTAATTTCTTTTGGAAATTGGTTAACGATTCTCCAAACAAACTTCAGGATCCCCTTTGATCAATTCGGTTCCTCCCTCATCTCCTAGTTCAAAATTAAACACAAACTTACCGAATCCAATGGCCGGAACAAACTCTGGAAACCAGAATGTTCCTCCTCCACATAATCCTAAGATTTTTGGAAGAAAGGAAAAACCATCTCCTTTGAACTTTTCCCAAATCCAAGGAGCACCTCATGACATGCCTGAAACGTATTTTGAAAAGGTTCCCAAATTTGATGGAGTATCTGCTATATCAATTGAAGACCACATTGATAAATTTTGGGAACACATGGAAGCATATGGAGCATCTGAGGAAGATGTATTCATGAGGGGTCTCCTGGAATCTTTAGAAGGAGATGTTAGGAAGTGGTTTGACAGGTTTCCTTCCTCATCCATTGATGGGTATGACAACTTTGTTAGCAAGCTAAATAGTGAGTGGTCCCGAAAGTTAGATGGGAAATTTCTCTTACATCAACTTTTTGGCATTAAGAAAAGAGAAAATGAAACAGCCCATGAGTTTAACATAAGATTCGACAAGACTGTAGTTGTTATCCCTGAAGAAATTAGACCAAAAGACCAAGCAGTTGTTATTCACTACTTGAATTCTTTTGAGGGATGGGTTGGTTATCAGCTAAAGGATAAAAACCCAAATGACTTAAAGACCGCTCAATCAAATGCCAAGATGGCTAAACAAAATGTAGCATCCATGGGGAAACAAAAAAATTTCGATCAATTTACCCCGTCCACTTCCAGATCTGACCCTAGACTTTGAAAACCAAAGGAACCTGTGAGTGTGCCAAAGGAATCAAAGGACACTTTAGAAGTCATGCAAGAAATGATGAAGCAATGAACTTTCCTTACAAAGAATGTGGCAAGTTTGAATGACCCTGAGAGACATAGAAACCCTTATGGCCCTAAACCTTACTGGAATAATAATAGGAGGCCTGATGGGGATAGGGATTTGTGGCGACTTGAGTATCCAGAAAACTCCGAGAAGAAGGAAGTCAATTGGTGTGATGAAAAAGAAGAAGAACCCTCTAACACCATCGACCACGATGACCAACCAGAAAACATCAACTTTATAAATGACTTGTCTTATGATGAAGACTTTGGAAGAATTCTGTTAGAAGAAGAACCTTGGGAGCAAGAATAAGACATAATTGAAGAACCTAGTTCCTCATGTTGTGCTATAGAGCTCTCAAATCCTAAAGAGCAACCAAAGTATCAGATTTATAAATGAGGAAGTACTTCCCAACCTTCTTTGCTTGATAAACATAAGAAGACTAATGAAGATAAAAAGGAAGAAGAAGATCTTGCTATGGATGATTATGATCTTAATATTGATATGAAGAAAGAGTTAAGCAAGATAATGTGTAATATCCCTGTCATTGAGTTAATGAAGGTGCCTTCTATTAGATGCCAAGTAGAGGAATTTTTCGATGGTATTGGCCAAGAGAAAACTCCTGAAACAGTCCTAGAATCATGTCACATCCAAAAGCTTAGTGGAACGCAACCTAGTGAAACAAAGAAGGATCCAACAATAAACATCCATTCAGCCATTTATGAAAGAAAGAGCGGTGGTCACTCTCCCTTTTACCTTACCTTGCACATTCAAAACGTGTTCCTTCACAATTGTATGTTGGATTCTGGAGCAGGAATGAATGTCATGCCTTTACAAGTTATGAAGGAAATGGGAATTGAAGTGACTAGACCTTATGGAAATATCTGTGGTATAGATTCCCGATGAGTGCCATCTTATGGTTTGATCAAAAACCTTAGAGGTGATCTTTTTACATGTTCAAACATTTCTACCATGATGGATGTAGTTGTCATTGACTTACCCCCAACATATGGAACTAGAAAATGGGCGGCTGGTCTAGGTGGATGCCTTATGATGGATTTATCATTTATTTGTTTTCCCAACCCTGATGGAGCTTTGATTCGGGTTAACAGAGAACCTTGTTACAATGAGCATGTTGAATCATTTGATGAAGGGCTAAAAAACACATATGGGGATGAATTGTTAAATAATGCCAAAACTAACCTTGTTGAAGATGAGGATGAATTATATGAAGTTGATCAAAATATGTGTATGGTCATGGAAGATTCCGATTCTTCTTGGGAAGAAGAGCAAGCAACTGAAGTTGCAAAAACAATCAATTTGGAGTTACTTAGAAATGATTTTGCTGAGGAAATAGATGAATTGAGAAGAAGTGAGAATCAACCTCAAGGTCAAGAACAAAACAATGAAATCATTCAAGAACCTATTATTGAAAATCAAGCACTTGATGAAGTTGATGATGGCTTAATAAATATAGGAATAGATGAACATTTGCTTAATGATCAAAGATTGGAACAAATTCCCCTTTTAGAAAATTTTCATGAGCAAACAAATGTTGAGAATCCTATCCATGAAGATGAATTGGATGATATTAGGAGGGGAGAAAGAATTCCTTTTATTGTTAGAGAATGGTTTCCCTTGACTGATCACAATAGAGAAAGAGAAAGCCAAGGGCTTACACCTATTTACCTATGGGAAAACAATCTTGCAACATCTACTAGGTTTGAAACAAATGAAGAGTCTGAAGCCTCCCTTTATTCTGATGTAGAAGATTCTCTATCTCATTTATCTCTAGAAGATGATAGCCTAATTCAAGTTCATGATAACTCTCTAAGTTGGGAAGAGGATGCCTTAATTAATGATGCACCTGAAGGAGAACATAATTTAAGAAACCTTGCTATTTTTCAAAGTCCTTCAAAACCTCAAAGCTATGTTTTATCTACATATCCTCATATCCCTAATTTTCTCCTACCATCTGAGTCATCTAGTCATCATATTCATGATCTTTCTCACATTCCTAGTTCTTCTACTATTCATCCTGAGTCAGTTTCTGCTAGGTTGGAAAATATGGTCATCCCAATTCCTTCAGGGGAAGGCTCTAGTCATAACACTGTCAGATCTCATGAGTCACCTCCCTTGGAAGAACATAGAGATTTCTAGACTGTAGGTGAAGTTGTTAAGAGAGTTGTGTCTCCTCATGAGGAAGAGTCAAATGAAGTGTCCAAGAAACAAGAAGAGAAGTTAGGGAGGTCCTTGTTGGCAGAATTGCTATTTCCTTAGATGGTGGTCCACCCAGAGCTGATGCAGTTCCTTCTAGGAGGAGCTCAAGGATTGTCACACCTAAACCGCAAAACCCTGCTGAAATCCATCCCATGCCTATTCATAACATTGGAGTTATTCCTGAGTCGGTTAATAGAAGTAGGTTTCCTACAGGAAGTCAGGTCATTATTCCCAACCATTTGTTGCATATAAGATTGGGACAAGCTGATGAATTATGGGTTGGACCTTTTACAGTAGAGCAATGCATTGATGGCATGTGCTTCCTCACCACTGGTAGTGGATGACGTATTTTATATCCTGTCAATCAGAGGGACTTAAGGGATCACATCCCTGATCTCACATAGTTGGGATCTCTCCGCTTACATTGCTTGGTAGATTAGAGTAGGTAGGAAACCAAATAAGCCTACTTGGGTAGTAGTTAGTCTTTTTCAGCCATTGAGTCTGGTACCTTGTTTATTTCTAAACCCCTTTGTAAGCTCCTAGTTTAACTGAGTACCTGTCATTTTTCTTTTTCCTGCACAATAAAATTCAAATTTTGCAAATTATGTTAGTAGTTTAATTTACTTTTTGCATTTATATTTCTGACATAGAATAGATTTTATTTCATTTGGTTTTATATTTTTCCCACACATGTAGCATGAGGTATTTTGATGTTTGTGAATGCAGAAATAGGTTAACAAAAAAAATAAAAAAGATGGAAGCAAAATGGTAGAGTGCTGGATCGTGGATTAGAGTAGCAGAGTTCGAGGACCAGAGATTCTGAGGTTCTCAAGCGCTCATTTCAGCAGAGCACTTGTCCCAGCCGAAGCCAGATGTTATCACATATATAGTAGCCGGGCTACCATACATTATTTTTCTTATGCCAGTACACTATTTAGCCAGTTCCCTTACATTTGAGATGTTGAGATGAGTATCTATATTGGATCACTATCAGATTTTGGACAACAATTGTATTCCCCATGCCATGACTGAGTCTCAGGACACTCAAAGAGATGACCGATGTAGCCATTATACCATTGGTATAGAGCAATCAGTAGTGCCCAGAGTTACAATAGCTGTTTCAGAGGACAGATGATGGTAGAGGTTGATGAGCATTCAGGTATATGACTCAGCAGGTATATCATTGTGTTATGGTTATATTGCTTTTATACTTATTCTTATAGCATTTCTTAACACTTAGTGTCATGATTTGGCGATCATATAGATATGTGGACCTGGTTGATCTTATTATATATATTATACTGTCCCTACTCAGATTTAGAAGTTCACTATTCATACTCATTGGTTTTACCCTCCTTAGGGAGAATAGAGGTGATCATTCCACCATACCTTGGATTGCTAGTGTTGGATCTATTATTCATTGTCTTCATCCATCCATTGCCTACCTTTTAGTTTATCAACCTGACTTACTACTTGACTAGTGACATGGAGGATCTTTTCCCCACTGTAGCCTTTGTATTGGATGAGATTCCCTGTTATTTTGTCTCGACTCTAAGTTGGTGGCAAAACGTACCTATGGTGAGTTGGAGTTCCTTGTGAATTCCCCCTAGTCACTAAAGTTGTGTTGGCAAAACTTGAAACTTTTAGTGCTGCCATGAATACAAAATCTGGAAAAAATGAAATGCTATATCTTGTATGAAAAGCCCATTCATGCAATGTGTTTCTAAACACACATGAATGAAAGGCATGCCAAATGAAAATGGCCATGAAAATAAAATGTTACATCTTTTGGAAATGTAAATTCCTAGGTAAACAAGCTATTTGTGACACACCTAGAAGTGCTCAGGTAAACAAGTGCCTTAAAAACACACTTGCAACAGAAAGCCTAAATAAATGTAAATCTATGCAATGTGTTTATAAACACACATGGATCAAGGATATGGAAACTTCAGGCCCAAAAAGAAATGGAACTTAAATGCTATATCAAAATTATTGCTAGCCTTATTTGTATTATGGATTGTGCGCATCTGTTAAAGGTGAATAAACCCTCTTTGAACAAATCATCCATTTGTGAGAGACCGCCATTCCCTGTATTGTTGCTCATTCAGTGTATACTATGGTGTGTATTCCCTTTCCCTTTGCCAAAGTGTCACAAAGTTAAGTCAGTCAAATCATCCCTTAGCCTAGCCAGTTATTTTATCCTTCACCCTTCACTAGCAAGTTGATCACAACTATGAAGTGAGTATGATCCTGAAAGTCTAGTCTGGGTAATAATAATAATTAATGACATTATATATTTGGATTTAGATCGCCAGTAATGATTACTTTGTGTTATAATTGTTATTTGAATAAGTTGTAGAGCAGGCATTAACCTTTGACACTTTGCAGCAGCTTCTGATGATGGTCTGAGTCATATTTGGTCATGTTGACTTGGTCAAACCTAGTTTGACCAAGGTTAGCCATAGGAGATGAGATGATTGGACCTTGTGATGATATGGATTGATGATATATGGTCTATGTAAATGTACATGATGATTCTATGCAGCAACTACAGGGTTATGATGATGATTCATGGTTTACAACAGTATTTGATCATTTACAGATTATTATTATTTCACCTGTTCCGGTATATTGGATATATTTTATGATCATGCAGAGACTTATATGGTGTATGAGTACACATCTTGGATAGATTTGGAGCTTTTGAGTCCAATGAGATAGTTTGTTTTCAGGTCCGGGCACTTACAGTGATGATTGAGCCTCAATAGGCTATCCCAGTGCAGTTTTGGTCTATCAGAGACCCTGTCAGAGCAGATGAGATTTTTATCCGGTTGACCTAGGGTGTTGTGCTTGGAGGGGGTGGTCCAGCCACTTATTTTCACCATATTACCCCCCTCCCGGACACACTGGTGCCCTCACCTTGATAGCCCAGGCACCCCAAGAGGTAGTTTGGGGTAGTTTCACGCTTCCCGAGGCATTTCAGGATTGGTAGAAATGGCTATTGAGGAATTAAATTTGGGCTATTGAGGCAAGGTCTTGGTATGGGATGATCAGTGATGATGTATTGATGCCTTCCACACCTCCTCCAGCAGTTTCAACTTCATCGGGGCTTGCATCCATCACTTGTGGCACTTTCTGATGATTTCTGAGGTCTTTTGAGGCCTACGATTTGTCCATAGAGGCACAATTTGGTATATTGATGACTATTTTATTATTATTATGGTATGGGGATTGACCAAGGGTGGCTAAAATTACTCCTTGGACCCACCATAAGATTCTTATTATATTTTGTCATCATGATGTAGTGGGATTTCCCTCTTCTAGGGCGATTTTGTCCACTTATATTATATTTTATTAGTTATCCATGTATTTTATTGTTGAGCTCATCTCAACCATTGATTAGAAATTTGTATCTTTTTATCTTAGCCACTCATTCAAAAAGTGGTTAGGATTTTGATGCCTCTCCTTCTTATTTAAGGGAGAGAGCTTTTCATTGTAATTGGACTTGTGGCTCTGGATTATTGGAATAGAAAATTATTATTGCATCTATCTCCAGTGTTGTGGTGAATGTTTTTGGTGTTCGTTCGTTGGTTCTTCCTTTTCACTAAGTTATTGGAGATATTGTTTTGCCATATCTTTTGTACCACATTTTTGCATCTACAGGTGGAGGCCGATTTTCTTTGAGGAGGAAGTATTGGTAGGGGAAGACTCTCCATACGTCTTCTTTGGATCTCTTCGTTGGTAACAGGGAGTATTACTGACCCAGGACCTTCTATTCTATGTTATCATTGCATTTTACTTGTATTTCCTCCATACTTGACCTTTCTGATTGAAATCGATTTTCCTTGGATTGAAAGGTAGAGGAGGGCGCACTTGTGGGCTAGGGCATCAATTTGGCAAGCAAAACCAACAATCTCTCATTTGATCTCTGCGGGAATATTCCTCAACATCAAAGCATCTCTCTTCATCACTCAAGTTTGATATCAAGGTAAGTTCTATCTCCATGATCTATCCACTTGTCTAAAACATTTAAAACCCTAATCAATCAAAACCCCATTTTTACATTTTTTCAGATCTATTAAGATCTAGTGGCTTCTTGGGAAATAAATTTAAAACCCACCTCTATAGTATCCATGGCATCCTGGATCTATAGTTTGGTGAGGATTGGCCTCCATTTGACCTTCTTCCCAAGGCATTTAGCCTCTCCAAGCAAGGGTGCACTTCCTAGTTTGGTGGGTTGACCTAGATCTAGTACGTGGGTAGTTGAGATTCCACTTGATTCATGATCTCCACATCCAATAACCTACCCCCAGATTGTCACTTTTTTTATTTCTACCTTGTGGACCCTATTCCACATTTTAAGGGATTTAATCCCATTTTTTTACCACTTGGTATCTTTAAACTCAGATCTAGCAAGATCTAGCCATCAGATTGCATTGAAATTGTAGAACCATATCCTCACCTGATCAACCTACTTGGATCTAAATTTTGGATGCCATTGGACTTGTCTTGATTGATTTATCCCACTTTTTAGCCTCCTTGGGTAAAGTCGCACCACCTTCGAGAAGTGAGTTGGTCCACTTCTAGGACGTGGGTACTTGAGATTTGAGTGGATTTGGAATGGGCATAATTCAAAACCTAGGTCTAGTGTATCACTTCATCAAATCTTTCCTTGGGGATAGCATTCCTTGTTTTAAGGGATTGTGGTCCACTTAGGTCAAACCTAGATCTAGACCTATTCATCCATCAAGACTTTAATTGCCCACTTGTCTCATGCAATAGGAGTCTTCAACCACAAGTTAACTTTACTTTGACTCCATTATCCCAATTCCCAAGGTACTGGTCTCTCTCCAAGTCAATTTGACTTTCCTAGATTGTTAGATTAACTTGTGGTTTGACCCTTGTGTGGTGAATTAAACCCTTTGATGTCATCATGTATCATGATCAAGCTTGTCACTTGTACTAGTTATCCCCAATTCAACCCTTAAACTACCCTGCATTGGACACGGTTCCCAAAGCAGTGGATTTTGTCACATTGAACTAGTACATAAATCCTGGATCCTATTTCACAAATCATAAGTCACTTTCACATCAATAATGAACCAAAGCTATACTCATTGAACCCCTCACTTGTCTTGTGACTTCATCCTAATGTCTAGGATAAACCATACACCTTACTTCACTTGGAATTAACTTGATTTGGTGTCTTGGTTTTGATCTCTCCTGTCGGGAGTAGATCGAGTCTCCCCCTTTATTGTCTGGGCTAGATAACATAAAGCGAAGGTTTCCTCGACTGGCATGACAACCATATATTGGAGGTCGAGGTGATAGCGGTTGCACCTTTTGAGTTGCCCTTCCCTATTGTCATCCATAAATGGATACATCCATAGGGGTAACTACAGTTTAGGTGATAACAAGTTCCATTGTGGGCATGCCGAGGGTAGGTGTGGGCCCCATATTGGGCATACCTAGGCTAGATGTAGGTCCCATATTGGGAATACCTTAGGAAGTTGTTGTAGTTGGGGCTACCATGGTGGCCATTATGGTGGCAGGCGTAGTTGATGTTCCACCAATAGCACTTGTGAAAAAAGGGTCAAAATTCGTACTAGCCATAGGGCTAGTGGGTGCGGTGTACATAGGATTTTTGGATTCTTCCTCAGAGTCAGATGTGAAATGAGGTACGTCAGAATCGGATGATGGGGCTCTATGTCGATGACGTGTGGAGCAAAGTGACATTTCTCTTCATATATGACGAGTGGTGTCAAGTGAACCATACTACGGGGGTTCACCCTGGAAGTGCCGAGAATGTCTTAGGGAATAAATGGTGACAGTCGTCTAGAAAAACTAATGGGTGCTAGTGAGTGGAAAGCTCGAAAACCATAATGCAACCATGGATGCAGGAGGGGAGCGTAAAAAACAATGGCACTCAGGCCAACAACCAAACCCAAAACACTTACTATAATAGTTGTGCTATAGTAAGTGGAGTAATTAAAAAATGTGGTCAAAATACCAACAAGCAAATGACTCCTAAAAATGAAAATGGTGGACTCTCTAACCAAGGGGAGGTAATAGAGCATGCAACCACCTAACTAAAAAAGTATTATGATTCAACAAGATGTATCCTTTGCAAGGTGATGAAATCCAATTCAGACAATATGAATTGTAGAACCAAAGGCTAGATATCCCCCTATCGGGAGGGACACCGGGTAGACAATCCTAGAAGATAGGCCACTAAGATACCCCGTTCATGACACATCCAGAAAGGTGAATCTGCAGCTCATATTCTATCTCCGTTGTAATCCCATACGGGTAGTACACCGAGAACAATGAGTAGGTATCCTTCGGTGACTGAATGGATAGCGGTAGTCCACTCAGGCCTCCGGAACCAGTCTTGCTACTTCGACCCTCCTAAGGGAGAGGCCTTTCCGACAAGTTGGTGTATAACGATGCCAATAAGTACTAGGGGATTTTGGTACCCTAAATGTCAACCACTATGTCTCAAAATGAAAGTGAGTGAGGGGTGTTATTTGGATACATTTCCCCTCAATCTTACCTAGCTATAATATTCTTTTTATGTTCCCCAAGTGGGTTTAGAATGTTGGTTGAGTTAAATAGATTTTAAGGCTTACTTTGATTTATTGTGACAGATTGTGTGATGGTGTGGTTATGTACTAAAATAAAGATGCCTCGCTTAGGCAAAAATTCAAAAATTAAAATAATGGTTTCAACTTGCAAATATGAAAACAATTTAAATGTAAATACTTTAACAACTTTTCAAAAAATATGTGAAATTCTTTAAAATGTTAAGGTAAAGAAAATAACATAAAATATGAGTGAATCTCTAATGCCGCAAAAATAAAACAGTAGGCTGTCCAAAAATTGCAGGGAAGATGGCTGGAAAATGTGGGCCGAAATGAGCAAAACTTAGAAAAAATGAATCGGACGGTACAGGCGAAATTGTGGCTGTCTGAGGCGAAAGTCGCAATCTGGATCGCGGCTTTTGGGCTAAAATCAGCGATTTGCGTCGCGACGATATGGGCAAAAGGCACAATGTGAATCGTGGCTTGGGGGGGGGGGGGGGGAAGGAGCGATGTGAATCGTGGCTATATGGCTGAAACCTGCGATGTGGATTGTGTAAAATAGGAAGAAACCAGTGATGTGAATCACGGTAAACAAGAAGAAACCCGCGATGTGAATCGCGGCTGTGGGTGCTAAAAATGATGGTTTTACAAATGGAAAAAGTCGTCGAAAATGAACCCAAAAATTGAAAATTTAGGCTATTTGGGCTGCAGAAAAGGCCAATGGCTAGGGCAGTAAGCAATGGGCTTAGTAGTAGGCCAGATCTACAACAATAAAGGTAAATAACAACAAAATAATGAAGAAATATAGATCTAAATCAAAGATTCGAAATGAAGTGGAGTCGCCAAAAACTATTGCTTAGGTTTTCACCCAACCATGTGCTAATGAGCACCTACTAACTTGTAGTACCAGTCTCGATTAAAACAATAGAAACTAATGTAAAAACAAGTATTAATGTAAGATGTGCAAGAAAAGTAAATCTATAGTAAACAGTAAAAACTCTAATGATCCATGTAAAGCAAATTTTTATTTGTGAAAAAATTGCTTTACAAATAATATATTACCTCAAAGGGTAAGGATGGTTGAGCTTGAGCAGCTACAATGGTGAGGTGCTCCAAAGCTCCAATGATCTCTTCTTCTCCAAGATGCTAATGGGGATCTTCAAACTTAAAAAGGGGGCAAGGGCTCTCAAGAAAGAATTTGGCAGCATAAGGATAGGATGAATGTGAATGAATAGTGAGGAGCCTCTATCACCTTTTTATAGTTTTTTGGTGATGGAGAATACCATTGTGGTTTATAAGGAAACCAATGGTATTGATAAAAATGGTTTAGGTTTCTTTTTCCTCTTTTTCCCTCTTTTTCCTTTTTTGAATATATTTTATATTTTATTCCCTTTTAATTGATTTTTGGGAATTTTGGACCCTTTTTTAGGGTTTTTTGTATTTTTGAGGAAAATTACATATTTTGAGGGGAAAAAGATGGATTTTGGTATTTTTGGTGACCTTTTGAAGGTTTTAGAGGCTCAAATGGTGGAAAACGTAGACAAATGGGTCATGGGAATAGGGAAATGAGCTGGTGAGCACTTTTTGGGTGTTAACAGGATGCAACCCCCAACACACGAACAAAAGTTGTCACCATAGCCTCCATGGGAAGAGCCCTCAAATGGATCACTAACATACCACTAGAGTTCACCCAACTCTGGTCACCATCACGATACCAATCCACTAAGGTATGGATTGAATCCCCACCAGTTGTGGAGGGAGAGGTTCCCTCACTCCTCAAGGAGACAAACCCATACAAAAATAAATATCCTGAGTAGTGATACTCAGGTCCTCACCAACCACCCGAAACACCCCAGGGTCAGGATCCCACATGTCCAGTAGCCGCCATAAGAGATAGTCAGATGACTGCATCAGAGAGCTCTTGAAGAACTTCAAGAGCCCAGCATCCCGTAACGCATTGGTTGCCCCCTAGTCGACCAACACAACCACTCGTAGGTTATCGAAATACCTCTCCCTCCACTCCACATCCTGAACATGTTCCATCACTTCTAAACAACCAACTGCACGTGGAAATAATGTTAAATTTTGAGCATTAATTCACAATACTCTAGGATCTTCACTGAGAGAATAACATATACAGTATATCAATGCATAGCAATCACAATAAGCATGACAAGCATCACAAGAATCAAAAGCATGAGAGACACGAGACACAGAGTTTTCGTGGGGAAAACCCTAAGGTGAAAAACCCCACAACTTCCTCAGAGATAGAGAGAGCAATGGCTCAACCAAAGTACAACCAAAATACACTGAGATAGTCTCCTAGTAGCAGATGATCCTTCTCCTCACTAGTGCGCCACTTTCTGAGTGAGAGAGATATGACTTTCTGAATGATCTAAATAGAGATCTCCTGATCTCTATTTATACTAACCTGTTTTCCTAGTGACCTTATGGGGCCGACTTGTCTAGCTAGGTACATCCACAATATAATATATATATTTCAGGGCTGACCCCACACATGGTGGTCTAATAACCCATCGGCAAGTACACACACTTGCAACACTTGTCAATCCACATGACGACACTTCCTTATAGAGGAATAACACATCTCTTATAAGGGTACAATAAATATATATGAAATACATAGATGAAATACATTCCGAAGTTACATATACATCAACAAATAATCACTCTTTAGCTACATAAAATTAATAGCGCGGGCTTCCCTAAGAATACACATGCATAGCATGAAATTTTATAAGACATCCACGAATAGCGCAGCCAATACAAGGTTCGGCCGTGTGGAACTAGGGTGCGAGATTTATACACCTCAGTCGCCTGGGTAGCGTGATTTTTATTGGAATAGTCACACTACAACTAGCGCGCGACTGAGGAACATATATCCCATGCTACACGTGACACAGTTCATTTCTTCCATGCTACAAAGTGCGGTACATCAAACACGATTTCCAGAAAATCCCATGTTGGAGCAGCACGATATTTTCCCAAAATCTCACACGGCCATGTAGTATTTTCTCAAAATCCCATGTGGCATCCCTAAAGCCATCAAAGATACCCCTTGGCCATCCAGAGAACCCCCTACCTAAATCTACCCGAACAAAATAAAAAATTAAAATGGTGAGGCATACCCGGAACTTGTCACTTGCCAAATGGTGCACCAGATCTCCCAGAATTTCTCGAAAATTACTCTAGGAGGTCGATGGCACAAAGTACAAATGATTTTGAAAAGTGGGCCCCAAACCTATTTTATACTCATTTGACCCAAACTTCAAATTGATGCCATAGACAAACTGTAACTCCGTTTTCAGAACCGTTCACACCACGACGACCAATGCTTCAAGATCTTCGACATGGAACCAAATAATCTAGATTCTCATTAATTTCAATGAGACACAATTTTCTCTCCTTAATCAACAAAGTACCCCAAAGGTACGCAATATTTTGGTTATATGATTTATGCATTGTCAATACCTTGGTTATGTATTTTATTACAATTTGGTATGTGCACCGTGTGTGCAAGACCGTGATCAAAACAACATGTAGACTCTTGTTTACCCACAATACACATAAGACTCCGAAGCTCTAAAGGGTAACACACCCCACCAAAGGTATCATTGTGAAACTGACATATATACCCTATTTACCCTCCGTTTATAATTCATATCCAAGTATTACCGCTAATAACCATGGGGTCCCCCTTCATGGCATTGATGTGCCATCAACATCATTCCCATGAATAAGAAGGTTCCCCCATGGGCATGCACACCATTTCCATCCCTATCATCAACTGACACCTATAATGTCGACCCCCAAAAGTCCAAGGAGTTTGACCAAACTTGAAAAGACCCTCCCATAGAGTATCATTTTAGAATTACATGTTTACTCCACCAAGTAGGCATTCATCAGATCCCTCGGCATAGGTTATCAAAACGATTCACAAATCCATCTCATACCTCCATGATCACTTTTCCATTTTCAAGCCCCCTTGTATCATCACCTCCACAATGACACCTGTGGGCCCCCCACCCTTAGAAGCAACCAATTCTATTCAGTTATCCCTCAGGCATATATTGCATATCACCATTTCCTGGGGAACCCGTATTCGCGTCTGCAAAATTAGCCCTCACTTCATCATTGGAAAGTGTCCCTCGATCCACTCAAAACTATGGGGACTCCACCCATCATCAAATCGCCCCCCCAACACACACAACTGTGGGTACCCCACCAACATTCCTTATGTACAAATAGTTCCCACATCACCTCACATTACGGGAACACCATATTTTTTTGGCAACAACCCATGGTCTCCTTTGATCGATGTATTTGAGTCTACATATGTTCAACGGTATTTATTTTTTCGGTTACCATTACCCTTCATTTTGTGTCTCCATAAAATCCCTTTTATTTGCAGTTTGTCTCCGTCTGTTTCAATTTGTATCATTCCAAAAGGAAAGGTGTCATCCTCACTCCCCATGTTTACATCAATCAAAGGAAGTTATGAGCCCCATGCTTATCAACTAGTCTTGTGTCAGGTCTATCCATCCATCAGTCGGTTACAATATGATCCTAGTTCTCAGGGTAGGACTCATCTCCTACCATGTACTTCATCTCTCTTCGACATCAAATCACTATATTCCGAGAGTTGCAATAGTTTCATATTGTACCTTGGTATTCCTTTCAATCACTATAAGGGATCACCTCTAACTTGGTAGGGAGATTCATTAGTGATCCCTAACTAGGTGGTTTCCCCTATGCTTGACGTCAACACATCATCGCATCAGGGGGAGACGTACTTTTGAAGGTAGTAGTGTTCACATTTGGAAATCATGATAGTAGTCTATTTGGTATGGCAAAGCCCTCAGCTAGAGTTACATACTAGTTTGGTTCACCACCATAGTGTTTTTATCATGGTCACCAACAGTCCCACTTATTCAATATGTTGCAGTAGCTTCGAGGGAATTTACTCTAACATGGATTGAAGCCACCTTCATCCATGTATGAGTAGTATAGTAAAGTCAACACCTTTGTCATCTCTCATTGTAATCACTTTGAAAGCATTTCGTGAGCATGGGTATGCCTTCCTTGTTTGTATAAAAAATATTCTTTATTGAAGCTCCAATGGTCGTCACCAACACTCTTCTCGCATGGGAGAACCTTATTTTGTCCACATATGCTTCATCCTACATAATAGGAGAGAAACAACATAAGACATGATGCATTATCGGCTCTACAAGACCCCCTGAACCTCATACATCAAGGGGAATTTGTTAACGCCTAAAAGTTGCACACATGCGACATTTCGATGATTCATCTAGTAAAGAGTCATCAACATAAAGAATGCATATCACCACAGGCATCCTCAATAGATACAAAACAAAGCGTGAGTCCACAAGTTCCAAGAAATAGTCAAAACAAAGGGTAGCATAGGTATTACACAGTTGACCTGCGCTATAGCGCAGGTTACCCGAATAATTCTTGCGCTACACCCACGCGGCTTTTCTTTCGATAACCTCACGACTTTAAAAATGACGAGACCACTCACGCTCAGCGGCACATTAAAATCTCAATCCTCCCTAAGGATCATAATTCGTCTCCTCACACACTTGGTGGCATTAATTAACCCCCTTGTGTACCTTGGAACTAGTTCATGACGGAGGAGAGTTCACATTTGGATCTAGTTGTTTGTTGTCCACCTCTTGGCCTATAAAAGGAATCCACATGCATTTGGTAGAGAGAAATTGGAGAAATTTTATGCTACTAGATTTGAGTTGGAGCTTCCTCATAGCCCACCATTTCCTACCATTGTAATCATTTCCGAGCTTGCTTGCCACCTAGGATCAAGGGGCAAGTGTTTCTCTCCATTGTTCTTCCACCTATTTAACATTTAGTCTGGACAAGAAAGGCCTCCCTAAGGGATATTGTTGGATTCCCTTGGAGCGTTCACCTCCTAGGTGTGTACAACTATTCCATTAGGAAATACAAGAGTGGTTTAGCATACCTTTGGGTTGTTGTTGGAGTTTGCATCTTTCCCCCATCTCTTTTATTTTATCTTCATCAATATTTTTTGTTTTGAATGTGAAATACACTAACAATATCTTGCAGGATCACTTGGAGGAATACCAACTAATCAAAAAGGGGCTCCAAGGACTGAGGCATTGCAAAAACCTACAAGGCTTAGCCCCTCACCAAGTGGAAGAGTGCACTTGTGCAATTTTTTCCATAACAGACCCTATTCCTTGTGTAATTCTGGTGATCAAATTTCTTGAAGGATATTTTTAATCTATGCTTTGGTGTAACCATTCCTCATAAATACATATTTTAGATGGTTTTTTTTCTTCTAAGTATCGGTCATCAGTGGTCCTTTTGGAATGTGTAATCAAGGTATTTAACACACCCATTTTCTAAACAGAATAATTATGAGATTATGCATGCAAGTATTGCTCTATGTGTGTCTTTTTCCTATAGAATTTATGTCCCAAGGTTCCATCGGGATTTTTGATGACGAGAACATTGAGAAGTGGGAGATTCCCATTTTATCCAAGTTCCATTGTCCATTTTATGTTGTGAAATTGGTTTTTTGGGTGATTCTTAAATTTGTTAATTTCCTCCTTACCATGGGGCCATTTTGCATTTGTGTTGTCTACATATCTGACCCACCAACTAGGGTTTAGGTGGAATGAGTTCAATGAATTGTGTTCAAATTTCTCCATGAATAAATTAGCCACAATCGGAGACAAAGTTGAACCCATCACCACTCTGCATGTTTCCTCATAGAAGGATCCTTGAAAACTGAAGAATGTTGTGTTAAGTCATAAACCAACCATATTTGCGGTCTCAAGATTAGTGATATATTTAATAACATTTATGGATTGATTGATTGGAATCATAGTGTATAATGACACCACATTGAGGCTCAAAAAGATATCATCACCTTCCACCTTTTTATTCTTAATAATTTCCACAAATGAAGTCGAGTATTTAATGAATGAGTTAGTATTTGGTATACTCGTTTTTCACAAGTCATCATTAATGGGATATTTCACTGAGTTGAGAAGTTTCTTCAAGTTATTTGGGGGAGGGAATGTCATAGTGATATTATTCTTCCTTAGAATTTTGGTTATTTTATCAGTCATTCCTTGAATGTATGGCAGAAATATTTTATTTTCATTGTTGACCTTATTCCTTGCGTAATTATGGCGATCAACTTTCTTGAAGGATCTTTCAATATGTGCTTTGGTGTAATCATTCCTCATAAATACATATTTTAGATGGTCTTTTTCTTATTCTAAGTATTAGTAATTAGATATACTTTTGCCAGATGTAGTCAAGGAATTTAACACATCCATTTTCTAACCATGATCATGATGAGATTATGCATGCAAGTATTGGTCTATGTGTGTCTTTTTCCTATACACTTTATGTCCCAAGGTGCCATCTAGATTTTTGATGACGAGAAAATTAAGGAATGGGATATTCCCATTTTCATCAAGTTCCATTGTCCATTTTATGTTGTTGGATTGGCTGTTTAGGTGATTCTTAAATTTTTCAAGTTCCTCCTTACCATGGGGCCAGTTTCCATTTGTTTCATCTACATATCTGACCCACCAACTAGGTTTTAGGTGGAAGGATTTCAATGAGTTGTGTTCAAATCACTCCATGAATAAATTGGCCAGGATCGGAGACAAAGGTGAACCCATTGCCACTCTGCATGTTTTTTCATAGAATCAGAGACATAGCTAAACCCATCACCACTCCGCATGTTTGATAAGAGAAAAATACCAGAGGCAATTTGAGATAGAAAATAATGCTAACAACCTCAATAGGGATGATCGATTGAAAATTAGTCATAGATGGTTGTTGGTAATCACACAAAGAATTGTCAACAACGACAATGGATATTATGAAGTTGGGTAAGCTCTTTGGTTCCAAAGGTGCAATGGCCAAAAACAATTACAATGTCGGACCATTCTTGTAAATCAACTGAATTATTTGGTATATATATGGACAATGGTACAATAAGCCTTCTTTAACTTTCTTGGTCCTTAAGAAGAACCACAGATAGATGGTTTGAAACATCAAATATGCTAACAATATTGCAGATACTCCATTAGCAAATCCAAATATATACTGTGAATTCTCATCCATTGATAGTTCAATGATCCTTCGTGGTTTAACTTGAATGAAAAAAATGAGGATTGGTTATGATTAATACATAATTAACATGATTTGTTTGTGGATTATCAAAGCTAGTGTTCAAAGTATTGCAATTATTTGCATTGGAATCTATGTACTTTCCCATTAAATGCAATTGGAGAAGATGATAAAATGGAGTTGGATCAGAGATGAGGAAACAATATCCCTAATAATGACCTAGCTCAAATGCCATATCCATTTTAGAGGAGGGATATTCCAACAACTCTAGTGCATGACATTTGTTATGTTGATACCTTGTAGTCAATTGCCATAATTTTTTTATGCCTTAACAATATATACATTTCTAAGTATCTAAAATATAAAAATATAAGTTTCTAAGTATAATATATTCATTAAATCGACCATGTTATTCAAATGAGAGTAGTTGAAATTACAACAAAAAATAAATATGATTAACATCAATGATAATTTTCACTCTAATTAGTTGATTACGATCTAGTTGTAACAATACAATAAATTAAATGATAAAACCCACACTACAATGAACTAAATGGAAAGCAAGAAAAATCATCTCTAACTATGGAGAATGACATACAATCATTCCATACAATTGCAAATTACTTGTTAGACATTAAACATATTTCACATCATATTAGTTGTTAACCAACTCAAATTGTTTAAACACTGCATCCAGTAATCAACTTTCCATTTCCACCATCATAACATGAAAAATATAAATATAATTAGACAATCAAAGATAACAATAACAAAATGATATCTCAATCTGTAAATGATGAAATAAAACATGTGCATATCACTCTCAGTTTCCATCACCCTCATTCTCTTCCTCGGTTGGCATAATAGCACCGTTCTTCTCAAAAACATGTTTAGATATAGGGTTGTGTCTTAATATGAAGGACTAATATTTATCCAACACATCCATGTAAAAGAACACTTGGTTGTAGTGTTTTGAGAAAACATAAGGCTCCTTACTTTCATCCCACATCTTTCTAGAGTTGACACATATCAACTCACTATCATGATCTTTTTTTGCATTATTCATGTCGAATGTGTCCCACCACCTTCACCTAAAAATAACACAATGGAAAGATGAGAAGTCCACTTGAATGATCTCTTGTATCTCTTTGAGATAACCCAAAATCCCTCTTATCAGGTTTTGATTGTGGTGGCTAGCACAACCAGATTGGTCAAACTCAACTTCCACTCCATAGTTTTGTGCAAGACATCCATCATCGACATCCTCGATGCGAAAATGATGTCCATAAGCCCACATAGATGGGAACGAATGCACCTACAAAAAATTTAAGAAATGATGGTGTCATATGTCTAATAGCCAACCATTAATATATTAAATATAGATTTTATAATTAAAAGTTGCATTATTAAGCTAGAAATGTACAGAAAGAGATTAATATTGAGTTGCTGCACCCAATGCCAATGTTTAGTGCATCATCCTCTTCAAGCGGGTAGCAATTGGATGCACCATATTTATCTATCACTTGGTCTGCAACCCAACTGTTGAGACATATCATTGGCATATTTTATTTTAAATGATCTGGAAAAGGCATTCTTCTACCATTTAAACACCAGAATTCTTTTCTTTCAATGTCCCATTTTCTCCTCTTCTCTTCATACAATTTGACCCACGGTTGTGTTTCCTTTGCATTGTAAAGAATGAATTTATTAATTGCATCAATTTATGAAAATGCTATTGTATTCATAGAAACAAAACCACATTTAGTACGTATGGGATCAAATATAGATTTTGAAGTTTGTTGTGAATAATTACTATGTGTAAATGTGAAGGTCAAAAGATAAGTGAATTACTCTTTATCATGTGCCTTTTTCCATTCATTTCCAGTACCTCCCCTTCCCTTTTGTCCTCATCACGTTCATCATCCCAAATCACTACACCTGGTGTGTGGTTGATTTGCTTGATGTACTCATTGGCATAATCGAACGACTCATATACTATGTACCTATATGCCATAGAACCCTTGGGTTTTCCCTTTGTCAAACAAATCCATTCAATTTTTTCATGTAACTCTCTAATAAGAACAACTATCGACATGATACCACCCCGACTAATTCAACGTCATCGACTAGGTGAATTAGAAGATGACCTCGCAAGTCCATGAAACTCGTCGACAGTTCCTTATCAAACATACAAACAACCTCAGCTATCTCTTGACACCATCGGGGAATGATAGCAATGTAAATATCTTTTGATGTGATCTATCGTACAAATGTAGATATTCTAGATACGGCACACGAGAGGTCATCGATAAAGTCGTGGTTTGTACACCCATGCAAGAAAAAAAGATAATAACACCACAAAGTAAAAACAAAACGTTAATTGCATTTTAACTTGTGTGGTAAAATATATAAATAAAAAATAAAAAACATTTTTTTGACATTATACGTACCCTTAGAAGGTTGATATGTTCATGTGATTTCAAACCCGACAATTGTTTGTTTGCAGTGAAGCAACACGATAGAGTAGACACATATGAAGAAAGCACCTTAAAACCCAATACAACTTCCTTTTCCAAATAAAGCTCATCTTTCTTCAAAATACATGGGACATCTCCTTTTTTAAATGAGTAAGAGGGGCTAGCCTCTCCTCTATTTTCTTCTCTTGGCCAATGTTTCTTTTTAGTATTTGAAGAAATGAGATCTCTCCTGAAATCCAACTTGCCACTTTTTTTGGATGATACGTGACACCACAAAGAACATGAAACCGTTTTAAATATATGCATGGGATCTAGTAAGTGGACAATCTTAAGATGCTCCCAATATGGGAGCTCAGAAAATATCGATTTCCTTTTCATCCCTTTGGGCATTTTCTCAACATAGGTGTCGAAGAATTTAGGATCATCGAACATAGGTTCCCCTTTTGAATTGAACATCTCTGCAATTTGCTTCTCCTTCTCTCTATCATATTCCCTAATCTAGTCAATCGATGCCATTATTTCAGGGATTTGGGTTCTCTCTAGTTTACCATTGAAAGCAGATGTTGCTCTTTTATAAGGGTGATTTTCTGGGAGGAATACACTAGAGTAGTTGTACACTGGATTTCGTAGGTATTTGGACCACTTAGCCTTCATAGAAGGTCCACAACATTTACATCGATGATAACCTTTTGTTACAAGACCTGCGATGTTATGGTATACATGTCATGTTAGTGTTGAATATCAAGATAGTGGAACCTAATTAAATATGCCAAAAAATATTGCTTTGAATATAAACAAATAAAACAAC
Source organism: Larix kaempferi (assembly GCA_027924585.1). Taxonomy (NCBI): domain Eukaryota; kingdom Viridiplantae; phylum Streptophyta; class Pinopsida; order Pinales; family Pinaceae; genus Larix; species Larix kaempferi. Next base: position 6,593,238 of record BSBM01000454.1, on the reverse strand, counting down.
ATATTTACCTGAGAAAACACCTAGCCCCAGATAATCATGTGTGGTGTATGCACGTATTCCTATGGGATGGGCCTCAATACAACCTATACATGTATCCCTTTCCATAAATCCTTCAATTCATCGATCATTGGTTGTAGGTAAATATCCATATTCTTCACTTGTTTTCTACTAGGGACTGTGAGAGCCAACATAATATGTTCATTCTTCATGGAAAACCACGGGGGGATATTGTTATTGATCACTACTACATGAAAAATAGTATAGGTGGTGTTTGGTTGGGAAAATGGGTTGATGCCATCAACCGGAGGCTACATACTTCATCCTTGAATTTATTGGGCCATGTATCCTCTATATGAATCATGGCTATTGAATCTGTTGGGATTTGCATAACGCCTTCCTCACTTCGATGTGATGCATTCCATCCTTGCAGCATAGCTAATTCCTTGCAATGAAGGAGCCTTCAAATCCTTGGGAGTATAGGCAAGTGCCTCAATATCTTATGAGGAGGACCATATGCTTTAGCCTTGTTCTTTTATTCTTGGTACTTGTCATATCCACATGTTGGACATATCTCTTTGTCTTCATAGTCACCTCTATATAAAATACAATCATCGGGACATGCATGATATGATATGTACTCAACACTCAGCATTTTCAACATTTTCTTTGTCTCTTCGCAGTTGTTAGGAAAGAAATTATCACTTGGAAACTTACCTTATCTTTGAATAACTTGAAGTTAGTGGGAAATATAAATGTACCGTGTCATTTAACGTTCATAGAATCAATCATTTTCAATGTTGATTATGTGACAAGATTCCTCAAAATATAAGGTAGTTGATGGTCAGTTAGCTCAAAAGTACCAAGAAACACATGTCTGTCATGCCATACATTTCTTTCAAGTTGTATAGCAACATTGTTGTCCCCAACTGTGTAGAATTTGATAGGCCAGATCCAAAGAGAGGGGTGGCCGAAGCCGATTTAAGGCTTTCGAAGAAGGCTTCAATGATATGAGTGTCATACCCTATCTCATTGTCATGGAATGTATAAAATAGCATTGCATCCATGGAATTTGTTTGTTGTAACAACTCATCCATACCAACCTCTACTTCATTGCCTCCATTGCCAACATGTGAAGAACCACTATTACTGTAGGAATTTCTAATTGGTGAGTATGGATGTAATGAAAATTGAATAGGTGGTTGATTCAACCATGATTGGTATGCTTATTCTCCAAGTTGCACTCTTTTTTCATCCTTCTCTCAATTTGACATTGTACTAGGGTGCAACGGAAGATGATAGACATGTTACTCATCCTTGGAATCCTGACTTAAAAAATATTGAACATTACATCGATGATGTTAGTAAGCACAATGTGATTGGTTTGATCCAACATTATACAAAATAATTATTACAGAAACACGATAATCATTTCCAATAGTAAATGTTAAGCTGCGAACAATTTATAAGGCAAACATTCAAATTGAGAGGTAAATTAACATCAATCCCACATAAGATTTAAAATTTTCAAATTGAGCAATATATTTTCAAATTGACCTTATGCAAGGAGATCCTTAACAATATACCCATTAACTGCCTATTCTACACCCCATGGGAAAATTGAGCAATAGATTAACATGAATCCCATAGAAAATTAACAAATACAATAAATTAAACAAGAGCATTGTATCTGAGGCTATCAACATAGGTAGTGCAATTTAGTACATGTGTGATATTTTGGCATGATAATTACACATATGAACGATGTGATCATACATCCATGAATGTATGACAACTCAAATAATGATTTTAGGGAAAGTCCCCTACTTTATCCATAAAAAAAAACAATTTATAAATAAAAATTTCAAAATGAGCAATACATTAACATGAATCCCATTAAAAATTAACAAATACAATTAATCGAAGAAGAGCGTTGCATTCGAGATAGCAGTACAGGTAGTGCAATCCATGAGTATGTGTGTGAGATTTTGGCATGCCAATTACACATATGATAAGGATGTGAAAAAACATCCTTGAGTGTATGATGACTCACATGAGGAGGTTAGGGAAATTCCCCTATTTTGGTCATAAAACAAACAAATTATAAATTAAATTAACAATTTATAAAACAAAATTTCAAACCGAGCAATACATTAACATGAATCCAATTGAAAATTAACAAATACACTTAATCAATTTTTTTTTGTCTTACACCCTAAGGGGACGTCTAAGGGTAATCCCAATGCAAGGAGTCTCTGACGAGCAGTTGGTGGTCTACGAAAGTTATAGTTTATTAACAACTCATCACCAAGAGACAAATTGCGTATTGCATGTACAACAACAAATATTCATAAAAAAATCTTAGTCATTGAAGTGTTCCTCAAATGAACAATTTGCAGAAAATAAAGAGCACCTAGAACTATTTATGAACCTTGGAATGTTCCCATAAGTGCATGGATGACCATCTATATATATAACAGGTTCTTCCTGTTGAAGTTTCCAGAAACATAACCATTCACGCACATACTATACATGAAATGATATGCTTGTATTTAACAATATTCAAGTAATCCGAATGACAATAAATAGGACCACAAAATGGAATAAGTGCTACTGACTATTTGGGAGGAGTGAGTACATGTGAAAGGATAAACAACCCAAGGTTTTTATCATCTATATTATACTTGGAAATCATAAAAATATTACCACAAAAGGATAATTTGGTTCCAACATCAGGCTCAAGTAAAGAAGATGAACAAGTGCCATACAAACCACGGTTGTAAGAAGTTTAATATTTACTTTGCAAATTCCTAGGAAAGGAGAAATCATCACTACCCTCCAATAATTAGATGGACCTTGGTGTGTATTTGGAAATTTTTTCTCTCAACTCATGAAACTTTTTGGATCTTCTAGAAGAGATGTGTTCGGTGGCTTTCATATCATACTTTTGATCACTAGAACTTTCATTTGATTGACCATAAACAGAGGGGTTCGTCAATTTAGGATGAGACATAGTTGTTTTGGATTCCAACAAGGGAAGTGTTCCTACATGTATTTTCTATATCACCTATTGGATTTTTTATTACAATATGAGGTATCAGACCATCAACATTGGGAAATCTATCATTGGTGTAATGGGTGAGTGTGACACACTGAGGGTTCTCCTTCAACCCTTGATATTTTGAACAACCACAAACTACTGGGGTGTCATAAAAGAGATCCATCTCACGACAAATTATCGTCAATGAACCAGGATTGCAGCTTGTAGATGGCATGTTACAATTGGGAGGGTAAAGCGACTACCCATTTTCATCTACGAATTGTGTGCAGTATCTTGCTCCTGATAATAGCTTATGGAATTTTGAAACTAGTGGAATATATTGTGCACCCAAAATAGAACTTGAATCAAGATCCTACAGCAAAGAATAAATTGATATTTAGATTAGCATGGATAAATAACATAAATTCAAAAAAAAGTCAAAAATAAATGAAACCTAAACTTATTGGAGATGGGAAGGGAGAACTCGTCGAACTTTGAACAAGATGGAATCTCAAGAATTGGCGATTTGATACTATAACCTTTTCTCCCTACATTTGAGCCAATTCAACAATCAATATAGCTCTCTAAAGTCCCAAAATATTTTTAAGAACTATATCACAATCTAACTTCCAATAGTTTGGAAACCATTTGTAAGAATAAGGTGAGTTTAAAAGCAACATATATATACTAGGAAATAGTGTAACTAGTGTGGTTGAATTCTAAAAGAAAATTTGGGATGAATATATAATTTTAGGTTGACACATCAAACCATATGTTTTTCTAATTAAACCGGTGTGTCTAATCAAATATACACACACATGTGCACTCACAACTCTTTAATGCACTAGTCTATCATATCAACAAACACACTGTACATCAATAACCACAAAATCCCCCACATAAGAAAATATTTGCTACACTTGATAACATATATTTATTGATTCATTTTACAACATAATTCATACTAGTGTGTTTTCTAAATACCTGTGCACCAACACATCTAAATAAAATACGCAACGAAACATGTGTTTTTTTGAAAAAATGTTGTATTTCCTGTTGATATGGTGCTGCATTGAAATTAAAACTTCTCGGTGCATTTCACATATATACACACCAGTGCATCTTAATTATAAGAGCATCAGAATGTCGAAAATCAAAACTAAAAAAATCACACAAGTTATATTTTCCCTAAACTGAAAAAAGGGTGGCAATTTTAAATTCAAAAACTAATTCTAAAAGGTGTTTACAAGCAAAAAACCTAAACATTAATTCATTCTTTTGCTAAAATTTTGAGGGGAGAGTTTTGGAAGAGAGACTTAACTGGAAGTATTTTGGAGCAATTGGATTATTCTAAGGATCGAAATTTGTTAGTTATGATGAGTCAAACAAAACCCTTCATAGTAGAAATTTCAAGTATGCAAAATATTATTGTTGATCTTATTTTCCTATTTAAATTTTAACTAGATTTAGAAAAAGAACTTCATAGTTAGCTTCAATGTTGCAACTCTTATTTTATTTCTCATTATTTTTGTTTTATGTGGCTACAAAATTTTACATTATGGTTTAAATCCCTCTATTGTTACACAAGTACGATTTTCCCTTTTAGAGATTCTAGATTTGATGAGTTTGTGATTATACATAGAAATCATAGGGTGAGATTGGGCCACTTTTTGGGTCGAATCCATAACCATGTCGGCCCTGTCAAGGTTTTTTTTTCAATAAAAAAATGACTGCGTCATTTGTGGTGCATTTATAAAACAGGAATGCACTAGTGCCTGTAGCGTAATAGTGCACCATAAATGATATGCATGAAATTATATTTTATTTTATAAAAAAAAATTGGTTCTCGATGTCACAGTATCGCATTAAAATATTGGTGTGTTTATACTAATAGCGCACCAGGAATGGCAGGAATGCAACATTTTTATTTTCCTAAAATGCTCAATAATTTTCTATCGTTGATGGTGCACCTATTTTGATATAACACATCAGTGCAGTTTGTATTTAATGCATCGGGGCATTTCATGTATTGAATCACACCAATTATCATACTTGTTTTCTAATCTGAAGTTTTCTAATTTATTTGTGTATTATATCGATAGCTTATGTATCTAATGGTCTACATTGTTTATTGATAGAAAATGTATGGTATGAGCTCAATAAACAAGAGTTTTAGTCAACATGATGGGAGCACATCCAAAATTATGAAGAAGATAACTGCTTTTTAATTTCTATATTTAAATTAATTTATTTGAATTATTTGTAAAGTTAAATAATATGCATTGGTTAATGTGTGACATGCAAAGCCAAAAAATGAGGAAGCTCGATAATATTCTTACCAATCTAAGTCCAGAAGAGTGTAAAACATTGGTGGAAAAGTTACAAATGGATGAATTATCAAGTGAATAAAAACTAAGTCAATATGAATTATTTCTTCAAATTTGAGTAATATTGTACTTAAGAATATTCATTAATATGTTTCAAATAATATAATTCACATATGTTGAATGTTATGTAGGGATTGACAGCAACATAGGTAAATTCCATCATAAGAAAAAATAATTATGGAAGATGCAAATGATGATGAATTGGTCCTTATCTCATCTGGAGTGGTGCTGAAAGTTAATAGAAGGGAGAAAATAATTTTATAATACTATGAGTGATATAGTGGAAAGAATGTATAGATGTACTTTTCACTTACAATATAGGAATCAATCAAATGATTCGAAGAATCGGGTCATATGTAAACTACAAGAGGTGTTTCCAGAGCAATAGTTAATGAGACCTATTAGACTTGCAAAATAAAAAGCATACCACAACAAAAAAGAATAATTCAAAAAGTAACATTCCTAAACATTTTTATGTAGAATATGTATCTATAACTACTACAAAATGTCATTCCTTTAATCATTTTAATTATGCTATATTTATTTTTTATAACAACAAAAAAATAGTTTAATGTCATTTTACATTTCCAAGAAGATTATGAAAATCCCAAAGGATGAACAAGGTGATATGCAAAATGTGCCAGTAAGGATGTCCAAAAAAGTGTACAAGGAGATGGTCAAGGAAATGGACATAATTGTATCGCAGGAGGAGCCATCTCAACAACGACGTGCTTCAAATGTATGAAATCATTGATTTTTTGGACTGTTTACATCTCATTAATTAATTCAACATTAAATATTAATTTTGAATTATTTGTTGCAGAAAAGAAAACAAAATGGAGTCCATTTAGCACACAAGACAGGATGACAAGGAAAATAAAGGTTGATAGCAAAGTTTGTGAGTATTTGTGATTTCCTTATAACAAATTAATATTTCATAGTGGTTTTGATCTTTATATTTAATTTTTTTCCTTTTCACTAGCTATTCTTGGATGTCTTGAAACATGTGTTAACGTATAAAGATGAGCCATTGGAATAATTGATTGACATTGGGTTAAGCAAGGGTTGTGAGTATATGTTGGCATTTCAAAAATTATATGTGGATTTGTAAGTATCTATGTTGTTTTACTTCTCTCATTTTATAATTGATAAAACAACAAAAATCGTTTAAATTAAATCTATGATTTGTGACAGGGTATAAAACTTATAGGAAACAAAGTATGGAGTGGGGCCAACATAAGACTTGTTGATAGAAGGCATGGAATTTGGTTTTGAAAGAATGTGTATCATTCATGACTCAATTCTTTCAATGGTAAGTCACATTTCAATTTACATTCATGTATATTATCTAATTTATTTTTCATTATTCTCAGCAATGGAGATACACTCAGTACACTTTATTTTTATGTTTGCAGATGGAAGCTAAAGAAGAGGAAAACACTTGAGCCAATAAAAAAAACATTCAGCCAAATAACCCAACTGATCCAAGTGGCTCGAGCACTAATAACAGTTCCCACGAAGAATGATGATCCATATTTATTTTTGATGTTAATGCAAGCTGTTGCATATTTTGAAATAATTGTCTATAAAAACCAGACATTTTGTATAATATACTGGGCATAGTGTCTGAATTGAAAGACAACAGGTTACCAATAAGTGTAACAATTACATCCATGTTGACATTTTGATTATTGTTGTTTCTATGTTGCCCTATTTTGTATGACAAATGCCCTCTTATTTATATCTAATAAAATAAATATTTTTATTGTATTGCACTCTCCAATGTTATAGTCAAATGTTACATGTGAAATGGTACACTTGGTAATTAAATGTATCGATGATTAAATATTACAATAGATGCCAACATCTATGATATAAGAAATTAATCCAAACAAATGCAATAATTAAAATTGAATTGAATAGTACTGTAAAAAATATTTCAAATTCTAATGAATAGTGAAATTAAAAAAAATAAAAATATAATATAGATATTTCACTGCAATGTCAGTAGTCACTGTTCAAAGAATCATCTGCGGTATTTTTGGTACTTTATGTCGCACCAGTGCATTTATATAAATGACATGCGCAGTACTCCAATGTAAATTAAATGCATTGTTAAATTTAAAAAATAAAAAATGGCAACATTTCAGTCGCATTTACCAGTATGTTTTTGTTTGATAATCACACCGGTGCTTTTTAATTATTTATATGCAGCGGTATTTTTTAGTTTTTTTACATACTAGTGCTTCAGCTTATACTTAAGCACATCGGTGCATTGGCATTGTTTAAATGCACCGATCCATTTTAATTGTTTATATGCACCGATGCTTATTATCCTGAAATGCACTTGGGCATTGTTATAAATAGACATCACCACTAAAGTTTAAAATATTAAAAATTTCTAGTGCATATGACATAAAATATCGCATCGGTGCATTTATGTTGTACGTAAGCAGTAGTGCACATAATCTATATGTAAGCACCAATGTGGCATTAAAATTTTATTCTTTCTGGTGTTCAATCTATTTGAGTGCACTGGTGCAGATTATTTATATCATACAACACTGGTGCGTTTTATTAAGATGCACACCGATGCGATTGTTTTCAATAAAGCGCACTAGTAAAAACCATCCACTAGAACCTATGGCCACCGATTTTTTTCTAGTTATAGAATATATCCGTAATAACCTCCTTTAAAACATCCACTACCATTGGAGGAGGTTGTAGCAGAGGTTTTTTTGACAATTTTTTCCAATCTTGTAACGCTAAAAACCTTTGCTATGACCTCCGCTACACAGTTTTTCCTTGTTTTGATACGATGGAATCAACATGTTGGTGGGGGAAAGGAGAGTTGCCCCCAACATGGATGCATTTGAGTCAAAATCAAGCTATTTTTATTATTGAGGTCATGTTCGTAGATGATATTAGTGTCGGTCTTTAATTATATTAATAATCAGGTGTTGGCTATTGGTCTTGATCACATCAATTCCATCACTACTTCTAGATTTGTAGCAGAAATTAAACCTTGTTTCAAAGAAGTTTTTAAGTAGAAAATTGCCCGAGTTTCAAGAAAAAGTTTTAGCAGAGATGATGATGAGGTGACAGAGTTTGGATCTTTGTACATTTGGACCAGAGGATTGTGGAAAGATTGTGGATGAGCAGATTTGTTGCTTATTTACATATTGTTAGTTTATATAGAGATGAAGAGGATGTGCCACCCATGCTCCCAAAGGAACGTAGCATAGAGAGGTGGGGACAAAGATGTAAGAGAGTGTTGCAAAGAGGGTGCAACGAAGGAGAGAAAGAGAGGCGCTAGAAGGGAGTGCCTAGTAGGAGCAGGAGTTAGAAGATTTGCAGATCAACATACATGCAAGAGAGTTTGCAGCAGAGATTGAGGAGTTGCAACGGGTTTGAAGAGATGGTTTGTCATGTTTATTCTAGATGTACTTGTCTCGAGGACAAGACAAAGAGTTGTGTTGGGGGCCTGTTGGTACCCAACTTGGGTGTTGCAACTGTTTATGTATTTTTAAAATAATCAATGCAATAATGACTCAATGTATGATGCACGAGTAACTAATGACTCGCTTAAAGTACTTTAGAGATTAGGTAAATAAAGTGTTACAATTGTAACTGCCTTGAGGTTGTTTATAATGTTGTTTGATGGAGATAAGGGAGTCATATTTTGAGATTATGTTGTGTTGTATTGAGGGCTTAGGATTGAGGGATGAGTTAGGGTTTGAGAGTTTTTCCTTCTTTCGTTTTGGAAATGAAAGATTTGTACAGTTTGATCTTTTATGAATAATGAATCCAGATTCAACTACATGTTTATTTTGCATATGAATAATATTTACTCTTATGAAGTTGAAAATGGCAAAAAAAAAAAGGATGTTTTCCAATTGCCAAGCCTTAAAAAAAACATGTTTTAAATTTACATAGAATAAATGTGAGTAGATCAATATGCATCATGTAGTGAATCCATCAAACTTACTCTTCATATACATGTTTAAGATGGTATAGAAATATAATCTTTTTGTTAAATGTTAAAAAACAAATTCTAATTTTTTTTTATTGAGTATGTTTAAAATTGATTATAGAGTAAAGACTTAAAACTACTTTTAATTGACCTATAACAACCTAGTTGTGATATGTTTTGTTATCCTTAAAAAATATTTAAAAACCTATTTAATGACACTTGAGATAAAATAATTCAACAATTAATAATGAATTTTGTATTAAAAACTCTACATTAATTGTAAGAAAAATTATTGAAATGTGATGACTTATATAACCATTATTATTTACTAATTGAGCTTTGTTATTTATTATCTCATACTTAAATGTGACGACTTATATAACTATTATTATTTATTTATTGAGCTTTGTTATTTATTATCTCATACTTAATATTTATGCTTGATATTTGATTTTAATAATTTTGTATGTGATGTATATGAATATTTTGTGCATACATATTGTGTAGAATAAACAAAGAAAGAGCATGTCCACTACGATAAGGACGTTTTAATTATCGGTTTTAATTATCGGTTTTAATTATTGGACGTTTTTATTTTTTATTTTTTTATGTGATATATATGAATATTTTGTGCATAAGTATTGTATAGAAGAAATAAAGAAAGAGTATAGGGTGGTTGGTTGGTGGGGTTAGATGGATTTCATTTCATCTACCGAGATTTAATTCCGTAAAGTCACAGATAAGGGCAGTGATTTAACTGCTAAAGTCCATATAGGTATACATATCCTACCCTCATGATTTAAACTTGTAACTTCCTAGGTGAAAAGTCATGCTCTTATATGCTCTTAACAGTTAGACCCACTCAAGCTGTACACCACTTACACATGCTTTTACTTTATAGACCAATTATACTTATACCATATTCAATATTGAACTTACGCCCAGATTACAGCTGTACCCTATTCAATATTGAAACTTGAAAGGTCTGTATTCAAGAATAAATATCGAATATTACCAGAATTCAAGCATATCCAATGATCAAATGAGGAAACTTTAAGGTCTGTCTTCAAGGATATCGAATTTTACCAGAATTTAACCATACACAATGATTAAATAAGCGCATGCTAAAATGTAAGGGTTTATATTCTAGAATCTTGGCATATAAAATGATCTAACAACATAATACAACGATTTTTATTGCTGGTTATTATAATTATGAAGCTTAGAGCCCCTAATATATGAAGCGCAGTACCCCCATCTTTTAATCTATATGAAGCCCAAGCTCAGCGCTCCTATATTTTCAAGAGTTTACGCACGTCCTGCACCACACGCTTCACCAGCACTGCTTCATATCTGCACACGCACACAATGTCAAACACAGGCAAACAAACACAGACAGAGTTTTGAAACAATAATTTATCAGACTATGAAAAATAGGAAGCGTTTTGAGTAATGAGTAACTCCGACCGATCCTTAAGCTAGGAGAGCAACCCCGACTGGTTTCGATCCTTGAGCTAATAGAGGAACCCTAATGGTTTTGATCAGCTAGAATGATCCTAGCTCGAGGATCGAAACCCGTCGTTACTGCTCATTACTCAAAACGCAGTTTCCTGTTTTTCTTACTTTGCCACTGCGTAAAATGAATTCTTTAATTTATCAGAAACCAATCTGAGAGATGTACGCACCCGTTTGTGTCGTCCAAGGACCAGCCAGCTAGAGAAGACATTGTGAACAGGGCAGCCTTCCATTCATCATGTTCCTTTCGACTCTGATAGTGTTGGAATGCTTGGCAAAATTGGCTTTCAGATCGCTCTGGGTGACGTACATGCGAAGGAGCAACTTTGTAAAACAAAGGAACGGCCATCCCGTGCTTCTGTCGCGCAATAAGCAAGCATTCGTTGAGGCACCACCGAGAGTTTGCATAATCCGGAGAGAAAATTGGAATCCTGATTCGCCTGAACTCAATAGCATGCTCTATGGTTCTGCTGATATTCTTTCCCTTGTTGAGTTGATGAGCATCCAGGAAGACATGGATCCCTGCGCTGGTCAGGGCGTTGTAGAGATGATCAACAAAACCCTTTCTAACATCCGGCCCTCTGAAACTCAAAAACACGTCGTATCTCCATGGTGTTGGAGAAGAAACGGACTTTAGTGGAATTGTGACATAACAAATTATCCAAGTTACAGCAACCAGCAGAGTCGGAAACAACATCATAAACATAAATGTCAGGCGAGTCTGGAAAGGTCTGGGCATTCTTCCTAACTGGTTATTCTAATCGTGACTTTGTGCTTGACCAACTTTGCACCTGACTCCTCTGATTCGATCTCGCCGTGAATGGATACTTCAACCCCACAGCTTTTATCTTGCAACACGACCAAGTTTTGTCAGTAGCCTTCAATCCCATAACTTTTATCTTGGGGCATCTATACGCCTTCAATCCGACAACTTTTATCTTGGGGCATCTATACGCCTTCAATCCGACAACTTTTATGTTGCAGGACCTATACACCTTCCATCCGATAACTTTTGCACTACTAATTATCTAGAATTGCAAAAAAGTTAAATTAGAATTTTTTGAAGACTACCCTAATTTAACTTTTGCAACAAAAGTTAAATTAGGGTTGCAAAAGTTAAATTGGGGTAGTCTTCAAAAAATTCTAATTTAACCTTTTTTTTTGAAAAAGTTAAATTAGAGTAGTATTCAAAACCATAAATGAGCAGTATTCAAACCATAAATTCTAATTTAACTTTTTTGCGAGAATCTGTAAGTTAAATTAGAGTAGTATTCAAAACCATAAATTCAATTAGAGTAGTATTCAAAACCATAAATTCTAATTTAACTTTTTTGCGAGAATCTGTAAGTTAAATTAGAGTAGTATTCAAAACCATAAATTAGAGAATTTATGGTTTTGAATACTACTCTAATTTATGGTTTTGAATACTACTCTAATTTAACTTACAGATTCTCGCAAAAAAGTTAAATTAGAATTTATGGTTTTGAATACTACTTTAATTTAACTTACAGATTCTCTAGAATACTACTCTAATTTAACTTTTTCCAAAAAAAAGTTAAATTAGAATTTATTTGTAAGTTAAATTAGAATAATATTCAAAACAATTATTATAACTTTTGCAAAAAAGTTAAATTAAAGTAATATTTTAGAGAATTTGTAGTGCAAAAGTTAATGGAGTGGAGAATTCACTTTCTTAACTATTTCTGTTTTAATAAAGTAAATGTGAGATGTATTTACTATTTCGTATATTAATAGTAAGTTATATTTTTCTGTGAAAAAAATATTCAATTCTACACCTTCAATCCAATAACTTTCAATTTACAAATTCTATACCATTTACAAATTCTATACAATTTCAATTTCTTAATTATTTCTGCTTTAATAAAATATGAATGGGCAACTCGAATTAAATTCAATTAATATTTATTTTTAAACTATAATTAAACTATTAAAATTACAAGAAATAATTATTTCTACTTTAATAAAATAGGATTGAGCAATTCCAATTAAATTCAATTAATATCTATTTTTAAACTATAATTAAACTATTAAAATTATAAGAAATATGAACCGATGGAGGTAGCTAGGGTTGGTTCGAGTGTTTTGTGCTTGGCACAGTTCTGGCAGATCTCGTACCATGTTTTTTGGTCATGTTCTCTCTGCTAGACTATCTGGTGGTATGCCCTTATGGGCTTATACCCTTTTCTGTTTTGGTTGTTCTCTTATCTGGTTTTTTGGCGGTTCTTTGAGTTTCTTCCTTACTAGGGTAAGGCGGTGGGTTCTGTCCTTTGTGTTAGTGGGATCCAGTTGTCAGCGAGTACACTTGCTGTGACGGACAGGTGTTCGTTTCCTGGTCTTGGTACTTATGGCTTCTTCGGATATCCATTGTGGTCCCTTACCATTCTCACCTGTCGACTCTCGTTGTGATGTTCTGGTGTCGGAGGAACGACGTTCGCAGGGGTTTAGAAACCCTAACCTCTCTCATGATAGGGCTAGAGTGAGACATAGGCTGAAAGCATACAAGGCTAGGTCCTCTCTCGCTCGTTATGTTATTGCAGAAGATTCAAACCTAGATAGGGTTGCTATGCTTGCAGAACGTGCGCTTGCTCGGCGTCTGGAATTTACTTCAGGTTCAAAAGAAGAGATACTGGAGTGGGTTAGGGTTAATTGGATGACGGGTTCAGACTTGGCTCTGAGAGTTAATTTACTGTTGAATCGCTGGATTCTTTTCGTGTTTCCGGATGCTGCTATGTTGTCTAGGGTTTTGGAGGGCACCTGTCTTTTCAAGACGAGGTCTTTGATTATGAAGCGGTGGCACTTGGCATTTGACCCTCTCACTGAGAAGCAGAGGTTTCGGCATCTTTGGATGTTGATACCTGGCTTTCCGATAGAACTTTGGACAGAGGAGATTATCGTCGGCTTGGCAAATTCAGTAGGTCATTTTATCCATTTAGACAGAAAGTCGTTGTTTGGTATGGATAGAAGATATGCAAAGGTCATGGTTGAAATTGATGTGGATGCGGGGCTCCCGACAGAAATTGAGGTTGTTTGGGGTCGACAAAGCTGGAAACAACGGCTTGATTTCTTCAGGATTCCTTTTCGTTGTTTTGCATGTAAGGAAGTTGGGCACATTTTGGCAAAATGTCCTCATATTTTGAAGACTGGGTCTGCTTCGACTAATGTTTTGGATGAGTGCACTCCATCGTTTGGTCCTAGTAAGTCTGTTCCTGCCCCTGATATTGTATATTCTGAAGTTTTGAAGGAGGATATTGCTTTATTGGAGGTTACTGAGAAAGATTTAGATGCACGCATTGCTTCTGGGGATGTTGTTCTGCGACATGGTATCAATGTGTCCTCTGTTGATAATCGGCCTTCGTCTGGGGTTCCGTTGAAACCTTCTGTTGTCAGAAATCTTTCAACTGATTTAGCTTTGGCTGGGGATGGGGTTGTTGAGGTTGTGGCCAACTCTGGGTCTTTTGGTGTTGACGTGGAGGCACAGGGTTCTTTTTTGCCTTTGTCTGCTCCTTCTAAGGATTGTGAGCCCGTGAATGTTGAGAAATTGGTGTCTTCTTTGCTTCCTTCCAATGAGTTGGGGAACTGTGGTAATATTGACCTAAAAATTGATGGGGTTTTAAAATCTCTCTCGCCGGTTCCTTCTTTCTCCAAAACTCCACCGGTTGGCTCTGGGGCCCTTCCGATCCATTTTGTAAAATTTCAGAATGTCACTATTCGGCGGGGAAAAAAGAAAAAAGAGGGGAGTCAATTTTCTGGAGATGGAGGTTCTAGCTACACTAGATTCACTGGAAATCAGCTATCCGGGGATCCTTTCCCCTTAGATGAGGGTCTTAGAGCAAAGATACCCTATGTTATTGGTTCTTAATGTCTATTTTATCCTTGAATATTCGGGGGTTGGTGAAGGTTGTCAGGGCAAAGGCCTTCTCTAAACTTTGTACTGCTATTTGTCCTGGTGTAGTTCTTCTTCAGGAAACTATGTGTTTGAGCTCGGTTGCGGTTTCAAAGTTGGGCGATCTACTTCCTAGATGGGAAGTTGTGGCTAGCTGTTCTTCTGGCCTTTCGGGGGGTCTGGTTATGGCCTGGGACCCTTCGCTTTTTGCTTTTAAAGTTTTTTCCACTCCATGGGGTCTGTTGATGAAAGGATTGTGTTTAGGGTTAAACTTACAGATTAACATCCTTAATTGTTATGCACCATATGATGGTCGGAAGAATTTTTGGGATGCTTTGGCTGCTTCGGGGGTTCTTAATTTATCTCATTTGGTGATTGCCGGTGACTTGAATTTTACCAAATCGGCTTCTGAGATTTGGGGTTCGGGTGCTAGAATGGACCCGTTGGCAGATTATTTTTTGGACCTTCTAGGTCGTTTTGACCTGGTGAATTTATCTCCAGTTAAAATTATTCCAACCTAGACGAATGGCAGGCAGGGCAGTGCAGGGGTTCACAAGCGTTTAGACCGTTTTTTGGTAAAATCTTCTTTTTTTAAGTATCTTTTAGCAGTCTCGATCTTGGGTTCATGACGCGAAATTCTCTGACCATTGGCCTATAGTGCTTCAATTTAAAGAATTTAGTCAAAAATTTTGCTACCCGTTCAAGTTTAATTGTTCGTGGTTGTTGGAAAAGGATTTTTGTGATATGGTTAAATCTTCCTGGTTAAACTTTGAAGTTGAGAATTTGAACCCTGTGGATTACTTCTGTCATAAATTGTTGAAGCTCAAGGAGATTATTATCAAATGGATTAAGGAGAGAAAAAAGTCGGATGCGGCTGAACTAAAGCATTTGGAATCTAGTATACAATTTGCGTTTTTGCAAAATTTGGATGGTTCATTAAATCAGGATGATTTTGAACTATTGAAGATTTATGAGAAAAAGAAGGAGGACATCCTTTTGATGGAAGAACGAGAGTGGAGATTGAAGAGCAGAGTGGTGTGGATTAATCATGGGGACAGGAATACAAAATTTTTCCATGCTTTTGCATCTGCAAGGAGGAACTCGAAATTGATTTGGGATATAAATGATGAAAATGGTGATACACTAAAGGGTTTGGAATCTTTAAGTTCTGAAGCTATGAGGTATTTTGGTAGTGTTTATAAGGAGGAAGGAGGATGTGATCTATTGGAACAGATCAGATTGGCCAAAATTTATCCCAGATGTAATGATGGTAATGATGTTGAAGCTTTGGGAAAGGAGGTTTCATTAGAAGAAATTGAGCATACCTTAAAATCTTTTGCCAGGGGCAAAAGTCCTAGGCCAGATGGTTGGCCTATGGAATTTTATGTGCACTTCTTTGATTTTATGGGTAAGGACATTCAGAGGCTTGTGGAATTTACAAGGGTACATGGGTTCATTTCTGGTGCTTTAAATTCCTCTTTTATTACCTTAATTCCTAAAAGTAACAAACCTGTTACTTTTGGGGAGTATCGGCCTATTGCACTCTGTAATCTTATTTACAAACTTGTGTCAAAAATTATTGCACAAAGATTGAAGGATGTTTTATCTTATGCCATTTCTCCTGAACAATTTGGTTTCTTGAAGGATAGACAAATACATGATTCGATTGGTCTTACACAAGAGATGCTACACCCTATTAAATCTAAGCAGTTGAAGGCTTTGATTTTAAAAATGGATTTAGAAAAAGCCTACGATCGTGTTAATTGGTATTTTCTCTGGTTGATACTGACCCAAATTGGTACTCCTCCTCTGGTTATTAATTGGATTATGGCGTGTGTGTCCACGCTCTGCATTTCTGTTTTGGTTAATGGCAATCCCACTTCTTTCTTTCAGTGCACCAGGGGTAATCTGATAAGGTTGTCCGATGTCTCCACTGTTATTTCTGTTGATTATGGATGGTCTCAGTAGACTTGTAAATCAAGCAAAAGAGTGGGGTTTGATAAAAGGTATTAATATGGGCACAGGTTGCTTTCTTACTCATCTTCTTTTTGTAGATGATGTCCTTTTAGCTGGCATTGATTCAGTTTCTGAATGGAAGGTGTTCTCCAACATCATTAATTTCTTCTACAAGGTTTTCGGTATGAAGGTCAGTATTTCAAATTCATGTTTTTATCAGCACAATGTGGAGGAAGGTAGAAGGGATGATATTTCTTCAATTTTTCCTTATAAGTGTAATGATCTGGTTGATGGACTTAAATATTTAGGTTTTATGTTAAAACCTAATTCATATAAAGCTAATGATTGGCGGTGGATTGTTAGTAAGTTTGAAAGAAGGATAGACCATTGGTCTTATCGATTACTTTCAGCTGGAGGTAGGCTTGTTTTGGTTAAAGCTGTATTATCTAGCATTTCGGTTGTTTGGTTATCTCTTCTAGAGGTACCAGTTTACATTATTAATAGGCTTAGAAGACTTATTTTTAATTTTCTATGGGCTGGAAATCATGTTGGCTCAAACTTGGTGATGGTAAAATGGAAGACTCTAGCTCGGCCGGAGAGTTGTGGTGGGTGGGGTATCAAAGATTTATTCTTTTTCAGCAAAGCTCTTAGGTTGAAGAGCTTTTGGCGTGGCTTGTTCAGCAATTCACTGTGGTCAAAGGTTCTCCATATAAAATATATTAAATCTGATTTAATCAGCTGGCTACGAAAGCCCAAGAAGATCTCTGGTTCCTTGTTGCCAGTATGGAGACGTTTTCTTAAAGTTTTTGATTGGATAGCATATTATTTATGTTGGCAGATTGGTAATGGTTGCAGCTCTTTGATAGGCGTGGATCCGGTGCTTGGAATGGAGGATAATTATCGGCTGTCAAATAATTTGGTTTCCTGGTTAAATATGTTGGGTTTTAAAACTTATCAAGACATTTTTGATTTGGATATGTTTCAACGTTCTGGTATTGGATGGTTGTGTAATATAGATAGGCTGATTCCTGAACATGCACGTGAATGGGAACTATTTATCCGGGCTCTTAGAACTTCTGGTATCACTCTATTGGGGTCCCCTGACAAGATTATTTGGGTTGGTAACCCAAAAGAGGGTATTGTCACTGCAAAATTTGCGTATAATAGGATTATCCAGAGTCAGTGTATTTATCCTAAACACTGGTGGTATTCTAAAATATGGAAGTGGTCTTTTCCTTTGAAGATTAAGTGTTTCCTTTGGCATGCGCTCAACGGCAGTTTGAAGACTTGGGAAAATTTACAAAAGCGTGGATGGAATGGCCCCAGCTGGTGTTGCTTGTGTAATTAATCCTTGGAAACTACAAATCATCTATTGGTAAAGTGTTCCTTCTTTCAAAAAATTTGGACACTATGATGTATGGACCTCAATGCATAGTTAGTATGGGATGATTTGGAATTTGGCAATGTGTTAGCTCTCCAGGAAACTACCTAGGGTTATAAGCTAGGTATGCCTGGTAACTTAAGAATTCAATGTTTTTTGTAATGGGTGGATCAATGGGATGACTCAATCCGAGTATAGCATTCAGACATTCATCATGGTAAACAAATAAAACAGTGCTCTCAAGAATTGATTAATCAGCAAATACTTTGAAAAATGGATGAAGAAAAGGAATGTGACCAAACCAGTACAGAGTAGGGCTCGAGAGACATTCAAGAAACTAACATCAAGCTATGAGCTAAACAATGGAAAGAGACCATTCAAAGCTAGATAACATAGATAATAGTGAAAGGAAGATGGAAAGCTGATACCAAAGCTGAAAGAAACCTGTGATCTGTATTAGCATAAGAAAACTGAGTACAATAGCAGACTACTGCATCCAAAATCGAACCCCTTTGTTCTCCAAATGACTTTGGCTTTATAGCCTTACAAGATCAAATCTAGATCCATGAAAAATGGATCAGATTTGCCCAAAAATAGTCAAACCAACAAGTGTAGGATGAGATCCTATAAAAATGGATCTGGAATGCTAATAATGGAAAATCAAATCAAAATAGGAAAAGATCATATCCAATGAGTCAAACTCTATCTTGAAAGCCCTGATATCCTCCAATCTCTTTGACAGGTGTAGAAAGCCTTCCAAGGCTGATGAATCATCATGAGAAATTCGAATTTGCCTCCTTTGGCAAAAATACAATATTTCTGCTCATTAACTAGTTCACCATTTTCACTTTTCAACCTTCTTAACCATCAAATACATCAAGATAAACTCTTAAACCTGATGTATTTAATTATTATACATCATTAGAAACCAACTTCGAGAGATTTGGTTGAGAAAAAGTCAAATCTGGGCAAAAATAGAAAAAACTGCCAAAAACAGGCTTTCGGCAGCTAACAATTCTGCTGATTTCGTGCCTTAGCCGCCGGAAGTCAGACCTTTCGGCAGCTAATGAGCTCTGTGGGGATCGCCTAAGCTGCCGAAAGCTGTAACTGTTTCAAAAATTTAAAACCCAAAATGCTGCTTTCTGCTGATTTCGTGCCTTAGCCGCCGGAAGTCAGACCTTTCGGCAGCTAATGAGCTCTGTGGGGCTCGCCTAAGCTGTCGAAACCTGTAGGATTCCTGAAAAAATTGCCGTTGGAAAAAATCGATTTTCTCAACCGTCCGATGTCCGTTTTGCATGTTCGAATAGTCGATTTTGATCTACAGATCATAAGCTATCCATTGGTGCTTCCAGATCTGAATTTGGAGTTCGGGAAGGCCGTCAAAATTGCCCCGCAAGATCACGCGATTTCAGCAAAAATATTCCTCCAATTTCCATTCACTGCTCTGTGCAATAATTATTTTTTGCCAATTCCTTGACGATTCTGCTGCTTTTAGTCCTTTAGCTTTACTGGTCGTTGTAATATAGCTGGTAGTATTTTTCCAGAGCACAATCTTTTTTTAAATTTACACATGGAAACATTTTCGGCAACTAAAATCATTCTGGCAAACCAAATTAGCTGATGAAACTGAGATTTTGAATTTTGAAGGCCATGACTTATAGAAATAAAGATTTTTACCCATTCTGTCATCCAAAATGACGGTGGTCAATTTGGGAGATAACATATGGCTCCTACTCGGGGATGGAATCCTCCCAGTGAGGTTCCGAAGAATCCCAGAACCAAGTAGTTCCAGTAGCCTTAGTATTGGGCATGGAGTCATCAAGCCATCAGCACTGATCCCTCTGCAACCTGTATCTTCAATGCAGCCTGTTCTGCTTATTCAATAACAAATGAAAAATGATCTACGTGCTCATAGGAAGAGCTTATTCATCTATCTACCCCTACACTAACCAGTAGAGGTAGATCATCAAGTAAAAGAACACTTCCAACACAGCCATGCAAGAAATTTATTTGCTGACAGAATTCTTAATCTTGATCCCAAAAATGAAAGAATACGTAGCCAACAGAGATGTGTTCTGGAAAAATGATAGAAACAGCTTTCATCTGATAAGAATATCTTGATCTTTATACTGCTAAATGATTCCAGAAAATCGGCAATAGGATCAATAAAATAGTAATGGAATACCTCTTCAAGCTTCTGTTCTGACTGTAAATGAAAATGATGTGGCTGGCTGTCCTCCTTGGTCTCAGTGATGTGTATAAACTGCTCAAGATCTGCTGGAGAAGGCTGCTCAAAATCTGCTGGAGAAAAATATCCAATAAACTGCTGATATGGACTGCTTAGTTCCTCGCCACCATCATTCTCTTCATAAATGCTGAAATCTGCCTTTGTCTGCAAGTCTGGAAGATGTGGGCTGTCCTCAACATATGCTGCTACAACATCAACACATCCGGGATCATGGTTTACCTGTTCTAGCTGAAGATTAGACAGCCCTTGCAAATCTGGACATGGTAGGATGTCCTCCTCCATCTCTGTAGATCTGAAACTGTCACTTGCTGATATAAAAATCTGCTCTTCACTTTTCAAATTTTCAATAGGAACAATCTTATCTTCATGACAACATAAGTTGGGAGATGCATTTGATGCAATAACAAAAGCATCACTATGGCTATCATGATGTGGATAAACGATCTCTTGATCATAATGAAGAGTATTTTCTACAGCAGCATAATCTTCATGAATGTCTACTTTTGAAAGATTAAACTCATGACAACACTCAGGAAAAAGAAGATCAGCTGGAAATATTCCTTCACAAAACACATGGAAGGCATCATGAAAATCAGCCAATGAGCTGATACTAGCATTAGGCAAAGATCGATACCAATCACGGGCAATCCCTTTTAATGAAACACAGAAGAGCCGGATCTGAACATCCTCATGCACTACCTGCAACCGATGCATGTAGTCATGAAAGTCCAGCAAATGCTCAGCTGGCACTTCCCCCTCTTCTCCTCGAAATCTAGGAAGACTGTTCTCCCATTCATCTCTAGCAGGCACTTGATTAGGAAAACCAGCAATTCTTGAAAAATCACAGAACGCATACCTCTTGGCTAAGATTCTGTTCATGTCATACCAGTGGAATCACCAACAGAATTCTGAACAATGGAGTCGCCACTGAGTTCATCCTTCATGGAGTCGCCAGATAGAAGATTTATAACCAGTGAAGTGTCTGATCCTTGTCTATCATCAAGGACCAGATCTGTGTCGTTCTCCCAGGAAGATCAGCTTCTCACCTCGCTCCCCGGCAGCGGCGCCAATTTGTTACCTCTCCAGGAAACTACCTAGGGTTATAAGCTAGGTATGCCTGGTAACTTAAGAATTCAATGTTTTTTGTAATGGGTGGATCAATGGGATGACTCAATCCGAGTATAGCATTCAGACATTCATCATGGTAAACAAATAAAACAGTGCTCTCAAGAATTGATTAATCAGCAAATACTTTGAAAAATGGATGAAGAAAAGGAATGTGACCAAACCAGTACAGAGTAGGGCTCGAGAGACATTCAAGAAACTAACATCAAGCTATGAGCTAAACAATGGAAAGAGACCATTCAAAGCTAGATAACATAGATAATAGTGAAAGGAAGATGGAAAGCTGATACCAAAGCTGAAAGAAACCTGTGATCTGTATTAGCATAAGAAAACTGAGTACAATAGCAGACTACTGCATCCAAAATCGAACCCCTTTGTTCTCCAAATGACTTTGGCTTTATAGCCTTACAAGATCAAATCTAGATCCATGAAAAATGGATCAGATTTGCCCAAAAATAGTCAAACCAACAAGTGTAGGATGAGATCCTATAAAAATGGATCTGGAATGCTAATAATGGAAAATCAAATCAAAATAGGAAAAGATCATATCCAATGAGTCAAACTCTATCTTGAAAGCCCTGATATCCTCCAATCTCTTTGACAGGTGTAGAAAGCCTTCCAAGGCTGATGAATCATCATGAGAAATTCGAATTTGCCTCCTTTGGCAAAAATACAATATTTCTGCTCATTAACTAGTTCACCATTTTCACTTTTCAACCTTCTTAACCATCAAATACATCAAGATAAACTCTTAAACCTGATGTATTTAATTATTATACATCATTAGAAACCAACTTCGAGAGATTTGGTTGAGAAAAAGTCAAATCTGGGCAAAAATAGAAAAAACTGCCAAAAACAGGCTTTCGGCAGCTAACAATTCTGCTGATTTCGTGCCTTAGCCGCCGGAAGTCAGACCTTTCGGCAGCTAATGAGCTCTGTGGGGCTCGCCTAAGCTGCCGAAAGCTGTAACTGTTTCAAAAATTTAAAACCCAAAATGCTGCTTTCTGCTGATTTCGTGCCTTAGCCGCCGGAAGTCAGACCTTTCGGCAGCTAATGAGCTCTGTGGGGCTCGCCTAAGCTGCCGAAACCTGTAGGATTCCTGAAAAAATTGCCTTTGGAAAAAATCGATTTTCTCAACCGTCCGATGTCCGTTTTGCATGTTCGAATAGTCGATTTTGATCTACAGATCATAAGCTATCCATCGGTGCTTCCAGATCTGAATTTGGAGTTCGGGAAGGCCATCAAAATTGCCCCGCAAGATCACGCGATTTCAGCAAAAATATTCCTCCAATTTCCATTCACTGCTCTGTGCAATAATTATTTTTTGCCAATTCCTTGACGATTCTGCTGCTTTTAGTCCTTTAGCTTTACTGGTCGTTGTAATATAGCTGGTAGTATTTTTCCAGAGCACAATCGTTTTTTAAATTTACACATGGAAACATTTTCGGCAACTAAAATCATTCTGGCAAACCAAATTAGCTGATGAAACTGAGATTTTGAATTTTGAAGGCCATGACTTATAGAAATAAAGATTTTTACCCATTCCGTCATCCAAAATGACGGTGGTCAATTTGGGAGATAACATATGGCTCCTACTCGGGGATGGAATCCTCCCAGTGAGGTTCCGAAGAATCCCAGAACCAAGTAGTTCCAGTAGCCTTAGTATTGCGCATGGAGTCATCAAGCCATCAGCACTGATCCCTCTGCAACCTGTATCTTCCATGCAGCCTGTTCTGCTTATTCAATAACAAATGAAAAATGATCTACGTGCTCATAGGAAGAGCTTATTCATCTACCTACCCCTACACTAACCAGTAGAGGTAGATCATCAAGTAAAAGAACACTTCCAACACAGCCATGTAAGAAATTTATTTGCTGACAGAATTCTCAATCTTGATCCCAAAAATGAAAGAATACGTAGCCAACAGAGATGAGTTCTGGAAAAATGATAGAAACAGCTTTCATCTGATAAGAATATCTTGATCTTTATACTGCTAAATGATTCCAGAAAATCGGCAATAGGATCAATAAAATAGTAATGGAATACCTCTTCAAGCTTCTGTTCTGACTGTAAATGAAAATGATGTGGCTGGCTGTCCTCCTTGGTCTCAATGATGTGTATAAACTGCTCAAGATCTGCTGGAGAAGGTTGCTCAAAATCTGCTAGAGAAAAATATCCAATAAACTGCTGATATGGACTGCTTAGTTCCTCGCCACCATCATTCTCTTCATAAATGCTGAAATCTGCCTTTGTCTGCAAGTCTGGAAGATGTGGGCTGTCCTCAACATATGCTACTACAACATCAACACATCCGGGATCATGGTTTACCTGTTCTAGCTGAAGATTAGACAGCCCTTGCAAATCTGGACATGGTAGGATGTCCTCCTCCATCTCTGTAGATCTGAAACTGTCACTTGCTGATATAAAAATCTGCTCTTCACTTTTCAAATTTTCAATAGGAACAATCTTATCTTCATGACAACATAAGTTGGGAGATGCATTTGATGCAATAACAAAAGCATCACTATGGCTATCATGATGTGGATAAACGATCTCTTGATCATAATGAAGAGTATTTTCTACAGCAGCATAATCTTCATGAATGTCTACTTTCGAAAGATTAAACTCATGACAACACTCAGGAAAAAGAAGATCAGCTGGAAATATTCCTTCACAAAACACATGGAAGGCATCATGAAAATCAGCCAATGAGCTGATACTAGCATTAGGCAAAGATCGATACCAATCACGGGCAATCCCTTTTAATGAAACACAGAAGAGCCGGATCTGAACATCCTCATGCACTACCTGCAACCGATGCATGTAGTCATGAAAGTCCAGCAAATGCTCAGCTGGCACTTCCCCCTCTTCTCCTCGAAATCTAGGAAGACTGTTCTCCCATTCATCTCTAGCAGGCACTTGATTAGGAAAACCAGCAATTCTTGAAAAATCACAGAACGCATACCTCTTGGCTAAGATTCTGTTCATGTCATACCAGTGGAATCACCAACAGAATTCTGAACAATGGAGTCGCCACTGAGTTCATCCTTCATGGAGTCGCCAGATAGAAGATTTATAACCAGTGAAGTGTCTGATCCTTGTCTATCATCAAGGACCAGATATGTGTCGTTCTCCCAGGAAGATCAGCTTCTCACCTCGCTCCCGGGCAGTGGCGCCAATTTGTTAGCTCTCCAGGAAACTACCTAGGGTTATAAGCTAGGTATGCCTGGTAACTTAAGAATTCAATGTTTTTTGTAATGGGTGGATCAATGGGATGACTCAATCCGAGTATAGCATTCAGACATTCATCATGGTAAACAAATAAAACAGTGCTCTCAAGAATTGATTAATCAGCAAATACTTTGAAAAATGGATGAAGAAAAGGAATGTGACCAAACCAGTACAGAGTAGGGCTCGAGAGACATTCAAGAAACTAACATCAAGCTATGAGCTAAACAATGGAAAGAGACCATTCAAAGCTAGATAACATAGATAATAGTGAAAGGAAGATGGAAAGCTGATACCAAAGCTGAAAGAAACCTGTGATCTGTATTAGCATAAGAAAACTGAGTACAATAGCAGACTACTGCATCCAAAATCGAACCCCTTTGTTCTCCAAATGACTTTGGCTTTATAGCCTTACAAGATCAAATCTAGATCCATGAAAAATGGATCAGATTTGCCCAAAAATAGTCAAACCAACAAGTGTAGGATGAGATCCTATAAAAATGGATCTGGAATGCTAATAATGGAAAATCAAATCAAAATAGGAAAAGATCATATCCAATGAGTCAAACTCTATCTTGAAAGCCCTGATATCCTCCAATCTCTTTGACAGGTGTAGAAAGCCTTCCAAGGCTGATGAATCATCATGAGAAATTCGAATTTGCCTCCTTTGGCAAAAATACAATATTTCTGCTCATTAACTAGTTCACCATTTTCACTTTTCAACCTTCTTAACCATCAAATACATCAAGATAAACTCTTAAACCTGATGTATTTAATTATTATACATCATTAGAAACCAACTTCGAGAGATTTGGTTGAGAAAAAGTCAAATCTGGGCAAAAATAGAAAAAACTGCCAAAAACAGGCTTTCGGCAGCTAACAATTCTGCTGATTTCGTGCCTTAGCCGCCGGAAGTCAGACCTTTCGGCAGCTAATGAGCTCTGTGGGGCTCGCCTAAGCTGCCGAAAGCTATAACTGTTTCAAAAATTTAAAAGCCAAAATGCTGCTTTCTGCTGATTTCGTGCCTTAGCCGCCGGAAGTCAGACCTTTCGGCAGCTAATGAGCTCTGTGGGGCTCGCCTAAGCTGCCGAAACCTGTAGGATTCCTGAAAAAATTACCTTTGGAAAAAATCGATTTTCTCAACCGTCCGATGTCCGTTTTGCATGTTCGAATAGTCGATTTTGATCTACAGATCATAAGCTATCCATTGGTGCTTCCAGATCTGAATTTGGAGTTCGGGAAGGTCGTAAAAATTGCCCCGCAAGATCACGCGATTTCAGCAAAAATATTCCTCCAATTTCCATTCACTGCTCTGTGCAATAATTATTTTTTGCCAATTCCTTGACGATTCTGCTGCTTTTAGTCCTTTAGCTTTACTGTTCGTTGTAATATAGCTGGTAGTATTTTTCCAGAGCACAATCTTTTTTTAAATTTACACATGGAAACATTTTCGGCAACTAAAATCATTCTGGCAAACCAAATTAGCTGATGAAACTGAGATTTTGAATTTTGAAGGCCATGACTTATAGAAATAAAGATTTTTACCCATTCCGTCATCCAAAATGACGGTGGTCAATTTGGGAGATAACATATGGCTCCTACTCGGGGATGGAATCCTCCCAGTGAGGTTCCGAAGAATCCCAGAACCAAGTAGTTCCAGTAGCCTTAGTATTGCGCATGGAGTCATCAAGCCATCAGCACTGATCCCTCTGCAACCTGTATCTTCCATGCAGCCTGTTCTGCTTATTCAATAACAAATGAAAAATGATCTACGTGCTCATAGGAAGAGCTTATTCATCTACCTACCCCTACACTAACCAGTAGAGGTAGATCATCAAGTAAAAGAACACTTCCAACACAGCCATGTAAGAAATTTATTTGCTGACAGAATTCTCAATCTTGATCCCAAAAATGAAAGAATACGTAGCCAACAGAGATGAGTTCTGGAAAAATGATAGAAACAGCTTTCATCTGATAAGAATATCTTGATCTTTATACTGCTAAATGATTCCAGAAAATCGGCAATAGGATCAATAAAATAGTAATGGAATACCTCTTCAAGCTTCTGTTCTGACTGTAAATGAAAATGATGTGGCTGGCTGTCCTCCTTGGTCTCAATGATGTGTATAAACTGCTCAAGATCTGCTGGAGAAGGCTGCTCAAAATCTGCTGGAGAAAAATATCCAATAAACTGCTGATATGGACTGCTTAGTTCCTCGCCACCATCATTCTCTTCATAAATGCTGAAATCTGCCTTTGTCTGCAAGTCTGGAAGATGTGGGCTGTCCTCAACATATGCTGCTACAACATCAACACATCCGGGATCATGGTTTACCTGTTCTAGCTGAAGATTAGACAGCCCTTGCAAATCTGGACATGGTAGGATGTCCTCCTCCATCTCTGTAGATCTGAAACTGTCACTTGCTGATATAAAAATCTGCTCTTCACTTTTCAAATTTTCAATAGGAACAATCTTATCTTCATGACAACATAAGTTGGGAGATGCATTTGATGCAATAACAAAAGCATCACTATGGCTATCATGATGTGGATAAACGATCTCTTGATCATAATGAAGAGTATTTTCTACAGCAGCATAATCTTCATGAATGTCTACTTTCGAAAGATTAAACTCATGACAACACTCAGGAAAAAGAAGATCAGCTGGAAATATTCCTTTACAAAACACATGGAAGGCATCATGAAAATCAGCCAATGAGCTGATACTAGCATTAGGCAAAGATCGATACCAATCACGGGCAATCCCTTTTAATGAAACACAGAAGAGCCGGATCTGAACATCCTCATGCACTACCTGCAACCGATGCATGTAGTCATGAAAGTCCAGCAAATGCTCAGCTGGCACTTCCCCCTCTTCTCCTCGAAATCTAGGAAGACTGTTCTCCCATTCATCTCTAGCAGGCACTTGATTAGGAAAACCAGCAATTCTTGAAAAATCACAGAACGCATACCTCTTGGCTAAGATTCTGTTCATGTCATACCAGTGGAATCACCAACAGAATTCTGAACAATGGAGTCGCCACTGAGTTCATCCTTCATGGAGTCACCAGATAGAAGATTTATAACCAGTGAAGTGTCTGATCCTTGTCTATCATCAAGGACCAGATCTGTGTCGTTCTCCCAGGAAGATCAACTTCTCACCTCGCTCCCCGGCAGCGGCGCCAATTTGTTAGCTCTCCAGGAAACTACCTAAGGTTATAAGCTAGGTATGCCTGGTAACTTAAGAATTCAATGTTTTTTGTAATGGGTGGATCAATGGGATGACTCAATCCGAGTATAGCATTCAGACATTCATCATGGTAAACAAATAAAACAGTGCTCTCAAGAATTGATTAATCAGCAAATACTTTGAAAAATGGATGAAGAAAAGGAATGTGACCAAACCAGTACAGAGTAGGGCTCGAGAGACATTCAAGAAACTAACATCAAGCTATGAGCTAAACAATGGAAAGAGACCATTCAAAGCTAGATAACATAGATAATAGTGAAAGGAAGATGGAAAGCTGATACCAAAGCTGAAAGAAACCTGTGATCTGTATTAGCATAAGAAAACTGAGTACAATAGCAGACTACTGCATCCAAAATCGAACCCCTTTGTTCTCCAAATGACTTTGGCTTTATAGCCTTACAAGCTCAAATCTAGATCCATGAAAAATGGATCAGATTTGCCCAAAAATAGTCAAACCAACAAGTGTAGGATGAGATCCTATAAAAATGGATCTGGAATGCTAATAATGGAAAATCAAATCAAAATAGGAAAAGATCATATCCAATGAGTCAAACTCTATCTTGAAAGCCCTGATATCCTCCAATCTCTTTGACAGGTGTAGAAAGCCTTCCAAGGCTGATGAATCATCATGAGAAATTCGAATTTGCCTCCTTTGGCAAAAATACAATATTTCTGCTCATTAACTAGTTCACCATTTTCACTTTTCAACCTTCTTAACCATCAAATACATCAAGATAAACTCTTAAACCTGATGTATTTAATTATTATACATCATTAGAAACCAACTTCGAGAGATTTGGTTGAGAAAAAGTCAAATCTGGGCAAAAATAGAAAAAACTGCCAAAAACAGGCTTTCGGCAGCTAACAATTCTGCTGATTTCGTGCCTTAGCCGCCGGAAATCAGACCTTTCGGCAGCTAATGAGCTCTGTGGGGCTCGCCTAAGCTGCCGAAAGCTGTAACTGTTTCAAAAATTTAAAACCCAAAATGCTGCTTTCTGCTGATTTCGTGCCTTAGCCGCCGGAAGTCAGACCTTTCGGCAGCTAATGAGCTCTGTGGGGCTCGCCTAAGCTGCCGAAACCTGTAGGATTCCTGAAAAAATTGCCTTTGGAAAAAATCGATTTTCTCAACCGTCCGATGTCCGTTTTGCATGTTCGAATAGTCGATTTTGATCTACAGATCATAAGCTATCCATTGGTGCTTCCAGATCTGAATTTGGAGTTCGGGAAGGCCGTCAAAATTTCCCCGCAAGATCACGCGATTTCAGCAAAAATATTCCTCCAATTTCCATTCACTGCTCTGTGCAACAATTATTTTTTGCCAATTCCTTGACGATTCTGCTGCTTTTAGTCCTTTAGCTTTACTGGTCGTTGTAATATAGCTGGTAGTATTTTTCCAGAGCACAATCTTTTTTTAAATTTACACATGGAAACATTTTCGGCAACTAAAATCATTCTGGCAAACCAAATTAGCTGATGAAACTGAGATTTTGAATTTTGAAGGCCATGACTTATAGAAATAAAGATTTTTACCCATTCCGTCATCCAAAATGACGGTGGTCAATTTGGGAGATAACATATGGCTCCTACTCGGGGATGGAATCCTCCCAGTGAGGTTCCGAAGAATCCCAGAACCAAGTAGTTCCAGTAGCCTTAGTATTGCGCATGGAGTCATCAAGCCATCAGCACTGATCCCTCTGCAACCTGTATCTTCCATGCAGCCTGTTCTGCTTATTCAATAACAAATGAAAAATGATCTACGTGCTCATAGGAAGAGCTTATTCATCTACCTACCCCTACACTAACCAGTAGAGGTAGATCATCAAGTAAAAGAACACTTCCAACACAGCCATGTAAGAAATTTATTTGCTGACAGAATTCTCAATCTTGATCCCAAAAATGAAAGAATACGTAGCCAACAGAGATGAGTTCTGGAAAAATGATAGAAACAGCTTTCATCTGATAAGAATATCTTGATCTTTATACTGCTAAATGATTCCAGAAAATCGGCAATAGGATCAATAAAATAGTAATGGAATACCTCTTCAAGCTTCTGTTCTGACTGTAAATGAAAAGGATGTGGCTGGCTGTCCTCCTTGGTCACAATGATGTGTATAAACTGCTCAAGATCTGCTGGAGAAGGCTGCTCAAAATCTGCTGGAGAAAAATATCCAATAAACTGCTGATATGGACTGCTTAGTTCCTCGCCACCATCATTCTCTTCATAAATGCTGAAATCTGCCTTTGTCTGCAAGTCTGGAAGATGTGGGCTGTCCTCAACATATGCTGCTACAACATCAACACATCCAGGATCATGGTTTACCTGTTCTAGCTGAAGATTAGACAACCCTTGCAAATCTGGACATGGTAGGATGTCCTCCTCCATCTCTGTAGATCTGAAACTGTCACTTGCTGATATAAAAATCTGCTCTTCACTTTTCAAATTTTCAATAGGAACAATCTTATCTTCATGACAACATAAGTTGGGAGATGCATTTGATGCAATAACAAAAGCATCACTATGTCTATCATGATGTGGATAAACGATCTTTTGATCATAATGAAGAGTATTTTCTACAGCAGCATAATCTTCATGAATGTCTACTTTCGAAAGATTAAACTCATGACAACACTCAGGAAAAAGAAGATCAGCTGGAAATATTCCTTCACAAAACACATGGAAGGCATCATGAAAATCAGCCAATGAGCTGATACTAGCATTAGGCAAAGATCGATACCAATCACGGGCAATCCCTTTTAATGAAACACAGAAGAGCCGGATCTGAACATCCTCATGCACTACCTGCAACCGATGCATGTAGTCATGAAAGTCCAGCAAATGCTCAGCTGGCACTTCCCCCTCTTCTCCTCGAAATCTAGGAAGACTGTTCTCCCATTCATCTCTAGCAGGCACTTGATTAGGAAAACCAACAATTCTTGAAAAATCACAGAACGCATACCTCTTGGCTAAGATTCTGTTCATGTCATACCAGTGGAATCACCAACAGAATTCTGAACAATGGAGTCGCCACTGAGTTCATCCTTCATGGAGTCGCCAGATAGAAGATTTATAACCAGTGAAGTGTCTGATCCTTGTCTATCATCAAGGACCAGATCTGTGTCGTTCTCCCAGGAAGATCAGCTTCTCACCTCGCTCCCCGGCAGCGGCGCCAATTTGTTAGCTCTCCAGGAAACTACCTAGGGTTATAAGCTAGGTATGCCTGGTAACTTAAGAATTCAATGTTTTTTGTAATGGGTGGATCAATGGGATGACTCAATCCGAGTATAGCATTCAGACATTCATCATGGTAAACAAATAAAACAGTGCTCTCAAGAATTGATTAATCAGCAAATACTTTGAAAAATGGATGAAGAAAAGGAATGTGACCAAACCAGTACAGAGTAGGGCTCGAGAGACATTCAAGAAACTAACATCAAGCTATGAGCTAAACAATGGAAAGAGACCATTCAAAGCTAGATAACATAGATAATAGTGAAAGGAAGATGGAAAGCTGATACCAAAGCTGAAAGAAACCTGTGATCTGTATTAGCATAAGAAAACTGAGTACAATAGCAGACTACTGCATCCAAAATCGAACCCCTTTGTTCTCCAAATGACTTTGGCTTTATAGCCTTACAAGATCAAATCTATATCCATGAAAAATGGATCAGATTTGCCCAAAAATAGTCAAACCAACAAGTGTAGGATGAGATCCTATAAAAATGGATCTGGAATGCTAATAATGGAAAATCAAATCAAAATAGGAAAAGATCATATCGAATGAGTCAAACTCTATCTTGAAAGCCCCGATATCCTCCAATCTCTTTGACAGGTGTAGAAAGCCTTCCAAGGCTGATGAATCATCATGAGAAATTCGAATTTGCCTCCTTTGGCAAAAATACAATATTTCTGCTCATTAACTAGTTCACCATTTTCACTTTTCAACCTTCTTAACCATCA
The DNA here is from genome assembly GCA_027924585.1 of Larix kaempferi. NCBI lineage: Eukaryota > Viridiplantae > Streptophyta > Pinopsida > Pinales > Pinaceae > Larix > Larix kaempferi. Next base: position 6,561,275 of record BSBM01000454.1, on the reverse strand, counting down.
AATACATCAAGATAAACTCTTAAACCTGATGTATTTAATTATTATACATCATTAGAAACCAACTTCGAGAGATTTGGTTGAGAAAAAGTCAAATCTGGGCAAAAATAGAAAAAACTGCCAAAAACAGGCTTCGGGCAGCTAACAATTCTGCTGATTTCGTGCCTTAGCCGCCGGAAGTCAGACCTTTCGGCAGCTAATGAGCTCTGTGGGGCTCGCCTAAGCTGCCGAAAGCTGTAACTGTTTCAAAAATTTAAAACCCAAAATGCTGCTTTCTGCTGATTTCGTGCCTTAGCCGCCGGAAGTCAGACCTTTCGGCAGCTAATGAGCTCTGTGGGGCTCGCCTAAGCTGCCGAAACCTGTAGGATTCCTGAAAAAATTGCCTTTGGAAAAAATCGATTTTCTCAACCGTCCGATGTCCGTTTTGCATGTTCGAATAGTCGATTTTGATCTACAGATCATAAGCTATCCATTGGTGCTTCCAGATCTGAATTTGGAGTTCGGGAAGGCCGTCAAAATTTCCCCGCAAGATCACGCGATTTCAGCAAAAATATTCCTCCAATTTCCATTCACTGCTCTGTGCAATAATTATTTTTTGCCAATTCCTTGACGATTCTGCTGCTTTTAGTCCTTTAGCTTTACTGGTCGTTGTAATATAGCTGGTAGTATTTTTCCAGAGCACAATCTTTTTTTAAATTTACACATGGAAACATTTTCGGCAACTAAAATCATTCTGGCAAACCAAATTAGCTGATGAAACTGAGATTTTGAATTTTGAAGGCCATGACTTATAGAAATAAAGATTTTTACCCATTCTGTCATCCAAAATGACGGTGGTCAATTTGGGAGATAACATATGGCTCCTACTCGGGGATGGAATCCTCCCAGTGAGGTTCCGAAGAATCCCAGAACCAAGTAGTTCCAGTAGCCTTAGTATTGGGCATGGAGTCATCAAGCCATCAGCACTGATCCCTCTGCAACCTGTATCTTCCATGCAGGCTGTTCTGCTTATTCAATAACAAATGAAAAATGATCTACGTGCTCATAGGAAGAGCTTATTCATCTACCTACCCCTACACTAACCAGTAGAGGTAGATCATCAAGTAAAAGAACACTTCCAACACAGCCATGTAAGAAATTTATTTGCTGACAGAATTCTTAATCTTGATCCCAAAAATGAAAGAATACGTAGCCAACAGAGATGTGTTCTGGAAAAATGATAGAAACAGCTTTCATCTGATAAGAATATCTTGATCTTTATACTGCTAAATGATTCCAGAAAATCGGCAATAGGATCAATAAAATAGTAATGGAATACCTCTACAAGCTTCTGTTCTGACTGTAAATGAAAATGATGTGGCTGGCTGTCCTCCTTGGTCTCAATGATGTGTATAAACTGCTCAAGATCTGCTGGAGAAGGCTGCTCAAAATCTGCTGGAGAAAAATATCCAATAAACTGCTGATATGGACTGCTTAGTTCCTCGCCACCATCATTCTCTTCATAAATGCTGAAATCTGCCTTTGTCTGCAAGTCTGGAAGATGTGGGCTGTCCTCAACATATGCTGCTACAACATCAACACATCCGGGATCATGGTTTACCTGTTCTAGCTGAAGATTAGACAGCCCTTGCAAATCTGGACATGGTAGGATGTCCTCCTCCATCTCTGTAGATCTAAAACTGTCACTTGCTGATATAAAAATCTGCTCTTCACTTTTCAAATTTTCAATAGGAACAATCTTATCTTCATGACAACATAAGTTGGGAGATGCATTTGATGCAATAACAAAAGCATCACTATGGCTATCATGATGTGGATAAACGATCTCTTGATCATAATGAAGAGTATTTTCTACAGCAGCATAATCTTCATGAATGTCTACTTTCGAAAGATTAAACTCATGACAACACTCAGGAAAAAGAAGATCAGCTGGAAATATTCCTTCACAAAACACATGGAAGGCATCATGAAAATCAGCCAATGAGCTGATACTAGCATTAGGAAAAGATCGATACCAATCACGGGAAATCCCTTTTAATGAAACACAGAAGAGCCGGATCTGAACATCCTCATGCACTACCTGCCACCGATGCATGTAGTCATGAAAGTCCAGCAAATGCTCAGCTGGCACTTCCCCCTCTTCTCCTCGAAATCTAGGAAGACTGTTCTCCCATTCATCTCTAGCAGGCACTTGATTAGGAAAACCAGCAATTCTTGAAAAATCACAGAACGCATACCTCTTGGCTAAGATTCTGTTCATGTCATACCAGTGGAATCACCAACAGAATTCTGAACAATGGAGTCACCACTGAGTTCATCCTTCATGGAGTCGCCAGATAGAAGATTTATAACCAGTGAAGTGTCTGATCCTTTTCTATCATCAAGGACCAGATCTGTGTCGTTCTCCCAGGAAGATCAGCTTCTCACCTCGCTCCCTGGCAGCGGCGCCAATTTGTTAGCTCTCCAGGAAACTACCTAGGGTTATAAGCTAGGTATGCCTGGTAACTTAAGAATTCAATGTTTTTTGTAATGGGTGGATCAATGGGATGACTCAATCCGAGTATAGCATTCAGACATTCATCATGGTAAACAAATAAAACAGTGCTCTCAAGAATTGATTAATCAGCAAATACTTTGAAAAATGGATGAAGAAAAGGAATGTGACCAAACCAGTACAGAGTAGGGCTCGAGAGACATTCAAGAAACTAACATCAAGCTATGAGCTAAACAATGGAAAGAGACCATTCAAAGCTAGGTAACATAGATAATAGTGAAAGGAAGATGGAAAGCTGATACCAAAGCTGAAAGAAACCTGTGATCTGTATTAGCATAAGAAAACTGAGTACAATAGCAGACTACTGCATCCAAAATCGAACCCCTTTGTTCTCCAAATGACTTTGGCTTTATAGCCTTATAAGATCAAATCTAGATCCATGAAAAATGGATCAGATTTGCCCAAAAATAGTCAAACCAACAAGTGTAGGATGAGATCCTATAAAAATGGATCTGGAATGCTAATAATGGAAAATCAAATCAAAATAGGAAAAGATCATATCCAATGAGTCAAACTCTATCTTGAAAGCCCTGATATCCTCCAATCTCTTTGACAGGTGTAGAAAGCCTTCCAAGGCTGATGAATCATCATGAGAAATTCGAATTTGCCTCCTTTGGCAAAAATACAATATTTCTGCTCATTAACTAGTTCACCATTTTCACTTTTCAACCTTCTTAACCATCAAATACATCAAGATAAACTCTTAAACCTGATGTATTTAATTATTATACATCATTAGAAACCAACTTCGAGAGATTTGGTTGAGAAAAAGTCAAATCTGGGCAAAAATAGAAAAAACTGCCAAAAACAGGCTTTCGGCAGCTAACAATTCTGCTGATTTCGTGCCTTAGCCGCCGGAAGTCAGACCTTTCGGCAGCTAATGAGCTCTGTGGGGCTCGCCTAAGCTGCCGAAAGCTGTAACTGTTTCAAAAATTTAAAACCCAAAATGCTGCTTTCTGCTGATTTCGTGCCTTAGCCGCCGGAAGTCAGACCTTTCGGCAGCTAATGAGCTCTGTGGGGCTCGCCTAAGCTGTCGAAACCTGTAGGATTCCTGAAAAAATTGCCGTTGGAAAAAATCGATTTTCTCAACCGTCCGATGTCCGTTTTGCATGTTCGAATAGTCGATTTTGATCTACAGATCATAAGCTATCCATTGGAGCTTCCAGATATGAATTTGGAGTTCGGGAAGACCGTCAAAATTTCCCCCCAAGATCACGCGATTTCAGCAAAAATATTCCTCCAATTTCCATTCACTGCTCTGTGCAATAATTTTTTTTGCCAATTCCTTGACGATTCTGCTGCTTTTAGTCCTTTAGCTTTACTGGTCGTTGTAATATAGCTGGTAGTATTTTTCCAGAGCACAATCTTTTTTTAAATTTACACATGGAAACATTTTCGGCAACTAAAATCATTCTAGCAAACCAAATTAGCTGATGAAACTGAGATTTTGAATTTTGAAGGCCATGACTTATAGAAATAAAGATTTTTACCCATTCTGTCATCCAAAATGAGGGTGGTCAATTTGGGAGATAACATATGGCTCCTACTCGGGGATGGAATCCTCCCAGTGAGGTTCCGAAGAATCCCAGAACCAAGTAGTTCCAGTAGCCTTAGTATTGGGCATGGAGTCATCAAGCCATCAGCACTGATCCCTCTGCAACCTGTATCTTCCATGCAGCCTGTTCTGCTTATTCAATAACAAATGAAAAATGATCTACGTGCTCATAGGAAGAGCTTATTCATCTACCTACCCCTACACTAACCAGTAGAGGTAGATCATCAAGTAAAAGAACACTTCCAACACAGCCATGTAAGAAATTTATTTGCTGACAGAATTCTTAATCTTGATCCCAAAAATGAAAGAATACGTAGCCAACAGAGATGTGTTCTGGAAAAATGATAGAAACAGCTTTCATCTAATAAGAATATCTTGATCTTTATACTGCTAAATGATTCCAGAAAATCGGCAATAGGATCAATAAAATAGTAATGGAATACCTCTTCAAGCTTCTGTTCTGACTGTAAATGAAAATGATGTGGCTGGCTGTCCTCCTTGGTCTCAATGATGTGTATAAACTGCTCAAGATCTGCTGGAGAAGGCTGCTCAAAATCTGCTGGAGAAAAATATCCAATAAACTGCTGATATGGACTGCTTAGTTCCTCGCCACCATCATTCTCTTCATAAATGCTGAAATCTGCCTTTGTCTGCAAGTCTGGAAGATGTGGGCTGTCCTCAACATATGCTGCTACAACATCAACACATCCGGGATCATGGTTTACCTGTTCTAGCTGAAGATTAGACAGCCCTTGCAAATCTGGACATGGTAGGATGTCCTCCTCCATCTCTGTAGATCTGAAACTGTCACTTGCTGATATAAAAATCTGCTCTTCACTTTTCAAATTTTCAATAGGAACAATCTTATCTTCATGACAACATAAGTTGGGAGATGCATTTGATGCAATAACAAAAGCATCAATATGGCTATCATGATGTGGATAAACGATCTCTTGATCATAATGAAGAGTATTTTCTACAGCAGCATAATCTTCATGAATGTCTACTTTCGAAAGATTAAACTCATGACAACACTCAGGAAAAAGAAGATCAGCTGGAAATATTCCTTCACAAAACACATGGAAGGCATCATGAAAATCAGCCAATGAGCTGATACTAGCATTAGGCAAAGATCGATACCAATCACGGGCAATCCCTTTTAATGAAACACAGAAGAGCCGGATCTGAACATCCTCATGCACTACCTGCAACCGATGCATGTAGTCATGAAAGTCCAGCAAATGCTCAGCTGGCACTTCCCCCTCTTCTCCTCGAAATCTAGGAAGACTGTTCTCCCATTCATCTCTAGCAGGCACTTGATTAGGAAAACCAGCAATTCTTGAAAAATCACAGAACGCATACCTCTTGGCTAAGATTCTGTTCATGTCATACCAGTGGAATCACCAACAGAATTCTGAACAATGGATTCGCCACTGAGTTCATCCTTCATGGAGTCGCCAGATAGAAGATTTATAACCAGTGAAGTGTCTGATCCTTGTCTATCATCAAGGACCAGATCTGTGTCGTTCTCCCAGGAAGATCAGCTTCTCACCTCGCTCCCTGGCAGTGGCGCCAATTTGTTAGCTCTCCAGGAAACTACCTAGGGTTATAAGCTAGGTATGCCTGGTAACTTAAGAATTCAATGTTTTTTGTAATGGGTGGATCAATGGGATGACTCAATCCGAGTATAGCATTCAGACATTCATCATGGTAAACAAATAAAACAGTGCTCTCAAGAATTGATTAATCAGCAAATACTTTGAAAAATGGATGAAGAAAAGGAATGTGACCAAACCAGTACAGAGTAGGGCTCGAGAGACATTCAAGAAACTAACATCAAGCTATGAGCTAAACAATGGAAAGAGACCATTCAAAGCTAGATAACATAGATAATAGTGAAAGGAAGATGGAAAGCTGATACCAAAGCAGAAAAAAACCTGTGATCTGTATTAGCATAAGAAAACTGAGTACAATAGCAGACTACTGCATCCAAAATCGAACCCCTTTGTTCTCCAAATGACTTTGGCTTTATATCCTTACAAGATCAAATCTAGATCCATGAGAAATGGATCAGATTTGCCCAAAAATAGTCAAACCAACAAGTGTAGGATGAGATCCTATAAAAATGGATCTGGAATGCTAATAATGGAAAATCAAATCAAAATAGGAAAAGATCATATCCAATGAGTCAAACTCTATCTTGAAAGCCCTGATATCCTCCAATCTCTTTGACAGGTGTAGAAAGCCTTCCAAGGCTGATGAATCATCATGAGAAATTCGAATTTGCCTCCTTTGGCAAAAATACAATATTTCTGCTCATTAACTAGTTCACCATTTTCACTTTTCAACCTTCTTAACCATCAAATACATCAAGATAAACTCTTAAACCTGATGTATTTAATTATTATACATCATTAGAAACCAACTTCGAGAGATTTGGTTGAGAAAAAGTCAAATCTGGGCAAAAATAGAAAAAACTGCCAAAAACAGGCTTTCGGCAGCTAACAATTCTGCTGATTTCGTGCCTTAGCCGCCGGAAGTCAGACCTTTCGGCAGCTAATGAGCTCTGTGGGGCTCGCCTAAGCTGCCGAAAGCTGTAACTGTTTCAAAAATTTAAAACCCAAAATGCTGCTTTCTGCTGATTTCGTGCCTTAGCGGCCGGAAGTCAGACCTTTCGGCAGCTAATGAGCTCTGTGGGGCTCGCCTAAGCTGCCGAAACCTGTAGGATTCCTGAAAAAATTGCCTTTGGAAAAAATCGATTTTATCAACCGTCCGATGTCCGTTTTGCATGTTCGAATAGTCGATTTTGATCTATAGATCATAAGCTATCCATTGGTGCTTCCAGATCTGAATTTGGAGTTCGGGAAGGCCGTCAAAATTGCCCCGCAAGATCAAGCGATTTCAGCAAAAATATTCCTCCAATTTCCATTCACTGCTCTGTGCAATAATTATTTTTTGCCAATTCCTTGACAATTCTGCTGCTTTTAGTCCTCTAGCTTTACTGGTCGTTGTAATATAGCTGGTAGTATTTTTCCAGAGCACAATCTTTTTTTAAATTTACACATGGAAACATTTTCGGCAACTAAAATCATTCTGGCAAACCAAATTAGCTGATGAAACTGAGATTTTGAATTTTGAAGGCCATGACTTATAGAAATAAAGATTTTTACCCATTCTGTCATCCAAAATGACGGTGGTCAATTTGGGAGATAACATATGGCTCCTACTCGGGGATGGAATCCTCCCAGTGAGGTTCCGAAGAATCCCAGAACCAAGTAGTTCCAGTAGCCTTAGTATTGGGCATGGAGTCATCAAGCCATCAGCACTGATCCCTTTGCAACCTGTATCTTCCATGCAGCCTATTCTGCTTATTCAATAACAAATGAAAAATGATCTACGTGCTCATAGGAAGAGCTTATTCATCTACCTACCCCTACACTAACCAGTAGAGGTAGATCATCAAGTAAAAGAACACTTCCAACACAGCCATGTAAGAAATTTATTTGCTGACAGAATTCTGAATCTTGATCCCAAAAATGAAAGAATACGTAGCCAACAGAGATGTGTTCTGGAAAAATGATAGAAACAGCTTTCATCTGATAAGAATATCTTGATCTTTATACTGCTAAATGATTCCAGAAAATCGGCAATAGGATCAATAAAATAGTAATGGAATACCTCTTCAAGCTTCTGTTCTGACTGTAAATGAAAATGATGTGGCTGGCTGTCCTCCTTGGTCTCAATGATGTGTATAAACTGCTCAAGATCTGCTGGAGAAGGCTGCTCAAAATCTGCTGGAGAAAAATATCCAATAAACTGCTGATATGGACTGCTTAGTTCCTCGCCACCATCATTCTCTTCATAAATGCTGAAATCTGCCTTTGTCTGCAAGTCTGGAAGATGTGGGCTGTCCTCAACATATGCTGCTACAACATCAACACATCCGGGATCATGGTTTACCTGTTCTAGGTGAAGATTAGACAGCCCTTGCAAATCTGGACATGGTAGGATGTCCTCCTCCATCTCTGTAGATCTGAAACTGTCACTTGCTGATATAAAAATCTGCTCTTCACTTTTCAAATTTTCAATAGGAACAATCTTATCTTCATGACAACATAAGTTGGGAGATGCATTTGATGCAATAACAAAAGCATCACTATGGCTATCATGATGTGGATAAACGATCTCTTGATCATAATGAATAGTATTTTCTACAGCAGCATAATCTTCATGAATGTCTACTTTCGAAAGATTAAACTCATGACAACACTCAGGAAAAAGAAGATCAGCTGGAAATATTCCTTCACAAAACACATGGAAGGCATCATGAAAATCATCCAATGAGCTGATACTAGCATTAGGCAAAGATCGATACCAATCACGGGCAATCCCTTTTAATGAAACACAGAAGAGCCGGATCTGAACATCCTCATGCACTACCTACAACCGATGCATGTAGTCATGAAAGTCCAGCAAATGCTCAGCTGGCACTTCCCCCTCTTCTCCTCGAAATCTAGGAAGACTGTTCTCCCATTCATCTCTAGCAGGCACTTGATTAGGAAAACCAGCAATTCTTGAAAAATCACAGAACGCATACCTCTTGGCTAAGATTCTGTTCATGTCATACCAGTGGAATCACCAACAGAATTCTGAACAATGGAGTCGCCACTGAGTTCATCCTTCATGGAGTCGCCAGATAGAAGATTTATAACCAGTGAAGTGTCTGATCCTTGTCTATCATCAAGGACCAGATCTGTGTCGTTCTCCCAGGAAGATCAACTTCTCACCTCGCTCCCCGGCAGCGGCGCCAATTTGTTAGCTCTCCAGGAAACTACCTAGGGTTATAAGCTAGGTATGCCTGGTAACTTAAGAATTCAATGTTTTTTGTAATGGGTGGATCAATGGGATGACTCAATCCGAGTATAGCATTCAGACATTCATCATGGTAAACAAATAAAACAGTGCTCTCAAGAATTGATTAATCAGCAAATACTTTGAAAAATGGATGAAGAAAAGGAATGTGACCAAACCAGTACAGAGTAGGGCTCGAGAGACATTCAAGAAACTAACATCAAGCTATGAGCTAAACAATGGAAAGAGACCATTCAAAGCTAGATAACATAGATAATAGTGAAAGGAAGATGGAAAGCTGATACCAAAGCTGAAAGAAACCTGTGATCTGTATTAGCATAAGAAAACTGAGTACAATAGCAGACTACTGCATCCAAAATCGAACCCCTTTGTTCTCCAAATGACTTTGGCTTTATAGCCTTACAAGATCAAATCTAGATCCATGAAAAATGGATCAGATTTGCCCAAAAATAGTCAAACCAACAAGAGTAGGATGAGATCCTATAAAAATGGATCTGGAATGCTAATAATGGAAAATCAAATCAAAATAGGAAAAGATCATATCCAATGAGTCAAACTCTATCTTGAAAGCCCTGATATCCTCCAATCTCTTTGACAGGTGTAGAAAGCCTTCCAAGGCTGATGAATCATCATGAGAAATTCAAATTTGCCTCCTTTGGCAAAAATACAATATTTCTGCTCATTAACTAGTTCACCATTTTCACTTTTCAACCTTCTTAACCATCAAATACATCAAGATAAACTCTTAAACCTGATGTATTTAATTATTATACATCATTAGAAACCAACTTCGAGAGATTTGGTCGAGAAAAAGTCAAATCTGGGCAAAAATAGAAAAAACTGCCAAAAACAGGCTTTCGGCAGCTAACAATTCTGCTGATTTCGTGCCTTAGCCGCCGGAAGTCAGACCTTTCGGCAGCTAATGAGCTCTGTGGGGCTCGCCTAAGCTGCCGAAAGCTGTAACTGTTTCAAAAATTTAAAACCCAAAATGCTGCTTTCTGCTGATTTCGTGCCTTAGCGGCCGGAAGTCAGACCTTTCGGCAGCTAATGAGCTCTGTGGGGCTCGCCTAAGCTGCCGAAACCTGTAGGATTCCTGAAAAAATTGCCTTTGGAAAAAATCGATTTTCTCAACCGTCCGATGTCCGTTTTGCATGTTCGAATAGTCGATTTTGATCTACAGATTATAAGCTATCCATTGGTGCTTCCAGATCTGAATTTGGAGTTCGGGAAGGCCGTCAAAATTTCCCCGCAAGATCACACGATTTCAACAAAAATATTCCTCCAATTTCCATTCACTGCTCTGTGCAATAATTATTTTTTGCCAATTCCTTGACGATTCTGTTGCTTTTAGTCCTTTAGCTTTACTGGTCGTTGTAATATAGCTGGTAGTATTTTTCCAGAGCACAATCTTTTTTTAAATTTACACATGGAAACATTTTCGGCAACTAAAATCATTCTGGCAAACCAAATTAGCTGATGAAACTGAGATTTTGAATTTTGAAGGCCATGACTTATAGAAATAAATATTTTTACCCATTCTGTCATCCAAAATGATGGTGGTCAATTTGGGAGATAACACAATGGTTTACTCAATTGGGTTCGAAATTATAAGAAGCCTCTTTTTCTTCCTATATTTATATCTTGGATTATCTGGTATACTAGGAATTCAGTGATTTTTCAGAATATTATTCCTGATGCATTTCAGTGTGCAAATATTGTTTGTAATTTATTACAGACTTTTTGTGAGGATGATCAATATAAGAAAGTTGTGGGTATGAGTTCTTTTTCCTATGAGGTTTCTTAGCCGGTTTTATTTTTTGATGGAGCTGCACAAGATGGTTTTTGTGCTACTGGTGGGGTCATATTCATCATTGAAAATCATTATTTTTCTCTTCGTCTCAATGGGGGAAAAGGTACAAATATGAAAGCAGAATTATTGGCACTTTGGGTTGTCTTAAAGGTTTCAAATTCTTTTGGTATGGGGACTCTCGAGTTACAATAAAATGGGCCAGAAATGAATACTCTCTCAATGTGGTAGATCTTCAAAATCTGTGTGTTCGCACTCGTAGGAGATTGCACTGCTGGATATGATTTTTTTTTAGCATATATACAGGTCTCATAACTCTAAAGCAGATCAACTATCCAAAGATGCCTTTGCTGGTCCTGTTGGTGTACTATTTTGGGAAGAATGGATGGAGGACTGTCTTCTTGACAGTGGAAATATATCTCTTTTTTAAGACTTTTGTACTCTGATGATTAAACAATTCTTTTTTTGTTGTAACTCCTTTTGATAGGTGGTTATAATTTTTGTATAGCAACTATGATGTAAACTTTTTTGACATCAAGTTCTGGTTTAGATATCCTGAACTATGATATTCTCTATCTTGGTACTATTTGATTCGAAGGAATAACAGTAGTACGATTTTTTTCGGCTGGAAAAAAACTATCCATTCCACTACAATTCAAATTAAACTCAATTAACATATATTTTCTGATTGAAGGCACGACCCAGCAAAGGTGGTAAGAATGGCTTAGTAGGGATCAATTATACTTATACACATGCAGATGATGAGTCTACAAAGGGGTCTGCTGCCTTGAATAGTTTTCACCCAAGTTAGAAAAAGGTAAGCAAGGTACATCAGCAGGGGAAGCTACTAATAAGGCTGCCACGGAGCAGAGTTCGAAATAATCGATTGAAAAGCAGACACTAGGTTAGAAGGAATAAAAAACCTCAAAAGAAGCATCGAGACAAGCAGAAGAAGCTGCAAGGTTGATTAAAAAGTACAGAATTATGAAAGAGGAAGAAGACATACTAAAGGCAAGAAAATAAAAAGTTAATATGTGAAGAACAACTTAATAAAGAGAGAAAGCTAAATGATATGGAGTTGTCTCGACAGGAAACACCCGGAGTATATGTCTGGATAACATTTTTAACTTACAGAGGTTGGATTTGGACAATTAACCCCAAATAAAGGAGACTAATAAAATTATAATCATCAATTCTATTTTATAATTGTTGCATCGAAGGCTAAGTAAATGTAAGTGATTTGTACACGGCAAACCCAATTAACACCTATTTTCTATCTATTAAAATTATAATAATCAATTCTATTTTAATAACGTTGCGCCGAATGCTAATGCTAAGTGAATTGTACAGGGAAAGCAATGTGAAAGCCCGAGGGGAATCAATCCTCAAGCCATGTGGAAGTACAAGATGAATCAATCCTCCTCTCCCTTCTTCGATTCACCGTCCGTTGTAGATTTTCCTAATTGTCTTTATCTACACTCAACGATTTTTCTCCACTCCTCTTTTCCAGTCAAATTAAAATAGATTCTGCACTACTTTTCCCTCACATGTCATTGAAGTATCCATACATGTTGAACAACATGATTCTTATCTTCTCCTTCCTTTCTATCTATCTGATCTAATAAGGCAGGAACTCTCACAACCAATGGCTTTTGATTTATTACCTTTCATTATGAGATGAAAAATAGAAATATAGGATTGTTCAAGTTAATAACTACATCAATATATACTATCAACAAAAAAATGAAAAAAACGGTAGGCAAATTGACATCAGAAGAACGAGAAGAACAAAGAAAATGAAACGTTAATCGACAACTTGAGCATATCGAGAGAGAGAGTTGAAGCAATTTACTCAATCCTTAATACTTATTACTTACATTATGATAATCCTCGTAAATGTATCTGTATTTTCAACTTAATCTCTTCCTTACAATGTTGATCAAACTCCAGTTTTGTGTCACCGCCCACGATTGGTTTCGATTGAAACCAGCCTAGATCCAAATCCTAGGCTCTATCAAGTGTCGAGAGGGATCAAATCCCCCGAGGTGCAAACCTCTTCTCAGGTATTGCACTCAAGGAGAGGTTTGCACCTCGGGAGATTTGATCCCTCTCGACGCTTGATCGAGCCTAGGATTTGGATCTAGGTTGGTTTACAAACATTGATACACTCTAATCATATACCTTTGTGATATTTGTATACATGTATATAGTAAACTAATAGAATAATTGAGTTGTTAGGTGGATCACTTAACTATTAGTGGCAGTTGGAGGCACAAATAACAACACAAAGAATGTGCAAAATAAGCTGCGGCTCTTCATCTTTCTTGATAAAAAAATAAAATTTAATTTGGAATTACAATGAAATGCTCAAGGTGTATTTAAACACTTTTGAAAAACTAAAACCCTAATCTAGCTCATGCATGCGTGCATGTTGCATGCTTTATTAACTGAACAAAATCTTGATTTCTAATAATAGAACCAAATCTAAAGCGGGAGTTAATGTTAAATTTTCTGAATTTACTTCAATATGATCTAGGATCTTAACTAAGAGAACAACATGTACAGCATATCTACAGCATATCAATCATGGAGACAATAATGCAAGCACACAAGAGACACAAAGATTTACTTGGGGAAAACCATAAAGGTGAAAAACCCTAATAACTTCCTCAGGCATAGATAGAGCAATGATACAACCAACCATGAGAGATAGACATAACCTAGCAGCAGATCCTCCTCCTCCATAAGTGCGCCACTCCTCCTTGAGTGCATGTGTGAGAAGTGAGTGAGCAAATAGAGTGCCTCCCGCACTCTATTTATACTTGACTTGACTTGCCTTTTTACCTAACTCATGTAGGCTCGAACTTAACCACATAACATAATGCTAAGTGGGCCGACCCCCAATAGGGTGCTCTAATAACCCTTTGACCCACATGACTTATACAGGGCCGACCCCAAGCAAGGTGGTCTAATAACCCATCAAGAATAAGTTACGACATTTACAATATAAATGACGACACTTCCTTATAGAGGAATAATACCATCTCTATAGGAATACAATATACATATATGTGAAATACATTCCGAAGTTACATATACATCAACACTCCCTCTTAACTAGGAAGGTATTTCTCAGCACATTTCTTCTAGCACAAGTCATCTTCTCTGGATCATCGTCACTGGATAATCGTCATCGAGTCATCATCATCATCACTGCTGCTGCTATCTCAATCAATCTCTGAATCTACTCGTCATAGGAAGTTCTACAGAGCCAGTCATTTTTCATACTGGATGTAGGCCCACCACCTGCAGGTCTTCATCATCACTAGCCATACTGTGGAATCCTCAGGACTTATTACGTGCGTCACAAAACCTCAAAAGAGCATCCCAGGCTGTTACGAGCACACAACTCTACCTATAGGATCTCCCAGGGTGCTATTACATGTGACCCCACCACAAAACCTCGAAAGAGCATCCCAGGATGTTACGGGTACACAACTCCAACCTGTAGGATCTCCCAGGGCGCTATTATATGTGGTCATGGCAAAACCTCGCAAGAGCATCCTAGGACTGATTACGGGCACATAGCCCAACCTATTGGATCTCCCAGGGCGCTATTACATGCCATAGAACAAAACCTCGCAAGAGCATCTGCCAGATATCCCAGGGCGCTATTACATGCCATAGGAAAAACCTCGAAAGACTATCTGCAAATCTCCCAGGGCACCGAATTACATGTCCTCCCAGAGAAAAACCTCGAAAGAGCATTTGCCAGATGTCCCAGGGCACCGATATTACATGCCATAGGCAAAACCTCGAAAGACCATCTACAAATCTCCCAGGGCACCGGATTACATGCTCATCTGCACAACATGATCCACGGCCATAGAGTATCAACCTGATACTCACCATACATCATCCTGATGTATCCATGATCATCCTGATCATCATCACTGCAACGTCCTGCTGCATGTCATCTGGAGCAACATCCTGAAGCTCGTCATCTATGATCATCCTGATCATCACTGCAACATCCTGATGCATGTCATCTGGAGCAACATCCTGAAGCTCGTCATCTATGATCATCCTGATCATCACTGCAACATCCTGTTGCATGTCATCTGGAGCAATATCCTGAATCTCGTCATCTATGATCATCCTGATCATCACTGCAACATCCTACTGCATGTCATCATACCTGATCCACCTGATCATCAATGCATCTACCTGATGCATACCAAGTATCTACCTGATACATATCATCATACATGATCCTCCTGATCATCAATGTATCCACCTGATACAAATACATGATACATATCACCATACATGATCCACCTAATCATATCCAGCATCAACATGATGCGTACATACATACGTAAAAATGATCCAACTGATCATATCCAAGCAGAAACCAGAACATCATCCTGATGCTCATCATCCAATGCTTACATCCACAGCCATGTGAAGGATCCTCCTTCCAACATGCTTGGAATGGCTTCAGCAAATGTGTCCATCACTTCTTCCTCGAAGTGTCCTCGATCTGAAGAACGCCAAGCCTCTCTCTGAAGTACTCGAACTTCACCCTGGCTAGTGGCTTCGTGAGCACATCTGCAATCTGCTCGTCCGTCGCAACATATAGGAGCTTCACAGCTCCTCTCTGCACCATATCCCTGATATGGTGATATTTGATCTCTATGTGTTTCGACCTGTCATGAAACACTGGGTTCTCGGACAGCTTCACACAACTCTGGTTATCACAGAAGATACCAGTAGCCTCCAACGGGAGATCAAATAACTCAGACAGTAGCTTCTGTAGCCATACTGCCTCACAACTAGCTGAACAGGCTGCAACATACTCTGCCTCAGTTGTACTCAGTGCTACGCAGGACTGCTTCCTGCTGAACCAAGAGATCACACCTGATCCCATACTGAAGCAACACCCAGATGTTCTCTTCCTATCTGCAGCACTGCCATCCCAATCTGAATCAACATAACCCTGCAGGTTAAACTTTTGATTCGCCTCATACTTGACCCCATAATCCACTGTACCCTTTAGGTACCTCAGAACATGCTTTACAACAACCAGGTGAACACTCCTCGGATTCGTCAGGAACTGGCTCAATGTGTTCACAGCAAAGCAAATGTCTGGTCTCGTGTTCGTCAGGTACATCAAGGACCCAATCATCTGACGATACAAAGAGACATCAATTGGCTCAGATGAAGCATCACAAAGAAGCTTCAGATTCGATGCCATTGATGTGGCCATGGCCTTGCAATCCATCATCCCGAACCTCTTCAGGATCTCTACTGCAAACTTCCCTTGTTCAAGGAAGATTCCATCTACACTCTGCCACACCTCCATGTCAAAAACAAATAGTGCATCATCCCCAAGTTTCTCAACTCGAACTCGGCAGCAAGATTCCGCTGCGTGTCGGCAATCAATCTATCCTCACCTGATACCAACAGGTCATCCTAATAGTAGTATCGTTGGATTTCCTTCCTCAACCTTGTAGAAAAGGTTGGAATCCGCTTTATTCTTGGATAGAAAGTTGTCTATCCTACCATATCAAGTTCTGCACACATATATGACTACACCATGCTGTCTTGAAATCCATCTGGTGCATCACTTTTGTATTTCTCAATTCTGCCATCTGCAACATGCTTGATCTGATAATTCCATTTGGAAGTCACAACAGAATTCCCTTCAGCTCTTGGGATGGCATCCCAAACATCATTCTTCATGATCGACGGATCATGGCATTCCATTTCTTCATCCCAGATCTTGGGAACTTCAATATCTTCAATAGATATCTTTGTTGCTGGAACAAATATTGTAGTCCTTTTGTAGGTGAAGATATACGGTCTTTCCTACAAAACAGGTTAAATTGCATGATTAGAAACATCTCATAATTTTCAGAACAAATTCTTACACATAAAGAAATATGTCATACAGTCATGCAATTATCTTATCCAATGCTTCAATACAACATTTATCCATATCCTGTAACTTTCTAGATGCCTTCCAATCTCTAGCAGAACATTGTTAAGAGTGTGCACAACTCCCAACATGTCAGCAAAGAGGTTTCATTCTAGATAAGTAGCAATGGAATGTTGTACAGTGCCATAGGCCACTTACCCATGTATATTAGTAGTATACTCTTCATCAATGCAACTATTCTAATATGCACAATATATATCCTAAGTCTAGGAACATGAGCATATACATCATTGAACAATTTTATTTAAACAAACACATATGCAAGAAATGATAATTAAAATACTTATCTTTGTTTGTTCGTTGGGTGGACTCCCTCTGAGTCTTTGCTTTCTTGCAGGAGCTGCTGGAGTCATAATCTGCAGTAGCTTCTTCTACACCTTTCTGTTGTGGAATGTAGAGAGATGGACAACTCCCTCTGAATATCTGCATCCTTGCAGAAACTACTGAAGTGTGCTCCTTTTCTTTCTTGCAGGAACAACTGGAGTGTGCTCCTTTGCTTTCTTGCAGGAGCAACTGGAGTGTGCTCCCTCTTGATCTTTGGTTCCTGAATTACCTGTTCTTGAACTCATATTCATCCTTGGTCCCTATGCATGCTTATTAGTATCATGATTGAGTTATCCTTGTGATCTCATATAAAATCATACATTCATTAGTATACTATTAAAACACAATAATCTCAAGCATGTATAATCATGATCATTTCAAACAGAAAATAATAAGCATTAGCATTCAAGGTTTATGTAGGATTCTTATGGTTAGTCAAATCATAAGAAACATAACATGTCTAAACCTGTAA
Source organism: Larix kaempferi (assembly GCA_027924585.1). Classification (NCBI taxonomy): domain Eukaryota; kingdom Viridiplantae; phylum Streptophyta; class Pinopsida; order Pinales; family Pinaceae; genus Larix; species Larix kaempferi. The sequence goes on along the minus strand of BSBM01000454.1, from coordinate 6,543,693 downwards.
TTACTCAAACCTATGACTCTTCGGGTTAGTTGAATCATCAATCAAGATAAGAGATATAATATGCATAAAACCTGTGATTATTCAAAGCTATACCTTCATGATTCTTCTGGTTAGTCATATCATCAATTATGGTAAGAAACATAATATGCATACAACCATGATTATTCAAACCTATGACTCTTCAGGAATAATCATTATCAACAACAGTATAAGATCCTAACACAAGGTAGGATTCTAGCTTGATATAGGAAAAACATACCTAGATTAGCATGCTAGCTATTTATGTCTAACATACCCGCATAATGTCTTCTGGTTCTCTTCAGTGACTTGTGCTAGTAACCTGCATGTCTCATAAGTTAACCATTGTAGAAACAAGTTATACATACCTCGAAAGTAGATCTTCTATGCAATCCATGACAATGGATGAATCCTTGTCTTCATGTCACCATGATCATACGTTCTTGAAGTAGAACATGATTTGTCTTTCTTGGTGTACCTTTTATGTTAGTAGACAACATAAACCTCATACAACACCATAATGCATTAGTACAATCATAAGTGTCAATACCCTAATCAATGAATATTTTCTATCGTGCATTCATAATTTTATTAATGTGATATGACAAGTCTGAAATCAAGATTGTACTAACCGTAATAACATGAAAACATACCATAAACTTAATCATGAACAAATCTCAAAACATACCTCGATGAGTCATACCTGTCGAGATCGCTTGTAATCTTCTTATGTAAGGCCTTAGCCTCATCTCTCTCTGAAACAGGAATTTCTTCACTTATGCAGGTGACCAATCCATCTTCTTCTAGGATTAAACCACCACTTGATTTGCAAGAACTGGACCTGGAGCTAGATATGGGTTTGTCAGAGAAACCCCAAAAATTCAAACTTTGAATTTCAAACTTCCGAAAGGATAGAAATATGCGCCTTGATGAGCTGATCAAACTGGTATATTCAGAATTTGAAAACTACAAAGTTTTACTCCTCAATCACTAGACGTGACCCTGAACTAGGGTTTGATGAAGCCCACTCTTCTTCCCAATCAAAAGGTTTGATCCAAAGCTCTAAGCTTCTATTTTTCTGAGGAGCTTCCATCCGTGGTCACAGATTTCAAAAATTCTCATTTTTATAGAAGCCCTAATTTTCCACTTTTCTGATCAAAGTCTCGAACTAGGGTCTGATCAAACCCGGCCTTCTGCCCAACCAAAAATTCTGATCTTGGTCTCTAAATTTCTATTTTGATGAGTAGCATTCATCCGTGGTCTCCGATTAGAAAAATTCCAACTTTCTCCAAATCCCTAAATTCCGGAAGCCATGAATGAAGGTACTCAAAAATAATTCTGTTTTGACAGAAATATGTACCTGATTGTTTCTGGTGTACCTCCAAACTTTTCGATCCACAGGGTCTGAAAACGTTTTCTAAGATAGCATGACCTGTTATCTTTCCATCCTGACAGGTCTGACCTCAATTGGATTCTCTGAGAGAGAGTTATGCCAACTGTCGCAACATGACCTGTTTATGGGATAATACAGGAGAGCGAACTTGTACGGAGTGCCACGTGTCACTGGTTCAACTTCGGCCTCTAAAAAAACTTTCTTAAGATAGCTCGGCCTGTTATATTTCCGTCCTGATAGGTCTGACCTCAATTGGACTCTCTGAGAGAGAGTTATGCCAAGTGTCACAACATGACCTGTTTATGGGATAATACAGGAGAGCAAACTTGTACGGAGTGCCACGTGTCACTGGTTCAACTTCGTCCTCTGAAAAAGTTTATTGAGATAGTACAGTCTGTTTACTACCTGACACTTTTTACGAAATTTCATTTGGAGCTTCCTAGCCCAGGTTATGACGTTTTTCCCAAGGTCACCTAATTTTGACTCAGATCTGGAAGAGGCAGAAACCCTATATTGTACAGATCATAAATCACAAATTACAACGAATTAGAGGTTGTCCTTTGGACACAAGGTACCTGGAGATTTAATATTCATCCTATAACAATTTCCGATCCTAAAAATTCTCCAAAACGGATTTATAGTGAAAGTTCTACGACGACTGGTTTTTTCTATATCAAGCCCTAGCATCGTAATTGCAATAAGTGTCATACATGCCATATCATGCCTTCTTTCAGGCTAGCTATGATACCATGTTAAATTTTATGAATTTACTTCAATATGATCTAGGATCTTAACTGAGAGAACAACATGTACAACATATCTACAACATATCAATCATGGAGACAATAATGCAAGCACACAAGAGACACAAAGATTTACTTGGGGAAAACCATAAAGGTGAAAAACCCCAATAACTTCCTCAGAGATAGATAGAGCAATGATACAACCAACCATGAGAGATAGACATAACCTAGCAGCAGATCCTCCTCCTCCATAAGTGCGCCACTCCTCCTTGAGTGCATGTGTGAGAAGTGAGTGAGCAAATAGAGTGCCTCCCGCACTCTATTTATAGTTGACTTGACTTGCCTTTTTACCTAACTCATGTAGGCTCGAACTTAACCACATAACATAATGCTGAGTGGGCCGACCCCCAATAGGGTGGTCTAATAACCCTTTGACCCACATGTGCGACCCCCAATAGGGTGCTCTAATAACCCTTTGACCCACATGAATTATACAGGGCCGACCCCAAGCAAGGTGGTCTAATAACCCATCAAGAATAAGTTACGACATTTACAATATAAATGACGACACTTCCTTATAGAGGAATAATACCATCTCTATAGGAATACAATATACATATATGTGAAATACATTCCGAAGTTACATATACATCAACAGTTAATAACTATTTCTAACACTCCCTCTTAATTACGACTTTTACAATGCATAAATTATCTCTATGATTTTCAAAGATATCTTTTGTCAATGGCTTTGTAAATATGTCAACCATTTAATCAATTGAAATACAATGATCTACATGAACTTCACCATTGTTCACAAGTTCTTTTATGAAATGATATTTGGTATCAATTTGCTTGCTCTCATTAGGGGAGTTTTGAGGTATAAAATGGGTCTTCTAAGAGAAATAATAAAATAAGAGTTCTAAATTTTAGAGAAGAAAAAGAAAAACTACTTTTTCTTATCATATTTTTGACATATCTTCTTAACGGTTTACCAAAATTTCAAGTTTGGGCACTCATTGGATGTGGATTTTAATTCCGCATCCAACCCATACCCACACCGCATACTTCTCAGGCACCCATGACATGAAAAAATGAAAATTTCAATAAAAAAATGTATTTTAATTTTAATTCCGCATCCAACCCATACCCACACCGCATACTTCTGAGGCACCCATGACATGAAAAAATGAAAATTTTAATAAACAAACGTATTTTAATATAACCCATACCCACACCGCATACTTTTGAGGCACCCATGACATGAAAAAATAAAATTTTCAATAAACAAACGTATTTTAATATTCTGAGGCACCCATGACATGAAAAAATGAAAATTTCAATAAACAAACGTATTTTAATATTAAAATACGTTTTTCTATTGAAATTTTCATTTTTTCATGTCATGGGTGCCTCAGAAGTATGTATTGTGGGTATGGATTATATTAAAATACGTTTGTTTATTGAAATTTTCATTTTTTCATGTCATGGGTGCCTCAGAAGTATGCGGTGTGGATATGGGTTGGATGCGGAATTAAAATCCACATCCAACGAGTGCCCAAACTTAAAATTTGGATAAACTGTTAAGGAGATTTGTCAAAAATATGATAAGAAAAAATAGTTTTTTATTTTTCCCTCCAATTTGTTTTACAAATTTTACCCTTGTGGTTGACATCATCATCTTGAATCCTATTGGTTCTTATAAAGTGAATTTTTATGGTACATTATTTGTTTTGAGGCCATTTTTTATGTCAAAAATCCCCTAATGTACATGGTTCTTGGACAGGGCAATCACTGAATTGTTATTGGAGTAGATTGTTCTTGATCCTTCTTGTTTCTACTAAAGACCTTCCAAAACTCCGTGTAACTAAAATGCTTGACATGTTGCTAATGTTGTTGCTACATATTTTACTTCTGTTGGTGAAATAGTCACAATGGACTGCTTCTTGGATGCCCATAAAATTACCCCTGTTCCAAGATGGAAAACATGACCAGAAGTGCTCTTCCTATCATCCAAACTTCCTGCAAAATCACTGTCAATAAAACCTATCCAAACATCATACTCAGTGCTAGAGTATAAAATTCCATATCTTGAAGTCCCTCCAACACATCGTAAGATCCTTTTTCCAACTTGCCAATGCGAGTCTTTGGGAGACTCCATGAACACAGAAATCAAGTTGACTGCATACATAATATTGGGTCTCGTAGCTATGAGATACATCATACTTCTTACAAGTATCTTATACAATGTTGGATCTACTTTGGGACTATCATCTTCTTTGCTCAACTTTGTACCTGTTGCCACTGGTGTAGGTGTTGGTTTGCAATTAAGCATTCTAAATCACTTAAGCAAATCGTTATAATATTTATTTTGAGAAATAAATATACCTTTTTCTAACTATTCTACCTCTATTCCAAGAAAGAATTCCATCAAATGTAGATCTGTCATCTCAAACTCTTTCTTCATTGCTACCTTGAATTCATCTATTGACATATTGCCTTTAAAAATCATATCATTAACATATAAAAAAACTATCAAAATATGTCCATGATGATTTACCGTTGTGTAAAGTGTTGGTCCGATGTTGCTTTTGCTAAAAACATTGTTGATAAGATAAGAATCAATTCAATTCTATTGTACCAAGCTCTTGAAGCTTGCTTGAGCCCATATAGAGCTTTCTTCAACTTGTAAATTTTTTATTCATGTTCTTTGATTTCATACCCTTGTGGCTGGTGCACATAAATTTCTTTTTCAAAAATCCCATTCAAGATAAAAACTTTGCATCCATCTGATACACTTTCTGTTGATGTATATGTAACTTCGGAATGTTTTTCATCTATGTATTTCATATATATTTATTGTACCCTTATTAGAGATGTGTTATTCCTATATAAGGAAGTGTCGTCATGTGGATTGACAAGTGTCACAAGTGTGTGTACTTGCCGATGGGTTATTAGACCACCATGTGTGGGGTCGGCCCTGAAATATATATATTATATTGTGGATGTACCTAGCTAGACAAGTCGGCCCCATAAGGTCACTAGGAAAACAGGTTAGTATAAATAGAGATCGGGAGATCTCTATTTCATTAATTCGGAAAGTCACATCTCTCTCACTCAGAAAATTGGCACACTAGTGAGGAGGAGGATCATTTGCTACTAGGAGACTATCTCAGTGTATTTTGGTTGTACTTTGGTTGAGCCATTGCTCTCTCTATCTCTGAGGAAGTTGTGGGGTTTTTCACCTTAGGGTTTTCCCCACGGAAACTCTATGTCTCTCGTCTCTCATTCTTTTGATTCTTGTGATGCTTGTGATGCTTATTGTGATTGCTATGCATTGATATACTGCATATGTTATTCTCTCAGTGAAAATCCTAGAGTATTGTGAATTAATGCTCAAAATTTAACATGGTATCAGAGCTAACCTGAGAAGAAGACATTTTGTAGTGACGAAAACTTGAGTTTCTTGTTTATTGGGTTTCTCTCCACAGTTTTTGGAAAAGCAGTATTGTAGATTGACTCTAATCATCAAGGAGAATCTATCTGTCCAATTAGAATTCAATTCTGAGCATTTTCAGATTTGGCCCTAAAAATTAAGGTTTCCACAAAAATAGGAATTTCTGGAATCTGAAGACATAGTTGGAAGCTCCTTGCAAAAATCGAAGTTTAGAGCTTTGGATCGAGATTTTTGGCTGGGTAGGTCTCCAGGAAACTCAAACCCTAATTCAAGGCTCTCCCTAGTGAACCTGGGAGGACAAAAAGACAAATTTGAAGGATAAAGATTTGTTGATCTCAAATTTTGAATGCACCAGGATGATCAGCTCATCAAGGCACATCTTTCTATCCTTTCATAAATTTGAAATTCACATTTTGAATTTTTAGGGTTTTTTCGACAAACCCTAATCCGGGACCAGATCTAGTTTTCAGCATTTCAAGTGGTAAGACCTAAATATTTTCTATTTCCATTTGAAGTACTCTTTAAGATGTCTCACCACACCAAGCTTGAGGATAAGCTTGAAGGGGATGATAACTTCCGAGCTTGGAAGTATAGGATTGGGTTAATCCTGGAAGAAAATGAGTTGGACTCATATATAAAAGAAGACATCCCTATCCCAGAGGATGAAGAGGCCAAGGTATTGCATAAGAAGAACTTGGTCATGGCAAAGAGAATCATTGTTGATTCTATCAAAGACCATCTCATACCCCATGTGTCTTCTCTAAAGACACCCAAGGAGATGTTTGACTCTTTGAACAAGCTATTTGAAGGGAAGAACATAAATCGGAAGATGACTCTGCAGAATCAATTGAAAGGGGTCAAGATGTTGAATGGAGAAACCATTCAATCTTACTTCTCCAAGGTCTCTCAGATCAAGGAGAAACTTGAAGCTGTGGATGAAGCAGTGGACAATGGTGAAGTTGTTATGACCACTCTGAATGGCCTACCTAGGTCATGGGACTCCTTTATTCAAGGAATCTGTGCAAGAAAGAAATTGATTTCTTTCAGTAAACTATGGGAGGAATGCTCTCAAGAAGAAGCTAGACTTGTAGCTCATGAGGAAAAGATGGGAGGTGAAGATCAAACTCTCACAACTCACACCAAAAGAAGCAAGCCCAAGAAGGAGCACTCTCACTACAAAAGATCCTATCAAAAGAATAAGAAGGATCTAAGATGCTTCACATGCAATGAGAAGGGTCAATTTGCTTCAGATTGTCCCAAGAACAAAAGGGATAATAACAACAACTCCAGCAAGAAGAAAAAGGGCAGCAAAAGAAAGTTCCATGCTCATGCTGCCGAGGATGATGAACCTCCAAAGAAGAAGACTAGGGCAGAAAGTGATGATAGTGATGATGACTCATCAAGTGAAGAAGAGTGTGTTCTAATATTTGCTCTCATAGGTACTATCTCCCATGGTTGTAATGATTGGTTGATTGATAGTGGGGCTTCCAAACACATGACTGGGTTTAAGGAATCTTTTGTGAATCTATCTGAACATGAATCACCCCATAAGGTGAAACTTGGGGATGATTATCAATACCCAATCAAAGGAAGTGGTGAATCCTCCAACAACCTAGATTCTGGAAAATATTTGAAGATGAAAGAAGTCCTTTATGTACTTGGGCTCAAGAAGAACTTACTCTCCATCTCTACATTGGATGCAAAAGGTATGAGGGTTGCATTTGTGGATGGCCAAGTCCTAATGTGGCCAAAGGGAAATACCATAGATGATGCAGTAGTGATTGGAGAGCAAGAGGGAGGTTTGTATAAATTGAAGGGACAACCTGAACATGCCATGGTGCATGAATCCATGGAGCCAAGTGAACTTTGGCATAGAAGACTTGCTCATATGCACTATAGGGCACTTCCAATTGCAAGTAAGGCTCTAGAAGGTCTTCCTGAAATCAAGACTAAACATGAAGGTGTTTGCAAAGGATGTGCAAAAAGTAAGAACATTAAGAAGGCTTTCCCAAGCAGTGAAAGCAAGGCAAAAGATATCCTGGAAATCATCCACTCAGATGTATGTGTTCCTATGTCATCCTGTTCTCTAAGTGGGTATGTTTACTATGTCTCATTTATTGATGAATTTTCCAGGAAGACTTGGGTATACTTCTTGAAGAACAAAGATGAGGTGTTTGATAAGTTCAAGGAATTCAAAACCTTGATGGAGAATCAAACTGACAAGAAGATCAAAACATTCAGATCCGACAATGGTGGAGAATTCACCTCAGGTGACTCAAGAAGCTTTGTAGTAATTCAGGGATTAAGAGGGAGTTGTCTGCTCCTTATAATCCTCAACAGAATGGAGTTGCAGAAAGGAAGAACAGAACTATCATGGAAGCAACAAGGGCAATGTTGCATGACCAGGATCTACCTATGCATCTATGGGCAGAAGCAGCTAGAACAGCTGTATATGTGCAGAACAGAACACCCCACAAGATATTGGACAACAAGACACCAGAAGAGGTCTTTTCTGGTAAGAAACCTGAAGTCAGCCATCTCAGAATATTTGGTTGTCCAGTATACACTCATGTACCAAAAGGAAAAGAGGACTAAACTAGATCCTTCAAGAAAGAAGGGTGTCTTTGTGGGTTACAGTGAAAGCTCGAAGGCCTATAGAATATACTTTCCAGGGTTCAAGAAGATTGATGTCAGCAAGGATGTAACATTTGATGACAACTAAGCATTCATCAAATCAAGGAAGACACCTATCGAAGTTTATGAAGAACCTAAGGAAACTAGATTTCAAGACACTACTATGACTGAAGCAGTTCCAGAAGTTGTTCGTGAGTTTGAAGATCCGCAAGAACCTGTAGATCCACCCCGCGAGGGTAACTCTCACAAGAGAAAACCTGCATGGGCTAGAGAGATCATTCAAGATGCAGAAAGATTTGGCATTCCAGAAGAAGAACATAGAACAAAGAAGAGAACCAGATCACATACCAACTATGTTGCTTTACTCTATGACATTATGAACAAAGAGCCTTCCAGTTATGAAGAAGCAACGGAAAAGAAAGAATGGAAGGATGCCAATGTTGAGGAATACCAATCAATAATGAAGAATGATGTTTGGGATGTTGTCCCAAGACCTAAAGAGAAGTCTGTTGTGACTTCCAAATGGATCTACAAAATCAAGCATGCTGCAGATGGCAGTGTAGAAAAATACAAAGCAAGATTCGTAGCTCGTGGCTTCTCTCAGAAAGAGGGAATAGATTATGAAGAAACTTTTGCACCTGTAGCCGGGTATACTTCCATCAGAACAGTACTTTCCCTGGCTGCAGCAATGAAATGGAAAATACACTAGATGGATGTCAAGACTGCTTTCTTGAATGGTGTAGTTGAAGAGGAAGTATATGTGGAGCAGCCACTCGGTTTCGAAATACATGACAGGGAGTCATATGTGTGCATATTGAAGAAATCCTTGTATGGCTTGAAACAAGCCCCAAGAACTTGGTATGGTAGGATGGATAGTTTCCTATCTAGTTTGGGCTTTACCAAGAGTAAAGCAGATTCCAACCTTTACTACAAGGTTGAGGAAGGGAATCCTGTGATTCTACTCCTGTATGTGGATGACTTATTTGTAACAGGAGATGACAGATTGATTGTAGATACTAAGAGGAAGCTTGTTGCCGAGTTCGATATGAAAGATTTGGGAATGATGCACTATTTCCTAGGTATGGAGGTGTGGCAGAGTGCAGGTGGGATATTCCTTGGTCAAGGGAAGTACATAGTAGATATCCTGAAGAGATTCTGGATGATGGATTGCAAGGCCATGGCCACACCTATGGAATCGAATCTGAAGCTTCTATGTGATGCTTCATCTGAGCCGGTTGATGTCTCTATGTATCATCAAATGATTGGATCCTTGATGTACCTGATGAACATGAGACCAGATATTTGCTTTGCGGTGAACACATTGAGTCAGTTCCTGACAGATCCGAGGAGTGTTCATCTGGTTGTTGTAAAGCATGTTCTGAGGTACCTGAAGGGTACAATGGATTATGGGCTCAAGTATGAGGCGAATCAAAAGTTTAACCTGCAGGGTTATGTTGATTCAGATTGGGTTGGCAGTGCTGCAGATAGGAAGAGCACATCTGGGTGCTGCTTCAGTATGGGATCAGGTGTGATCTCTTGGTTTAGCAGGAAGCAGTCTTGCATAGCACTGAGTATAGCTGAGGCAGAGTATGTTGCAACCTGTTCAGCTAGTTGTGAGGCAGTATGGCTATGGAAGCTACTGTCTGAGTTATTTGATCTCCCGTTGGATACTACTGGTATCTTTTGTGATAACCAAAGTTGTGTGAAGCTGTCCGAGAACCTAGTGTTTCATGACAGGTCGAAACACATAGAGATCAAATATCACTATATCAGGGATATGGTGCAGAAAGGAGCTGTGAAGCTCCTGTATGTTGCGATGGACGAGCAGATTGCAGATGTGCTGACAAAGTCACTAGCCAGGGTGAAGTTCGAGTACTTCAGAGAGAGGCTTGGTGTTCTTCGGATTGATGACACTTCAAGGAAGAAGTGAAGGAAACATTTGCTGAAGCCATTCCAAGCATGTTGGAAGGAGGATCCTTCACATGGCTGTGGATGTAAGCGCTGGATGATGAGCATCAGAATAATGTTCTGGTTTCTGTTTTGTATGACCAGTTGGATCATTTTTATATGTATGTATGCATCATGCTTGATGTTGGATATGATCAGTTGGATCATTTATATTTATGTGTATGTACGCATCATGTTGGATGATGGATATGATTAGTTGGATCATTTATATGTATGTGCGCATCATGTTGGATGCTGGACATGATTAGTTGGATCATTTATATGTATGTACGCATCATGTTGGATGTTGGATATGATCAGTTGGATCATTTGTATGTATTTTGTATATGCATCATGTTGGATGCTTGGACCATGTATCTGTATATGTATCAGGTGGATACATTGTATGATCTAGTGGATCATGTATGGTGATATGTATCATGTACTTGTATTTGTATCAGGTGGATACACTGTATGATTAGGTGGATCATGTATGATGATATGTATCAGGTAGATACTTGGTATGCATCAGGTAGATGCATTGTATGATTAGGATGATCATGGATGACGAGCTTTAGGATGTTGCTCTAGATGACATGCAGGAGGATGTTGCAGTGATGATGATCAAGATGATCATGTGTACATCAGGATGATGTATGGTGAGTATCAGGTTGATACTCTATGGCCGTGGATCAAGTTGTGCATATGAGCATATAATTTGGCCCTGGGAGATCTGCAGATAGTCTTTCGAGGTTTTTCCTATGGCATATAATTTGGCCTTGGGATATTTGGCAAATGATCTTTCGAGGTTTTGCTCTGGGAGGACATATAATTTGGCCCTGGGAGATCTGCAGATAGTCTTTCAAGGTTTTTCCTATGGCATATAATGTGTCCCTGGGATATCTGGAAGATGCTCTTTCGAGGTTTTGTCCTATGGCATATAATATGTCCCTCGGAGATCTGATAGGTTGGGCTGTGTGCTCGTAATAAGTCTTGGGATGCTCTTGTGAGGTTTTTCCATGACCACATATAATCTATCCTTGGGAGATCCTATAGGTAGAGCTGTGTGCTCGTAACAGCATGGGATGCTCTTGCGAGGTTTTGTGGTGACCACATATAATCTGTCCCTGGGAGATCCTATAGGTAGAGCTGTGTGCTCGTAACAGTCTAGGATGCTCTTGCGAGGTTTTGTGGTGAGGTCACATATAATATGGCCCTGGGAGATCCTATAGGTAGAGCCGTGTGTTCGTAACAGCCTGGGATGCTCTTTCGAGATTTTGTGACGCACGTAATAAGTTCTGAGGATTCCACAGTATGGTCAGTGATGACAAAGACCTGCAGGTAGTGGGCCTACATCCAGTATGAAAAAGGACTGGATCTGTAGAACTTCCTGTGACGAGTAGAGTCAGAGATTGGTTGAGATAGCAGTAGCAGTGACGATGATGATGACGATGATCTCGAGAAGAAGACTTGTCTAGCAGAACTATGTCGAGAAATACCTTCCTAGTTAAGAGGGAGTGTTGATGTATATGTAACTTCGGAATGTATTTCATATATATTTATTGTACCCTTATTAGAGATGTGTTATTCCTATATAAGGAAGTGTCGTCATGTGGATTGACAAGTGTCGCAAGTGTGTGTACTTGCCGATGGGTTATTAGACCACCATGTGTGGGGTCGACCCTGAAATATATATATTATATTGTGGATGTACCTAGATAGACAAGTTGGCCCCATAAGGTCACTAGGAAAACAGGTTAGTATAAATAGAGATCGAGAGATCTCTATTTCATTCATTCGGAAAGTCACATCTCTCTCACTCAGAAAAGTGGCACACTAGTTAGGAGGAGGATCATCTGCTAATAGGAGACTAGCTCAGTGTATTTTGGTTGTACTTTGGTTGAGCCATTGCTCTCTCTATCTCTGAGGAAGTTGTGGGGTTTTTCACCTTAGGGTTTTCCCCACGGAAACTCTGTGTCTCTTGTCTCTCATGCTTTTGATTATTGTGATGCTTGTCATGCTTATTGTGATTGCTATGCATTGATATACTGTATATGTTATTCTCTCAGTGAATATCCTAGAGTATTGTGAATTAATGCTCAAAATTTAACACTTTCCACTTGTTTTGAGCTTCTATTTCTAAGTCTGCTCTCACCATGTCCAATCTAGCCACTGGTGCAAAATTTTCTCCAAAATCAATTCTGAGTTTCTACGAGAAACCTTTTGCTACTAACCTTGCCTTGTACCTATCAATCTCACCTTTTTCATTGAGTTTTATCTTATAGACCCACTACACACCAATAGGTTTCTTATCTTTAGGAAAGTCAACAAGATCCCATGTGCCATTTCTTTCAATGGAATCTATCTCTTCATCCATAGCTTTTACCCAATACTCTTCTTTTACCGCCTCTTCAAAAAAATTAGGTTGACTAGGAATAAAAGAAAAATTGGTATTTGCATCTAATTCATCATAAATATCTTATAATATTCGAGTCTTTCTATTACTATGATCAAATTCATTACCTGAATGAGGACTAGGATATTGATCTATTGATCTCCATGCTTCACCTCGAATTGAGTTTCTCGTTGTCCTTGTTGGAGTACGTATTGCTAGCGATGATGCTACTGGACCCTGCTATCCATATGCTCTTCTTCTTCATCATCTTTTAGTTGGGGTATTACATCTCCCACAAACTTACCTATGGTTCCATCCCATGACTCTTCCCCTTTGAACAATACATCTCTGTTGATGATAACATTTTTCGTTATAGGGTTATACAACTTGTATGCTTTAGAGTCTTCACTATATCCAAGAAAGATACATTTCTCACTTCTTTCATCTAGATTTTTTATTATTTGTTTAGATACATGAGCATAAGCAGCGCAACCAAATATTCTAAGATGAGAAATACTGCAAGGCATACCTTTCCATGTTTCTTGTGGTGGTGTTGACGCTACTAGACCTTGCTATCCAATATGCTCTTCTTCTTCTTCATCTTCTCGTTGGGGTATTGCAACTCCCACAACCTTATATATGGTTCCATCACATGACTCTTCCTCTTTGAACAATACATCTCAGCTAATGATAGCCTTTTTGGTTATAGGGTTGTACAACTTTTAAGCTTTAGAGTCTTCACGGTATCCAAGAAATATACATTTCTCACTTTTGTCATCTAGTTTTTTTCTTAGTTGTTTAGGTACATGAGCATAAGCAGTGCAACCAAATATTTTAAAATGAGAAACACTACAAGGCGTACCTATCCATGCTTCTTCTAGTACTTTGTTTTTCACAATTTTGGTGGGAGATCTATTCAACACATGAATAGCACAAGCCACTGCCTCTCCCCCAAAATCATGAGACAAGTTTCTTCCCTTCAGCATGCTCCTTGCCATATTCATGATGGTTTTGTTCTTGCATTCTGCTACACCATTCTACTAAGGTGTATTCCTTGTAGTGAATTGCTTCTTGATTCTATGATATTTGTAGTAAGCATGGAAATCCTTTGAATCATACTCTCCCCATCTATCTAATATCAATACTTTGAGTTGATGGCCACTCTGGTTTTCAACCAAAGCCTTAAATTCCATGAACTTGCCAAAATTTTATGACTTCTAATGAAGAAAATGCACCCATGTTTTTCTACCGACATCGTCAATGAATGTAAGAAAATAATAGCTACCACCAAGTGACTAATTCGGCATTAGACCACATAGATCAGTATGGACAAGTTCTAGAGGTGCACATGCTTTTCGATACATACCTTTAGGGAAGCTATCCCCATGCTTCTTTGCAATGATGAAGCACTCACATGCTTGATAGCTCCTTCATAGGGGATAATCCTTTAACCATATCTTTCTGCTACAACAAGTTCAGACCAACAAAGTGAAGATGTCCATATCTAAAATTCCATAGCCAATAATCATCCATGCATGTTGATTTTTGAGGAAAAGAGCTTACCTACTTGCTGCAATTCATGACTAGCGGATACATTTTGTTCCTAGTCACTTGTACCTTGATGATCAACTATATGTTATGACGTTTGTCATATATGGCACAGTATGATCCCTCAAAGACACGTCTATATTTCTTTTCAGTGAGTTTCCCAATGCTGAGCAAATTATGCTTCAATCTTAGAGCATAATATACATCTATAAGGGTCTTTTGTTGGCCTTGTTTGGTCAATATGTTGACCACTCCTTTTCCAACTATTAGAACTATCTCATCGATGCAGAATTTGACCTCCCTCTTCACTGATTCATCTAGATCTTCCACTATATTTCGACCACCTATCATATGATTGCTACATCCACTATATAAAAGCCAAAATACCCTTTGGGATTTCGTGCGCAGCATGACATGTAAGAAATAACAATTCTTCATTCTTCTCAGAGGTGTTTGTCACATTTGCATTCTATTTTTCCTAATCAACCCTTTTCTTTTTACATGCATTAACATAATGGCCATATTTCTTGCAATAATAACACTTAACATTAGATTTATTAGACCTCTTTTTTGTTGTAGTTCCAATTTCAAGATATTGATATTGATGTTCCTTTCCATTTCTTTGACCACCTCTGCCTCTTCCTCTTGATCCACCACTGCCTCCGCCTCTTCCTCCGCCTTTTGAGAATGAGACCTTTTCTTTGAAAGCATTCTCCAGAGAGGATTCCTCATTTCTATTGAGTCTGGATTCATATGATAACAATGATCATGTCAACTCATCTATATACAAAGTGCTTATATCCTTTGCTTCTTCAATTCTTGCAACTATTGGATCAAATTTGTTGGGTAGTGATATCAAAACCATTTCAATCACCATTTGATCATCAATCTTTTCACCATAGGTATTCAGTTGATTAACTATCCGCATGACTTGGTGTAATATCCTGATTTTGACCCCATTTCATTAAAATTTAAATGATGTAAATATGCTAGTGTGAATTCCTAGTGCGGATCTCAAGGCCAAGGCCGGACTAGTGAATGGATAGGAATGTATGATGTTATATTTTAGTTGGACTATTTGGTTGGCTTATTATTCCTAATTCTAAATGTATGTAAATATTATGCTGAAAATTACTAGAATGGTCCAACAATGACTGTGTGATGAGCACCAAAGGGGCTACGATTCCACCAAAGGGGAAGAGTAAGGGGGGCTTGTGGGAAACCTAATCCTATGCTGCCATGCGTCAACCTTAGAATTCACCCTAAATTCTTTCATGTGATGATAATAAGCCAATTATCTCCTTTTGAACATTTTCCAATCATTTATTGCACATGTGAGGTTGGTGGGAAAATTCACTTCATTTAGTTATTGAGCATGGGGATTGTGACAATTATGTTAGTTGTCAGCTCTCCTATTTCTTCTATGGACAAAATCCATGTCAGTTGTCTTTTCACCCTTACCTCATAACCTTAGAGTCAACACTCTTTTGAGCATTCCTTTCTCATTCCCTCTCATGCAAGCTACTACACTACGTAGAGTCATTCCATTGCTATTGATGTCCATTTATGAGACTGTGTATTAAACTTCGAAATTCGAATTAGAAGAGAGAGTTTCATTTCTGGAAGGGAAGATAGAAGCTGGTAGGTGCTTCCTTTTCCCTGGTGGACTCATAGCCCAACTTGGGGGTGGCCTCCCAGCAAAAATATTATATGTTGGATGAAGTGCCTATGGTTGGGTGGAAAAGTGCTCTTACACAGCCAGTTGCTTGGATCTGCGTTGAATAAAGATAAGTACTCTCATGTATTTGATTATGAAGTGTTTTTATTTCATGCCTATGATTTTTATGCTTGTGTATTTGCATGCTATATGTGTGTGGATAGAATTTAATTCTGTTGTGCATGTTTATTACATTTATGCACACATTCCTTTTGTTGAAAAGTTGTATTATTCATTGATGCGAATAATTAGAGCCCCGGTTTTTCCTACGTCCCCTCGCGATAGTTGGATTGGGTGAGGGGGACGTTACACTTGGATCATAAAATAGTCCACTGTGTCTAATTCTTTCATCTTTAGATCTTGAAAATCTCTTCTTAAGTTTTGAAGTTTAGCAGTCTATACCTTATCAGCACCCTGGTAACTAGTTGCCAATATTTCCCAAGCTCCTTTGGTATGTAATGAATCTGATACCTTTGGAAATACATTGTTATCCAAAGCGTTCATTATATGATGCAATGATTTCTCATCCTTCTTCCTATAAATCCGTTGGATATATTTTTCTCCATTCAATAGGGCTTGCTCAACTATGTCATGTGATGGTTTGAAATAGCCATGCACGACATATTCCCACACATCTTATGATCTTAAGTAGACCTCCATCCTTGTGGCCCATACATCATAGTCCTTTTTCCCCATAAGAGAAGAAATATTAGACTGGTTGTAGCTGCTAGAAGCCATAAACGCTGTAGATTCTTTCACTGGCTCTTTCAAAAAATCTCTTAAAAAAAGAGACTCCACTCCACCCTTTTACGAAACCTTTTATAAAAGTTTTTATAATAAAAAGCTTAAAAAAATTATACAATTTTTTTTTTAAACTTTTAAATAATATATTCCAAAGTGTTTTTCTTTCTAAACATATACCAAAGCCCAATACTCACATGGACTTACACCATGTATTTTTTTTTTAATTAAAAAACTCAAGAATTAAAAACTCACGTGGATTTTGGAGACTCCACTTTTCTCTCCTCTCGAATGGGTAGCCAAGCGAAAAAATTACCAAAGTTATCACTCCTTCTAAGTGTGCTAGGGCACGAAAATATCCAAAAATATTCACTCCTTAGAGTATGGTGGGGGCACGACAATTTTCAAAATATTTTAATTTCTTACGTGTGCATGAAATTTTTGTGCCCTCTTGCATGTGATAGGAGTGAAAAATTTCCTTGCAATTTTTTTGTGAAGTAATGGCTTCTCTTGCACTCTCAAGATCTTCTTCTAATGCTTTGATACCAATATGAAGGTTGGAGGCAGAAATAACAACACAAAGAATGTATAAAACGAGTTGTGGCTCTTAATCTTTATTGATAAAAGAGAAGATATAATTCGCAATTACAATGAAAGGATGAAGGTGTATTTAAACACTTTTGAAAAACTAAAACCCTAACCTAGCTCATGCGTTATTAACTGAACCGAAACTTGACTTCTAATAATAGAAATAAATCTAAAGCGGGAATTAATTACTATTTCTAACAATTGGTCCCTAACATAGCACAAAACTATACTTTTTATTTTGCAGTCAAATTTGATTGTAATTTGTGCATGCAAAATAATTAGGTCCAAACCCTAATGGGCATGGAGCCCTTCTAAGGGAAGGTGTTTGACCTTCAAAATTGCTTCCCTCCATTATCAAAAAATTCCTAACATATGCTTGATGCTTGATAGGTAAAATGGAATAATTGGTCTAAGTGGTATCAATAGAACACCCTATATTTTCTTATAATGTTTTTTAAACTTCACCCTAAATAAATAAAAACCACAAAATATTTTTACAACCATTTGTCCATAGATTTGTTATGAATATCTCATTTGAATAAAGTAAAACCACAAAATATTTTTACAACCATTTGTCCATAGATTTGTTATGAATATCTCATTTGAATAAAGTAATTTCAGTATGCATCTTTACTCTCAATGGGTTTCTTCCTGAAAAATGTGTTGGCTCCATTATTGGAATTTATGCAATAAATACCTCCATGTGTAAAGCGTCTCATGAATCCTAATACATTTCCTCTCTCTATTTGCAAAATGCCACTTTTACAACATGTTACAGTATTATTGAAGAGGTTCTCATTTCGTCTTTCCTTGTATTGCTAATTCGATGTGTAGGTATGTAGGATTAGGTGGATGATTATGTTACCTCAAAATTCCAATTATAAGTCAAACATGTCTAAATTGGCATACACTTCTCAAGCTAGTGTAGCACAATATGGAGAACATTGGGATAAATGCTTAAGTGGGAAATTGTAGGGTAGGAAATTCTCACTCTAATACTAATTTATCTAATTTCCATGGAAGAGATAAGGGGATAGACTACCAAAGGGATAACAACTTATAATGCGAAATGGATGGCTATAAGTAAATAAATGGGAGAATATTTCTGTGGAAAATAATAAATTTCACTGTTTATTAATTTCACTAAATTAAAAGGATATTCTTTGTCAAACATAAATGCCTTGAGCAATGGTGTGAACAATCTATTCCTACATTGTCCAACCTCCCATAATCTTCTATGTAATCCTCTTTATAAAGGAGAAATATCAGTTACAAGGCAATAACTGAATTGGCTTCGTGTTGAAGGTAAACCCAAACTACATGTGACTCGCAAATGATATGAGCTATTACCTTTTGGGTTGCATTGATGAGAAATACTACATTTAGTGGGGTTGAAGATATGAAATCCATGATGTAATACCCCCATTTTGACCCTTAGGAAATATTGGCTTTTAATCTAAATATTGTATACATGCGATATATGTTATCCTACCGTGTAGCTCAAGGCCAAGGCCCCGCTAGTGTATGCTCGGATTTTATTTAAAAGGCAAGTATTAGATATTATGTTATCCATGTGCTATTAAGCCATGGAACATTGTAAAATGATGTAAATATTAATATTGCAATAAAATACCAAAAAATGGTTATGGAAGCAACTAATAAGAGGGGGCCATGTGTATCCACTAGGGAGTGGTGAGGGGATTGTGGGGTTGAACCATATGCTGCCAAATATCATATTTTGAATCCATTTGACTTTCCTTCCTGACATTTAATTATGTTGTAAGGAAGTAGTTGAAGAAATCAGTCCATGGCTTCAATAGAGCATGGGCAACCCAAAAATCCATATGGTAGGGTATGGGCTCTGTTTCCTTCACCCACAATTCACTCTACCTCATGGGAATTCATTCTTACTCATTCCCATTTCATGGTTGATCATATAAGCATCAATTTTCATCCATTACACAGTGCCAGCAGTGAGAAAAATCAGAAATCACAACTCTGAATTAAGCCACGTTTTGAAGTGCCAAAAACGCTCAGAAAATCATGTGGACATTGAAATTCAATGGGGGATCGATAGACCTAAACCTTGGGGAAAATTTGAGAGGTGTTAGATGCCCAAAAAACCATAGGAAAACCTTGATTTTATAGCCCGAAAATACAATTACGGGACATAGTTATTTGGTGACAAAATTGAGAAAATACAAGTGTGAATAACAGAGAAGAAGAGAGAATAGAGGTTGGGATTGCTTTACAAACCCAGTGAAGGCTAGAATCTCAAGGAATTAGCAGCTGGACCTTTCTATTCCCACCATTAATAGCACTAGAGGGAAGGGGCATCTCAGGGATTGTGTAGAAGAGAAGGGGACTTTCCTTGTGTTGAGTGTGGTAGGTATTGTAATGTCCCTTTTTAGGAATTTATTAAAATGGTGAATTTTTCAACTTTTTCCACTAGTTCGACCTTTGACTAGTCTTGGGTTCTTGACCTCCAAATGGATCCAAATGCTTGTATAATGGGTCTGAAGGTATTTGAGAGGTATTAAGATATATCACAGAGGCCAATGGATACTTAAAAACCCTTAAAAAAATTCTGCAACATTCATTTACAATCTGGAAAAAGTAGGGAAGATTACTAGTAATTTTGAGCTTCAAATCCCCCAAGGGTAGTGGACAAAGATGGCTTCCCAAATGTTGTAAAAACCTTCCAAATTTATGAACAGAGGTATGGTACTGATAAGTGGATTTAATGAGATCTCCAATGTATCCTTAATTAGTTCTTATGGCCTTCTACAACTCCTTAAAATCATATGTTTATATGCAATATTTCACATAGGGGGAAAAGCTAGTTATTTTCACCATGACTTATGAAATTCGAATTTTAGGTGCCAAGGGCTTATGCTCTGTTGATGAAACTTATTCAAAACTTAAATAATAACACTCCATACATCAAAAAAATCATAGATAATAACTGATATAACTCGAAATAGCATCTCTTCAAACTCCAACAACAAGATCTAGGGGAAATGTCATCATTTATGCATTGTTTGGTATTTTTTCATAACTCCACTTAGTATTTCGACCTGAGAGTCTCATGAGCAGTAAAAACAGAGTATATATATCATATTACAAATATATGGGGCCTCAAGAGATATCCCAAAGAGTTCATCACCTCAACAAGTGCGCCTCTCCTCAAGGAGCAAGAATATTCCAAGAAATAGAAGAATGGTTGTAGAAGCAAGCTGAAAGAGATGTGTCCATGAGCTAACTGTTGGAAGGAGGTTGGATGGGTCAATATCGCTGCACCGCGAGTGCTGCGATACCGTGGAAGGCGGAAATTTGAGTACAGATGATAATATTTTTATGTAATTTTTGGTTAGTTGTACCGCAGTATGCGGGTTTTTGGGTCATTTGGACCACAATAGATAGATTTTGGGTCATTTGCTCGAAGTGTCGGTTAGGAAGTAGTTAGAAAGTGGACAAGAAAAGTAAAGGTGAAAGCCTATAAATAGACATAGATTTGTAAGTGTTGGATCATCTTGGATTGTATGTCTTAGATCTGGAAATATTTGTTGGATCTGTCTTTTGCGGAGTATGAGCTGAAGACTGAATATTTTGTATCTAGTTTTTTGCGGAATTAATATGATGTGACAGAGTTATTGAGCCGAATCCCTGTGTTTTCCTGTTTATTTATGGTAATACATTTTGCAATATGAATATATGAATGATGCGATGTTTCCTTGCTGCAGTTAATGCTTTACCGTTATATCTGTCACAATTATGACTTGTTTTGTTGAATGATTCCATGAACAGGAATAATGCTTGAGTTAAATGCTTAGATCTATTCCGGAAATGTTGCAATAAGTTGGGTAATTAAGCCACATCATCCTCCTTCATTCGGTGGAAAAATGGTTCTGTTGACTCTCCCTTGAACATCTCAATTGAGACCTCATTTGCTCTGCAAGTGTTGCTGGATGGGGTAAAACCCGTTTGGGCCAGTGCTCAGGGAGATCGCGGTGGGTTGGTGTCAACAACATTGGGAACCCCTGTCGACTGGGTTTGTGTCAAAAATCGAGGGCGAGCCACAAGATTGTGTTGGGGGCCTGTTGGTAGGCAGTTAGATGGGTCATTATCGCAGCACCGCGAGTGCTGCGATACCACGAAAGGCGAAAACTTGAGCGTAGATGATGATATTTTTATGTAATTTTTGGTTAGTTGCATTGCAGTATGCAGGTTTTTGGTTCATTTGGACCACAATAGATAGATTTTGGGTCATTTGCTTGAAGTGTCGGTTAGGAAGTAGTTAGAAAGTGGACACGCGGCGTAAAGGCAAAAACCTATTAATAGACATAGATTTGTAAGTGTTGGATCATCTTGGATTGTATGTCTTAGATTTGGAGATATCTGTTGGATCTGTCTTTTGCAGAGTATGAGCTGAAGACTGAATATTTTGTATCTGGGTTTTGCGGAATTAATATGATGTGACAGAGTTATTAAACCGAATCCCTATTTTTTCCTGTTTATTTATGGTAATACATTTCGCAATATGAATATATGAATGATGCGATGTTTCCTTGCTGCAGTTAATGCTTTACTATTATAGCTGTCGCAATTATGACTTGTTTTGTTGAATGGTGCCATGAACATGAATAATGCTTGAGTTAAATCCTTAGATCTATTCCAGAAATGTTGCAATAAGTTGGGTAATTAAGCGGCATCATCCTCCTTCATTCGGTGGAAACATGGTTCCGTCGACTCTCCCTTGAACATCTCGGGTGAGACCTCATCTACTCTGCAGATGTTGCTAGACAGGGTAAAACCCGTTTGGGCCAGTGCTCAAGGAGATCACGGTGGGTTGGTGTCAACAGTGTTGGGAACCCCTCTCGATTGGATTTTTGTCAACAAATGGTTCCATTTTTGGGACTGTGTGTTAAGTGATAGGAGGATATGTGGCACCCGATGAAACCGCAGATCCAAGATTGGTTTGACCTAAAACTACAAGAGTTCGCTGAAAAAGAAAACAAAAACATTGGGTTGACGACAGATTGGTGGCTAGCGAAGTATATTCAGGACGGTCCACACAAATATTTTTTTTGCGAGTTCCCCATCATCCTGTATGAGTGGTTAGCAAAGTTGAGTTTTCAGAAGAGGAACTTCCAAGGTGGCTAACTGATAGCATGGACCCTTGAATTGATCCAGGAGCCACAGGAAGTTGACAACAAAGCATCGCAGACTATCAAAGTTTTGCTTGACAGCATATTGGAGGGCTACATCACTAAATTTGCGGTTGATATGAACAAATCCTATAGTGAAGTTGAAATATATTTCTTCCACGGACCCTGAGGAAGGTTTCTGTTGTCGCTACAGTTGTTTATTAAAATGCTCATTTGCAAGAAGGGAATATTAAAGATGCATCTTGATCAATAGAAACCCTGGTGGGCAGAGGCCGTGGGTACCGCGACAGTGGGGGGGTGGTACATGAAATAGTAAGGGGTAGATGGGTGTAGGTCATGACGAGACTGTGAGTGAAGCCGATGAAGAGAGTTGTCTTACAAGGGGAGGAGCAAGGTTTCGATAGGAAAAGAGGCAGAGGATAGGAGAAGGTCCTGCTATGATCAAACCGCAAGGCTGCGAAGGAAGACCACACGGGACGAAGCGATTTCACAGTCCAGACAAGGACAACCAGGCTATGCCTAGGATAGAGGCAGGACCAAACCCTAGCAACAACGTGCCCACACCTTCACTCACTATCTGTCAACCAGTAAAGTGACTGTAGGAAGGAAGCCTAGGATGGCGGGCGAGGATATATAGTTGTCGTTGTTCCATGGAAACAGAACAGATAATCCTGAACAATACTGGTTCTTATGTGAGGCAGTATGGATCGTAAAAAAGATTACTAATGATGATGCTATGAAGGGACAGTTAGCGACAACTCTGACAGGTCATGCATTAGACTGGTTTATGAAGTTTGTTCTAGTCCCTACAAGAGCTCCAGAGAAGATGCTGGATGATATCAGGAAAGGATTGATTGCAGAATTCAAAAAACCCAAGTCTGAAGCACAGTATATTACAGAACTAAAAGAGATTAAGCAGTATCCCAATGAAACGGTGTGGGATTTTGACTAGTGATTCAAAACTCTGATGGCGAGAGTCAGCTTTCACATGAATGTTGTTCAACACAAAGAATGGTTCATCGCGGCATTGCTCTCGCATATTCGTCTACCGCTGATGCAACAGAACATTACAACACCCAGTGAAGCCTTGGAAATTGCAATGAAGTTATAAGCATCACTGATCAGGGAAAACGCAGCTGGGATGTCACAGATTCAGACACAGCTGGCTAACCTGACCATACAGCTGCAAGATCTTAAGAAGGGCAAGGAACAACGAGAAGAAGTCTAGTGTACCCGATGTCGTGGAGAGGGGCACACTAAGGATAGTTTCCTAGACTTCGGAAATTATTTGGTTTCAGGGGCACCGAACCCGTTGAATGGTGGTGTTATGCCATGGTGTCGTATCTGTCAGGTATATGGGCACCACCATGAGGAATGACAATACATGCAAAAGATGGTCACAAAACTGATGAATCTGTATTGTACATTCTGTAAATCTGTGGGACATGAAGATAAAGATTGCCATGCATATGGGTTGCTTCAGGACATAATGTATGATGCATTCTATGTAAAGGATGACCAACTTGTCATACAACAACTGTAACCACAGCCACAGGTAGCCTAGCCGCTACCTCAACCGCAGGTGCAGTTTGTACCACAACAACCACCACAACAGTTTATGCCGCAATATACTCCGATGCAGATGGCTCCACAACAGCCATAGTACATTCAACAACCCCAGTACGTGCAGCAAGGGCAAGGCATGCAACCGAATCCTATGTAACAACAGTTTAATCAACCACAGTACCAACAGTAGGGAAGGTTCCATGGAGGATTTCGAGGAGGACGTGGTGGAGGATTTGGTTGCAGAGGCGGACGAGGAGGTCGAGGACCTATTCAATGCTATCATTGCGGGGTATGGGGACACTACCAGCGAGATTACCCACAGTTGCAGACACAGTGTCGGTCTTGTTTTGTTACAGATCACACAATGGAAAACTGTCCCCAATTGATTACGCGATGGAAAGCAGGGAATGTTCTACAACTGCAGAACGAGAATCAGGTGCAGCAACTAGTGCAAAATCAAGCGCAACAACTGACACAGAATCAGAACCAGCATCTGAATCAGAATGCTAACCAAAATGTGAATCAACCTGGGAATCTGCTGATCCAGACCCAGGGAGAGACTATTGCGACAATTTCTATGGAGCCAAGGCCACAAGATGTTGCTGTCGTAGTTATCACTCGGGGAGGTGCAACAACAGGAGAGGATATCCTGCATCCACTTATTCGGTTAGCAGGATAGAAGAAGGTGTTGTTTGACATCGATTCCGAGCGTGATGCATTCTTTTAGGCGCGAGGGGCAATGGAAAAGGATCAAGGTAAGGCCATTGTTTGTGACATGCCTCCTATTTTTGATGCCACTTCAGAGGCCGGTCCATCGCGATAGTCTGGAACCTTGCAGAAATTCTTTAAGAGTTGTTTATCGCTAGCAAGGGATCCTGATGCTCTTGCCGAGATCGAGGGGCTATTGCAACGATCGGTCAGGGGACGACAAGAGTCTGTGGTAAATTCTTTACAACAGCGGAAGACAGGTAAGGAGATGTGTATGAACATTCAAACTGGAGACTATGACGGTTGATTCAGTTATTCTGGATCTTGGTTCGTATGTCAACATCTTAACCAAGTAGGCCTGGCAGAAAATGGGGAGTCCCACATTAAGCTGGTCTCCCGTACAGCTTGGGATGGCTAATCAGGCCAAGGTGACCACGATTAGGAGAGTTCCATGGTTAGTGGTGGACATTCAGGGAATGAAGACATATGCCAACTTCGATGTCATCGAAGTAGTTGAAGGAGGAAGCTCCTACCCCGCATTGTTGGGGGTTGGATGGGCTAATGAAAGTGCAGCAGTTATCAACTTTAAGAAGCAGATGATGTCTTTTGAAATCCGCGATCTCAGAGTCATCGCTCTGTTGGATCCAGCTGAGGGACGCAGGTATATTGAACCAGTAAAAGATGAAGATCCCAGCAGATGGGACCATGCATTCAATATTTTAGAAGATTATATTCATCCGACTGCCAACGGTGAGCTTGGGTGGCACAGTTTCATCTCTGTGTCTTCCGACTCTCACGACGTGTTAGAAAGTTGGCAGAATCGCTTGCATGAGGTGTCGCTCCACAAGTGTGGATTAGTCACGTAGTCATTATGCTGCATTGCCGTTGAGACTGTTGCACTGCCAATATATGAGGGGTTGCCCGGCTTGTCCGAGTTTCTTGCGGTGTTTGAAGAAAAGGTTTCCAAACCACAATGACTGCTGGCATTAGAGGAAGCATTGAAGGCTGCTCCAGCATGTTGGTGGGAGACACATAAGAAATCAATCGACAGATGGTCGCAGTGCACGAGATTGATGGAGATTCACTTTGGTGACACCTAAGTTTACCATACAGGAAAATACGATGGACGGAATGACCCTCGAAGTCATTTGATGGAATGTCAGATGCTATGGGCATCGCGACCCAAGGATGAGTGGGTCTATGCCTTCGTCCATACGCTGGACGAGATGCCGTGATCATGGTATACTGCAGTTGAATTGCGAGGAGAAATTACTACTTGGTTGGAGTTGACAGCTTGTTTTACTCATATGTTCAGTTTCGTGAATGCCAACCCAGATGTACACAATGCTTTGCAGCTCATCTGCGATGTAGTTTTGAAGGTTGTCTCGGTGGCATATCCTGTGGATCCACATATGCACTGCAAGATGTAGTTTATGATGGAATGTTATAATTTCAGTGGTGGGATAGAAGATGGTGATGATCCGCGGAATGTCAATATTCTAGAGTTCGAAGTAAGTCGCGATATTGTAGCACATGATGCGCCAAGTGATCCGATCAGCCAACCGCTGAATCTTCGGAAGGTCAACATTGAGATAGAGGACAGTCCAAAATTCGTGAATGTCGGGGACTATTAGGATGATGAGATGATGGGAAAGGTCACTGACTTGCTACATGAATTCCAAGACTTGTTCCCTATGAATTTTTCTGAGATGAAGGGAATCTTGGGCGATCTGGGGGAGAGGAAGATTCTGTTGAAACCAGATACTAAACCAATCAGGAAGCGACCCTATTGACTAAATCCGTGCCGTAAGGAGAGGGTCAAGGTAGAACTTGATCACATGTTGGATGCTGGTATTATTGAACCGGTTGAAGAGTCGGATTGGATCAATCCTATGGTGGTGCAGGACAAGAAGACTGGAAAAGTGCGCATTTATGTTGATTTGCGGAAGTTGAATGATGCCTGCTTGCATGATCCCTTTCCAACCGCGTTTACTGATGAGGTGCTCGAAGGCGTGGGAGGCCAAGAGATGTATTCTTTCACGGATGGGTTCTCTGGCTATCATCAGATTCGCATCGCGAAGGAAGACTGCCACAAGACAATGTTTGTGACCTAATGGGGTTGTTTTCAGTACACAGTGATGCCATTTGGCCTGAAGAATGCACTTACGATATTTTTGCGGGTTGTCGTCACTACTTTCTGGGATTTCATTCAGAATTTTTTGCAGGTGTACATGGATGAATGGACCATCTACGGTTTGATCAGTGATCTAGAAAATATGCGGTTGATGTTGGAGTGTTGTCGATAGCATCAGATATCATTGAACTTAAAGAAGTGCATCCTCTGTGCACCGTTTGGAATATTACTGGGTCACATTGTGTGCAAGCAAGGATTGTTGGTCGACCCAGCAAAAATTGCGCTCATTCTGAGCTTAACACCGCCTACTATTGTCAAGCAACTGAGAGTGACGTTGGGACACACTGGGTATTATCGCAAGTTCATTAGGGGTTATGCAGCCATCACGGCCCCTATGGAGAAGTTGCTGCAGAAAGATGCAGTATTCCAGTGGAGTCCTGAATGTCAAGGTAGTTTTGAAACTTTGAAGGCTAAGATGGCTTCAGTGCCAATGTTGGTATTTCTGGACTAGAGCAAGGAGTTCCATGTCCATGTCGATGCCTCATCGATCGCACTAGGAGTGATGCTAGCACAATTAGGAGAGGGGGAACTGGATCACCCCATCGCGTTTTCCAGTCGAAAGTTATCGTCTATAGAAAGGAACTATACAACAACAGAGAGGGAAGGTCTAGTGATGGTCTATGCACTGTAGAAGTTTCGGCACTACTTACTCGGAGGACACTTTAAGATGTTTACAGACCACTCTGCATTGAAATACCTAGTCAATAAGCCTGTGTTGGGGGGGGAGATATGTTGTTGGCTACTTCTCTTTCAGGAGTTCAATTTTGAAGTAATTGTGAAGCTAGGATGTTTGACTGCAGGACCAGATCACCTGTCGCTGATTGAGATAGGGGAGGAGCCAACTAACATTGACAACGGATTTCCTGATGTGAAGTTGTTCAAGGTTGAGGTAGCTGATGAATATTATGAAGACATCATTCAGTTCTTGGCGATAGGTACTGCACTGACGGGATTTACAACCGGTCAGA
Organism: Larix kaempferi; assembly: GCA_027924585.1. Lineage (NCBI taxonomy): Eukaryota > Viridiplantae > Streptophyta > Pinopsida > Pinales > Pinaceae > Larix > Larix kaempferi. Next base: position 6,515,908 of record BSBM01000454.1, on the reverse strand, counting down.
AGAAATAGTTGGTGGTCAAGGCCACAGATTTCCAATTGATTGCAGGCGATTTATACAAACTAGGATCAGATGAGATATTGAGGCGTTATGTTTTTCCTCATGAGCAAGGGCCGATCTTGTCAGAAGCACACACACGAGTGGCTGGGGGGAACTATGGAGGTCGTACGAGTGCCAGGAAGGTGCTTCCTGCGGGGCTCTGGTGGCCCACACTCCACAATGATGCGACAGACTATGCGCGGTCCTACGATGTTTGTCAAAGAACCAAGAAGCCCTCCAGGAGGGATTAGATGCCCCTACAACCTCAAGTGACACTGCAGCCATTTAAAAAATGGGCAGTGGACTTCGTGATCCCTATCAACCAACCAGGAAAGTGCACTGGTGTAAGATACACTATTACGACGATAGATTATTTGATAAGATGGGCGGAGACTGCACCAGTTGTCGATTGCACCGCTGCGACAGCAGCGCACTTCTTATTTGAGAACATTGTCACTCGGTTTGGATGCCTGAAGGTGTTGATGAGCGATCAGGGTAGTCACTTCATTAATTGCATCGTCAGCGCATTGATAGTAGAACTACAAATACAACACAAGAAGAGCATGCCATATCATGCGCAAGCAAATGGGACAGTGGAAGCGTTTAACAAGGTTCTGGAGCATGCGCTGACGAAGGTGTGCAATGAAAACCACAACGACTAGGATCTGAAGATCCCAACAGTCTTGTGGGCATATCGCACCACATGTAAAAGGCTAACAGGACAGACACCATTCAAGCTTGTATATGTGCAAGAAGTAATTATGCTAATGGAGTACATCGTTCCAAGTCTGCGCATCGCGGTAGTAATAGGTATGGATGATGAAGCCACATTAGGTGAATGTCTAGCGCTAGCTGGTATACCTTGAAGAAGATCGCTTCATCGTAGGGTTCCACCAAAGCATGGAGAAGGATCGACAGAAGGCTTGGCATGATTGCCACATTAAAAATAAACAGTTTCAGCCAAATGACTTGGTGCTGTTGTATGACAGCAAGTTTATGAAGCATCGAGGGAAGTTGCAGATGCATTGGCTTATCCCATATCGCCTCAGTATCATTACTTCAAGCAATGCGCTCAAGTTCTATTAGTTAGACGGAGTGATGCTCCCAAATTTGATTAATGGTAGCAGGTCGAATCCCAGTAGGTCGGGCTCGGAGCAGCATGATGCTTGAGTCGCATCAGCAAAAAATAAAAATAAAAATAAAAATTGCAAGAAGGATTGGTGGCAAGATGGCACACTAACTAGGATGGAAGACGCAAGACAGGAAGGCTTGCGTCGCAAGGAAGCGATAGGGTCGCGACAGTTGCAGGGTTACGATCGAGTCAAATCAGCAATAATCAACAACAAATGCCAAAATTTCCAGACAGTTAATTACTGGCGCTTGTTCAAATGATGAGCATTAATGGCGGATCCGGCTGATCGGATGACAGGATCGACGGTGGATTTGGGTCATTAAGACATGATTTAGTTTGAATTAATGCGTTATTTAGTCATGATTACGAGGGGTCGGGTTTGGAGCTATAAGAACCGGCCGAGGCTGGTCGGAAGGCACCTGTTTGTAATGAGTGAAGTCAGTTTCCCTTTGTTGAATTGTGTAAGGGTGAGTCGTGTTGTAGAGTGTAGTTGAGCCATGTTGGGAAAGTTCTTGAGTAGGGGTAATCTTGAGCCATTTGTTAGCATTACGGGGATTAAGTATGGCATGCTGGGTGAGCCGGATACGGTGGATATTTCAAGTAAAGCTGAATCCCCCGTCCTCGTTGTTAATATTGAAGAAGAGGTCAATCTTGTACAAGAAGTTGCTAGCATGCCAGTGGGATCATCCTCTGTTGTGTTCCAGAAGAGGGCGGGGACACAGCCTAGCTCCCCATGGCCAGAGAAGTGACAGACCCATTCCATGACCCAAGTGTTGCAAGGGGTTCCTGAGGCGAGCCCATCAAGCTCTGGTGTTGTGGAGTCCGCAGTCTGAGTAGGCATCTCTGCTATGGATATCCTGGATACCGACCTCCATGTCGACCTGGGATGCAGCCGAGGTAGCCCACCAAGAACCATAGATACCAAATCAGAATGCCAGCGCTTCCACCAGGTATGAGCTGCACCACCAACATTGTGCCTGTGCTGATGCAGCTATGGTACGATGACCACAATTTGCTAGCGCTGGAAGATGTTATGATGCATCCCTTTAAGCCACGAGCGTCGGGGCATACTAGACCGATTCCACACATTCCACATGGCTAGGAACGCGGTTTGGAGAAGTCTAATTTGTTGAGGTTGATCAACCTGCCACACTTTGGGTGATTGACGGAAGCGAATACCTGCGTGAAATAGTTGCTGGCCTATTTTCATGGCGACATTCTATGGTTGGACAGGCAAGTCACTGTCACGATGGACTTGATTTCTAAAATCATCGGGTTTCCCAAGGCCGGGGTCGACCCATCGCAATATTTTCAATGGAAGAACAATGACAAAAAGCTTGCAGCCAGGTTGCGGAAGCAATACAAAATGCAAAAAGATGGATGAGCCTATCGCTTAGACACCATCAATGAGCCCGCAGTTAAAATTGAGGCACGTATCTTGGCTACCAAGATTGTTTGGAACAATCGGCCCAACCAAGGAAACTCAGGGGTTGTCTCATGCGGAGAACTCTGTGCAGAAGGTGTGCAAGTAAATTGGACCCTGTTTCTGCTCAACCAGCTGACAGAGGATGCGTTGGCGGCCCAGGTGGGATAGCGGCCATTTGCATATAGCTGGTTGTTGATCCTAATCACGCTTGACACTTGGATGGAGCCCGATGACTATCAAGTAATGGAGGTGGATGCGAAGGAAGATCAAAAGGGGGTATACTACCAAAACTTGTGGTGGGTGCAGGAACCGGAGCACCTCAGGGAGTGCACCACGGAGTTTTGGCTCTACTGGGAAGCGCTGCAGGTGGCAGTCGAGCAGATTCCATGGCTGACTCAGTCAGTGGTTTAGAAGTATAAGGGGATCTCCCAGTTTGTGATTGGACTGCACAGTATCTATGTGTGAGCGCGACACGATAAGGATCAATAGTGGTTGCATACCACTTATAAACTGACAGATGACGACTTAGATGCGATCATTGACGAGTGGTCAGTCGACTGGCGAGAACCAGTTGTTCAGGAGGAGGAGTCCACAAGGATACCCTCAGATGCATCGGTAATGGACCAGCAGCATCCTATGTCAGACCAGGAGTCATCACAGACCCCTATGGATGATGAGGGCGAGGTTGAAGAGGGCAGGACGAAAGGACATTATGACTATGGGACAATCAGTGGGATCCCCGTATCATCGGAGGCACAGTTTGGTCGACTAATACTAGAAACCAATAATGCCACCACTAGGGAAGCTATAGCAATGATAGTAATGGCAGATGAAGGTTTCCATGCGATCACTACCCGTCTGGATTCCTTGTGCTACATTGTTTTGAAGAAGGCACCAGAAGGAGCACCGATGCAGGAAATTGGCGCAATCGGCACTGAGCCACGAGTCAGGAATGTCAATATTCCCCTAACTGCGATTGTGACTGATAATGAGGCTTTGAAATCCTTCCTATATTTGTTAGAGAAATTGACCATCAACATCATTGTGTTGTCGGTGAAGGAGTTAACAGCTATCCAAGCGGTCACCAACTGAGAAATGGCAGACATGATGCATGAGATCAGCGGGAAGTGCCTACGCTTGTAGGAGAGCGAGGCAGCTACTAAGGAAGTGGTTGAAGAGTTAACCGAGAGGGCCACTATAGCGTGACAGGCTGTGGATGAGTTGGAAGAGGACATTAAGAAAGAACAGGCTGAGAAGGCTCGAGTGATCGAAGCATTGAAGAAGGAACAAGATTGGTTGACAGTGGAGAAAACCACACTATGGAACAGTAAGGTGCGGCTAGAGGAAGTCGTTGTTGAGGCATGTCAACATATACTGGAGTCGACAGAGGCATTGGACCCGGTTGAGCGAGCACAGAAGCTGGGAGTTGTCATTGCCGGGTTGTAGGGGAAAAATGCTACCTTGTCGCACTCACTCCAGGGGGCCACACCAAAGGAAGTCATCACAACACAGAAGAGCACCATCGAAGACTTGGAGACTCAACTTGGTGATTGGAACAGGAAGCGCTCAAGATCACTGCCGAGACTGCACTGTTTTGGGGTAGCATTATTCACAATGAGCCTCTGGAGCAGCTAACCAAGATATGACACGAGGCAGAGGAACAGTTGGAAACATTGAAGGAATCCATGCGCATGATGCCACCAACCACACAGGTATCCAAATCGACAGAACTCAAGGAATTGAAGCAGTGCATCACTAAAGCACAAGAACATTAGAAGCAATGCGCTGCGTGATTGGATGAGTTTCAAGACCTCAGAGCAGAGTTTAATGCTATGACTGACTCTGCACTGCAGGCAATACAGGAAGGCAGGAAGAAAGCTGATGCGCACCTCATTGACCACCCATTAGCACAAGAACTGACTGAATGCCAGGAAGTCACCACCACAGTCACACAGTAGATTAGCGAAATCTGCCAGCAGTACGGAGACTTCCAGATCAAGACAACTCAGTACACCATGTCCTACTGACGTGGCTCGAGGGCCAGCCACAAGATTGTGTTGGGGGCCTGTTAAAAGGTAGTTAGATGGGTCATTATCGCCGCATTGCGAGTGCTGCAATACCGCAGAAGGTGGAAAGTTGAGCGCAGATGATGATATTTTTATGTAATTTTTGGTTAGTTGTACCGCAGTATGCAGGTTTTTGGGTCATTTTCTCGAAGTGTCAGTTAGGAAGTAGTTAGAAAGTGGACAAGCAATGTAAAGGCGAAAGCCTATAAATAGACATAGATTTGTAAGTGTTGGATCATCTTGGATTATATGTCTTAGATCTGGAGATATATGTTGGATCTGTCTTTTGCGGAGTATGAGCTGAAGACTGAATATTTTTTATCTAAGTTTTTGTGGAATTAATATGATGTGACGGAGTTATTGAGCTGAATCCCTATGTTTTCCTATTTATTTATGGTAATACATTTTGCAATATGAATATATGAATGATGCAATGTTTCCTTGCTGTATTTAATGCTTTACTATTATATCTATCGCAATTATGACTTGTTTTGTTGAATGATGCCATGAACATAATTAATGCTTGAGTTAAATGCTTAGATCTATTCCGGAAATGTTGCAATAAGTTGGGTAATTAAGCTGAATCATCCTCCTTCATTTGGAAAAAACATGGTTCCATCGACTCTCCCTTGAACATCTCGGGTGAGACCTCATCTACTCTTCAGGTGTTGCTAGATGGGGTAAAACCCATCTGGGCCGGTGCTCAAGGAGATCGCGGTGCGTTGGTGTTGACAACGTTGGCAACCGCTGTCGACTGGGTTTGTGTCAACACTGACCTGTAGATTCAACCTGTAACAAAAGAATCCATTAAAGATCCAAATGAAAGGTCTGAATGGCCTTTCCAATTACCAACTAGGATGGAATCTTTCACCCTCGAAATTGGTGCTAAGGCAAGTAGAGTAGCACTCCACTAGCTCTCCTCTCCCAAATGCAAAATGCAAATTCTAAAATGATCAAAAGATACTATCCTTCTCCATTATTTTCTTTTATAAAGTTCTAAGTTCCTCCCTGGGTTGAATTCCTCCCAAGAGCTTCATGCAAACTCAAGTTGGGAAGAGATTCCCAAGTATGCCACTTGTCCTTTCAATTCTAGCCCTCTCCTTCTCCAAATTAGAATTGGTGTCTCTTTGGATGCCCTAACTCACTTGAGCACCCTCTTGGAGGCTATTTTTAGACCTAACATGTCATATATGTCAGTTGTCAACCTTCAAGTCTGATTTGTGTCATAGGTTTCATAGCATCTTCATCATTGTTTTCATAGAGCTAGGGAATCTAGTCCAAGTGTCTCACTAGCTCCAAAATTCCTCTTCCTCTTCCATGGGAGTTACTCTTCCACTCCAATTCGACCTTAATTGATTCATGCCAAGAATATTGACCTTCCAACTCATCCTAAGAACCTTGGGCTTCTTATGGATTCGGAATGACAAGATGAGGATACAATGTGGCATAGAAAATCTAGCTTGTGTGGGTCCCACATCCTCCATGTGTCTTCATGATCAATTGCCACTTTCATTTTCTCTTTTATTTATTTATTTAGATACTTTATTAAATATTTATGCCATTCTAATGTTCAAACATCATTTATTATCCCCTTTATTTCAAATCCCAAAGCTTCCACCCCCCAACCTAGGGAACTAGTAATTTTCCTCCATGGCAGTTCATTTGGATGGGTATATTAAAACTTGGAATTGGGAATTTCTCTTAATGTGAGACACCTTGTCCATTTGGATCTAATTTCACATTATTACTAACTTGGACTTCATTCTTGGCATTTATTTGACCCTTAGCATCCATTTGACAAACTATCATGAGTATGGCCAAGGGGCTTAGGCCATTATGACCTAATGCAAAATTTTGGGACATGAAAAATCCTCCCTTCCCAATATTGCTTGTCCTGAAGCAATTTTAACACATGTATGTGAAAGAACCTGCTTTCTTTCCAAAATTTTGCTTCCCAAAAATTCTCTTTTGGAACCTTGAGTAGAGCCACCCATGCACTATAATTGCGTGTTTACAAAAGCAAGGAGATGTGGATTTTATTTTTCATTTTGATATCCCTTGTAACATTACCACTAAACACCAAAATGTTAATTAAATCCATCAAAACCATGTTTGAACAATTACGCTTTACCTCTTCCATATTTTGGAAACCCTTTATGATACCACTGTATAATTCTTTGAAGTTGCCACTGAGTTGCCCAACTTTGAGTCTTCGAGATTCCATGAAGATTTTAGAGAGGAACCACCATGCTTGCTATTGCACTACTCTGATTAAAATTACTTTATTAAGTGGAGAATCCATCTCCCATACTACTTGTTTACCAAAAAATTTGAAATCAATGGGACTAAAAACTATCCCAGGGTTCCATTGCTTGTATTGCACTCCAACAATTAAGAGTGCTCTCCAACCCATACCATCAGGAAAGAGAATTCATGGATCCCATTTTCTCGTATGCATTCTGCCAAACATCATGAGTACAAAATATATATCATCAAAGTACATAACAACATAATAAAAATGTACATCAAGGAGGTGCCTCATCAAAGAATATTCATGAAAGTGCTTATACCTCCAAGTAAGTAGACCACCATTTTCCAAGTGCATACAAGCTTCAAGTGACAAGAAAAATCTGATCCAATGACATAGGTGAGGATACCATGTCCTATAATGCTGATCCAAAAGGATGTAAAATGCATCAAAATAATCATCCATGTGTTCTTACATCCAATAAGTGAATGAAAAACCTCCACTAAAATCTGAACCAAGTAGGGAACAAAGAAAACAATGACCCTTCAAGGGGATCACATAAGTAGAATTTGTGCATCCATGAACATGTGTATCATCAAGAAATAACAAAGGATGCTGCTGCCAATAATAATTTTCTCCAATCACATATCTCTTCACCCAAGTAGTGAATGAATTTCCTCCAATATCAATTGAACTAAGCAAGGAGCAAGGAAAATCATGAGTCTTCAAGTGACTCAAGTGAACATCATAAGTGCATCCATGTGGATGTGTCTCATCATAAGGTAACAAGGGATGCTTCTGCAGATGTAAATAATACATGGCTCTAATAATGTCATCATATAAAGGAGAGATAGGAGTTTCATGCTCCTCATGTGGCACCATAAAAAATAAACCTTTCACCCATACTTCATTAGGATGAATGCTGCAAAATATGGAAGTGTAGGATGTAGGAGAATGAACAAACTCACCCAAATGATCAGAAAGTGCAGAAGTGTCCTCATGTGATTGCTCCATAATGGTAGGCTCATGCACCTCCCTCAAAAGTGCAAAACTTTCCTCATAGTTTGGTTCCAAGGTAGTGGAATAATACACCTCTTCAAAAATTGTGTCACCATTTCCAAGAGGAAACTCAAGTTCCTCTTCCACCACATCAAGTGCTTGGATCCCATCAAGCTCATCTGCAAACACATCAAGCACATAAAAATTTCCATGTTTCTAATGATCTACCATGTCATGAGAATCCTCCATGCAATCTACCATATGACAATATGAAACATAGGAGGAAGAACAAGTATATTGCAACCTTTCAATAAGTCGCTCATTTTGAATTTTGAGTTTATGAATATCCTCATTATTCTTCAAGTATGCATCATGTAATAATTCATTAAACTCAACCAAATTGTTTCTATAAAAAATAAAAGACATGAAATTACCTTTGATTTTGCACATTTCTCTTTGGATCTTCTTTTCATTCTTATTCAATGACCCTTCAAGAAAATGAGGCTCTTGCAAATGAAATTCCTCATCTTCATCCTTCTTGCTTGGACCAACTTCATGAAGCTCAAGTGGTGATGGGGAAGTTGATCTTGGTTCTTCTTCAACTGCTACAAGGTCTTCATTCTCATGATTAATGAAACTTTGGCTTGTAGCAACACTTTCAAAAGTGATCTCTATGTCACCAACTAATAAGATCCGAATTAGGTACTCTATAGCCCCTTTTATGCCACACAAGCACAAGAATGGATAAGGAAAATACCTCTGTTTGTGGTGAATAATGCATTTGTTTTGATTCTTTAATAAAGTAGTTTAGATATTATTCTTCTTATGCTTAAAGGCATTTTTATGTGCTAATTATATGAAAATAGGCATGTATGAGCAGGGTGCATGTGATCTAGAAGACAACAAGTAAATCAAGCTCAAAGACTGAAGATCATGAGTGGCTCAGTGCTCACATTTTCCTGATTTATAGAGAAACTCTTGTTTTCCAGGATTGGCATTTACAATGTAGATTCAGGTTAAGAATTAGGAATAAATCAGGACCTCTGAATAACAGAGGGGCTAGTTGACATTTTAGAGAAACAATCTTCAACACATTTGATATTCGAGACAGTTCTATTTAAGTTTTTCCTTGGAACATGAAGTTACGGTTTTGATAATGGAAGACTGGTTTTATTTCAAATCCTTGAGTTTATAAGTCTTTTTCACTCCTGAAATACATGTTGGGGAGGGCCCCCCCAAGACGTAGATCAGGAGCCTCATATTTAATCACATGTATTTTTCATGCGTTTTGTTAACTGGCTTAATCATTATGATGTGTGAAAGTACTTTGACAATTGTTTACATAGCAGATTTTGATTTCAGTTTCAACGATTTTCTCTGTAGTTTGATAATATTGATTCCGTAGTTCTGTAACACGCTGTCAGTAGTCCTGTACATGCATTCTGCACAGGCATATTTTACATCTATTTTCCATCATTTTTATGTTAATTCTAGATAATGATTCAGATTTGCAAATTCATGCATACTTTCCTTATTTAAGTTTGATCACATAGAAGTTAAATATTTCAGCATTTTGATTTGAATAGAATAATGTTCATCGCTTTCAGTACTTGATTTGAAAAGATAGAATCTGATTGTTTTCCAACATTAAGATTTCTAGATTAAATTTACTAGCTTTCAGTATTTAATTTCTAGATTAAATTTACCACCTTTCAGTATTTAATTTCTAGATTAGATTTACTAGCTTTCAGTATTTAATTCCTAGATTAGATTTGCTAAGCTTTCAACATTTCATTCATAGACTAAATTTCCAGTTTTATTGTATTCAATTTCTATCAAGTCCTCAACAGATTTAGGTTATAGATTTGCAACCTTTTCTTATTTTCAGCTTCTTAGTTTTAGAACAATATTCCCATTTTCCTCAAAGAGACCTTTAGGACATATCCAACACCCTAAACGACAAAGATCACTCTATAGTGCACATACAGTGCTTAGCACCTCTTAAGCTTATACACTCCCTGGTTGATAATTAAAGTATACTCTTGGTATAGCTACCCTAATTAGGTACCCATTCTTGGAGTCCACCACTTTTTGGCACCATTGCCAGGGAGGTGCTTAATCCATAGAAGACATCTTGAAAAAAATAAATTAATTTTTTTACCATGAATGCCTCGACGACAGAGAGATAGATTTGGACGCTTCCTACCTAACTTCCCTATCAGTAACAACAGTTCTGATCATTCTTGTTAGCTCTCCAGGAAACTCTTCTAGGTTGCAAATTGAAGATGCCTGGTAACTCTAGTATTTTCTTAATTGTGATCAAGTCAAATGACTAACACAGATTTTACTCAGTCAAGAACATGCATAATATATCAATTGACAAGGCTTTTAGCAATCTCTGTTCAGGAATTTTGAATTAGATATAAGAATGGGCAATTGTCATAACATCAACAGAAAAATATACAGACTGTGCATATGAATGGTCAATGTCATAATAGGATGATACTCGTACAGCCTAATCAACTGGTGAAGTGAAAAGATGACAATTTCTAGGCACCGAATTAAGCTTTAATGAAATGAGACAACCATTCAAAATACAAGCACAAAAAAATGATAAGTGGAACTGAACATTAAAGGCAAAAGAAGATTGAAGGCTAATATATTATGAGAAGTATGAAAGACACAATATAAGTGTTAATCTCCAAAAATTGATCTTTTTTTCAACTGAAGTTTTGGGCTTTATAGCCTTTACAATGACCGTTTCAGATCCTAAAATATAGGTCTAATTTACCTAAAATAGATTTTTACAAGCAGCTTTCATAATAACCTAAGAAAACTCCTATTTTCTTGATTGAGAAATACAATTCACTAACTCCCTTAGAGTCTTCCATAGCCTGCAGAAGTCTTCACTAGAGGGATCGACGCTGCTATCTGGCAGATGGTACAGTTTTCTATTTGAAAAAAGTGAGAAGGTTTGCTTCTTCTTTTTGTTGCCATTTCCAAAACTTAGCTAGACCTTAAGTATTTATTTCTGCTACTTCCATCTTGCTATGGAGAATAGTTTCAGAGCATAGATCTTCAGGAATCTTTGTTCTGTGTAAAAATGACAATTTGCTGTGATTTTTATGGTTTTGGTAGCTGGAAGATCTGAGCTTGATTTCTGTTAGCTACTGGAAGCTCTGTTTCGGTGGCTAATGAACAATCTGAAATGTTCGCCTAAACCACCAAAACTGCAAAAAAAAAAATCTTCCCTTTTGGTAGTTTTTGAAGGATTTATTATTATGAGATAAGTTGCTGAAAAACTGGGTTTTTGGTAGCTAATGAACAATCAACATGTTCACCCCAAGCTACCAAAAATATCAACCTGCAAAATTTAACAAAACTGTGTTTTTTGGCTTCTGTTTAATCCTCCTTCTGCTACTTGGAACCTCCCTTGTTTTGAACTGAATCTAGACTGTTACCCATGCTAATTGCTGCTGCTGCCAAGATTTCAAGCTTGGACTATTTCTGAGGCTTAGGAGAAGTACTCCTGTCTTTTAGCATCTTAACCTGTCTAGCTAACTTGATGTTTTTTCTCACTAATCTGATATTTCTTCCTTTCATTTTAGCATTCTTTTTAATCAGCCCTTGAAAAGATGTATATAACTCAATATTTTTCTCAGACAATCTTTCATTTCTACCTTTAATCAGTCTTTGCATAATTTCAAACTCATATACCTGTTTAAGTAGATGATTTATCTTCTGTGATGAGGATCTCCTTGGCTTGCTAGTTGATGCTTCAGCCACATGCTGATTTTTCTCTTCCTTAGGTGTAGGAGAAGGCAAATTTTTGTATCCTGTGATCTGCTCTCCAAATAGGGATGCTTTTTTAGGATCTTGTTCAGCTGTGACTTCTAGTTGTTCATCATCCTTACAGTCTGTTTAAGGGAGATTCAAGATGTTTTTAGCCTTTGGAGACACATCTCCCTCAGTAGCCTTGCTAAAAACTGACTTCTTAATCCTCTTAGGTTTAGAATGGGAAAAAAGCACTGCTGGCAATGGAGAGATGGCTCTTCTCTTTATCCTTTCACTTTTGGGGATGGAAAACTTCCTAGATGAAGTCTTCTCCTTGTCTTCAGGCTGCAATTCTGTTTTAAATTCATTCCAGAAAAGAAAAGATTCCCATTTTTTATCTTTCTTTTGCAGCCGCTTTGCTATTAAAAGTTTAATGAGGCCATGGTGAGCTAGCCTACCTTGAATCTTACTTGGCTTTGCCTGGACTTGGTGAGCCATCTTCGTTAGAATTTTATGCAAATAGAAGGGCAGATTTAAACGGCTTCAGCCATTGAAGTTGTTCAATCATTTGAAATGATAGATCATAACCCTGGAATATCTACCTTCACATGTCAAATAAACCAAGATGGCCTTCAGTAAGTGTTGCCAATTCTCTTCTAGGAAATTCATGGGGATCTCTCTATTCTGGGTGATGTCTTTGTGTGCAGGTTTTAGATATGATCTGAACTCAATATCTTTAGTGGTGGTGGTTTTGAACCATCTTTCACCTGTCCCTGGAATTTCAGTGGCTGTTGCAATGAGGCTTTCATTCACTTGGAATTCTTCTGTTCCAATTTGAGCTTTGTTTCCATCAAATGATAATGCAAAATGCCTCTGCAATTTGTTGATGAGAGCTTTGAAGCTTTTGAGAGTATTTGTAGAATCCCGCGTTTTGAAAAAAACGACATACATCAGGATGTGATTCTAGGTAGCTAATATTATTTAGCTCCTTCCTAAGCATAGCTCCTCCCGTCTTCATTTTGGATATTATCTCTTGACACCTGCTACTTTGAGAACTCGAGCTTGGGAGACAAGGTCGATATGACTTTAGGAAAAGATAAGCTTGGCAGCAGGTAAGATTGAAAAATGAAGAATGTGTTTGAGAAAGGAAAACCCGATTTTGAAAGATGTGGAAAAACTAATCATGAGGGCTTGTTGATCTGTCGAACTTGATAAATGCAAGTTTCATGCAAATGCATGGGAAAATTTAAAACTGACACTTCTCATAATTATGAGGGATGCGTGGTCTAAAACTCGGATTGGTGGGATAGGTGAGGGGTTCAATCAAACTACGGCCAAATCATAACAGCAATCGATTGCAGCATGTTTTAATCATTTAGATTGTGTCTGGCTAGTTTTCAGTTATTTTTGGTGGCTAAGGGACATGCGAGCTACCATTATTTTTATGGGATTGGACCTTTTGACTTGACACTTAACTGCTTTGAAACCGACTTAATTTCAGTGACCGAGGATTTCACTTTTGACCACATAATCTTCCTGAAGAGTGTTGAAAAATGTCTTTGCTTTCGGTAGCTATGGGAATTTTTGCTTTTGAGCTATAAGCTGCCAAAAACCTGCTTTTCGGTGGCTGATGAACAACTGTTGTATCCGCCTAAGTGACTGAAAAGCATTCCATAGTACATGACACGTGACTTTCCTTTCGATAGCTTGAAGAGTTTTGTCTTGCATACTGTGAGCTGATGAAAGCTACGTTTTCGGTAGCTAATGACCCATCGCCAGGTCTGCCTAAGCTACCAAAACCAGAAATTGCTTTTGAAGGAAAAATGATATCCAATGTTGTTGCAAACGTTTATTACATACTTCAAATTTATTGAAATAGAACCTCAAATGTTTATGAAAATGAGGAATTCAAAGACTTCCTATCATTACATAAAATAGACTTGACTAATTTTATTTGGGAGACAAACATCTGGCTCCTACTCGAGGATGGAAACCTCCTTGTGAGGTTCCAAGAACCCAAGATCAAATTCCTTTCATGTAAAACAAAACTCTAACTTATCTTCTAGTGTTCCATTGGGCATGGAGTTATTTTGCAAAAACTGAAAACAAAAATAATATTTACAATGACAAGGCTTTGAAGCCTTAGATGAAATAGAGTTTAAGAAATCGCCCATTGACTAGGCCACCAAACATTTCTTCACCTTCCAAACTTTGCAACTTGAAAGTGTTATTTTGCTGCACTTGAGTTATCACAAAAGGACTTGTCCATAGAGAATCAAATTTACCATGTGTTTTCCCTTGTCTTGCTTGGGGGCATCCCATTTCAAAACCCAGTCTCCAACCTAAAAACTTTTTGTCTTTGTCTTCTTGTCAAATGTTTTCTCGATCCTCTGCTGGTGAGCTTTTGACTTTTCCACTAGCTATTCTCTAGTCTGCTGCAATTCAACCAAGTCGAGCATTCTTCTCACCATGTCATTTGGCTTATCCTGTTCTTCCTGCAAAAACTTAGCTACTGGCAAGACTAGTTGAATTGGGAAAATGGCATCAGTACCATAAACTAATTTAAAAGGAGAAGATCCTATGGATTTTTTATTTGTCACTCTGTCAGCCCAAAGAGCAAACTTTAGTTTAGAATCCCATCTCTTTTGATTTTCTTCCAATAGCTTTCTGATAATTTTGACTAGACTCTTATTGGATGATTCAGCGAGACCATTGCCTTGAGGGTAGTAGGGAGTAGAATGTACCAATTGAATGCCCATTGAATCACACATATAAACTAATTCCTTATCTTTAAAATTTGGTGCATTATCAGTTACCAATCTTTTTGGGAAATCAAATCTAATAAAGATGTTTTCATAGAGAAACTTCATGATGACTTGATGATTGGATTTCCTTGTGGGAATAGCCTCTATCCACTTGGTAAAATAATCAGTGGCGACTAGGATCCACCTATGTTTCCCTCTAGATGAAGGATTAATCTCACCTATAAAGTCTAGGCCCCATTGTTGGAAGGGACCATTGACTATAATAGGTTTCAGAGGTAAGGACTTAAGCTATTGTTTTCCTATGAATCTTTGGCACTTATCACAAGTATTAACAAAGGTGTATACATCAGAGAAAAGAACAGGCCAATAGTATCCAGCCCTTAAAATCTCATGGGTTGTAGTCTTCCAATAATGATGGCCTCCACATATGCTTGAATGAAAATGATGCATGAATTGAGTTGACTCTTCTTGATCTAGACATCTCAGCAAAACACCATAAGGATATTTCCAATATAACAGACTGTCACTTATGCAAAATTTAAGAGTTTTAAGCTTAAGAGCTCATGCTTGAGTTGTGCTAAGTTCAGGAGGAACTTCTAAATTTTGCAAAAAATGTATAATACCTGAATACCACTTGCATGCAGACAAATTCTCAGCCACCTGCTGACTATCATGCTGCCCTTCTGCTGCTACTTCTATCTGCAAACTCACTGAACTTATCCTGATGAAATTCATGTCAAGTAGTTCACAATTTTCTTCATCCATAAGCTTAACTAAGCCTTGGCCCTTCACTAGCTTGGTGGGATTCACTTCTATATCAAATTCAATCAGCTTAGCAATCCAGTTGGATCTCTTGCCATCAATGTCAGGCTGAGTTAAAACATCTTTCACCGAAGCTGAAGGGACATAAGCAATGACCTTTGCATGTAGGATGTAAATTCTGAATGCCTTTAACGACTTGATCAAAGCATAAGCTTTTTTTTCTATAGGATCATATCTTAGTTCAGCATCCCTCAATGTTTTGTTGAAGAAAGCAATTGGGTGGTCAAGACCTTCATCATCTTTATGAAACAAGACTGCTACCACTGTATCATAAGAAGCAAAAGAGAAAATATAGAAGCTTCGGTGAGATCTGGACTAATTAAAGTAGGTGCTTCCATGATAGCCTTCTTGATGGCTTCAAAAGATTTTCTCGCATTGTCTGTCCATTTAATTTTAGATTCCTTCTTCAACATAGAAGTTATGTGTTTCACTAACTCAGAGAAATTTGGAATAAACCTCCTGACAAAATTAATTTTACCGAGAAATGATTGGATGTCCTTCTTTGACCTTGGTATGGATAGTTTCTGAATTGCTTCAACCCGAACTAGATCAATCTTTACACCCTCTGTTGAGACTATGTGACTTAGGAGTTTTCCCTCTCTGAGAGCAAAATGACACTTGTTAGGGTTTAGAGAAATTCCAAATTGTCTACATTTCAGAAGAAAAAAAAATTTCAGGTGTTGTAAATGTTCTTCATAACAGTTGGAATACACAGTTATATCGTCAAGATATATGAGGAAAAAACCTATCTTTTAATCCCACAAACGCTATGTCCATGGCCCTCTGAAAGGTGGCCCCGGCATTCATCAGCCCAAAAGGCATTTTGGCATACATGAATGTACCCCAAGGAGTAGTGAAGGCTGTCTTTTCTTGGTCATCAGGGTGTACAACAACCTGGTTATAGCCTGAGTAGCCATCTAGAAATGACATGACACTAGCTCCTGAAAATCTTTGCAACAGATGCTCCATCTTGGGCAGGGGGTAGTTATCTTTCTTGGAGCATTTATTCAGGTTTCTAAAATCAACACATAACCTGACTTTGCCATTCTTCTTCCTCACTATTACTAAATTTGTAATCCATTTAGAAAATATCAGTGGGATTATGATTTTAGCGTCAAGGAGTTCTTTTATCTCTTTCTCTATCACAGGAAACAGGAGAGGACTGATAGGTCTTAACTTCTGTTTGAAAGGGATGGTGTCTTTTTCCAGAGGAATTCTATGTTGAATGATATCTTCATCACAAGTTTTCAGATCACTGTATTCCCAAGCAAAAACATTAGCAAACTCTTTTATGATACTATAATACTCTGACCTCTGATCAACAGTCAACTCAGTGGATAAATTTACAAATTTAGGATGACCTTGGCTGCCTATATTATGTTCACAGATAGCAGAGTCTTTCTCTTTTTTCACAGGCTTGAAGGGGACATCATTATGGTCAAAACGTTTCTCAAGAGGTACCAGACCTCGAGGTATATGATTGCTTGACAACTGAACAATATTGTGCTGACCCATCTTCCTTTTCAATTTTGACTTCTGAGACTCTTCCATATTTAAATTTTCTTGATCAATATGTATATCAGAAAATCCATCAACAACCTGGAGAAATTTGCTGAGTTCATTATCGTCCTCAAAAACTTTCCAGTATTTGACATTGTCAGGTAGGGATGGCTTGTATTTGACTTGGATTTCATAGTGCATTTTAGGAGGCATTGGAGGAATGAACATACTGGTGGAGACAGCAAGGGAATCATCTAGGTGGTTCATAGCTCTAGGTATATAAGAAATATCAAAAATCATGAAAGAATCTCTAAGTTTCCATAGCTCATCTCTATATGCCTTCAGCCTAACATTCTTTGCTTGGAAGGTGTTGTTTATTTGCTGTATGATAAGGTCTGCATCTCTGTAAATCTTCAGGCACATAATTCCCATTTCTTTAGCAGCCTTTATTCCCAATAGCAAAGCCTCATACTCTGCTATATTGTTGGTAGTCTTGAAATCCAGTTTATAAGACAAATGCATAGTATCTTTTGAAGGAGAGATCCGAACTACACCTGCACATGTTGAAGCTTGAGTGCTAGCACCATCAAAAAACATACTCCAGACAATAGTGGTTACTTCTTCAGACTGCTGACCAGTAGGTTTTGTAAATTGCACAGGTGCTGGTTGAGAATCATCAATTTGCAGAATACATGCTCCAAAGTCTGTTTCCAATGCATAAATGGGATGATTTACAGAATTATTTTCATTACTGATGGTGTAGGCAAGCTGATTTTCTCTATAGAGCCTTCTGGTTTCACCTCTAAACATAGGGATTGTAGCATAAGCAATATCCATTTGTAGGGTACATCCAAGCCTTTTACTCCATGAGCAGACAAGAGAATGCCAAATTTAGGTGGGATATCAGAAACTACCACATCCATCACCATGTTTTTTGAAGGCAACTGGGAGAGATTTATGACGAGGTCTTTGATGAGACCTAGGCATTTGACTTTCCTAGAGTCGAAAGAGAAGAGATCATGGTAGGGTTTTGTGATGGTTAGCCCAAGCTCATGCATTACTTCTTTTGGCATAAGATTATGGGATGCTCCGGATTCTAATAAGCAATTGTGAAGTATCTTCAACCATAGGACCTAGGGTCACTAAGGGCTTATCATCTTGCAAATTTACAAAATCAGCATCTATGGGTGTCTTTGGTTGAAGGGATTTCAGTATAGATGACTTAAAAGAATCGTTCTTCATAAGCTTTATCAATGGAAAAGGGATTTTCAGCTTCTGAATTTCTGACTCGAGATTGAAAGCATAAGAGGATTTGTTATAATTTTTTACCTCTTGTGGTGGATCTTTAAGCTGAACTTGATCGGGGGTTGAAATTTGCAATGGCCTTTGCTGCCGCTTTGAAGGAATGACAATATTTTTGGCAAGAGCAACAATCTTTTTGGCAGGAGCAACAATTTTTTTGGCAGGGACAGGATTTTTCTTTCCAGGAACAGTAGGCAATGGTTTTGAAACAGCAGGCTTGGACCTCAAATTGTAACCTCCTTGATCATCTTCCTGATACAAAGATTCTTCAATGATCTACTCACTTATGAGGGCTTCCTCATAGTCTGACTGTATCAAGAAGGAGGGATCAACCTCATCTTCTATACAATTTATATTGTCTTCTTCTTCTTCTTCCCCTTGAGTAAGCTCTTGTTCTTCATCCAACATAACATTTTGAAAAGGGGATCTGATTTTTTGATCCTCAACTAGGTTTCTATCCCTTTGAAAATTTGGAGCCTCTGGGTTATTTCTCCTGTAAGGGAAAGTATTAGGGTTTTTGGGGACAAAATCATTAGGCCCTTTACCTCTTGCAGGTTGTTGACCTTGAACCTTCAATTTAGACATTTCAGATGTTAAGTTGTCCAACATCTTAGCCATTTTTTCCATTTTTGTTTCTGAAGAAGAAGAGTGATATGGAGTTTGCTTCTTTTTCTCCATTTTTCCCTTAAGTATCTGAGATGTAATAATATTAGAATTGACTTCAAGAGCAGCATCTCGCATGAGTAATAAAGA
Source organism: Larix kaempferi (assembly GCA_027924585.1). Taxonomy (NCBI): domain Eukaryota; kingdom Viridiplantae; phylum Streptophyta; class Pinopsida; order Pinales; family Pinaceae; genus Larix; species Larix kaempferi. The sequence continues at coordinate 6,497,085 of BSBM01000454.1, read as the reverse complement.
AGCAGCTTTTCTTTCTCTAAGGTGAAGACAAAAATCGGGATCAAAATCATTTGCGTAAGTGATTCTGGCCAAAGTATCTGTAGGTTTGATCTTAGCAGGGATCTTGCCAAACATTTTGTTCATCTAGAGCTTCAATATCAGCTATTGATCCAGCAGGTAACTCTTTGAACCATTTCCTAGCTTGACCATCCAAACTCTGTACAAAAACCTACTCCATACATCCTCCTGCTCAATATTTATATTCTTAGCATAATTGTAGAATGCCTCTAAATGTTCTTTAGCTATAAAGTCTCCCTCTCCAGTAAACTTAGGCATGTATTTTTGGTAATCACCAGTAGGCATAGTAGAAAGGGGGTTAGGAAAATTTAGAGGAGCATATCTGGCAGCGAGGATCCTTTCCATTTTAGTCAAAGGGACAACCATAGTGGATGCGGGTATGGAAAAGGTAGAAGAAAATGTTATTGGTGTTGGAGATACCTGAGGAGGTATAGGGGGTGATAAGGGTTGTGGTTTTACCACAGTGGAGTCGCCAAGAATTTGCTGGTTGATTGGAGAAATAAGAATCCATGTAGAACTTCCCTAGTGACAAAGCCAATTTTTCTTCACGTTGATCTAAAAGATCTTGCAAGATGTTTTCAACAACAAGAATATTGGTATGAACAGAAGGATAGCTTTCTTCAGGCTTAGTTTGTAAGGGATTAGAGAACGAAGAACAACCTTCTTCTTTGACAGATTCTAGGAATTCTTTTCCTAAGTAAACTTGGGTAGCGGGTTTAGAAAATGGGTCTTCAACAACAGAAGTGTATGGGGATTCTTCAACTTTCAAATTTTCTAATTCACTTACATCTTTCTGAGAACTAGATGTTTCAGTAGGAGAAGTTTTAATGGAAGGTTTAACAGAATAAGTACCTCTAGAAGTACCTGATGTGGTTCCCCTTGTGGATCTGGAAATATGCCTTTGTGGAGCCCTTCCTCTCCTTATAATCTGCTCAGGATCTGAAACAGGTGTAACTAGTGGCCTTTGACGGTTTGCTCTGGTACTTGGCCTTCTCGAAGCCACTTTGTTCCAATGGAGTCGCCAGATAGATGATTACAACCAAAATACTATCCACACTTTGTCTATCATCAAAGTTGGATCTTATGTCGTTCTCCTAGGGAAACTAGCTTCAACTTCCTCTCCCCGGCAACGGCGCCAAAATGTTAGCTCTCCAGGAAACTCTTCTAGGTTGCAAATTGAAGATGCCTGGTAACTCTAGTATTTTTTTAATTGTGATCAAGTCAGATGACTAACACAGATTTTACTCAGTCAAGAACATGCATAATATATCAATTGACAAGGCTTTTAACAATCTTTGTTCAGGAATTTTGAATTAGACATAAGAATGGGCAATTATCATAACATCAACAAAAACATATACAAACTGTGCATATGAATGGTCAATGTCATAATAGGATGATATTCGTACAGCCTAATCAACTGGTGAAGTGAAAAGATGACAATTTCCAGGAACTGAATTAAGCTTTAATGAAATGAGACAGTCATTTAAAATACAAGCATAGAAAAAGGATAAGTGGAACTAAACATTAAAGGCAAAATAAGCTTGAAGGCTAATAAATTATGAGAAGTATGAAAGACACAATATAAGTGTTAATCTCCAAAAATTGATCTTTTCTTCATCTGAAGTTTTGGGCTTTATAGCCTTTACAATGACCATTTCAGATCCTAAAAAATAGGTCTGATTTACCTAAAATAGATTTTTACAAACGGCTTTCGTAATAACCTAAGAAAACTCCTATTTTCTTGATTGAGAAATACTATTCACTAACTCCCTTAGAGTCTTCCATAGCCTACAGAAGTCTTCGTTGGAGGGATCGATGCTGCTATCTGGAAGATGGTACAGCTGTCTGTGTAGCTAAGGTTTTCGCCCTAGCTTGTGCAAATGAGCACCTACTAAGGAGAAGGGCCTCCTTAGTAGTAGTTCAATAAACAACAAATTAAAGCAGTAAAACAGTATGAAATTTAACCTAGCATGAGCATTAACAAAAATAAAAAGACATGACAATATGATAAAGATTTTCTTTTTGTATTAAATTTACCTCAAGTGTTGAGGTTGGTGGAGCTCTTGTAGTAGTCCAGGAGGGCTACTTTTGTGCTCCAATGGGTTCCTTCTCCTTCTCCAAGGTGTTTGAATAATGGGCCAAAGGGGCACTCAAATGGGAAAAACTAGCTCAAATGGTAAGCTAGGGTTTCAAGAGTGATTTTGGTAGAGTGAGGATAGGGAAGATTGTGGATATGAAATGGGGAGCCTCCATCACCTATTTATAGGTTTTTGGTGGTGGAGTGTTGACCCATGGTTTTTGGTACCATATGGTTTAGGTCAATTGTATAGGGTTTTTCCCTCCTTTTCCTCTTTTTTTATATTTTTTATTCCCTTTAATTTGATTTTTGGGCATTTAGGGCCCTTTTAGAGGGTTTTTGCTAATTTTGGAGGAAATTTAAATTATTTTGGGGACAAAAAGGGGGTTTTTTTTGGTCATTTGGTGGCTTTTTAATGGTTTTGGAGACAAATATGGTAGAAAATATAGACAAATAAGTCATGTAATGAGGCAGATGAGGTAGTGAGCACTATTTAGGTGTTAACAGATTGTCCCCTGATGTGTGAGGGCATGAGCTCATTGTATGGCCTATAGACATCATAGGTCTATTATGGTTTTCCTTGGGGTGGAGAAGAGAAGAAACGAACCAGAGCCCGGAACAACGGTCCCGAACAAACTGCAAAATATGAAAATACATGTCCTCAATAATGAATGAGGAATAATTTGAATATATGGATGAGGCAGGCATACCCATGCTCGTATCAAGAGATATAAAAATAACAATGAGGCCCAAAAATGGGGACCTGAAAGATACATGGAGAACCACTGTGTACATCATAAGGGTCCAAAAAAGGGGACACAAAATCTGGGACATACTGTTGGGCTGACCATGTTTGAGCTGAAGAACTGATACACTGGAATATCAATAGTGGTGCTGAGTATGGTACCAGAGGAACTGATGAATTGGAAGATCATAATGATGGGGATTGACACCCTCAATGGTACATTGAACTGGAGTTGAATTGGGTACTCAAGGAAGCATATAACTGGATGGCTTCTGAATACAATCGCCAATGCAACCCAGATATCCAGGGAAACATGTAACTGGGTGTTCCAAAGTGACTCACCAATGTGCTAGAGTCGGGGGAAATCCAGGGTCTTCGACCAATAACTGAAGGGATATATACCCTGCGTGATTCTCAACGATGCGATCAAGGTGTTGAAGTCGAGCATGTGAGAAACAACCACTCGGAGAGGCACTGATGACTCCTCTCAAAATGGTACGTAGGCACTCACCACAGATGGTGATGAGTCCAAGGTGCAGGGATCTCTGGGCCTATCCTCTGGAATAGATGGGCTAGCGTCGATAGAGGGAGACCTGCAACTACCAAGGCAATGATGTTTCCTTGATAGGAGCACAAGATGGAGAACCGAAGTGTGAAAGTATTGATTGTAGGAATGACATACCGTGTTGATAGGGAATAACTGGGCAAACTGAGTGGGTGGACTCAAACTTCCTTTGTTCAGAGTAAGATGGTGGGGATGATCGGGCAGCATATGAAACTGACTGGTGGGAAGGGGATCATAGCTTTTAAGGGACCAGGGATGGTGACTGGAATGAGGGATACTCAAGTTGGTGTAAGATGGCAGGAGGCTCTGAGGGTGGTTTATCGCAGAATACTCTGAACAAAGGTGACCTTATTGGGGGGTGCTACCGAGATGATTGATCATGGTGTCGAGAGGCATCGGTGGGTGCTTCTTCATGGTTTAAAGAACTAGAAGAAGTGTGCTCAAAATCGTACTGTCGTGTGGATTTATACGATCCCAGGACAGTTCATGCTCGTGATTGCTTTAAATTTTAGAGAGTCTGAAAGCAATAAGAAGGCTCTAGTGGGGTTCTTTTTCATGTGTTAGTCTCCAAGGCCTGAAAAAGCATAAAAGGATGCAATGAAGAACTATTCTAGCCGGTGTGACTAGAGTATTCCTTTTTCGCAATTAGTCTACCAGTTCTGAAAAAGGGTTAAACTTATACTAGATAGATGCCCTTTCAGGTACTTTAACGAGCATGAAAGGAAGCAAGATTGCTCGACAATCTTTTCATTCTTTTAGGAGTCAAAAAAGAGCTTAACAGAAACTCCCTAAGTGCCTTTTTCGTAAAGGACTTGTTCGGCCCGAAAAATGGATAAAATTATACCAAACAAAAGGAATGGCCAAGCAAGGAGAGAGTGTTCAATCAAGGGACATCGATGAGAACCAATAATGAGGGTTGGGGAAACGCTGGTCGGCCTCCTTGTGGGATGATGAATGGTGGCAAAATAGCAAAATAATTGTAGTATGAATGGAGTGAATGTCTCATGTAAAAATGTGTAACAATTAGATGGCGGTCGATGTGGCGCACAAACCGAGGAAGCAAGGTGTCGGGACACAATGTTGAAACTGTTCTTGGTGAGCGCGAGAAATGATCTCAAGCATCATCACGAACTCAAAAAAAGGAATCCGGAGATATAAAAAGTGTCAAAAACAGAGAACGATCAAGGTGGCACACAAACTGAGATGACTAGGGGCTAGTAAAAAATGCCCAAAAAATCTAGGTGTGAGCACGAGAAATGATCTCAAGCATCATCACGAGCGCAGAAAACTGAATTTGATGGTATAAGGAATGCTAAAAACTGACAACATTCGATGTGGCGCATAAATCGAGATGGCAACGTGCATGGAAAAAATTTCAAAAAAAGGGGTTCAGAGAAAAATAGAAACTGAGCCGACCATTCTAAAGGTTGTGTCGTGCTGATTCCAGCGATGGAAACGGTTTGGGAAACGGACTCCATATGGATCCATAATGGCCAAATCAAGAAAAGTCAACTGTCTATAAATAGTAATTGGACCCATAATGCCAAGTGTCATTTGTGCGGTTGACTTTGACAAAGAGTGTGGTGGGCCAGAGTGAATTTGAAATTTCTGGGTGATTGGACCGGTCGATTTCATTTCTGCAAGTTACAGGTATTCCACTGAACTCAGACCTTTAATTTTTTTTGGATTTGGGTGGGTAGTGGGTCCTCAGGGGGGGTTGTACGGTCCACGTGGGTGTGGATTGCGGGTTACAAGGCGATGGCTGCGATCTGTGATCGTGACTGTGGCCTCCACAACTGTGATCCAGGATCGCGGCTATGGGCTGGGTAGTCGCAATCCATGCCCGCGGCCATGGACGAGACAACTACAATTTGGGATCACAGTTGTGGCTAGGACAGCCATGATCTGCGATCGCAGTTGTGGGCTCCATAGGCACGATCTGCAACCACAGCTATAGTCCCGATAGCCGTGATTTGGGATCATGACATGGGGCCCCATAGTCGCGATCTGGATCGGGATTGTGGAGTCATATCAAGGGGAGGTGCGACGATGAGATGCAGAGGGGACTTTGGAGGCCCTACGAGTTACCTTCGACCGACTACTAGTTGGGGTCTCCAACGAGGGGTGGAGGGAGCTGGATCGGGATGTAATCAAGGCCTGTCATGAGGCTCCACAGTATTGGTGGTCTATCTTGATTCGGGTGGCAATTATGGCCAAGGTGACTCGGGGTCATGATTGATAGGGGGATGAGGAGGATCTGGAGGAGCTAGAGGAGGAGCGCGAATAGGAGGAGTCCGCAGCAGAGGAGGCTGGTGAGGAGGAGTTAGATGGGGGATATGACTCTCATTAGGGAGTGCTGGGGACTCCCACCCAATGCATATGGGAATTCGAGATTGTTTGTATAGATGGAATGTAGTTTGTGATAGGGATGCTGTTGGGACTCCTTGATGTATATTTTTTGTATAGCTGAGTGCTGGGACACTCATAACATGTATATGATGATGATATATTTATATATATATGCACATGGATGCATTTTTTGCGGTGATGATTTTGTGTACGCACGTCGATGCACGTGTATTGTTTTGTATGGGTTATGATAGGCACGTGGATGCCCGTTGTTGTAGATGCAATATCTTTGGGATTTTTATATTTTTTTGATGTGATGATTATGCATAATGGATGATTTACATGGTGTGATTGATATGCCAATCGAGGATGTTGTTAGCCATTTGATCTGCGACACTATTCTGAGCTCTTGGGACATGGGTGAATGTTATGGATTCAAACTATCGGCTTAGCTGTTTTGTGCGCAGGAACTTTCGAAAGAGGCAAGGATCACGCACCTAGTAACAGTTGTTGAGCTGGGAGACAAGCAGCTGAGAGTCAAGGAACACATGAAGGTGACGTATACCCATCTAAAGGGCATCAGTCAGGAGACTGGTCACAGCATCATACTCAACCTGGTTATTGGTAGCAGCGCCTATGCACATTCCATCAAGGTGAATCAAATCATGTGAAGGGGAATATAAGACCCAAGCTACAGAGGCCAAGTTTGAAGACCAGTGGATTGCTCCATCGACGAAGCTAGTGTAATAAGGTGGAAAATGGTCCATCTGTGATCATGCAAAAATGATGAATGTAAGGTTACGGTAAAAAAGTGAAAAACAAAAAAGAATCAAACTGTACAATATGGATCAATAGGTCCGCGGTATTGTTAAGGGTAATAGCGTTTAAGATACAACCCATTACAGGGGTTGCGCAAGGGGTAGCCTTCTGATTCAGTTAGAATGTATGCCCCATGCCCAAGGTAGGTATGCATGATGTAAGGGCCTTGCCACATTGATTCAAACTTCCCTTTACCAGTCTTATCATGAGCTTGGTCGTAAACAAGGACTAGATCGCCTTCACAAAAAGTGCGTGGGTGGACGTGTTTGTCGTAACCAGCTTTGGAGCGGTTCTTGGCAGCTTCAATGGCTTGGAGGGTTGCACGACGGTCCCCATTAGCTTGTTCTAATAATAGTAGGCATTGTTCAAGTGGGGAGGTGTCGGGGAGAAGTTCAATAGCGATGTGTAGGGTGGGGATTTGACACTTGATGGGGAGGACAGATTCAACACCGTGAACTAAGTGAAAAGGGGTGAAACTGGTGGTGGTCTTAGTTGATGTATAGTAAGCCCATAATGCGGGGAAAAGCATGTGATGCCAAATGGACTTATGTCGGTTAACAATGCGTTGGAGGATTGTTTTCAAAATTTTGTTAATGGCCTCAACCTGGCCGTTCCCTTGGGGGTAGTAAGCATAGGCATACTGATGTTCGAATTTAAGGAGAGTTGACAACTCACGCCAAATGGCATCTTCAAAATGTGAACCATGGTCTGAGACAAGCTGTTTTGGGACCCCGAATCATGTAATAACATGGTTAAAAAAGAAACAGGCAGCAGTGTTGGCTTTACAGTTGAAGGTGGGCATGGCTTCAGCCCATTTGGTGAAGTAGTCGATGGCGACAATGATGTACATATGGCCGTTTGCGGATGAGGGTTTACATTCCATGAAGTCGATGGCCCATTTGCAAAATGGGCCAACGGTGACGACTAGGTGGAGTGGGGCAGGTGGTGTCCGAGCCTTAGGGGCAAAGATTTGGCAATTATGGAAATGCCTGACTATTGTGATGCAGTCGCTAAATAGTGTGGGCCAGAAGTATCCGACGCGGATGACCTTCTGGGCGGTGGCCATCCCTAAGAAATGTCCGCCATAGGAGCCGCTATGACAATCGTTGAGGACTTGTTTGGCTTCCTCGTGTGTAAGGAAACGACGAAGGACATTCTGCTAAAGAACGTCTCCTAAGAGGAGATACCGAGAGGCGTGGTGACGGATACGGCGGCGTCCATCTCGATTTATGTCTGGTCGAAACTTTTGCGTGCGAAGGTATAGCAGAATATCACCATACCATGGGTCATCTGACGAGATGATGAACAAATGATTTTCTAGTAACTCATCGGAGATTGGCGGGGATGGAAAAAGGGATGGGAGGTCGGTTATAAGCTGGGCAAGCACGAGGGATTTAATGCTCTTAAGGGTTGTGAAAGTTAGGTCATATTCTTGGAGTATAATTACCCATTTAGCAACACAACCTTGCAGAAGTCACCGGTTGAAAAGGTATACCATGGGGTTGGAGTTGGCGACAACTATAGTATGACTGAGTAAAATGTAATGGTGTAATTTTTGGACGGAAAAGATGACGGCAAGGGCTAGTCTTTCCTCATATGGGTAACGTAGGGGTGGTCCAAACAAGGTTTGGCCAACATAATAAATGACATGCTCCTGGAAAGCAACGTCTTCTTGAACAAGGACCCCTGACACGGCATGGTCAGATGTTGAGACATAAAGGATGAAGTCCTGAGAGAAATCCAGAGGGGAGATCAAAGGGGCTTGTGTGAGAGATTTTTTAAGGGCTTCGAATGCAGCTTGCGCATGGTCATCCCAAACAAAGGGTATGTGAGTACGAAGCAGACATAAGAAACCATGAACTGTAGTGGCATAATTAGGAACGAAGCGGCAAAGGAAATTAGATCTCCCCTGTAAGCTCTGTAGCTGTTGGAGCGTGCATGGTGCAGGAAGGTCTAATATGGCTTGAACTTTGAGGGGGTCTACAGCGATTTCTTTGTGGGAAACAACAAAACCTAACAACCGGCCTGCCGAAAAGCAAAAGGCACACTTGAGTGGGTTCAAGCGGATCTGATACTTGGGACAACGCAGAAAAACTTGCCGGAGGTCATTGAGGTGGTCGGATCGTTTCTTGGAATGTGCTGTAAGATCATAAAGATATACTAATAGGATATGGACCAAGTCATGAAAACAATAGGTCTTGGCCCGCTGAAAGGTGGCACCAGCATTTTTAAGGCCAAAAGGCATGACATGATAGACAAAGGTGCCCCATGGGATGGTAAAAGGCAGTCTTGTATTGATCTTCTTTGCGGATCTGAATCTGGTTGTATCCTGAGAAACCGTCCATGAAGGATAGGACCTTGTGGCCTGCACATGCATCGATGAGTTGGTCAATGAATGGCGTGGGGAAGTTGTCTTTGGGACATGCTCGGTTTAAATCACGGAAGTCAGTACATACTCGGATGGTGCCTTGTTTCTTGTTAACAAAGACAGGGTTAGAAACCCAAGTGGTGTATGCAATAGGATAAATGAATCTTGTTGTGCGAAGTTTCTCAATCTCTACTTTAACGGCAGGGAGCTTTGATGGATGAATGGGGTGCTGTTTCTGGAGAACGGGGGGCACATCTAGCCATGTGTCAATGTGGTGCTCTATGATAGCAGGGTCAAGACCAGGCATTTTGGTATAGGACCAGGAAAAGACATCGCGAAACTATTGGAAAAGTTTTTTGTACTCTCCGATCTCATACTCAGTGCAGGAGGCTCCTAATGTAATGAGTTCAGGAGCATCGGCTGGGGCAGAGATATCAATGTGGATTTTGGGTGAGATATTAGCCATGTTACCTTCCTCGAAGGCATTAGGAGTGGGAATGGGCTCTTTAAACTAGTCGACTTTGGCAGGGAGGAAATCTTTGGACTCAACCAAAAATTGGGTGGCTGTGGTGGGGGAGGACTCTTCCGGGAGGAAATAGGAACGATGGTGCATATCCTCCCAGGGGTAATCAAGTGCAGTAAGAGCCTCGAGAATCTCCTCATCATTGTGGAAAATTTTGGTCGTCAAATCGGTTGACGAGGGATCTCTAGTAGCTAGATCATATAAATGGTATTGATCTCACCTGGTGGTGGAGATTCTGGGGGGTGGATCTCTTCAATGGTGGGGGGAGACGTCTTGAGGTCCAAGTTGTTCATCTCGTAGAGAGAAGCTTTGTAGTCTGGGAGATCAAGATAGTGATGTGAGTAATGGTCCTAAATACCGCATATTGCACAAGGGTGATTGGTACACAGTGACTTATCGTGAGGCTTAGGGGTAGGGTCAAGTTGGACAACCGGATTGTTGGGGTCGTCGTCAAGCATTTGCATGTGCTCTTGTAATGTGGGTAATTATGGACATTGATGGGAAGCATGGTCCAACTCATCACACAAAGATCATTTGGGAGGAGCGCGAAACACAGGGGGATTTTTAACCGTTTTGGGCGGGGATAAGGCGGTGTATGGTTGTGGGCCTCTGCCCCCAGTGTGCTTGATAAGAGGGGATGAATTGGTGGATGAGGAAGGAGTAGTGACACGGGGAGGTGGTTGACTAGTAGTGGTGATGGGTTGCACCAGTTGTAGGATGACATTTGGTGTCGGAGGGGAAACAGGAGGCATGAGATACCACATAGGTAATCCTAAAGTTAACTCGGGGAGGCTGAGAGTAGCCATAACCGGGGCGCTTACTACTCCCGAAGCGGGGAATAGGAAGGGGATTGTATGGATGGGTGTAACACCAACATGACTAGGTACTAATGGTGGTTGGGGTAGCAAGGGCGGTTAATGGTTGGGTGTTTGTGAATTGTGAGAGAGGGTACATAAGTCAGATATTTCGGTCGCTGGTGACGGGGGTGGAATGGACTGGAATGTTGAGGTCATCGACGTATCTGAGTAAAATCTGGGTCCCACTGAGGAAACCAACGAGGTAGATGCACCACAAACAGATTGTTCAACCACGGGGAGAACATTTTCGGGTGCAGCGAGGGCATTGGGATCGTAATAGGTGAGTTGGTCAATCTTGACCATGCATCTTTCATGGGGGAACATCATGGTTTGAAAAACAGATGAGGCAACCGCCCTCATGGTGTACTTGTAACTATGGCCAAGTAAGAGGTTATAATCAAGTTGGGCGTTGGTTACCTCTATGTCAATAAGCATTGTTTTACCAACCAACTGGATGGAGACATTAGCTAAGAGACCTTGGGGTTGAGCCGAACGGTCGTCGTAGGCTCGCAACGTAGTGGTGGACTGCTGGAAAGTAGGGGATCCCACCTTCTGCCAAATGAATGTGGACATAACACATATAGAGGCACCCTCATCGATGATGCACTGATGGATGACAAGATTCCGAATGGATACAGAAACTTGGAATGCCAATGTGGAAGGCATGTGTGGTTCGTATTGGTCCAAATCAAAGGCCATCATTTGTGAATTAGTTGGGCCAATAGCACCAATGGTTGATAGCAAAGTCTTGCGCTGTGTAGGAAAGTTTTTTAAGACCTCTAACGCAGACATGGCTGCAGGGGACTGAGATAAGTCATCCACAATGTTGTAATTAGACGTGGCGCGAGCATTGGGGTTATTGTTGATGCGGTAAAGTGGGAAGCGAGGGGATTTCAGGGAGCCATCTAATGGGGCCGGAGGTATTTGTAACGACTGATCAGTGGGAAGAGTGTTGGTGTTTTTGTCGATGGGAGGGGCTTCAAGGGTGGAGCCGTATTAGTTCCAACGGGTTTGAAGGTTGACATCGGCGGATGACATCATTAACAAGTGATGGGTACCTGAGTCTAGCATGGGTTCATCAGGAGCTCCATAGGTGATTTGTTGTTGTGGAGGCGTGTTTCCTTGAGGGGGAGCTAACGGTTGAGTGTTCACCATGCCTTGGGTTGGTAAAGGGTTTTGTAACACCAAGGGTTGAGTCTGAGGTGGTGGGGGGTTAGGTGGGGCCTGAGGTGTCGCGTTCCCTTAGAGGTGGGAATCATCGGTCCAAAGTTGTCAAGCTCACTCCAAATGTGGGCAAGCGTGTGTGTAATGGCCATAGACCTCACAAATAGAACAAGGATTGTTCATTCACAAATTAGGGTTTTTGGCTTGTTTGGGCGATCGGTCGGGGTTTTGGTTGGCAAGTGCTGCGTTATTATTATTTGGGGGATTAGGTGGTTGGCTGCCTTGGTCTGGAGGGGGGTTGTTCCCATGGTTACGTCCTTTTTCACGCTTTTGCTGGCCTTGTTGGCGTTGCTTATTTTGGTTCTACTGTGGATTTTGTTGGGCATACACTTGCCCTTGGGCGGTAGGTGGGTTCTGGGGTTGTGCAGGTGCGGGAGCAGGCTGCAGTGGATAATAAGTGGGTGGAGGATGTGCAGGTGCTAAACCTTGTGGGGGTTGCTGATATGTCTGTGTGACGGGTTGTGGGTTTGCCACAGGTGCTGCCTGTGGCAGATAATAAGCAGGCGGGGCTTGAGAGGATACAGGATCTTGCGCGACCTGCGGGTGATAATATGGCTGAGGTGCGACCGGGGGATGTAAGCGGGGGATGGATGGTCGAAGCACTGAGGTGGACATGAGGGTCCATGGGAATGGTGATTATGTGCCATCGGAGCATATGAATTGGTTGCTCCAGAGTGGGATGTATCCCACGAAAGGTCGGGTCCATGGCTAGTGCGTGCTATGGAAAAGGGTTGGTTATGCAAGGTAATACAGCCAATGATGCCATCTGCGGCATGGGATGCCCCCAGTGCATCATTTCAGAAGGAATCGTCGTAGGGGGCATCAGGTATAATGGTATATAGATAACTAGACTGGGCATAAATAAGGTCAGATTGCTGGGCTTTGAGGATGGCCTCTTCCTCGGACTAGGGTCGCTTGGATGCCACATCCTTGGTAATGACAAGAAGGAGAGATTTTACAAACCAATCTAAGAAGATATGGTCATCTAACTTGATTTTGCACAGGCTTCGGCATCGACGCCACTCATGAATGTGGTAAGTGATGTGGGTGGCATTATTCTTTCTACAAGACAGTAGGATCTCAACTCCCGCATCATAGTGGACAGATAACTGAAAGAACTGCAGGAAGGTCAAGGCGAGGTAAGTAAAGGTGGCATGGGTCCCATGGGGTTGCTCGATGTACCATTTGGCTGCAGAGCCAGTGAGAGTGTGTTGTAACGGATGGAGGCAGACAGAGTCATCCACTATGGAGTTGGAGGAACACCACAGATGAAAGGACATAATGTGGTTCTGGGGGTCTTCACCTGCCTTGCCCTCAAACTTAGGGATGTCCTATGGGAGCTTGGTGGGCATGTGAGGCCACGCAGGGTTGTGTCTGATGGGATCGTTAGTCAATCTGGCCAGGTCAGGAAGGTTGAGACTAGCCATGAATGGAAAAATAGTAGAAGGATGTGGCATACTGGTGGTCGTGGCCACATTGGGGCCAATGCCCCCAAGTGTAGGGGTTGGGTTCAGGTTGGGGATGTTTCCCCCAGGTGAAGGAACGAAGGTGGTATGGGATGGTCCTATGCTACCAAGGGTAGTGTGAGTCACTGGTGGAGTTGGGTAAGGTATGCTAGCCACTGTAATTGGCACAGTGACTGGAATGGTGGGTGTGGGCCCCATCGAGGGCATACCCAAAGCGGGTGTGGTAGCTGGGGTGGTGGTGGACGTTCCACCAATGGTCCCTACAAAGAAAGGGTTGGAAGTCGAGATAGCCATGGGGCTGGTTGGTGCAGTATAAGTGGGGTTCTCGGACTCTGCCTCAGAATCGGATGTAAAATAAGGGGTGTCAGAGCAGAGGGACGGAGCTCTATGTTGTCGGTGAGTAGAGTCAAGTGACGAAGCACAAGGTCTGTGACGAGTGGTATCAAGTGATGAAGCTCTACATCTATGACTGGTGATGTCAAGTGAACTGTGCTGTGGGGGCTCACCCTGGAGGCATCGAGAATGTCTCGAGGACTCAATGGTGACAGATGGTGGCAAGTATCTGGGGGTTGTGTTGAGTGAAAAATAGCTCAAAAACCCTAATGTAGCCGAGTGTGCAAAAGGAGAGCGCAAAAAAAAGACGGCACTCACGCCAACAACCAGCTCAAAACGATCACTGTAACAGCTATGCTACAATAAGCGGAGCGTCTATAACAATGGTCAGAATACCAACAAGCAGCATATTTCCTAAAAAATAAAAATAGTGGACTCGCTAAACCAAAGGGAGGTAAGGGAGCATGCAAACACCTAGCTAAATAGTATTCTGACTCAATCAGACATATCCTCTGCAAGGTGATGAAATCCAAGTCAGACAATATGGATAGTAGAGCCAAGTGGCTAAAGATATCCCCCTACTGGGAGGGACACCAGGGAAGACAATCCTAGAAGAAAGGAAACTAAGACACCCCATTCATGACATGTCCAGAAAAGGTGAATCTGCAGCTCCGGTCCTATCACCATGTGGGCCTAAAAGGAATCACCACACATAGACCAACGAGTAGGTAGCCTTTGGTTATTGAATGGATTGCGGTATTCCACTCAGGCCTCCAGAACCAGTCTGGCTACTTCAACCCTCCTAAGGGAGAGGCCCTCTGATAAACTGGTTGTGACCATGCCAAAAAATACTAGGAGATTTTGGTTCCCTAATGGACAACAACTATGTCTCAAGTGTAAGCAACCGAGGGGTGTTATTTGGATGCCTATCCTCCCTGTCCTACATAACTACAATATTCTTATGTGTTCCCAAAGTGGGGTTAGAATGTTGGTTGTGTTAAGTAGTATTTTAAGGCTCACTTGAATTAGGTGACAGAGTGTGTGTGTATGAGGTAATGAACCCAATCAAAAGTGCCACGGGGTGGGCAACTTTCAACCAATAATAATAATGCAGAAATTAAACTTGTAATGCAAAATTTTCTTTTTTCAATTGAAATGCTTAAAATTTAAAAAAATCTATAAATGGAATAGAAAGAAAACTGCAGAAAAAGGCTGTAGGTAAGTATGGCTGCAGACAGAATAGGTGGCTGTGCAGGTGTAGAAAATACTGCAGCAAATTTCTAGGTTTAGAAAAGGGTAAAAATTGCAGAAAATAGAGTGTAGGTTTGTGACTGAAGTGCGTGGTCTAGAGCGCGGCTGTACGGGTGAAACTTGCGATCGAGGCACGGGTCTATGGGAAAACCTATGGGCGGATCGCAGGTCTGTTTCCGAAAGGTGTGAGCTGGGGCGCGGCTAAAGGGTGGAACCCTACGGTTGGATCGCGGGTTAGTGGCCGAAAGGCATGATTTGGGGCGCGGTTATAGGCCTGAAACCTACGAGTGGATCGCGGTTATGAGGTCAAGAGGCGCGGTCTGGGGTGCAGCTAAAGGGGGAAGAGTTGTGGTCGGATCGCAAGTTTACGGTCACAATGCGCGCTTTGGAGCATGGCAAAGGGTCAGAAAGTCGTGGTCAAATATCAGGTCTGGGGCTAAAAGCTGCGGTCTGGAGCGCAGGAAAGAGGCAAAAGGCTGCGTTTGGGTCACGGGAAAATAGTAAATAAACGTGATCTGGATTGTGGAAAGACAACCGAAAGATGTGATCTACAGCAGAAAACCCAATTGGCCGAAGCCACAACCGAACAAGGAAAGCAGAAAAATACTTGCAAAAAACTAAAAACTTCTAAAAAGTTTAACCAGAAATTCAAAGGAACAGCAGTGGAGTCGCCAAAACTGTAGCTAGGGTTTTCACCCTAGCTTGTGCAAATGAGCACCTACTAAGGAGAAGGGTCTCCTTAGTAGCAGTTCAATAAATAGCAAAATAAAGCAGTAAAACAGTATGAAATTTAACCTAGCATGAGCATTAACAAAAATAAAAAGACATGACAATATGATAAAGATTTTCTTTTTGTATTAAATTTGCCTCAAGTGTTGAGGTTGGTGGATATCTTGCAGTAGTCCAGGAGGGCTTCTTCCGTGCTCTAATGGGTTCCTTCTCCTTCTCCAAGGTGTTTGAATAATGGGCCAAAGGGGCACTCAAATGGGAAAAACTAGCTCAAATGGTAAGCTAGAGTTTCAAGAGTGATTTTGGCAGAGTGAGGATAGGGAAGATTGTGGATATGAAATGGGGAACTTCCATCACCTATTTATGGGTTTGCAATGGTGGAGTGTTGACCCATGGTTTTTGGTACCATATGGTTTAGGTCAATTGTATAGGGTTTTTCCTTCCTTTTTCCCTCTTTTTCCTCTTTTTTTTTATATTTTGTATTCCCTTTAATTTGATTTTTGGGAGTTTAGGGCCCTTTTAGAGGGTTTTTGCTATTTTTGGAGGAAATTTAAATTATTTTGGGGAAAAATTGGGGGTTTTTGGCCATTTGGTGGCTTTTTAATGGTTTTGGAGGCAAATATGGTAGGAAATATAGACAAATGAGTCATGTAATGAGGGAGATGAGGTAGTGAGCACTTTTTAGGTGTTAATAGTCTGTTTGAAAAAAGTGAGAAGGTTTGCTTCTTCTTTTTGTTGCCATTTCCAAAACTTAGCTAGACCTTAAGTATTTATTTCTACTACTTCCATCTTGCTTTGGAGAATAGTTTCAAAGCATAGATATTCAAGAATCTTTGTTCTATGTAAAAATGACAATTTACTGTGATTTTTATGGTTTTGGTAGTTGGAAGATCTGAGCTTGATTTCTGTTAGCTACTGGAAGCTCTGTTTCGGTGGCAAATGAACAATCTGATATGTTCGCCTAAGCCACCAAAACTGCAAAAAAAAAAAAATCTTCCCTTTTGGTAGTTTTTGAAGGATTTATTCTTATGAGATAAGTTGCCGAAAAACTGGGTTTTTGGTAGCTAATGAACAATCAACCTGTTCGCCCAAGCTACCAAAAATATCAACCTGCAAAATTTAACAAAACTGTGTTTTATGGCTTCTGTTTAATCCTCCTTCTGCTACTTGGAACCTCCCTCATTTTGAAATGAATCTAGACTGTTAGCCATTCTAATTGTTGCCACTGCCAGGATTTCGAGGTTGGACTGTTTCTGAGGCTTAGGAGAAGTACTCCTGTCTTTTAGCATCTTAACATGTCTAGCTAACTTGATTTTTTTTCTCACTAATATGATTTTTCTTCCTTTCATTTTAGCATGCTTTTTAATCATCCCTTGAAAATATGTATATAACTCAATATTTTTCTCAGACAATCTTTCATTTCTACCTTTAATCACTCTTTGTAGAATTTCAAGCTCATATACCTGTTTAAGTAGATGATTTATCTTCTGTGATGAGGATCTCCTTGGCTTGCTAGTTGATGCTTCAGCCACATGCTGATTTTTCTCTTCCTTACGTGTAGGAGAAGGAAAATTTTTGTATCCTATGATCTGCTCTCCAAATAGGTCTACTTTTTGAGGATCTTGTTCAGTTGTGACTTCTAGTTGTTCATCATCCTTAGAATCTGTGTAAGGGAGATTCAAGATGTTTTTATCCTTTGGAGACACTTCTCCCTCGGTAGCCTTGCTGAAAACTAACTTCTTAATCCTCTCAGGTTTAGAATGGGAAAAAGGCACCGCTGGAAATGGAGGGATGGCTCTTCTTTTTCTCCTTTCACTTCTGGGGATGGAAAAATTCCTAGATGAAGTCTTCTCCTTGTCTTCAGGATGCAATTCTGTTTTAAATTCATTCCAGAAAAGAAAAGATTCCCATTTTTTATCTTTCTTTTGCAGCTGCTCTACTATTAAAAGTTTAATGAGGCCATGGTGAGCTAGTCTGCCTTGAATCTTACTTGGCTTTTCTTGGACTTGGTGAGCCATCTTCGTTAGACTTTTATGCAAATAGAAGGGTAGATTTAAAGGGCTTCTACCATAGAAGTGGTTCAATAATTTGAAATGATATATCATAACCCTGGAATATCTACCTTCACATGTAAGATAAACCAAGATGGCCTTCAGTAAGTGCTGCCAATTCTCTTCTAGGAAATTCATGGGGATCTCTCTATTCTGAGTGATGTCTTTGCGTGCAGGTTTTAGATATGATATGAACTCAATATCTTTAGTGGTGGTGGTTTTGAACCATCTTTCACCTATCCCTAGAATTTCAGTGGCTGCAGCGATGAGGGTTTCATTCACTTGGAATTCTTTTGTTCCAATTTGAGCTTTGTTTCCATCAAATGATAATGCAAATGCCTCAGCAATTTGTTGATGAGAGCTTTGAATCTTTTGACAATATTTGTAGCATCCTGTGTTTTGAAAAAATCGACATCTTTAGGATGTGATTCAAAGTAGCTAATATTATTTAGCTCCTTCCTGAGCGTAGCTCCTCCCGTCTTCATTTTGGAGATTATCTCTTGACACCTGCTGCTTTGAGAACTCAAGCTTGGGAGACAAGGTCAAAATGACATTAGGAAAAGATAAACATGGTAGCAGGTAAGATTAAAAAATGAAGAACGTGTTTGAGAAAGGAAAACCCGATTTTGAAAGATGTGGAAAAACTAATCATGAGGGCTTGCTGATCTATCAAACTTGATAAATGCAGGTTTTGTGCAAGTGTGTGGGAAAATTTAAAACTGACACTTCTCATAATTACGAGGGATGTGTGGTCTAAAACTCAGATCGGTGGGATAGGTGCAGGGTTCAATCAAACTAGGGACAAATCATAATAGCAACCGATTGCAGCATGTTTGAATCATTAAGATCGTGTCTGGCTGGTTTTCAATTATTTTCGGTGGCTAAGGGACATGAGAGCTACCATTGTTTTTATGTGATTGCACCTTTTGACTTGACACTTAAATGCTTTGAAACTGACTTAATTTCAGTGACCGAGGATTTCACTTTTGACCACGTAATCTGCCCGAAGAGTGTTGAAAAATGTCTCTTCTTTCGTTAGTTGTGGGAATTTTTGCTTTTGAGCTGTAAGCTACCAAAAACCTGCTTTTCGGTGGCTAATGAACAACTATCGTATCCGCCTAAGACACCGAAAAGTGTTCCACTATACATGACACGTGCCTTTCCTTTCGGTAGCTTGAAGATTTTTGTCTTGCATATTGTGAGCTGCCGAAAGCTAGGTTTTCAGTAGCTAATGAACCATCGCCAGGTCCGCCTAAGCTACCGAAACCAGAACTTGCTTTTGAAGGAAAAATGATATCCAATGTTGTTGCAAACGTTTATTACATACTTCAAATATATTGAAATAGAACCTCAAATGTTTATGAAAATGAAGAATTCAAAGACTTCCTATCATTACATAAAATAGACTTGACTAATTTTATTTGGGAGATAACAATTCTCAATTCAAATTCCTTAACTTTGAAGAAGAAGCTGATTCTAGGTATGATCCAAACCGAGATAAATTCTTTGCTAGCTCTAGCTCAAACACTACTATGGTAGACGAAGAGGATGAACCTAGAGAACTGTTTACTTTTCCCATTAGTGTACCTCTTGGGGATGCCAGGATGAATAATATCAACCCTAATAACCTGAGAAGATCCTGACATATTTTTATTTGAATTTGAGGTAGTTTGTAGGTCATTTGGTTACACTACTGATGCACTAAAACTGAGACTCTTTCCTTCTACATTGAAAGATCTATCACTTAGATGGTTTATGATCCTAGAGGGAAACAAAATTTTCACTTGGGACCAATTGAAACAATCCTTCCTAGAAAAATACAGGGACTACTGTAAGGAAAAAGATACAAGAGATGAAATCTTCAGAATGCAACAAGGAGAAAGAGAATCCCTAGAAGAATACACGCAACGCTTTCAACTCAGTTACAAATGAGCTATTCACTATAACTTAGATCAAGAACCATTGAAACTTGTCCTTCTTAGAGGAATCAAAGAAGAAAATTTAGAAGGCTTGAACCTTCTAGGAGATGGGGATATATTCCAGAAAACCTATGACCAAATCCTACAAATATTCAAGAATTATTCTAGATACAGAAAAGGTAAAAGTGGGACAAGGGATTCACATCCATTTCCTGGAGGATCATCATCTTCAAGAACAAACCCCACAAAGTCTGATTTAGGGAACCTTCTTGTTGATATGAAAACTGATATCCTTCAATCCCTAGCAATGCAACTTGATGCACTCCAAATAAAGAAGAAACGGGATGAGATAAACCAAGCATTGGCAGTATTTTCCCCATGCTGCAAAAATAAACATGAAAAAGGATAGTGCACATTGAACACAATAGAAATATGTGGCCTTTGCACTGATGATCACTCCACTAATAAATGCCCTTTGTTGCAATCATGTAAAGATGCCATTCAGGATCCCACATCTGAAGGTACTATACAACAACTCTGTTTTGTTAATCAAAGAAGAAATAATTTTGTCAGGCCCTTCCAACCCAACAACCAAGCCTACTTTAATCAAGGAAGTAATCAACAAAATTGGAACCCCTCAGCACCAGCCCGATGGCCATCTTAGCCAACTCCAAACCAATGGCAGCAAATCCAAGTACAATATAAACAACCATATTACACACAGTCTTACTCTCCATATCCCCCACCTTTTTCTCAACCACCAACAAAATATCGAAATCCATATCCATATTCAGCAAACTGGGGAGCTCCATTACAGCAGC
Source organism: Larix kaempferi (assembly GCA_027924585.1). Classification (NCBI taxonomy): domain Eukaryota; kingdom Viridiplantae; phylum Streptophyta; class Pinopsida; order Pinales; family Pinaceae; genus Larix; species Larix kaempferi. The sequence goes on along the minus strand of BSBM01000454.1, from coordinate 6,476,928 downwards.
CACTCATCATGCCACCCCCACAGAACCAACTACCTCCTAGACCACCTCCAATACCTTCCCAACCAGTTCCAAACCCAAACAACAACAGAGCGGGATAGCAACAAACCTATAATATTGAAATAATGAAATTCCCTACTTATGTCGTGGATACCCTGGAAATAAACGAAATCAATCTCAGGTATGGGAAAACATTACAAAACACACACATAGAGAATAATCAAGGAGATGTAGATCACAAACAAATAACACAACCTAAAATTCAACAGCCAGCCACGACAAACCCTCAGGAAGAATAAATTTGGCCACACATACCAAATAGAAACCCTCCATTCCCTGAAAAACTCATTCAAAACACCAAAGAGGAGGAGGAGAATGCTATCCTCAACGAATTGAAGCATTTAAACATTCAAATCCCCATTTTACAAGCCATAAGAGATGTGCCAATTGTAAGTTTTTTGGAATTTACAATCTGATCTAGGATCTTAACTAAGAAAATAACATGTACAACATATCTACAGCATATCAATCATGGACACAATAAAGCAAGCACATAAGAGACACAGAGTTTCACCGGGGAAAACCAAGAAGGTGAAAAACACCACAACTTCCTCGGAGATAGATAAAGCAATGATACAACTCAAGTACAAGAGATAGTCTTCTCCTAGAAGTAGCTTTTCCTCCTCCACAAGTGCGCCACTCTCCAATGAGAGTATGAGTGAGAAAGTGAATGATCAAATAGAGTGCCTCCCGCACTCTATTTATACTTGACTTGACTTGCCTAATAAACTTTACTAGGTCGGCCTTAACTTAACCACATAACATAATGCTGACAGGGCCGACCCCCAATAGGGTGGTCTAATAACCCTTTAACCCACATGACTTATACAGGGCCGACCCCAACAAGGTGGTCTAATAAACCATCAAGTATAAGTTACGACACTTACAATATAAATGATGACACTTCCATATAGAGGAATAATAACATCTCTATAGGAATACAAACACTTCCGTATAGAGGAATAATAAAATCTCTATAGGAATACAATATACATAGGTGAAATACATTCCGAAGTTACAATTACATCAACACTCCCTCTTAACTAGGGAGGTATTTCTTGACAAAGATCTGTTAGCACAAGTCTTCTTCTCTGGATCATCGTCACTGATCATCGTCATCGAATCATCGTCATTGAATCATAGTCATCATCACTACTGCTACTATCTCAATTAATTTCTCATCTACTCATCATAGGAAGTTCTACAGAGCCAGTCCTTTTTCATACTAGATGTAGGCCCACCACCTATAGGTCTTCATCATCTACAGAGCCAACCCTTTTTCATGTTGGATGTAGGCCTAGCCTCCATGTTGGTCTTTAACATCTCTGCGAGCAAGCCATCAAGTAGGTACACCTCGGGACTGATTACACTGCCTTTGCAAAACCTGCAAGATCTCCCAGGACTGATTACACTACCTCTGCAAAACCTGTAAGAGCATCTCAATCCTGATCATATGACTCTACAAAACATGTCTACCATACTATCACATCATCTTCTTCAAATCATCGTCATTGTCCACGAAGCACAACCCAGATGCACACACACAACACTTACACTCACTAGCATGGGAGGACCAAGCTACTACCATCGGTTAAAGGCTCACAACACTTACATCAATGACCATGGCAGGACCAACCTACGCCCATGTCGGAATGGCACAGCAGTTACATCAACGACCATGGGATGACCAACCTGCCACCATGTCGGAATGGCCCAGCACTTACATCAATGACCATGGGAGGACCAACCTATAACCATGCCGAAATGGCCCAACACTTATATCTTACCATGGGAGGACCAACCTACCACCATGTAAGAATGGCTCCAGCCCTTACATCTTACCATGGGAGAACAAACCTACCACCATGTAAGAATGGCTCCAGCCCTTACATCTACACCACAGGAGGACCAACCTACCACTATGTGAGAATGGCTCGTGTGCATCTATGTCTCTAGACTCATCACTTCCTCTTGGAAGGTATCTCGATCTGAAGTACACCAAGTCTCCCTCTGAAGTATTCAAACTTCACTCTGGAAAGCAGCTTGGTCAACACATCGGCTATCTGCTCATCTGTCGCAACATATAGGAGCTTCACTCCTCCTCTCTACACCATATCCCTGATATAGTGATACTTGATCTCAATGTGCTTTGACTTGTCATGGAACACTGATTTCTCTGACAAGTTCATAAAACTCTATTTGTCGCAATATATACAAGTAGCACTCAACTGGATATCAAACAAATCAGATAGTAGCTTCCTAATCCATACCGCCTCACAACTAGCCGAACAAGCTGCGGCATAATCTGCTTCGGCTGTACTCAGTGCCACATAGAACTGCTTCCTGCTAAACCAAGAGATCATACCGGATCCCATACTGCAGCAGCACCCCGAAGTGCTCTTCCGATCAATGGCACTGCCTGACCAATCCGAATCAACATAACCCTCCAGGTTAAACTTTTGATTCGCCTCATACTTGAGCCTATAGTCAACTGTACCCTTCATGTACCTTAGAATATGCTTTGCAGCTCTCACATGAACATGTCTTGGATCTGTCAAGTACTGGCTCAAGGTGTTCACCGTAAAGCAGATATTTGGTCTTGTATTTGTTAGGTACATCAAGGACCCAATCATCTGACGATACATCATAGCGTCAACTGGATCAGATGAAGCATCACACAAAAGCTTGAGGCTAGATGCCATAGGTGTGGCCATGGCCTTGCAGTCCATCATCCCGAACCTCTTCAGGATCTCTACTGCATACTTCCCTTGTCCAAGGAAGATTCCATCTACACTCTGCCACACCTCCATATCAAGAAAGTAGTGCATCATATCCAAGTCCTTTATCTCGAACTCAGCAGCAAGTTTCCTCTTCGTGTCGACAATCAATCTATCCTCACCTATTATAAATAGGTCATCCACATACAATAGTAGTATCACTGGATTGCCTTCTTCAACCTTGTAGTAAAGTTTGGAATCCACTTTACTCTTGGTAAAGCCCAGACTGCATATAAAGCTCTCTCTGTCCTACCATACCAAGTCCTAGGAGATTGCTTCAAGCCATACAAGGATTTCTTCAGTTTTCACACATGTGATTCTCGGTCATGTGTCTCAAACTCGAGTGGCTGCTGCTCCACATACACTTCCTCTTCAACTACACCATTCAAGAAAGCTGTCTTGACATCCATCTGGTGTACCTTCCATTTCATCACTGCAGCTAGAGCAAGTACTGATCTAATGAAAGTGTATCTGGCCACAGGAGCAAAAGTATCTTCATAATCAATCCCTTCTTTCTAGGAGAAGCCATGAGCTACAAACCTTGCCTTATATTTTTTTATGCTGCCATCTGCAGCATGCTTGATCTTATAGATCCATTTGGAAGTCACCACAGACTTCCCATATGGTCTTAGGACCACATCCCAAACATCATTCTTCATGATCGACTGATCATGGTATTCTTCCATTACTTCATCCTGGATCCAAGGAACTTCAATATCTTCAATAGATAGCTTTGTTGCTGGAACAAATGTTGTAGTCCTTTTTTTGTGGGTGATGGTATACGATCTTTCCTACAAAGCAAGTTAAATTGCATGATTAGAAACATCTCATAGTTTTCAGAACAAATTCTTACACATAAAGAAATATGTCATACAGTCATGCAATTATTTTAGCCAATGCTTCAATACAACATTTATTCATATCCCGTAACTTTCTAGACGCCTTCCAATCTCTACCAAAACATTGTTAAGAGTGTGCACAACTCCCAACATGTTGGAAAAGAGGTTTCATTCTAGATAAGTAGCAATGGAATGTTGTACAGTGCCATAGGCCACTTACCCATCACATGCATATTAGTAGTGTACTGTTCATTAATGCAATTATTCTAATATGCATAATACACACCCTAAGTCTAGGAACATAAGCATATACATCATTGAGCAATATTATTTAAACAAACAAGTATGCAAGAAATACTTATCTTTGTTTGGTTGTAGGGTGGACTCCCTCTCAATATTTTCTTCTTTGTAGGAACTACTGGAGTGTGCTCCCTCTTGATTTTTGCTTCCTGGATTACCTGTCTTTGAACTTATATCCATCCTTGATCACTATGCATACTTACTAGTATCATCATTGTGTTATCCTCAAGGTCTCATACATGCATTCATTAGTATAATATTAATACCATCAAAAACATTATGATTCTAAGTAATCTTAAACATGTATAGTCATGATCATTTCAAACACAGATAATAAACATTAGTATTCAAGGTTTCAGGGAATACTTCTTTTACTCATGCATATTCTTATTTGACCAAAGGACTTTTCTAGTTAGTCATATCATCAATCAAGATAAGAGACATAATATGCATAAACCCTTGATTACTTACATTTCTAACTTCATGAATAATCATTATCAACCATACAACAGTGTAAGATCCTAACACAAGGTAGGATTCTAACTTGATATAGGAAAAACATACCTGGTTATCATATTTGCTAGTTATGTCTAACATACTTGCATAATGTCTTCTTGTTCTCTTCAATGACTTGCGCTAATAACTTGCATATCTCATAGGTTAACCATTATAGAACCAAGTTATACATACCTTGTAAGTAGATCTTCTATGTGATCCATGACAATGGATGAATCTTTGTCTTCATGTCACCATGGTCATATGTTCTTGAACTAGAACATGATTTGTCTTTCTTGATATACCTTTCATGTTAGCGGACAACATCAACCTCATACAACACAACAATGCATTAGTACAATCATAAGTGTCAAAACCTTAATCAATGATTATCTGCATTCATAGTTTTATTAAGGTGATACGACAAGTCTAAAATTAATCAAGATTGTACTAATCTTAATGAAGACAAATATATCATAAACTTAATCATGAATAGATTTCGAAACATACCCGTAAGTCATACCTGTCGAGTTTGCTTGTAATCTTCTTATGTAAGGCCTTACCTCATCTCCCTCTAAAACTGAAACTTCTTCACTTATGTAAGTGACCAATCCATTCTCTTCTAGGATTAACCCAATCCACTTGATTTACAAAAACTGGATCTGGAGCTGGATTAGGGTTTGTCAGGGAAACACTAAAAATTCAAACTTTGAATTTCAAACTTCTGAAAGGATAGAAAGATGCGCCTTGATGATTTGATCAACCTAGTATACTCGGAATTTGAAAAATGTAAAGTTTCACCCCTCAAATTTGCTTTTCAATCTTCTGGATTCACTAGGGAGGACCCTGAATTAGGGTTTGAGTTTCCCGAAGTTTCACCCAACCAAATAGTTTGATACAAAGCTCTAAACTTCTATTTTTCCAAGGAGCTTCCAGCTATGGTCACAGATTTAAAAAATTCCCATTTTTGCAGAAGCCCTAATTTTCCACCTTTCCGATCAAAGTCCCGAACTAGGGTTTGATCAAGCCCGACCTTCTGCCCAACCAAAAAATTCGATCTTGGTCTCTAAATTTTGATTTTTATGAGGATCATTCAGTCTTGGTCTCCGATACAAAAATTCCAATATTCTCCGAAACCCTAAATTCCCAGAGCCATGAATGAAGGTGCTCAAAATCCAATTTTGTTTTGACAGAAATATGCACTTGATTGTTTCTGGTGTAACTCCGAAATTATGAATCCACAGGGTTTGAAACTACAACCTGTGGTAGCCTGACCTTTCATATTTCCAACCCCATAGGTATAACCTCAATTGGATTCTCTGAGAGAGAGTTATTCCAAGTGTCACAACATGACATGTTTATGGGATAAAACAAGAGAGCGAACTTGTACGGAGTTCCACATGTCACTGTTTCACTTTCGGCCTCCAAACCTTGGGCTTGTGAAATTAAAATCCATGCCCTACCTATCACTTTTAAAAAAAATTCATTTGGAGCTTCCTAGACCAAGTTGTGACCTTTTTTCCTAGGTCACTTGTTTATGACTGAGATCTAGAAGAGGCAGAAACCCTATATTGTACATATCATAAAACACAAAGTATAATGAATTAGAAGTTTTTCTTCGGACACAAGGTACATTGGGATGTTATCTTCGACCTGTAAATGTTTCAGATCTTGAAACTTTTCCAAATTGGATTTATTGCGAAAGTTCTACGATGACTGGTTTTTTCTATATCAAGCCCTAGCTTCGCAAGTGCAACAAGTGTCATAGATGACATACCATTGCTTCTTTCAGGCTAGCCCTGATACCATGTTAGTTTTTTAGAATTTACAATCTGATCTAGGATATTAAATGAGAGAATAACATGTACAGCATATCAATCATGGACACAATAAAGCAAGGACACAAGAGACACAAATTTTCACCGAGGAAAACCAAGAAGGTGAAAAACCCCGCAACTTCCTCAGAGATAGATAGAGCAATGATACAACCCAAGTAAAAGAGATAGTCTTCTCCTAGCAATAGCTTCTCCTCCTCCACAATTGCACCACTCTCCAATGAGAGTATGAGTGAAAAAGTGAATGATCAAATAGAGTGCCTCCCGCACTCTATTTATACTTGAATTGACTTGCCTAATAACCTTTACTAGGTCGGCCTTAACTTAACCACATAACATAGTGCTGACAGGGCCGACCCCCAATAGGGTGGTCTAACAACCCTTTAAACCACATGACTTATATAGGGACGACCCCAACAAGGTGCTCTAATAACCCATCAAGTATAAGTTACGGCACTTACAATATAAATGACGACACTTCCGTATAGAGGAATAATAACATCTCTATAGAAATACAATATACATAGGTGAAATACATTCCGAAGTTACAATTACATCAACACCAATCTTTAATAAGTTTATTAAATAAAATTGCTTAAAAATACCTGGCAGAAAAAGACGTGACCCACCAACTATAAACGTAGTAGGCCAATTAGCAGATTTAATGTTGGGTGTCATTGTCAACCCCAAATACCTTGACCTAGGCAGTCCAGTAGTCAACGTAACCATTAACAACAGACATATTGCAAGCAGCCTAATTGATTTAGGGGCTGCAATCAACATGATGACAAAGGACACAATGATATCCCTAGGACTCTAATCGCTTATTAGACCAACAAGTACTGTACTACAGCTTGCTGACACATCAACTGTAAAACCTGAAGGAATGCTCTAAGAAATCATTATCAACATAGAATCCTGGGAGTACCCAGCTGACTTCATAGTTATAGAAGTAAAAAATAAACTCAGTGGGTACCCAATAATACTAGGGAGGCCTTGGCTAGCAACATCAAACACCTATATAGGCTGTAGATCTGGAAACATGACAATCACTAGTGGGCAAGCTAGAAAGAAAATCATGATTTATCCTCCAACTAGAAAATCTACAAACATAGAATATCAAAACTGGACAGATGATTATAATGATATAACCAACCAAAACATACAACCTATTATTACCATCGAAGCTACCTTATCACTAAAAGCCATTGATGAAGATAGTCATTTAGATAGATTTATTCAAAATGCATCTTCTAATCATGATATTCTTGAATTTTTTTTGAAATAGATCAACAACAAGAAGAGAAAACATTACCCCACAACTCTGAGAGAATGTGGGCAGAAGTGCTCACACTTGAAAAACATTCAATACAGATCAAAACAGTTGAGATCATGCCTGGAAAGACAGTTAATATTAACTCCAATTTGGAGCCAGAATAAGAACAACAATTAATGAAGGTACTCTCAGAAAACAACCAAGCTTTTGCATGGACATACACCGACATGAAGGGTATCCACCCAGACATTTGCAAGCATTACATATATATCAAAGAAGGTGTTGTTCCTATCAGACAACCGCAAAGAAGGATGAACCCAGCATTAAAAGACATAGTTAAGCTAGAGTTACAAAAGTTATTAGATACAAGGTTCATATACCCAATCTCAGATAGTGAATGGGTCTCACCATTGGTTATAGTTCCTAAGAAAGGAGGGAAGTGGAGGATCTGTGTGGATTATGGAGAGCTCAATAAGGAAACTAAAATAGATCACTTCCCTCTCCCATTCATTGATGAAGTATTGGAAACATTGGCTTGAAACAAATTTTTCTCATTTTTGGATGGATTCAGTGGATACAACCAGATCCTAATCCACCTAGCTTATTAGGATAAAACAACATTTACATGCCCATGGGGCACTTATGCATATAGAGTACTACCCTTTGGACTCTGATTTTATTAATGATCAAATGGAAGTCTACATGGATGACTTCACACCCTATGGCTAGAATTTTGACCAGGCATTAAAGCATCTAGAATTAGTCTTGAAAAAATGCATCGAAATGAGCTTATGTCTGAGAAATGATAAATGTAGAATGCTAATGGAAGAAGGCATCGTGCTTGGACACCATATCTCATAGAGAGGAATTGAAGTTGATCAATCAAAAGTCACAGTCATTAGGACACTGCCACCACCTGTCAAACAAAGAGACGTGCGAAGTTTTCTTGGGAAAACAGACTACTACAGAATATTTATAGAAAGTTATAGAAAAATTGCTGCACCAATGTTTTCTCTTCTCACAAAAGATACAAAATTCATCTAGACAAAGCATTGTATGTCAGCATTTGAAAACCTCAAAGAGAAGACAATCACAGCCCCAGTACTCCAGGGACCCAATTGGACACTACCATTCCACATACATTATGATGCTTTAGACAAGGCCATTGGATCAGTCCTTGGGAAAGAAGAAGAAAAGAGACCATATGCCATATACTACATTAGAAAAAACTTGGCAGGAGCAGAACTCAATTATACAGTCACAGAAAATGGGTTTTTGGCTGCCATACATGCCATAAACAAATTTAGGCACTACATAACTAGATAACAAGTTTTTGTCCACACTGACCATTCAACAAGCAGGTATCTTATGAATAAACCTAATACAAGTGCTCGAATAATTAGATGGCTACTCCTCTTGCAAGAATTTGACATAACAATCCTAGATAAGCCAGGCAAGCACAATGTAGTAGCTGATTTTATGTCTATACTCACCCATGGACAAGACAATGGATTGGTAAATGATAACTTCCCTGATGGGCACCTTTTTGCAATCTCAACAAAAATCCCATGGTTTGATGACATAGCAAACTACTTAGTGTCTGGTAAATTTCCACAACATTAAAACCACCAAGAGAAGTGCAAAGTCATAAGGCAAAGTGCCACTTACACATGGATAGAAGGAATGCTTTTCAAAAAAGGGCCAGACCAAATATTGAGAAGATGAAGTCCATGACATACTACACACCACTCACAATGAGCCATGTGGAGGACATTATGCTGCAAAAAGAACAGCCTATAAAATATTGCAAACTGGATATTATTGGCCAACACTCCATAAGGACTCCTATGAATATGTGTCACATTGTGATGACTATTAGCGAATGGGGAAGCCTACACAAAGAGAAGAAATGCCTCTACATCCCAAAATCTCTTTGGAAGCATTTGAGAAATGGGGATTTGAGTTTTTTGGTCCATTCAATCCCCAATCAAATCAGAAAAACTATATTCTCGTATGCATTGACTACCTTACAAAGTGGGCAGAAGTGGCAGCACTTGCAGTAGAAAATGAAACAAATGTGGAAATTTGTTTTACAGAACAAATCTTCCACAGATTTGGAGTCCCAAGAGAGTTAGTTTCTGACCAAGGCACACAATTTACATCCAACCTCATAGAGGAACTGCTTCGAAGAAACAATGTTAAACACCGAAATTCCCCCTCCTACCACCCTCAAGCTAATGGTCAAGCTGAGGTGACAAATAGAGAACTAGAAATAATTTTGACAAAGACAGTACAACTACACAAAAGAGATTGGGTAGACAGATTAAGTGAAGCAATTTGGGCTTATAACACAACATGGAAGACAACAACAATCTTCACCCCATATGAGCTCATTTATGGAAAGAAAATAATGCTTCCCATTGAATTTGAAATTAAAACATTGAGAATTGCAGCCAAGTTAAACATGAAACTTTTAGACATCCAACAGGAATGCATGCTGCAACTAAATCAGCTAGATGAGCAATGCCAACAAGCACTTAGCCACACTGAAATCATCCAACAACAAAGGAAAAAATGGCATGAAAAAAACATCAAGCAGAAGAAATTCAAAGAAGGTGACTGGGCACTACTGTATGACTCCATGTTTCACACTTTTAAAGGCAAACTCACAACCAGATGGCTCGGACCCTACATCATTGAAAAAATCTATGACAATGGAGCTGTCAGAATTACAACAATCGATGAAACGGAAATCCCCATGTTGGTGAATGGACACAGACTTAAAACTTATAAGAAACCACAGTCCATAGAGGAATTCACACAAACACTCTATTAGCAAAATCTAATGTTGATAGGAAGCATAGATACTCATTGATTCCAGTTACAAAATAAGAAGAAGAAAAAAGAGAAAAAAGAGAGAAAAAATGAAAAAGAAAAATAAAGAGAAAAAAGAGAGAAAAAAAAAATCAACTCAGAATTATGGCAAAACAAGAATTGATGGACTCGATCCATACCTATGAAGAACTAGCAAGCAAATTTCAAGCAAGCTAGAAATTTCAGCAACAAAGAAGTCAAGAGAACCAACAAAAGAATGACAAGCAAATTTCAAGCGAGCCAAAAAATTTCAGTAGCAAATAAATCAAGAGAGCCGGAAAAGGAATAACAAGCAAATTTCAAGCGAGCCAACAAATTTCAGCAGCAAAGAAATCAAGAGAGCCAGCAAAAGAATAACAAGCAAATATCAGCAAAATTCGATCAAGAGAGCTAACAAGCAATATCATCAAAATTCAAACAAGAGAGCCAGCAGGCCAATTTTAGCAAATTCAATCAAGCAAGCCAACAAACAATTTCAAGCGAGCCATGACAACAAAAAAATCTAGCACTACAGAAATCAAATCAACCAAGTTTGGAGAACCAGTACAATGCAACGTTGAACACAATCAAAAGTCAAATCAACAAAACTTGCACAAAAATTCAAGCAAGCAAATGGAACAAATTTCAAGAGAACCGACAGAAAGAAATCATAAAAGGCGTAACTACTGACATGACCAAAATAAATACAGAAGCAGATAAAATCTACTATAAAATCCTATGCCCATACAATCAATCCCACATCATACACTCAAGTATGCTAGCATAAGAGGTAATCTCTAAACTCTTTGTTTTATTTTCGAATCAAATCATTCTCCCCACAAAGCGGTTATTTTTCAAAGCTGAGGACAGCTTTTAAGACATTTTAGCGGCACAGTTCATAGTTACCTCACTGAATCATGATTAGACATGTTAGACGACCTCCGCATCTAGCTACTATATCCCCTGATGATCAAAGCAGCAATGCAATGCATAATGATGGAAATAAATGCAGTGTGCAATAATGAAAAACAATGCATAAGTCAGCAAACATGATGCACAATGATCAGGTTGAGTGCGTAAAAATAGACAAATAAGGCAGCAGAATATACAAGAGGACCCAATTTGGCATTGCAAGCTTCTCAGGAAGCAAGAAAACTAGAAGTTTGTATCTCCACTTAGCCAGCAAGCTTCCCACAAGCCTGTGATCAATCCCAACCAGATGGGTAAGTCATCCACCACTCAAATCTTTTTGGTCTGTTGATTATATTAGCAAATTCAAAAATGACGAAGGGGTTCAAGAAGAGCGAGCTGGAGGACCACATGCCTATCTATGAAAAACCACAGGTGTTGTCCATCCTTTGTGCAGTGGGATGGATGCCCTTTATCTCGGGACTGAGAGGGTCCAATACTGAAGTAGCCTTAGAATTTGCCAGGAACCTGAAACACATAAAGGATGAACAGTATGTCACCCGGATAAGGGGACTACACATTAGGCTTGATGAGGAAGCAATTGCGAAGTATACAGGACTTCCCATGGGGTTACATTGGGGCAGAGATGACCGAGAAGCTAACCTGAGGGCGAAAGCAGCCTTCTTCGAACAGGGGGAAGGCTGTGAGGAAGACAAGAATAGAGTCAAAAGAATCACCATGCCAGCGCCCTGGGAGGAGATAGCTTCCGTTGTCCTGAGATATATAATGTGCACAGGTAGACTTAGCTATATCCCGATATTCCACTTCCGAATTTTGGAGCTTCTAAGACATAGGGGCCATATTACACCAAATAATAATATCAACATTCCTTACTACCTTCTTCAGTTTCTCGGAGAAATGATCAAGAAGGTAGTGCAAGGGAAGGAAGATGCACTGGCTCACCATGGACTGATCAAGTTAATAATTTGTGAAGAATTGATGGTGCAAATTCCAGGGCTCTCGTGGGAGGAATTTGTGTTGGTCTCAGCCGAGGATGTGCAAAGAATGAGAGGCACACCTAATCCAGTCATACCCCTAGCCTCTGGAGCAAAAGAAAAATCCACCTCTGTGTCGGGAGCTAAGCGCAAAATTGACCTAGATAACAACAATGAGGTCATGCCTGACACCCTAACCAGAATCAAGCATTCCAAGGATGCCTCTCAGCCAAAAGGCTCAGGGGTTTCTGCTAGCAGGAAAGGGTCAAAATGGCAGAGTAAAAGATTGGCACAGCAGCCCAAAAGCAAGCATACAAAGAAGGAAGAAAAACAGTCTAGCTTCATAATTCAAGACTTATATGATGATGATGATTTAGGGGTAGAATAGGATGACCCTTCTACACTTGTAGAAGAGGATTCCTTCCAGTGGAACCCTTCTGATGAAAATGTAAACCCTGGAATCAACGACCAGCTGACTGAGACACTGGCCGAACTAGCCAAAGTCAAGGAGGAGCTGGCCGCCTTAAAAATTAAAGCAAGGATCCAAAGAATCCATCCAGCTTCACCAGCACCCCCACCATTTGTACATGAAAAGACCCAAATTTTAAAGATGTAGAATGCAGGAGAATTAAAACTAGTGGAACAACAAAATTTAGCACTAAAAGAGAAATTGGGTCAAGCTCAAAAGGAGTTGGCTCAGAGAGACTAGAGAATCTGGCAATTGGAGTATACCTTGACTACCACTGCTAAAATCTATGATGATATATTGGGACTTAGACCACCATCCAGAATCTCTATGGTTTACTTAAGGGAGAAGTGGGGAAAGTTCCATTTACAAAGGCTAAAGCAAGGCCTACCTCTAGAATTAAACACTCCATTGGAGTTCGTTGACACTTCTCTGAGCTGCACAGAATTGGAGAAATATCAATTATGTGAATTTTTCTTGCATAACTTCGTGGTACCGAGCTCACCCAACTGGTCGTCGAATCCCTACATGGGAGACTTCTAGTTAAGAGCACTATGCTCTTGGATGAACCATGAGATAGAGAGAGCACAAGATGCTCATCTCTACCTTGCAGAGGAGTGGCAAAACATGTTATGGATCAGGGTTGAGGCAACTCATCCTAAGAAAGTAATTTAGAACCATCGTGCTATCACCACATATGAGGATTTAATTCCTATCCTTCTTGAAAAACAACAGGAGGTAGTAGCACATTTCAACCTCACCAATCAGTGCACCTGCAGAGAAGTCCAGGAAGCCATCGGGGAGAGGTGGACAAGAATCTCAGAAGATTTGAAGAAGAGGGAGCCTCACTCCCCCCTCAGGCTAGAAACTACACTCACCAAGTCTAAGTTGTATAGAGAATCCTTAATAAATCACCAGATCAAATGGATAGGCATGAAACTAAGTCCACCATTCTTTCTCCCTTTCACTATCAAAGAATTATCCTTTGGTAACTCATTCATAGAATTATCCTTTGGTAGTGTGACATAGTCATCTTCATCAGATTCAAAGTCATAATAGTAAGAAATGGTTGCAAATTATTCTTCAATGTTTGATATTAGTTCACAGGTGCAAGGACCATGCTCTGATACCACTATAATGTCCCTTTTTAGGAATTTATTAAAATGGTGAATTTTTCAACTTTTTCCACTAGTTCGACCTTTGACTAGTCTTGGGTTCTTGACCTCCAAATGGATCCAAATGCTTGTATAATGGTTCTAAAGGTATTTGAGATATATTAAGACATATAACATAGGCTGATGGATACTTAAAAACCCTTAAAACATTTCTACAACATTCATTTACAATCTGGACAAATTAAAGAAGACTAGTAGTAATTTCGAGCTTCAAATCCCCCAAGGGTAGTGGACAAAGATGGCTTCCCAAATGCTGTCAAACCCTTCCAAATTTCTGAACAGAGGTATGTTACTGATAAGTGGATTTAATGAGCTCTCCAATGTATCCTTAATTATTTCTTATGACCTTCTTCAACTCCTTAAAATCACATGTTTATATGCAAGATTTCACATAGGGGGGAAGCTAGTTATTTTCACCATGACTTATGAAATTCAAATTTTAGGTGCCAATTGCTTATGATCTGTTAATGAAACTTCTTCATAAATTTAATAACACTCCATACATCAACAAAATCACATAGAATAACTGATATAACTCGAAATAGTGTCTCTTCAAACTCCAACAACAAGATCTGGGGAAATGGCATCATTTATGCATTGTTTGGTATTTTACAAAAATCCACTTAGTATTTCAAACTGAGAGTCTCATGAGCAGTAAAAAAAGAGTATATATATCATATTAAAAATATATGGTGCATCTAGATGTAATGTCCCCACCCATCCATCCAAGGAAAGGGAGGGAACATGAAGCCAATCTATAGGTCTTTTTAAGCAAACTCAACCATTCATTATTATTCATATTTTTAAAAACCCATGTGTGCAGATGTAAATTCAACAAACATGCACAGTGGAGATAAATTCATCCACAAACATAATTTCATGTGCATTCAATATATCAATAATGGCCATTTAACTTAACACATTGTAGAATTAAATACAAGCAGATAATATACTTATCTCAATGTAATGTTGTCCCCAACAACTAGCTATGTCGCTGCAACGTTCATCCGAACCGTAGGTCTCTGCCCAGCCTGTATTATTTTAGCACTCAGAGACCACCCCCGAGCTAGGCATGATATCTACAAGGGAAAAAGGGGATTTCAAACTCATACACAGCCAAATAATCATTTGGATCTAAGCCAAGCCAGACCACTGCTGGGTTTATCAGGCTAAGTCTAAACCCTATTCATTTGTGGATGGTTCCACTCAAGCTCATGCCAAAACAATGGAGACCCATTTCAACTCCAACAATATCCTACACACAGAAAACTCATAAACTGGGCATGGGTACACATAACAGCAAAACCCCCAAGTGTTGGGTATGGATGGAAAACATGGGCAACCCAAAAACGAAGTGAGAAATGGGGAAAACAACCCTAGGAAGGAAATTTCGTTTTCAGAAAACGTCCATGGGCATTTAAAGAGCAGCAATGGTCTTTACAAACCCCCAAATCGTGCTCTCTCCTTCCCAATAGGTGTGTGATACAAAACGAGTTCCCAACAATGCCAAAAGGAAGGAAAACACTGGAAATTAGTAGAGAAAAATGCCCATACAGCTCCCAACCGGTTTGCAACACAAAAACGCCCTCTTCCCAATTAGAAGACCCAGGGAAACCAAAAAAATGTGGCTGGAAAACGCCCATGCAGTTCCAAAAATGCTCAGCAAGTTTCAAGAACGCCCATCAAGCTCCAAGAACGCCCAGCAAGCTCCAAAAATGCCCAACAAGTTCCAAAAAAACGTGAGAGAGTGAAGTCTGACCATGAATAATGGCTTGGGAAGGAAATTTGTGGGTGTTTTTTTTCCCAAGAAGGAGAAACACGATTTTCCATGAGGGTGGCTTGCCCATACTCGAATTTGTATAGCCATACCTCCCCAATCTCCAAGGCATTAACTACTTCACCCAACTCTTGGGAGAAATGAATGATTGGGCACCAAAGTCAACATGGGTAGTTGATGGGTCATGGGTTCTCTCATTAACACTTGGCTTGACTTGATTGGCTCAAGGGTTTGAATATTTTCCTCCCAATTCGTTGTAATATCATGCCCCCATCTCTTGTTGCATTGCATAGCTAGTTGTGGGCATTTTTATATTAAAATGCATATTTACAATTCCCATGGTTCTCTAGCATATGGGCAACATAATATCTAGTACTTGCCTCTTCAAGGTCGAGCGTTCACTAGCGGGCCTTGGCCTTGAGCTCCACGCTAGGAATCATATAAAATATGCATACAATATTTACATTATAGCCCAAAATATTATAACTGTCAAAATGGGGGACGTGACACAAGATCTATCCCAAAGAGTTCATCACTTCAACAAGTGCATCTCTCCTCAAGGAGTAAGAATATGCCAAGAAATAGAAGAATGGTTGTAGAAGCAAGCTGAAAGAGATGTGACCATGATATTCCCTATAGATTCAACCTGTAACAAAAGACTCTATTAAAGCTCCAAATGAAAGGTTTGAGTGGCCTTTCCAATTACCAACTAGGATGGGAATCTTTCACCCTCGAAATTGGTGCTAAGGCAAGTAGAGTAGCACTCCACTAGCTGTCCTCTCCCAAATGTAAAATGCAAATTCTAAAATTATCAAAAGCTACCATACTTCTTTTTTATTGTCTTTTATAAACATCTAAGGTACTCTATGTGTCGAATTCCTCCTAAGAGCTTCATGCCAACTCAAATTGGGAAGAGATTCCCAAGTATGCCACTTGTCCTTTCAATTATAGCCCTCTCCTTCTCCAAATTCGAATCGGTGTCTCTTTGGCTTCCCTAACTCACTTGAGTGCCCTCTTGGAGGCTATTTTTATCCCTGACATGTCCTATATGTCATATGTCAGCCTTTAGGTCTAATTTGTGTCATAGGTGTCATAGCATCTTCATCATTGTTGTCATAGAGCTAGGGAATCTAGTCCAAGTGTCTCACTAGCTCCAAAATGCCTCTTCCTCTTCCATGCGAGTTACTCTTCCACTCCAATTTGAACTTAATTGATTCATGCCAAGTACATTGACCTTCCAACTCATCCCAAGAACCTTGGGCTTATTATAGATTTGAAATGACAAGAGGAGGATGCCATGTGGCATAGAAAATCTAGCTTGTGTGGGTCCCACATCCTCCATGTGTCTTCATGATCAATTGCTACTTTGATTTTCCCTTGTATTTATTTATTTATCTCCTTTATTAAATATTTATTCCATTCTAATGTTCAAACATCATTTATTATCCCCCTTATTTAAAATCCCAAAGATTTCACCCCCCAACCTAGGGAACTAGTAATTTTCCTCCATGGCAGTTCATTTGGATGGGTATATTACAACTTGGAATTGGGAATTCCTCTTAATGTGACCCACCTTGTCCATTTGGATCTAATTTTGCGTTATTACTAACTTGGAATTCATTCTTGGCATTTATTTGACCCTTAGCATCCATTTGACAAACTATCATGAGTATGGCCAAGCGGCTTAAGCCATTGTGACCCAATGCAAATTTTTGGGACATGACAGGTATTATGGGTGCCAAGGTTGTTTGGATTTAGTTGAGATGCTTATAGCTCCGTGGTTGATCTCACTGGCTTAGCATCCTCCTCCTTTGTATCTTGCATGCTTGATAAACCCAACTGTATGGTTTCTTAGCACGACTCTTGTGTAAAACCATGGCTGTGAGTGAGCTTGTTTAGTTCCTCCTTAGTGGATACACATCCCATCTTGAGGGTGGTCTCTTAACTGAAAGAATATAGTTTGGATAGGGGCCTATGGTTGGGTGGAACATTGCTCTCACATAGCCATTTTTTTGGATAGCTTCATCATAAAGATAAGTGTTCCCTGTGGTTAAATTATGATTATTCTGTGTTATGTTCTGAATGTTTAATTATTCATGTTAATTTAATGAAATTATTATCTTAAGTTAGTTGGCATGAAGCCTATGCATAGCATGAGAAGGGCATTGATTCCTGTATGATTCTTTCATTATTCCGCCTAGGAGAAATAGGTCAATGCATTCCCTTCTGCGTGTGTGTTATTATGTTTTAATTCCGTTGTATAATATAATTATGCATTTATTTTTAAATTGTGAATTTCATCATATGGAATTGGGGGAGAATTAGACACCTCCATGTTGTGGTCATGTTCCATCTGCGGGTCGGGATGACGGGAGGGGACTTGACATAGTGGTATGAGAGTCCATGTTGCTGCACCGGGGCTGCTTGGGGCCAAATTGTGAGTTACAAGCAGATATCAAAATGTTTAAAAGAGGTATTGATGAAGTTTGGGAACCATTTTTATTGAGATAATGATAGAATCATAGTTCTCGGGAGTGGAATAGGATCACACAGTTGCATAGTGCTCTCCAATAGATTTCCAATGGTACCAAGTTTTCCCAAAATGGACTTTGGATGAGAAAGTTACGAGCCTGAGAAGTTATGCGATTGGGCTTCTGCATTTCCAATCTCCGCATTGTGGATTGCAGATTGTGGAAGTGACATTTTCAGAGGTTGAAAATTTGACGTTCTACATTCCTGAGTTCTGCAGTATGGATTGTGGATTGTGGATTGCGGAAGTGACATTTTCAGAGGTTGAAAATTTGACGTTCCGCATTCCCAAGTTCCGCAGTACGGATTGCGGATTGCAAATTGAGGAAGTGACATTTTTGGAGGTTGAAAATTTGATGTTCCGCATTGCCAAGTTCTGCAGTACGGATTACGGATTGCGGATTGCAGAAGTGACATTTTCGGAAGTTGAAAATTTGATGTTCTGTATTCCCGAGTTCTGTAGTATGGATTGCAGATTGCAGATTGTGGAAGTGACATTTTTGAAGGTTCAAAGTCCAGTGTTCCGCATTTCCGGATCCCGCATTATGGATTGCGGATTGTGGAAGTTACACTTTCTGGAGTGGAAACTTTGGTGTTCTGCATTTTTGATTCCCGCATTGTGGATTGTATATTGTGGATTGCAGAAGGTGTGGATTGCAGATTGCGGATTGCAGGTTCAAAAAAAAAGTATAGAGCCCAAAACTCAATTTTTGGATAACAGGAGCATGCAGACTCAAAATTGGATGAGTCCTGTGGTGTTCTGAGGCCATTAACGAAGGCCATGAAAGAAGCAGTGAGGTTCTTGATCCCATTATGCTCCAATTTGGCATAAAATTGGAGTTAATGGATTTTACAAATTGGTGTCCCGAAGCTTGGAAGGAGGTCGGATTTAGTTGAAACTGCTATGGGGAATCCATGGAGTAGGAACAGTGTTAAGTTTGGAATATTGGATCCAAAATACAAAGGATGTGGAATCCGGGTGAGCGAGAAGGCCAAAAAGCACTATTCCGAGCCACGTTTCTAGAATTTTGAAAATCTTGCAGGACATGGAAGTGACCCCAAATGTCGGATTCAAGAAATTTACTGAACTCAACATTTCATCTTCTCATTAAAATAAACAATTTCCATTAGAAAAATATTTTCCAGAAATGTACAGTTTGGAAGATAGCCATTTTTAGCCAAAATCTTGAAATTTTAGAAAAAGTGGAAAGTTAAAAATAGTCAAACCCAAAATTTTATAGAAGTTGACTGGTACATCAGAATAGGGATCCAAAAGTTTTTGAGCATTCCCTGTTATATGGACTAACTTTTCCCGGTAGAAAAGTTTTCATTATTCTTCCTATATTTGATTCTACAAGTGGCTGAAGTTGGCACTTCAGAATAAAATACAGTTGTGAAAGTGCAATATTTTAGTAAAATTTGTCATTTTGGGAATAATGTAAATTCCACACCCGAATTCAGAATGAATCTTGTAGATAGGAATTGGAAATAATATCTAGTAGGGAACAATGGTGCATAACCAGATTTTGAATGAGATTTTCATACACCATAGATATGTAGAGCAGAAAAGTGCCAGTGATTGTTTTGACAAAATTGTTGTTAATATGGGCAATTTTTAGAATTGCATGAATAAGTAAAAGATATGAAGGCATAATAGCTCTGTGAATTATTCCATGAGTTTAATTCTGTTAAATATTGATGTTTTATGTTTCCATATGCATTACTAAGATGTCTAATAAATATCTCTATAATGCGCTATATTTGTAGCTGATAAGATTTGAATAGTTGTAGTAGAGGCAACCTACAAGAAATGGGTCTCTGAAGGAAAATTGTAACCATGAATGATGTTTAGGATCCTTATGATCATGATGAAGATGTGCTAGGAGAAAATTTGCAAGAAGAGAATGCTGAAATTGAATCCAATGGGAGAAGGGAGCAAATAACTCCTCAGAATTTGGTGGAAACCATGGTAAGCTTCAATGAAATATTGATGAGGGCTCGGGAAGAATAGAACTAGCTCAATGCTGCTATTTTGTAGAGCCTCACTGATATGCATTAGAGGATAAACCTTGGGTCCAACCCAATCAATGTAGGAAAAGAGGAAAGAGATGCAGAGAGTGGCTCTAGAGGTCATTCTAGGAGGAGGACTCCAAGCCCAAGAAAGAGTTATGTGAGAAAAAAACATATAACACCCTCCTCAAGATATTCTTCCAGCAGATCTTGTGACTCCAGAGGTTCTAGGAGAAGTCCAAGACATAATTCTAGCAAAATTGAAGGAAGAAATAAATTCAAAGGAATTCCACAGGGAGAATTCACGAATGCAAGGGCTCCCACATTTGATGGAGAAGACAAGATTGGTTAAGAGGAAGAGGCATGGCTTATTGGGATGAATAAATATTTCAGGATTCATGATTACTCAGGAAATGAAAAGGCCATAATTTCCATTTACAATCTAAATGGCAGAGCTTCAATTTGGTGGGAACACCTCTTGCAAGGAAAATGGATAAGTGAAAGGAGGATCAGCTAGGAGCGATTTTAAGAAGTATTTCAAAGAAAAATACCTTTATGCTAGGTATTATGACAGTAAGAGGAAAGAATTCAATGAACTCAGGTTGGGACATAAAACTATGGAATCACATGTCCACAATTTTTTGGAATTGTTGAGGTATTTGTACTATATCAAAGATGAGAGGGTAAAGATCCAATGCTTCCTTGGGAATCTACCCCAAAGTTCCAGATATAGGATTGAGTTTGTTAATCCACCAAGTATTGATGAAGCCACTAGGATGGCAATGCATTGCTATGAGCAGAGTAAAGGAAAATCAGAGGTTCACCTAGCATGGAAGGGAAAGCCAAGAGGGAGGTTTGATCAAAAGAAAAGTGGATTCAAGCCACCATTTAAAAATCAGCCCAGAACCTTTCCACAGGGGCAGCAAGCAAGGAGCGGATTCAAGCCAGCAGTAGCAGTAGATAAAGCATCAAAAGGACCACTTTAGTGTTGGGTTTGTGGAGGAAACCACATGCTTAGAGATTGTCCAACTAAAAGGGAGAATCCCAGGAGCTTGCACAAACTTGAAGAAGCAACTACAGTGGAAGATATGGCAAGAGAAACACCTAGAATATATGCACCATTGGATGATCACCAAGCAGACCATCAATCAACAGTGGTGGAAGTTGAAGGTAATATTGCTAAGCAATCTATTTCTTTTTTGATTGATTCATGATCTACTCATAGTTATGTGTCTCCTAAGATAGTTGAAGGTTTCTCTCTTAGAAAAGTGAAGAATAATAAGTCTTGGCTAGTTCAATTAGCCAAGAACCTTTCCACAGGGGCAGCAAGCAAGGAGCGGATTCAAGCCAGCAGTAGCAGTAGATAAAGCATCAAAAGGACCACTTTAGTGTTGGGTTTGTGGAGGAACCACATGCTTAGAGATTGGCCAACTAAAAGGGAGAATCCCAAGAGCTTGCACAAACTTGAAGAACCAACTACAGTGGAAGATATGGCAAGAGAAACACCTAGAATATATGCACCATTGGATGATCACCAAGCAGACCATCAATCAGCAGTGGTGGAAGTTGAAGGTAATATTGCTAAGCAGTCTATTTCTTTTTTGATTGATTCATGATCTACTCATAGTCATGTGTCTCCTAAGATAGTTGAAGGTTTCTCTCTTAGAAAAGTGAAGAATAATAAGTCTTGGCTAGTTCAATTAGCCACAGGGACCAAGAGAAAAGCTAGTGATGGAGTGATGGAGTGATGGAGTGCCCCATGAAGTTGAATCGATTCCTCACCAAAGTAGATTTGAATGTCCTACCATTATGATCTTATGATGCTCTAATTGGTATGGATTGGTTGGAAAGGCATAGAGCCAAGATAGACTGCTATGAAAAGGTACTTGAATGCATTGATGAAGAGGGAAGACTGAGATTAGTAAGAGGAATTCCCAATCAAGTTTCAGTAAGATAGATTTCATCCTTGCAGTTGAATTTTTTTATAAGAATGGTTGTCAATTATATGCAGTTCATATATCAAATTCATCAGAGGACAAAGGACCAAGGATAGAAGACTTATAGGTATTGCAGGAGTTCAAAGATGTGTTTCTGGATGAAGTACCGGGGTTGCCACCAAGGAGAGATATTGATTTTTCCATAGATCTTGTTCTAGGGGTAGCGCCCATTTATAAATCTCCTTATAGAATGAGCATGCCATATTTGATCGAGTTAAATATGCATCTACAAGAATTAATGGACAAGGGGTACGTTAGACCATGTGTATCCCCTTGGGGAGAACCTGTGTTATTTGTTAAGAAGAAGGATGGAACCTTGAGGTTGTGTATCGATTACATGAAGCTTAATAAAGTGACAGTTAAGAAGAAGTATCTATTGCCAAGGATTGATGACTTATTTGATCAAATGAAGGAAGCTACAGTGTTTTCCAAGATTGACTTGAGGTCTGGCTACCATCAAGTGAGGATAAAGGAGGAAGACATTCACAAGATGACTTTCAGAACTAGATATGGTCATTATGAGTTCATTGTGGTGCCATTTGGTCTTACCAATGCACCTGCCACATTCACGTGCCTCATGAATAGTGTCTTCAACAAATATTTGGATAAGTTCGTAAATGTATTCTTGTATGACATTCTTGTCTATTCAAGAAATGAAGAAGAGCATGAGGAGCATCTAAGGATGGTGTTGCAAGTTCTTAGAGAACACTAGTTGTATGCAAAGTTAAGCAAGTGTGAATTTTATCAAAAGAGGGTGCAATATTTGGGTCATGTTATTTCAAAAGAAGGTATTGCAGTGGATCCATAAAAGATTGAAGCCATAATGGATTGGCCCACTCCAAAGAATGATTCAGGTGTTAGATATTTTATGTGTCTTGTTGGTTACTACATAAGGTTTATTAAGGCTTCTCCAAGATAGCCCATCCAATCACTTCATTGAAAAGGAAGAATATCAAATTTACATAGTCTGAAAAATGTGAGAAAAACTTTCAGCAGCTCAAGATGTTACTTACTAGTGCTCCTATTTTGAAGATATCAGATCCAAGGAAGGAGTTTCTAGTGTGCACAGATGCTTGCATTGAAGGGCTAGGTGGAGTGCTCATGCAAGAAGGATTTTTTTATTTTCTATGAGTCAAGCGAATTAAAAGAGAATGAAAAGAATTATGCCATGCATGATTTAGAATTAGCAGCCATAGTACATGCTCTCAAGATGTGGAGACATTATTTGTTGGGAAGAAGATTCGAGCTTAAGACATACCACATGAGCTTGAAGTATTTGTTTGACCAGCCAAACTTGAATGCTAGGAAAGCCAGGTGGATGGAATTTCTCTGTGAATTTGATTTTGAAATTAAGCATGTCAAAGGAAAAGAGAATAAGGTTGTGGATGCTCTTAGCAGAAAATTTCATGTTGTAGCATTAAGTATGTGCAAATCAGATTTGAAGACAAGAGTTATTGAATCCCAAAACGGTGATGAAACTTACCTTCAAATTAGAGAAAAGTTGCAGCAGAGAAATATAGATGACAAGTGTGCAGGGTATCAACTTGGTGAAGATGATATCCACATCTATAAAGATAGACTGTATATTCCAAATAATGCATATTTGAAGATGCTAGTGATGGATGAAATACATCAATATCCATACTCTGGACATCTAGGATATCAAAAGACAATAACATCAGTAAGAAAGTAATACTTTTAGCATGGAATGAAGAAAGACATAGCTGAGTACATTGCTAGGTGTCAAAAGTGACAATAGGTCAACGCAGAGCATCAACATCCAGCAGGATTGTTACAGCCCTTACCCATTCCAGAGTGGAAGTGGGAAGTGATCTCTATGGATTTTATAACAGGTCTTCCCATGACAGTGAAGAAGCATGATTCAATCATGGTAGTGGTGAACAAGCTATCAAAGGTATCTCATTTTATTCTAGTTAAGTCCACTCACAAGGATAATGACATTAAAAATATCTTCATGAGCGAGATATTCAGATTGCATGGATTTCCCAAGGCAATAATTTTTTATCGTGATACAAAGTTCACTTCCAATTTCTGGAAATGATTGTTTCAGGAATTGGGAACTAGATTAAATTTCAGTACACCATATCATCCTCAAACAGATGGACAAACTAAGACGGTGAATCAGATTCTTGAAGATATGCTGAGAATGCATGTGATGGATAAACCATTCAAGTGGGAGGATTACCTACACTTGGTAGGATTTGCATGCAATCATTGGGAATGAGTCCATTTGAGGCATTGTATGGAAAAGGATGTAGGAATCCAATAAGTTGGGATAGTCCGGTGAACAGGGTAGTGCTTGGACCAGAGATGATCAAGGAAATGGAACAAGAAGTTGTTAAAAGTAGGCAGAATTTAAAGGAAGCTCAGGACATGAAAAAGAGTTATGCAGATTTGAAAAGAGTGCAAAAGAAATTTAAGATTGGGGATCATGTTTATTTGAGAGTGAAAGCAAGGAAGAGTTCCCTAAAATTGGGGATTTGTGCCAAGCTAGCACCAAGATATTGTGGACCATTTGAAGTCTTAGATAGGATAGGACCAGTTGCATATAGAATTGCATTTCCTGCTAATATAAGAGCTCATAATGTTTTCCATGTATATTTTCTTAAGAAGTATGTACATGATCCTAATCATATGATTGATTGGAATGTGATACAGGTGGAACTCGAGGGAGAGTTCCGAGTGGAGCCTATGCGTATCCTCGACAAGAAGGTCACATTGATCCGGAACCGAGCCATCGGACAGGTAAAGGTACAATGGGAGCAACTTAGTCCCAATGAGGATACATGGGAGCTTGAGGATGCCATGAGAGAGCCATTCCCATTTTTGTTCATTTTTTAGAACACTGAGGATGGTGTTGTTCTAAGGGGGAGGGGAATATAATACCCCCATTTTGACCCTTAGGAAATATTGGCTTTTAATGTAAATATTGTATACATGTAATGTATGTTTTCCTAGCATGGAGCTCAAGGAAAAGGCCTCGCTAGTGTATGCTCAGATTTTATTTAAAAGACAAGTATTAGATACTATGTTATCCATGTTCTATTAAGCCATAGAACATTGTAAAATGATGTAAATATTAATATTGCAATAAAAAACCAAAAAATGACTATGGAAGCAACTAATAAGAGGGGTCCATGTGTATCCTTTAGGGAGTGGTGAGGGGGTTGTGGGTTTGAACCATATGCTACCAAATGTCATCTTGTGAACCCATTTGACTTTCCTTGCTGACATTTAATTCTGTTGGAAGGAAGTAGTTGAATAAATCATTCCATGGCTTCAATGGAGCATGGGAAACCCATAAATTTGTATGGAATGGTATGGGCTCTGTTTCCTTCACCCACAAGTCACTCTACCTCATGGGAATTCATTCTTCCTCATTCTCATTCCATGGTTGATCATCTAAGCATTAGTTTTCATCCATTACACAATGCCAACAGTGAGAAAAACCAGAAAACGAAACTCTGAATTAAGCCATGTTTTGAAGTGCCAAAAAAGCCCAAAAATATGTGTGGATAGTGAAATTCAATGGGGGATCCATAGGCCTCAACCTTGGGGCGAATTTGAGAGTGTTAGATGCCCAGAAATCCATAGGAAAACCCTGATTTTATAGCCCGGAAATCCAATTTCGGGACATAGTTATTTGGTGATAGAATTGAGAAAATACAAGTGTGAATAACAAAGAAGAAGAGAGAACAGAGGTTGGGATTGCTTGACAAACCCGGTGAAGGCTATAATGTCAAGGAATTAGTAGTTGGACCTTTCTATGCCAACCCTAAATAGCACTGGAGGGAAGGGGTGCCCGAGGGACTGTGTAGCAGAGAAGGGGACATTCCTTGTGTTGGGTGTGGTAGGTATTGTGGGTACTGTAATGTCTCTTTTTCAAAAATTTATTAAAATGACCAATTTTCCACATTTTCCCCAATTTCGACCCTTGACTAGTTTTGTTATTTTGGCCTCCAAATTAACCCAAATGCTCCCAAATATTCTGTAAGGGTATATGAATGATATCTAGACTTGAATATTACTTTCATCGATGATTTATAACCCTCAAAATACTTCTGCAAATTTGATTTATATTCTTGTCAATGTATGGTATTTTAACTAGCAATTTATGCATCAAATCCCCCTGGGTAAACACTAAAATGGCCTCCCAAATGCTTCCAAACTCCCTCGAATTTCTGAACATAGGTAGGGGATGTGTTAAGGATGTTTTTAAGGTCTCATGTGCATCATTAATTCATTATTATCTCTGGTCCAACCCTCTCCCATTCAGCTGCAATAATCACCAATTCGACCATTAGGGAAATGGCACTATTTCTTCTCCCAATGCAATTAAACTAAGTAAAAATACTTCAAATTCTCAAGTATAGTACATGAAACTTGTAAAATACATCCATGGCAGTCTATTAATCATAAATTCATCAGAGAATCATCCATTCATTCGAAACCATCAATATTATCATGCTATACATGAATGTAGTGGGGAAATGGACATTGTTTGCTCATTATTCAACATTTTTGCATACAACCAGTGGGTATTTCGACCTGATACTTTCTGAATATGAGTAACAGATGATATGAATCTATTACAATAAAAAATACATAATGAAAATCTCTCCTAAGAATCACAAGAGCTCACCAAAAACTTCCTCCCTCAAGGAGCATGAATATGCCTTCAAAACTGGAAATGGTTGAGAGATGGTGCTGCACTAAACAAAACCATGAGCTGCTCTGTAGTTGATACCTGCAAATAAAAATCCATTAAATCTCCATGAAAGACCTGAGTGGCCTCTCCAAACACCAACTTGGATGGGAATCTTTCACCCTCAAAATTGGCTAAGGCAAGAAACTAGTCATCCACTAACTCTCTCTTTACAAATGCAATTTTTCTTAAATCGTCAAAAGCCATTCTCATACTTGATTTCTACATTTTATAACCAACATTAGCCTTCTAAAGGTCAAAATCCTCCATTATCTTCTAGAGATTTCCACTTAGGAAATATTCCACATTTGCCACTTGTCTCCTAGTTTCCAACCCTCCATCTTCTCCCAATTTCGAGTAGGAGTCTCTTTAGCTTCCCCCAAATCCATGAGCACCTTCTTGAGCCTATTTTCAGGGCTGACATGTCATAATGGTTAGGTGTAAGAAGTAAGATCTGAATTTTGTCATAGATGTCATAGATGCTTCATCATTGTTGTCATAAGACTAGAGAATCTAGCCCAAGTGTCCACTAGTTTCCAATTTGACTCTTCCTCTTCCATGGAG
The DNA here is from genome assembly GCA_027924585.1 of Larix kaempferi. NCBI lineage: Eukaryota > Viridiplantae > Streptophyta > Pinopsida > Pinales > Pinaceae > Larix > Larix kaempferi. The sequence continues at coordinate 6,449,348 of BSBM01000454.1, read as the reverse complement.
GTTACTATTCCACCACAATTCGACCTAAGATGATCCATGCCATGTGTATGCCTTACCAACTCACCCAATAATGTTTTCCTTCCCATGGATTTGAAATGCCAACTGAGATTTTCCATGTGGCAGTGAAAAACCAAGCTAGTGGGGGTCCCACATCCTCCAAATGTCCTCAAAACCATTTTCCACCTATAATTCCTCTTGGATTCATTTATTCAAATTATTTATTAAATATTTGGACTATTCTAATGTGTAAACATTATTCATTTTCTCCCTTATTACAATTCCCAATGTACCCATTCAACCTAGGGAACTTGGTAGGATTAATGGAGATTGTCTGCTATACAATTATTTGAATGGGGACATTACAGTCCTCCCCACCCAAGATTGTTTGTCCTCAATCAATTGAAAATTAGGATGGCGCAAAATCTTATCCTCTTCCCATGTGGCATCTTCATTTGGTAGGTCCCTCCATTGTACTAAATATTCTTTGATAATTCTACTCCTCAACCTCTTTTCCCGTGTCTTCAAAATATTTTTTGGAACAAATGTGAGCTGACCTTCATCATCCAAGGGAGGAAGTATTTCTGAAGTGATGATTTTCTGACCAAGGGATTTCTTGATACAAGAAACATGGAATACATTATGGATTTTACTCCCTTCCAGAAGTTCTAGTTCATATGCTACTTCTCCGATCTTCCGCACTACCTTGTATGGCCCATAGTACCTTGGTTTTAATTTTTCTGTTCCATTCTTTTTGAGAGATGTTTGATTATATGGATGCAACCTTAAATGTACTAAATCATTGAATTGAAAGGTTTTTTCTTCCGTATGTCTATCAGCATATTGTTTTTACTAATTTTGAGCAACCTACAAATTGTCTTTCAAGAGCTTTAAAATGTCTTGGCTATCTTCCACCCAATATTTATCCTTTGGGGCTCTACTATCACCAAATATTATTTCAAAAAATGTAAGGGCATCATAACCATATAATTCTTTGAAAGGAGACATCCCTATTGACATATGATAGATGGTGTTGTAGCAAAACTCACCCAAGTGTAGCCATTTTGCCCATGCTTTTTGCTAGTATCCCACATAGTTTCTTAGGTACCCTTCCAACCACTGATTCACCCTCTCTGTTTTTCCATCAGTTTGTGGATGATAGCTAGTACTTGGAGTCAATTGAGTGCCCACCAATCTAAAAAGTTCTTGCCAAATGGCACCCATGAATCTACTATCTCTGTCACTAACAATGCTCTTGGGGAGCCCATGCAATCTGAAGATTCCTTTGAAAGAAATATCAGCCACTTGTGTAGCACTAAAAGATGATGTAACAACAAATAAATGATCAAAATTTTGTCAACCTATCCACTACCACATAGATGTAATCCTTACCCAAATATTTAGGCAAACCGGTGATGAAATCCATGGAGATACTGTCCCATTTTTGCTCCGGAATGGGAAATGGTTGTAATAGCCCATCTAGACATGTGAGTTCTAATTTGTTTTTTTGACATACTTTACATTCATTGACATATTTTTGAACATCGTCCTTGAACCCTTTCCAAAAAAACCTTTTCCACAACTGTCTATAAGTTTTGAAGATCCCCGGATGGCCCGCCAGTGGAGAATGATGTGCTTCTTGCAAAATTCGGTACTTGAGCTCTGAGTTCTGAACTAAATAAATTCTGCCCTTATAATATATCAACCCATTCAAAATCCTGTAGTTATAATCCTTTTTGATTCCATCCAACACATCAAAAGAAAATTTGTCTTTAGCATATTCAACTAGTAGCATGTTTTTTCAATCCTTGGCAATGTCCATGAGAGAAAAAGAAGGTCTTCTTGACAAAGCATCTGATACTATATTATTCTTTCCCTTGACATATTCATATCAAAACCATAAGCTTGGATTTTTCTTACCCACTTTTGTTGCCTTTCATTTAGATCTTTTTGGGTGAGAAAGTGTCTTAGACTATTGTGGTCAGTTTTCACCACAAACTTGCTGCCCACCAAGTATTGTCTGAATTTGGCTAATGCATGCATAATGGCTAGCATTTCTTTATCATAGATGGAGTAAATTTTTTCATGATGCTGCAACTTTCTTCTCTCAAAGGCTATGGGGTGTTGGCCTTGCTTTAGGACATCCCCTATTCCTCCACCTGAAGCATCACATTCCACAACAAAAGGTTTAGTAAAATCAGGAAGTACAAGTATGGGACAACTACTCATTACCTATTTCATTTTTTGGAAGGCCTTTTCAGCCTCTTCATCCCACTTGAAAGCATCCTTCTTAGTCAAATCAATTAGTGGAGAAGTCAACTTGGAGAATCCCTTCACAAATTTTCTGCAGTATGTGTATATGCTAATAAAACCCCTCAATTTGGTGATGTTTTTTGGTGATGGCCATTCTAAGATAGCCCTGATTTTTTCTATGTGTACCTTCACTCCTTCTTTCCCAATAATGTGCCCAAGATACAGTAATTCTTTCATCCCAAATTCACACTTTGACAACTTAGCGAATAAAGACTCTTCTTGCAAAACCTTCAACACAATCTCTAACTGCTGCAGATACTCTTCCCATGTTTTACTGTAAATGAGAATGTCATCAAAGAAAACTAAAACAAACCTTCTTAGTTTCTTGCAAAATATCCTATTCATGCATACTTGAAATGTGGCTGGAGCATTAGTTAACCCAAAAGGCATGACAAGAAATTCAAAGTGACCATAATGACATCGAAAAGCAGTCTTTTGCACATCTTCATCTTTCATTCGAATTTGATGATACCCTGATCTAAGGTCAATTTTGGAGAAGTATTTGGCACCATGTAGCTCATCCATGAGCTCATAAATCCTAGGAATAGGATACCTATTCTTTATGGTCTTTTTGTTCAAAGCTCTAAAGTCTATGCACATTCTCAATGTTCCATCTTTTTTCTTCACTGGCACTACTGAAGAAGCATAAGGGCTAGAGCTTGGTCTAATGAGTCCCAACACTATGAGTTCTTGGATAGATTTTTCAATCGCATCTCTGAAATTTTTAGGATGTCTATAAAGTGGTATCTGAATGGGTGAATTCCCCTCCTCCAAAATAATGCTATGCTCAACCCCCCTATCTGGTGGTCTACCAGGTGGAAGGTCTCTAAATTTTTTTTCATATTTTTGCAAAAGTCTCTCTATCTCCTTTGGGTGTTAAACAACATTTATATTTGTCTTGGGATATGTAATATGACATTCAACAACCTATTCTATTTCCCCATGCCTCAATATAGATCTCATACTATTGCAAGTCACTACTTGATTTGGATAAGTGTGTTGCCCTCTCAAAACTCTTTGTACTCCTTTTGAATCTTGGAATTTCATTTCAGGAATTTGATAATTTACTGTATGCTCTCCTATTGAATACAGCCATTGCACTCCCAAAACCACATTAGCATCAGCAACATCAACCATATAAAAACTATCAAAAAAAGTATAGTTACCTACTGTGACTTGCAGCTTTGGGACCCATGTTTTGCATTGCATTGTGTTGTGACTGAGAATGACAACCGTGAATCCATCAAATGGTTTAGTAGGTATTTTTCTTTTCTCCACCATTTTTGCATCAATGAAGTTATGGGTGGCTCCTCCATTTACCAAAAATGAAGTTCTTTGTCCTTGTACCACACCCTTGCATCAGATAGTATGATAGCAAGGTATTGCTGAAAGTACTGCCATTCTTGCTTTGTCCGGTGAAGGCTAATTTTCTTCTTGTCTTTCCTCTTCTACTGCTGTCTCATATTCCTCTTCTTGATATGAAATATGTCCATATTCATCCATTCCCCCATCATACCCCTCATTATCAAAAAATACTTCTATGTATTGAGCCTTTCCTTTAGTACATTTGTGCCCCGGTGTCCATGGTTGGAAGCATGTGAAGAACAGTTTCTTTTTTTGAAGTTCATCCCTATTTAGTCCTTCCTTTTTATTCCTTTCAATTTCCTCTCTTTTCCAAGGTTTCTTATCATATCCATCCCTTTGCCAAGGTTTCTTTTCAAATTTGTAGCTAGGATTGGGAGTAAACCTTGTTCTAGGAAGCACATTTTGGAGATCCCTAGTCAAGCTCATTGCATATTTTAATGTAGTTGGCTTGTGGGCTTTTACCAAACATCTTATGGATTCAACCAAACCTTCAGTGAAAAACAATACTAATCTTCCCATAGAGATATTATCCACCTTGAATGATAATTTTTGAAAGTCCAACATATATTCAATAAGGGACCCAATTTGCTTCAATTGAGCTAGTTCTTTGAAAGGCAATTCTAGATCTTTTTGTTCAAATCTTTCTAGTACCCTGTCAACAAATTCTCCATATGTTTTAACCTGATTATGACCCAAGGTTTTCAGCCCATGAAACCACCATTCATTTGCATATCCTTCCAAATGCAAAATGGCCATTTTTAATGTATCCTCTTCCAACATAGGATTCAGCTGAAAATATACATGAAATTTTTGCACCCAAATGTTAGCAGAATTTTGAGAAGAACCATCAAAAGTAGGAAGTGACATTTTTCCAATAGCACTATTTAATTCTTTGTTTTGGAATGGATTCCTATTGTCTTCCCTCCTTTTAATTTTTTGTATAGCATTAATGTAGTCACTGAGTGGTACACCTCTTTTACACTCTTCATTCAAATCATTCCAATCGTTTGCTAATTTCTTATAATCCACCTCAATATTGGGCTCTTCTTTGGGTGTGAGAAATTTAGGTGCAGTATGCCTTTGTGTGCTTCGGAATTCATCAGGTCTATTATTTGGTCCTGTGCTTGAAAAAATATGCTCACTCCCTTTTATCTTTTCCCCTGAATGTGAACCACTGTTATCTCCTATCATCCCTTTGCCCGAAAGTTGGCTACCCAACAATTCGAAACTTTTCATCATTTGTCTACTCATCTCTAGCATAACCATGGTAATTCCATCAAAAAATGGTTTTAAAGATTCAATAAATTCCTCCTTATGTCTTAATTGTTCCTCCTCCTCTCTACCCATTGTTTTAGAAAAAAACTCTTTTTCTTCTACTATCTCTTCTTCAACCAAAACTTCTTCAACTACTGATTCAAAGAGTGGTGGTTTATTTGTTTGGATTCTTGTTAATACCATCAGTTTCCAAGACCATGCTCTGATACCACTTCTAATGTCCCTTTTTCAAAAATTTATTAAAATGACCAATTTTCCACTTTTTCCCCAATTTCGACCCTTGACTAGTTTTGTTGCTTTGGCCTCCAAATTAACCCAAATGCTCCCAAATCTTCTGTAAGAGTATATGAATGATATTTATACTTGAATATTAGGTTCATGGATGATTTATAACCCTCAAAATACTTCTACAAATTTGATTTATATTCTGGTCAATGTATGGTATTTTAACTAGCAATTTATGCATCAAATCCCCCCTGGGTAAACACTGAAATGGCCTCCCAAATGCTTCCAAAATCACTCAAATTTATGAAAAGAGGTAGGGGATGTGTTAAGGATGTTATTAAGGTCTCATTTAAATCATTAATTGATTATTATCTCTGCTCCAACCCTCTCCCATTCAGCTGCAAAAATCACCAATTCGACCCTTGGGGAAATTGCACTATTTCTTCTCCCAATGCAATTAAACTGAGTAAAAATACTTCAAATGCTCAAGTACAGTAAATGAAACTTGTAAAATACATCCATGGTAGGCTATTAATCATAAATGCATCATAGAATCATCCATTCATTCGAAACCATTAGCATTATCATGCTATACATCAATGCAGTGGGGAAATGAACATTGTTTGCTCATTAATCAACATTTTTGCATACAACCAGTGGGTATTTCGACCTGAGAATTTATGAATATGAATAATAGAGGATATCAATCTATTACAATCAGAAATACATAATGAAAATCTCTCCCAAGAAGCACAAGAGCTCACCAAAAACGCCCTCCCTCAAGGAACATGAATATGCCTTCAAAACTTGAAATGGTTGAGAGATGGTGCTGCACTAAAAAAAAACATGATCTGCCATATAGATGATACCTACAAATAAAACTCCATTAAATATCCATGAAATACTTGAGTGGCCTCTCCAAAAACCAACTTGGATGGGAATCTTTCACCCTCGAAATTGGCTAAGGCAAGAAACTAGTCATCCACTAGCTCTCTCTTCACAAATGCAATTTTTCTCAAATCATCAAAATCCATTCTCATACTTGATTTCTACATTTTATAACCAACATTAACCTTCTAAGGTTCGAAATCCTCTCACTATCTTCTAGACATTTCCAGCTAGGAAATATTCCACATTTGCCACTTGTCTCCTAGTTTCCAACCCTCCATCTTCTCCCAATTTCGAGTAGGAGTCTCTTTAGCTTCCCCCAACTCCATGAGTGCCTTATTGAGCCTATTTTTGGGGATGACATGTCATAATGGTCAGGTGTAAGAAGTAATATCTGAATTTTGTCATAGATGTCATAGATGCTTCATCATTGTTGTCATAAGACTAGAGAATCTAGCCCAAGTGTCCACTAGTCTCCAATTTGACTCTTCTTCTTCCATGGAGGTTACTATTCCACCACATTTCGACCTAAGATGCTCCATACCATGTGTATGCCTTACCAACTCACCCAATAATGTTTTCCTTTCCATGGATTCGAAATGCCAAGTGAGATTTGCCATGTGGCAGTGAGAAACCAAGCTAGTGGGGGTCCCACATCCTCCAAATGTCCTCAAAACCATTTTCCACCTATAATTCCTCTTGGATTCATTTATTCAACTTATTTATTAAATATTTGGACTATTCTAATGTGTAAACATTATTCCTTTTCTCCCTTATTGCAATTCTCAATGTACACATTCAACCTAGGGAACTTGTTAGGATTGATGGGGATTGTCTACTATACAATTATTTGAATGGGGACATTATAGGTGCCAAGGATGTTTGGATTTATTTGAGATGGCTATATCTCTGTGGTTGAGCTCACTGGCTTAGCATCCTCCTCCTTTGTCTCTTGCATGCTTGATAAACCCAACTGTGTATTGGCTTAACATGACTATTGTGTAAAACCATGGCTGTGAGTGAGCCTGTTTAGTTCCTCCTTAGTGGATACACATCCCAGATTGGTAGTGGTCTCTTAGCTGAAAGAATATAGGCTATACAGGGACCTATGGTTGGGTGGAACATTTCTCTCACATAGCCAGTTGTTTGGACAGATTCATCATAAAGATAAGTGTTCCCTATGGTTAAATTATGATTATTCTGTGTTATGTTCTAAATGTTTAATTATTCATGTTGATTGAATTAAATGATTATCTTAAGTTAGTTGGCATGAATCCCGTGCATAGCATGAGAAGGGGATTGATTCTTGTATGATTGTTTCATTATTCTGCCTGGGACAAATAGGTTGATGCATTCCCTTCTGTGTGTGTGTTATTATGTTTTAATTCCGTTGTATAATTTAACTATGCATTTATTTTTAAATTATGAATTTAGTCATATGGCATTGGGGGATAATTAGACACCCCCATGTTGCAGTCATGTTCCCTCTGCGGGTCGAGATGATGAGAGGGGACGTGACACATGACAATAAAGTATATCACAACTCGGGGGAGGATTATTGTAGATATATTTGGAAGTTGTATATGTTATGCTTCTCTATATCTAAGGCATGATGTTGATCAACAATTAAGGCTACACTAATATTAAACCTTGGTTGTTACAAAATCTAGCAAGAAAACCCATTCATTTTGCTCAATTATTATGTATTTTCAAGAAAATATTGTAATAATATCAACTTGTTTAATTATGACAAGTTAAAGCTAAGCCTATCTACTACCAACTTTATACTAAGTTGTTTCAATTTGAACTTGAACTCACTTGATAAATATGTGTCATAAGAGAGAAACACCTCCTAAATCATCCTAATTGAACTAAAATAGAACAATGTATTCTAGAGTGTTAAATATATCTACTTAGCTAATTTATTTTTCAATACAACAAATTAAGGCCATGGCAATGAATGTTATTATTGGTAGAATTGAGAATGTGAATAGACTTGGCTAAGAGTGCTTTACAAAGTGGAGAGTAAGAGATTATAAGTGAAATGACAATAGGATGATGAAAAGCATCATCTTCTTGACAATGTTTCAAGAGAGACAGTGATTGTAAAACTCCTCTAGAACAACATGGACTAGTGAATTGTAACATATGTTTAGGTTGGACAAGAATTTCAAGATGCTAGCTCCAAAGGTATTTTCTCCAGTGAAGGATTTTCCTTGAAGTTTAAGTATTTCCAAAAACCTTAAGTTTCCAATTTGAAATGAATATCACGAATTTAAAGGAACTAAAAGAAAAGACTAATTCTAATATTCAACTTTTTATTACATGTATCGCATGTGATAGCTCTAAATAGAGTACAAACCATTTGTCATATCACTCAAAATTATCTATAGTAAAAAAAACCAACAAGGTGGAGATACTCGCACACATCTTACAATCTTTCAATTTTCAATTGCAAAGCAACATTGATCAATGGGGTTGTATTAAGTACTCTGAGTGATTATTTATATGTTGATCACATCATATTTTCCAAACCACCAAATACTAATCAATACATCCAATCACTTAGTTTTTCCTAACAAAAATAGTAAGCTATTGTTATAGCAAACTAAGTCTTTTTACAACCACAAATATTTAATAATAATTTAATAGAATTTCAATGATGTAGAGAGTTCTACCATGATCCAAAATCCATGCATGGTGGAGCAATGGTTTTATGGATTTTGTCCAATTTTGAATTGACTCGGGTTATTAAAAATCAATCAAAATATTATGTCAATGATAAGTCTAACTTTCTTTGTCATCAAATTCCAATAAATTAGAAAAAGGTTTTTTACAAAATTAAAAAACACCTTAAGAAACCTTTTTTTTTTATTGTGGTTCACTATTGTCATGTTATACTCCATGTAACAAAGCCGACACTTGATATTCTCAAAGAGAATTGATGTATCGATATGTCACAACAACACATGTCTTGATCTAGATTTGAACATGGGTGTGGACGATCACAAACAAACCTTCCAACCACGAGATTTACGCTCTATTGACAAATTAAGAAACTTGTCCATTAATACACGAGGAACATTCATATGAAATATAGATTCTATAACTAGTTTCCACATCTTTAGCTCACTTTTCATGAATAAGAGGTATTTCTCACCATGTTTTTTATAGTAGGAAAAAATGATATTATATTGTCGCCAATGTTATTTTCTCTACCATGATAATATAATAGATGGATATCAAAACTACAGTAATATAAGCTAGCGTTGAAATGATGTTAATCATATGTACATGTTGAAAAGATGGTAGTCGTATGATGCATTTAAGTTGCATCATAGGCTTGTGTTACTAGTGTTTAAGTGGCATAGTGATGATTTCAACATAAAGGTAGGAGATATCAAAATTCAATGGGGAAGCCTAAACAAAGTTGATTGATTAATAATCTCATTCAAACAAGCCTACCCTATCAACACAATGGTTTGAGACGTTAGATTCTATAATTGGGAATGGAACTATGCCCATGATTATATTAATCCATCCACATCCCCAAATTGTTGCATAATCTCAATTTAAAATTTATAAATTCCTCTCTATGATGGCATATAGAGGGAAAAAACTATAGGTACATCCTACAACAAAGACCAACATTTCTTGGAAACTAGTCTATGAATCATTTTTGAACCGATAATCATCTCTCAACCTCTCTTATCAATCATTGTTGATCCCAATAGAACTAGTTATACAAATAATTATATTTTTTTTTGCAATGTCCATTAATTGGCGAGCTAACCTTTGCACAAGGAAAGTTTATTGTATTTTGGGGGATAAATTTGGGTGTTTTTCTAAAAATGATAATTGTTGAGCTTTGGAATTTGACAAAATCCCATGCCTTTAGTACAATCTTGTTGGCATGTACAATGGATAGATGGGATGAGAGGGAAGAGGATAAAGTGGATGGGGATGGAAGGGAATGGGAATGAGGGTAGATGGAAAAGCATGATAGGCTATATACAATGATTATATGGAATTTTATGCTAATGAGGATGAAAAAATATTTTGCAAGCATTGCACCCTTAAAAACACCTTTGGCGTAGCTATTTAAACAAGTCATTGGATGCAAAAATTATTAGGTATTATATAAAAATCTATTGGAAATTATTTCCATTTGTAAACATTAGCATATTATCCTTTATATGTTCTTCATTTTGTAAACTATTTTGGACGGACATGTGTTTACATAACAATAAGTTGTTTTTCATTTGCAAACTCATTTGGAATGACATGTGTATGAAATTAATTAATTGACTTATGTACATCCTCTTCCCTCCAATCATTAATGTATATGAAGCAAAAATAGATGTCAATATGGTTGAAATTAGTAGATATAGCACTAGCAATATAATTATCAATTTAAATGGTTAATGAATGAATATAGTAATGTTGGATATTTTCCATTGTCCTTGAGTTTTCATGGGTGGAATCAATAATCAATAGTATTATGCATTTTTTCTACACCTAGGTATGGATATGGATTTGCAATAACGCTATAGTTTTTCCATTGTGCTCAACTTTTCATGTGTCAAAAGAAAATAATCAAGAGCAATATGCATTCACTCTAGAGCCAAGTATGCATATGAGTTGTTCCAATGTAATTTTGTATTATAAATCCTGTTCAATTTTACTTGACTTTAGATATTCAAATGCTATCATTCTTAAAATGTTTGTTAAGAAATGTTTCATAAAATCAATAAAGAAAATGGTAACAGGTCAATTTTAGTCTGGAGTACCTTTTAGATTTGTAACTTTGATCAATAGTCTTGCTAGATTGGATGTTATAGTTGGTACCCATGGACCTATAAGGTGTTCGGTATAAATAGGTTTTCAAGAACTATTGACTAGTTAAGGATGAGTTAAGTTAGAAGGATAATCTCTACTTGATGTACAATTTTTTGGTTGTCTCGGTATAACAAAGAAAACAATCAATAGCCTAAGTAAATGAACATGAAGTTTTTGATATGTTATTATAAACTTTTTAAAATAAAAAAGGTAATAAACATTAATAGAACATGTGAACTTCCTATTGTTGCCATGTAAATAGGTTGTAAGTGAAAAAAATTGAATGGTTTAAAACCATTGTATATATGTGCAATATGGTATAAGTAAATAAATAAGTTATGTATATGTAAAGTTTTCATTTTATAAAAAGAAAAAAATTGTAGTTTTGTGTTTGTTTGAAAGTATTAATGATTTAGCAAAGCATTTCCATCCCTACCTTAAAAATTATAAAATTGAAAATGTGCTTAAGAGAGAAAACATAAGAAACCTAACAGATGCAAGAACAAAGCTAGGATTAGTAATGTTTTAAAGATAAAACTTTACTTCAATTCCATCATGCATACATATATTTGAAATTACCTAAATCCAACTAAAAATCTATGACAAGTAATGATGGAACAAGAAAGTAATAGCTCTAACCATTTACTATTAGTAGAAGGGCGTCAATTGATCATAGATACACAAAAACCATAGTGTGAATACTATAAGCCCTCAACAAGAACTCAAGGTCCCAAATTGAACTATTTTAATAACCTAGTATCACCTTAATAACAATACATCATAGAAAATATTTCGTTTATTCTAAGTAACCCATTGAGATTTAAAACCTAATATATAGAATGAAAGGATTTAGTTCCAAATGCACATAGATTTGCAAACAATAATAACTAGAATTCATTAGTAGGATAATATTAGGCCTATTATAAAACAAAAAAATCCACTATGTTAATGAGCCAAAACAACTCATGGGAATCTAGCTTCCATAGTTTCTTAAAGTGTCTAGGGTTAGAGGTAAGTTTCTCACCAAAGCTCGAGCTCCAAGACTTCCAAAATTTTCGGTGAACAAGCCATTGATGGTTATAAAAAAAGCCATTGATTGTTGTCGAGAGACATGTTTTTGTAAAGGATACATCTCCTGAACATTAGGTTAGAATGAATCTTGGACATTAGGTTAGAATGAATCTTGGATGACACAAATATTCAATAGTTGAATAGGAAGCAATGATTCATCGCATATCCATAAAGAATATTAGATGACAAATTTGACAAAATATTCCATGTTTCCTCGAAAAATACAACATGGTCAAAGGAGACAAAAGAGTGTATTCATTTGTTAAATCCACTACAGAAGTATACAATTTTCCAATGTCTACATGAACACTATTTAACATTGTATTCAAATTTCTCAAGTACTTGCTACCTTATGAATTATTGATTGTGTTGCAGAGAGGAGGTAGCCACCACTATTTGTCTATGTTGCTTCAAATGTGCATATTAGGAGAAAATAGAAAATATGACAATGTATATTGCTTCAAATGTGCATATTAGGAGAAAATAGAAAATATGACAATGCATATAGCCAGTAAAGACCACGAATTCTTTCTATGAAAGTTATTCCTCTTTGTATTAGCTAGAGGCAGGAGGGGGAATTTCATGATGCCTAACAAGGTTATTATACTCTTTCTTTCCTTTCATAATCCAACCCTAAATCTAATAATCTATGCGTCGAAATGGTAAGGAAATTATATGCTTGATAACATATAGAAAAATAGGTAGGTACATGAAGTATAAAGAGAAGGGTTTCAAGTTAGCTTCCTCTTATAAATCACCACTAGACTGGGTTATTATAGTGCCCAATAAAAGATTACTAAACATTAATTATTTAGTAAACAACATTAAATTAATTCATTTTTAATTGATGCATGTCATTGTGAAGTTGTAGAGGTATTGATAGAAAAATTGACAATCCTATTTCCTAAGTGTATTTGTTCCTTCATGTAAAATGAACACCATTAATAATCAACATTTAACTTATCTATGAGTTTCTTGATGTTTTGCATCAACTGCGTACAACAACTATAACACTACTGTAGCATGAAATATACATATTATCAACACAATTCCTCTCATGAATGGGAGGCATAATTTATTAAATCATCCTCTCAGAAAGTGTTGATCAAGAAATGCCAAAGCATAGATCAAGAAATGGTGGTAACGAATTGCATTGTAGATAATGTGTGTAATAGAACAAATTCAACAACGTTAAGCTAGGCATTAGCAAAGTGAATTATTAAAACTAATTAATGGAAAGTTAATATAAGTTGATTATTGAGTGATTACAATATTACTATGCCTTTAGCAAGTTTTAGGTAATAACATGGTTGATAAGTGTTATAATCTTTCAGGATATAAACTATGTCATAGTTTTAAAAGCATTTCAATTTTTAGAATTTGTATAACAATATTATCATATTATCATAGTCAATAATAAATTTTATTATTATATAAGAATATGTATTTCAATTTGTTATTTTTTTTTTATGAGAAATGAAATAAATTAAATTATCTAATTCAAATTTTTTCTCATTAAAATTATTTAATTTAAATTTTTTCTTATATTAAGTTTATAATTATGAAGAGTTTATATATCTTTTTATATTTTATGGATATTTTTTTTTTAATTAAAGATAACCAACATAGATCTATCTCAAACCTAGATCTATTAAGAACAGAGAGGAATCCAAATTCTTGAGATGTAATTGCTTGTTAGATCCATGTTTAAGATTGATCTATAATTTTTATTTTTTATTTCATAAGTCAACATGGATTTTTTTAATAACTTTTTATTTGGTTTTTATTTTTTTTTAATTTATAAACTGATATGAATTTTTTTAATTATTTTTTATTTTGTTAGGAACCTGACAACATCTCTACCATAATGAGCCTACTTTTTATTTGGTTTTATTTTTTTTATTTTATAAGCAGACATGATTTTTTTAATTATTTTTTATTTTGTTAGGAACATGGCAACATCTCTACTATAATGAGCCTACTTTTTATTTGATTTGATTTTTTTTATTTTATAAGCTGACATGAATTTTTTTAATTATTTTTTATTTTGTTAGGAACGTAACAACATCTCTACCATACTGTAGAACACCTAGATGCAATTAATATATATATTTATTTATATTTAATTTAAAAGTTATAATTTTGTTTTATATTTATTAAAGTTAATAATATTAAATTGCAATCTAATTATTTAAGTTAATAATATTCAAATGCAATCTAGTTAAAATTATATATATATAAACTTTTTAATGTTTACTTAAAAGAAGTTTATTATTTCATTTTATGGCATAACTTAATTTGCATCTCATATATTTATTATTATTCTTTGCCAAAGCAGGAATATACTAACTGATTGGCACAGTCAAACATTTTTGATTGCTATTAGTTTGCCTTTTGCCATATAAATTTTTCACTGCTATTAGTTTGCCTTTTGCCATATAAATTTTTGCAATATTTCAGTATTAAACATAATATTTTCCTGATCTATGCTTTGGCATTTCTTGATCAAAACTATCCAAGAACTAAGCCTTATCTATAGCCAAAAAATATTAATAAAGTCACATTTGTTGGAGGGTTCTAGTTAGCTAGTCAACTAGGCTAAGTAGCCAATATGTTTGTGTTCTTTCACAATTTTATGTTTTAGGAGGCAAATATTCTTAGGAGATTAAATCATCTAAACATTGTGCATTACCTGATTATGTGAAACAAGTGAGCTCGTTTCCAAGGCAGGAGAAGCCTTGGCCTAGCTTTCACTCGAGAATGAACCCAACTGCCAAAGAATAATGAGCATTGAGTTGCAAGACCACCAAATTTAGCCGCGAGCTTGAGCATTCTGTTGGACGACCCGTTTTGTGATTTTTTTGCAGCGAGAATTCTCTCTGATATTATAACATTGGTTCATGGAGTCTCTCTACTCTTATAACATTGGAAAACATGTGTTCGCAAGTTTTCGGAGCCTTAAAGGACAACATGAGAGGCATTATCGAATAATGTTCCAATAAAGATCTTGTGACAATTTTCGGGGCACTAACGAATAATGCTCCGCACTACTTTTAACACTGGTAGAGAATTCGTTGCATAATAGCTTTCCCTCTGGTTTGAATTTTCATCAAAACTCTTAAATATAAATTATAAATCATTAACCATTCACTAAAAATTCTAAGTGCTTGCTCTTTGAGCTCTCAACAGTTTCTAAGAAAATGGTATCATAATTTAAATATTATATATCCTTTATTATACATGCTTGACTACAACATCAAAATTGGATATGCCCTTCTATAAGTAAGTTCAAGAAACCTTTCCCCTTCAGTTTCATTCTTTTTCTTTCATATACATGTTGACATTTGACAAACTCGCTATCCTATAGGACTCTCATATAATGAAGCAAATGCAATGCTAAAAATTGGACTTTTAGCTCTAAATCCATTAGAGATTAACATTTTTTCAAAATTCAACATTTTTTGCAAAATGAATTTTGAAGTATTGATTTTTATTTCTTATTTTTAAATTATTAAATAAATGATTTTTATTTCTTATTTTTAAATTAAAAAATTTATTTAATAGTAAGTTATATTTTTTAATAATTTATTTCTTCCTTCAACTAAATTTCTAGTAAATGTTGAAATTTCTTAACTTAAGATTTTTTAGTCCTATAACATTATTTTTTTTCAAACTAGTCTTTATATTTCCTTAGATCAAATTTTATTAAAATGTATTTTTGTTATAGATTCGCAAGTGATAATCATTTGATAGTTCATGTCCAGCCATTTCATTTTACATCATAGTTCATGCATTAGCCTTAATGTTCTTTTATGAGGTGGCTTGAATTAGATTAACATGTGTGATATGAGTAATGGTTTAAGCTAAGGATGGAGGATGAAAACCCCTAATCATGGGAGGTGAGGAGGAAGATTCCCAACTCTTGGACTATGGTGATGATCACTTGAATGGAGATTAGACATATTTGTGTCTAGAGGGGGCCACTACCATTGTGGGTCTATTTCCATTTCTAGCAAGGCGGTTTTAGGCTCCTTGAGGGATTCATTTTCCCTTCCAAAATTTTTGGTTAATACTATTATGAAGATGCTTCTAACATATCTGACAAACTGAATGAATCAACATTAATTCTTGATAGACCTGTCTTGGCACACAATCCCATAGTGGATACAGAGGCCATCAGATCTAACCTGCTGGCAGGGTTCAATAATGGATATATCTTGGATAATTATCCCACAACGGGTTCAAATGCGATTAGAAACCACCTGGAGGTAGGGGGAAATAAATACATTGTCCTTTCCCACAAGGATGACTTCTCCCCTATCTATTTGATGTCATGAGGGTTATTGTCTCCTCTTAATGTTCTTTTGGTTGTCGATGTTGTTGGTGTGGATTAGAGTGAAAAAACAAAGGGTTGTTTCCCTAGTCCTTATAGGGCCCAGGGATCGAGCTTCATTGGACAAGCTTTGGACCTTACTTGTCTCTCATGTAGTGGTCCTCCGGTGTCATATATTTTTTCTCCCTGGTTGAGGAGGAAAAGGCTTGAAAAGGTTATCAAGAAGAAAACCTTGTCGGTGAAAATGATGGTTGGGTTTGATGCAAAGGTTGAGGCCATCTTGGATTTATTGGGTAATACCCTCATAGGTTGTTTCTTTGGGAACTATATCGTAGAAGAAACACTAAACTCATAGCTACAATTGTTCTCTAAACAGATTATTGGGTACAACTCGACCTTCCAAAATCTATCCAAAGGTTGGTTGAGATTCACTTTCATATTTCCTAATGTTAAGAAGGTGATTTTATAGGGGGTGTGGTTCTGGGGACCCTCCTATCTATCATTTAAGCCGTGGCACCCACTATTTGACATGAGAATGGAGAAAACTGCCAATGTTCTTGTATGGGTAAAGGTTCTAGGGTTTCCATTAGAATTATGGATAAAATAATTTCTTACGACATTGGACAATTGGTTGGGAAAGGTCATTCATGTTGACAACTTATTTCACATTTCTAGTGGATGCTTTGTTACATGAGTTCTTATGGAGGTCATGGATATGAGAAAATGTCTCTCAGATAGAGTGGAGGTGATTCTCATGGATATGATACATTCACAAGTATTGGGCTATCAAAATATTCACTTCCAGTGTGTGAGATGCCATGAAATTGGGCATGTGTAAGAGATTGTGCAAATCCATTTGCTAGCATTTTTGGAGAAGGAAGGATCCCTTAGATGTCTCTAAGGTGGGAGGGAAAATATCCAATGCACTATGCAAAGTTTCCATTGATAAAGTAGTTAGGGATACGCTCATGTCTTCTTTGGTAGAGAAAGTCTCCCTTCAAGCTAATACTCTAGTTCCTACAGAGGTGGATAAACTAGATGAGGTAAAGAAGGGTCAAGAATTGGCGTCTTCAAACTCATTGATTACATTAGCCATAGGCTCTATTTTTTCACACCAAACTTCAAGTGACAAAGTGATGATTCCAGCCACCCCCCCTGTAGCAGCTGAATATGGACTCCCGATGCCAACTTCCAATCTTGGTAAGCCAATCCACTCTCAAATTATTTTTGAAGAAATTATTGTCTCGCCTTTGAGTACTCTTGTACATTGGATTCCTTTGGAGGTTGGTTGGGACAAAAAGGGTAAATTCTAGTAAAATGGGGAAGAAATTGGATAGTCTTATAGTCATAGGCACTTCCCTTGATAAAAAAATCCCTGGATTTGTTCTCCTCTAGTTCATATTCAAATACCCATAGTTATTCAGCCAAAGTTAATAAATATGTAGATCAAGAATGTGAGGGAATCTAGTTCATTAGTAGTCAAAAGGGCCCATACAACTTACATCCAAAGAAAGGACCAACATGGATTGTAATGTCTAGCTGAAATTGGAGTTTACTCTCCAATGGAGTTAGGTTGGAATAAAACCCTAAATCTTGTTAAGTATTTGACTGTATTGTCAAGACTCTGCATGGAGCTCCTAAGTATGAGCACTGGAATATCCTTCATGGTGATAAATATTTATGATCTGTACTCTACTAAACAACCATTTTGGGATTGCTAAAATTCTCTTTGGGTGTTCTAGATGAATAGCTTCTAATCATTGGTGGAGATCTCAACTTCACATTGAGTAAAGAAGAGATTTGGGGGATGATTATGAGCTGTGATAAATCAGCTGGACATATTTTACAAAATATTGCATCAAAAGGACTAATTGATGTGGATCTGGGATCTTTCGGCCCTACATGGAGGGACAATATTAGGGGTTGGGATAGTGTTTCCAAAATTATCGATCACTTCCTTGTCTCTAGTAGTTTCCTACATCTATGTGACTATGTGACTGATATAGATCTTAGGTGGCCTCAGACGGTCTTTCAGACCATAGTCCCATCTTCCTACAGTGAACTCAAGGGGCTCTAAATCCCCAATCCCTTTCAAATTTAATTCAAGGTGGCTCTTGGAAGAGGAATTTCATGATTTGGTTAGCACCTCTTGGACTAGTTATAACATGCATTCGACATTTTCAGCTCTAAGTGAACAATTCATGTTTTCTATTAAAACAATTAAATATGAGGTTGCTCGATGGGAAACCAATCAACATTAAAAAAGGGTTCAACAAATTTAAGACGTGGAAGCAGAAATCAATCAGATATAAAACAATAATGAGGATGATGTTTTTATAGGTGAGGACCTGGATAGCCTAAAAATATGTGAGGAGAAAATAAGAAATATGTTGGAGGATATCAAAATGGAGTGGTGGCTAAACCATCATGCCACATATTAGAAATCGGAGATGAAAACATGGATTTCTTCCACCAGATTGCACACCATCAACAAAATGTGAATACAATATGGGATCTATAAATTGAGGAGTGTGAAATTGTCCATGGTTTCAATGGCCTTACTACATTGGGGGTACATCATTTTGAAAATATGTACAAGGATTATCCAAGAACTAATATTGTGGACATCATCAAATTATGTTCAAATTTCCTACATCTGGAAACTTTAGAGTGTAATTGAATTTTGGTGGAGGAAATCACAGTGACCAAGCTCATGACTATTATGAATTCCTTTTAGAAGGATCGAAGTCAAGGGCTGGATGGTTGGACCATCAATTTATTTCTAGGATTTTTGGACCTATTGTGAAATGAATTGCTTAGTATGGTGGATGAAGTGAGGACTAAAAGATGGGTTTTAGGGTCATTCAACACAACCTTTATAGCACTTATCCCTAAAAATGATAAATCGATTTCTTTCAAGCAGTTTAGACTGATTTTATTGTGCAATTGTATATATAAGATCCTATCTAAAATTATTGTTGTCTAATTGAATCCCTTCTTGTCTAAAGTTATAACCGCTAAACAATTTGACTTTCTTGAAGGTAGGTACATCCATGATGTTGTGGGATAAACACAAGAGGATTTGCATACTATCAGAGAAAGAAAAAATCCTGTAATTGTAATGAAAATAGGCCTTTCCAAAGCATATTATCGTACATGTTGGTTATACCTTCAGTTGGTTATGATACATATAGGTGTCGATATTCAGGTTATTAATTAGATTATGGGATGTTTCAACTAAGTTACTTTTACAATGTTGATTAATGTAGTGGCTTCTTTTTTTTTTAAACCAACCCAAGGATTATGATAAGGGTGTTCTCTTCCCCTTATCTATTCATGTTGGTGGTTGAAGGACTTAGTTGAGAAATTCATGTAGCTAAGAAGGAAGGAACTTTATTAGGTATTAATGTTGGTGGTCTAGAATATATAACACATCTACTTTTTGTAGATGACATTCTTCATTTCAATCAAATCTCAATCAAGGAGGCTACCACATTTTAGAATATCTTATGTCTTTTATGTAAAGCCTCATGGATGGAATTAAACCTTTAAAAATATACTAACAATTTTAATGGATTTCGTGAAGAGATAGTCCAACGTACTTTAGTAATTATTCAATTTAAAGTTGTAGAAGGGTATGAAATATCTAGGTTTTATTTTGAAACCATGTCGTTATGGAATAAAAAATTGGAAATGACCTATTGGTAGGATTTAAGGGAGGATAAATTTATGGTTTCATCAATTGTTTTCTAGGGATGGTTTCTTGACATTGGTGAAGGTGGTGCTAGAAGCTATATTGGCTTATTCGTTTCTCTTAGCTCATATACCTTATGGTGTTCAAGAGAATATTAAAATATTTTTCTTTAAGCTTTTTGGCAAGGTAATTAAGAGAAGGTGGGTCTCCATTTAGCTGCATGGATGGTGCTAGCAAGAAATAAACATGAAAGTGGTTGGGGATTGAAGCAACTACATTTTTTTGGCTGGGCTCTTGCTGCTAAGATATTTGGAACTTGATTACCAAAGATGGCTTATGGCACATACTGGTTACACAGAAGTATTTGCCACCAATGAGTTTAATTGATTGGTTAAAAAATCCGAACAAGAGATTTTTTAATTTCTCCCTACATTGGAAGGGGATGGTTTTGTATTTCCCGATAATTGGTAACCATCTTTCTTGGAGAGTGGGTAATGATACCCAGGTATATTTTTAGGACAATGCAATCATGGCATGCGAGGAGACTATTTTACTTTTGGAGGATATGGTACTCCATCTAAGAGAGTTGGGGTTTTAAATGCTTAATCAGATTGTGGATGAGGGGAAAACAACTATTTGGAGACATTGTTGGAAGATAGCTCAAAAAATTGGCATTGCAGGAAACTATAGGGAAACATGTCCAACACTTATGTACAAAATCTTCATCATGGGAATATTTGATTGAAAGATAAGTAGGAGAAGCTTATCTAGAAATTGAATAAAGTGGGCGGTCAATATACCAAAAAACTAGGCTATGATGTTATTGTTTTTAATGAGCAAAAGGAATTGATTTGGGGGTGGCCCAGGGTTTGGTGTGTTCATGCAGCAAAGAAGACTAAGTTTTTAATGTGGTTGGAATTAATGAATAAATTCCATACATGGGAAATCCTTTAGAAGAGAAATAAACAAGAACCAAGGATATGTCTTTTGTGTCACAAGGACTCTGAAAGTGTCTCTCATCTCTTTGGTACTTGTCCTTATACTATCTATATTTGGAAAGATGTATGTAGTTGGTTGGGAGTTCAAAATTCATGGAGCTGCTTGATGATGGAGAAAGGGTTTTCTAATTGGATTGGAAATCCTATGCTTAAAATATTTCGAGTTATCTCTTTTTTAACTATTTATGGCATTTGGCTTACTTAGAACTCTAGTATTTTTGAAAATAATTTCCAATTATTGTGCAAGCCACCACCCAGATTAGTGTTGTGGTGCAATATTTCATCACAAAGAACATAATAAGAAGCCCAAGGTGGTTGGTGATTTGTTCATTGATAAGAGTTCCCCTTGTGGATTCTTCGATAGGGAGATTCAAGCGAAGGATCCTATCTATGACATTGGTGCTTCTTTATATCTCTAGGAGCACCATTACTTCAAATTCTATGCAAATGATGGTTATGGATCTAACTATTCCTTGTTCTCAAGGAATTATTAAAACTCTCATATAATAAATAGATTCCACAATTTCAAGTATTTGGATATTCTTCCTTAGTAATCAAATGGGTGAGGAATGGAAATGAAGTTTGTGATATTACTCTTCAACACTTGGCTCGCAAATTTCAATTGCAATGAAACCTTGATCAGTGGGGTTGTTTTAGGTATATTGAGTGATTATTTATATATTGATCACATCATATTTTCCAAACCACCAAATTGTAATCAATACATCCAATCACTTATTTTTTCCTAAGAAACATAGTAAGCTAATCTTGTAGCAAACTAAGCCTTTTTACAACCACAAATATAATAATAATTTAACAAAAATTTAGTGATGTAGAGAGTTCTATTGTGAACCAAGATCCATGCATGGTAAACATGATTTTAGGGATTTCATACAATTTTGAATTGACCTAGACCATTAAAAAATCAATCAAAGTGTTAAATCGATGAGAACTCTAACTTTCTATGTGATCAAATTCTAGTAACTTAGAGAAAAGTTATTTACAAAATTTAAACAACCCCTTAATAAACCTATCTTATTAATACACGAGGAAACACCCTTATGAAAAAAAACTCTATAACTAGTTTCCACATATTTGGCTCATTTTCTTATCAATAAGAGGTATGTCTCAGTATGTTCTTTCTAGTAGGAAAAAATAATTCCATTCTATCAATGTCAAGGTTCTTTTTTTACCATGATAATAGAACATATGGATATCAAAACTACAATAATATAAGCTAGTGTTGAAATAATTCTAGTCATATGTTCATGTTGAAAATATGTTAGACATATGATGTGTTTAAGTTGTATCATAAGCTACTTGTGTTACTAGTGTTCAAGTGGTATAGTGATAATTTCAACATAAAGGGAAGAGATATCCAAATTCAATGGGGATGCTTAAACAAGGTTAATTGATTAATAAGCCCATCCAAATAGTAAGCCTTCCCTATCGACACAATGGTTTTCTATGTTAGATCATAGAAGTGGGAAACTCAGGGGGACGAACTGATGTATGGTATCGGGAAACTCTCAAGGTGACATTTGCAGAATACTTTGAACAAAGGCAACCAAATTGGGGAAGCTTCCATGATGGTTTAATTATATATGTTTTGCTGTGGCGCCGAGAGGCACCATTGGGGCCTTCTTCATGGTTTAAGGAGCTCAAAGAAGGGATAGAAGTGTGCTCAATAATGGTATTGTCGTGTGGATTTGTACGAGCCCAGGATAGTTCATGCTCGTGGTTGCTTTTAGTTTTAGAGAGTCTGAAAGCAGTAAGTAGACTACAAGGGGTTTCTTTTTCTTGTGTTAGTCTCCAAGGCCTGAAAAAGCATAAAAGGATGCAATGAAGAACTATTCTAGCTGATGTGACTAGATTATTCCTTTTTCGTAATTAGTCTACAAGGTTCGGAAAAGGGGTAAACTTATACCAGGTAGACGCCCTTTCAAATACATTTAATGAGCATGAAAGGAAGCAAGATTGCTTGGCGATCTTTTCATTGTTTTAGGAGTCAGAAAAGAGCTTAACGGAAACTCCCTAAGTGCCTTTTTCGTAAAGGAATTGATCGGCCCGAAAAAGGGATAAAATTATACCTAACAAAAGTAATGGTGAGGCAAGGAGGAAGTGTTCAATCAAGGACAAGTATGGGGATCAAGCACAGTGGTAGGGGGGGAACACTGATGGGGCCTCCTTGCAGGTTGATGAATGATAGCAAAAAAATGCCATAATTGCAGTATGGATGGAACAAAGGGCTCATGCATAAGTTGTGATGCACAAATTTTGTAAAATCCGATAGCTGCTGATGTGGCACACAAATCAAGGCGACAAGGTGTGAGGACACAATGTCAAAAAGGGTTTCTGGTGAGAGCGAGAAATGATCTCAAGCATCATCACGAGTGTGGAAAACTTAATCTGGTGATATAAAAATCGTCAAAAATGGACATCGGTCGATGTGGCACGTAAACTGAGGCGATGACGGGCATGTGAAAAAATGCCCGAAAAATCTAGTGGTGAGAGTGATAAATGATCACTAGCATCATCATGAGTGTTGAAAACTGAATCCGGTGATATCAAATTTGTCAAAAATGGACAATGACTGATGTGGCATGCAGACCGAGGTGACGAGGGGCATGTGAAAAAATGCCTGAAAAAGCGGCTAGTGAAATCGGGAAATTGACTAGACCACCGTGAAGTTCTGTCTATGCTGAATAAAATGGTATCAATGGTTTGAAAAACGGACGTCGTATGGCTCTGGAATGGTTGACTAAAAATGGGTCAAATGTCTATAAATAGCAAGTGGACCCATAGTGACACATGTCATTTGCACTGTTGAGTTTGACAAGAGATTTGAGTTAGCCAGAGCTATTTCGTCATTTGCGGGAGAATCGACTGTTGGATTTTCATTCTGTGAGTTCCAGGTAAGCCTATTAGCCCTAAGCTTTCAGTATATTCAATTTCGGGGGGGGATTGGGTCCTTGGGGGTGGTGCATTGGTCATGTTGGGTGTCCAATGAGGTAAATCGCAACTTCTGAGGTTTTTTGCGCAATATAGATCGTGGCTTTGGCCTTCACAGTTGCAATGTGGATCGCAACTGTGGTCTCGACAGTCGCGATTGTGGTCTACATAGTCGCAATGTGGATCACGACTGTGGTCTCCACAATTGCGATGTGGATCGCGGCTATGGCTTCCATAACCGCAATGTGATATCGTGGCTGTGGGCCCCACAGCCGTGATCTGGATCATTGCTGGGGGGAATTTTGTGGCATGTTTCTAATTAAAAAAGCAAATGTGTATTTGGCAAGATGCTTGGACTGTCGAGGGCATCGTGGAGGGAGTGGGAGATGTCGGATGCCTTGATGCAGATCATCCATGAGAACCATCATGCATAGGTTATTTTGGCTTTGGGCGGACTGCTAAAGTTCGCCCAGATTCCCCTTATGCGTTCAACAAATTTGTTGTTGAACAAATTAATCAGGTTCTAAGACCTGACTATTCAGGCCTTCATGGTTCAAGGTGAGAGATTGGATCTCACCTTGACAGATGTTTACTTTCTGGCTCGATTGCCCCGCTTAGGTGTGATAGGGGACACTCAGCCTAGGTACCAGGGGATGCTGAGATAGAGGATCTGCTGGAGATATTTTTTCGTCTGGGGTCTTGTGTGAATGCGAGTGCATTGTTAGTTAGTGATTTGCGAGATCCGGTGATGCGAGTAGTCACGACTTGCGTACTATGAGTACTTGGAGCACTGGTGCACCACCAATTGTCGGGGGGAAGATGTTGTTAGTTCATCGGGTTATGACTAGGACATACTATGCCTGGGGGCAGATGTTCCTTTCTTGTGTTCAACATGAGCTGAACGAGGTGAGGCAGTAGGGGGGAGAGTTTAGATATGCTTTGTTTCTGTGCTGTTTCTTTTTTAAGCGGGTGCTTACATTACGGCCCTGTGTGCCGGTCTGGGATGGTGGAATGAGTGATCCGCGGATGGTGTGGTGGGGAGAGATGAGGTGCCGTAGTGGTGGTGTGGCAGTTGGACATTTCTTTACTTCAGATATGTATGAGCAGTGAGAGCAGATGTTGGTTTTGTTTGATGATTATCCGTACCAGACTATGGATTACCGGGGGGATATTGAGATGCCGCGAGCTCCAGGACAGGCCTGGGGGATAGATGGCACGTATTTGTTTTTGTTTTCCCTTTTAGCATATCATGTTTGTATTTATGATAGCTAGAGGTTTTTTTATGATGCTGACATCTTCGAGTGTTGGTTATTGCAGATGTGGGTCCAAGGCCTCCACTGGGGCTTCAGGTCCGTAGAGGTCATGTGGTGGTGGCACCCCCACGACTTGTGCGAGGAGTCGTATGCCGCCGAGGTGATGATGTGGCGGTAGAGGGCGTATGGGATACCATCGATCATCTATTGGATGGTGTGGCAGATGATGGTTAGAGGGAGTTGGACCAGGAGGTGTTAGACTTATGTTTTGATGCTCCATGAGAGTGGAGATCGATTTTGAGGAGGATTGTTGTATTGGCAACAGAGAGGAGGGCTAGGGATGCCGATGATGAGGATGTTCCAGAGGAGGAGGATCACGAGGAGGAGGCAGGCCATGATGACGAGGACTAGTCTGTTCATTACCTACCCCCAAATGTTGATGAGCATATGGGGATGTTTTTGTGGATATGTATTATGTACGGCTCATGTATTTTTTGTATATTCAGGTGCTGAGGGAAGTCTTGACCTTATGACTATGTGATATATATATTTACGCACATCGATGCATTTTTGGATGATACAGTTGTGTATGCACGTGGATGCACATCTGTCATTGTTTTTATGTTTTGTTGCACGTGGATGCAATATTATGATGGATTATTTTCTTTGTTTATATGGATTTTTTATGCCTATGTGATGTTATGTTGATGCATGTTTGATGTCCTACATCGTTTGGTTGACGTGCCAATCTAGGATGTTGTTATCCATTTGGTCCACTACACTGTTGATATTTCTTGGGAAATGAGTGAATGAGATGGATTCAAATTGTCTAATCATTTGTTTAGTGTGTAGGAACTTTCTAAAGAGGCAAGGATCACATACCTGGTAACAATTGTTGAGTTGGGAAACAAGAAGCTGGGAGTCCAGGAAGACGTGAAGGTGACTTATGCCCATCTAGAGGGTAGCAGTCATGAGACCGGTCACAGCATCGTACTCAGCTTGGTTATTTGTAGCAGCACCTATACACACTCCGTCAAGGTGAATCAAATCATGTGAGGGGGAAATAGAGTACCCAAGCTGTGGAGTCGAGATTTGGAGACCAACGACTTGCACCATCGGCAAAGCCGACATAGTATAGTGGAACAAGACCATTTGTGTTCATGCAGGAAAACAAAATGTAAGGTTTTTGAAAGTTGATGGTGAAAAAAGAATTAAAACTGTACAATATGGACTGTGGTGTCCAAAATATGTTATGGGTAAAAGCATTTGAGGTACAACCCATTACGAGGGTTGCATAGGGGGTTACCTTTTGATTCGGTCAGAATGTATGCCCCATGTCCGAGGAAAGTGTGTATGACGTATGGGCCTTGCCACATGGATTCAAATTTTCCTTAGCCCATTTTGTCATGGGCTTGGTCGTAAACGAGTACAAGGTATCCTTCACAGAAGGCTCTTGGGTGAACGTGCTTATCATATCCATCTTTGGAGCGGTTTTTTGAGGCTTCAATGGTTTGGAGGGTTGCTTGGCAATATTAATTAGCTTGTTCCAATAGGAGTAAGCATTGTTTGAGCAGTGAGGTATTTGGGAGGAGTTCAATGGTGATGTGCATTGTTGGGATCTAACACTTAATGGGGAGGATAGATTCCATGCCGTAAACCAAATGGAAAGGGGTAAAACCAGTGGCAGTTTTAGTGGAGGTACGGTAAGCCCACAATGCAGG
Organism: Larix kaempferi; assembly: GCA_027924585.1. Lineage (NCBI taxonomy): Eukaryota > Viridiplantae > Streptophyta > Pinopsida > Pinales > Pinaceae > Larix > Larix kaempferi. Next base: position 6,422,424 of record BSBM01000454.1, on the reverse strand, counting down.
AAAAAGCATATGTTGCCAATTGGACTTGTGTCGGTCGATAGTGCACTGAAGGATTGTCTTTAAAATTTTGTTAATTGCTTCGACTTGGCCGTTCCCTTGGGGGTAGTAGGGGGAGGCGTAGTGGAGGCATATTGGTGTTCGAATTTGAGGAGGGTTGACCATTCTCACCAGATAGAGTCCTTGAAATGAGAACCATGGTCTGAGACAAGTTGCTTAGGCACTCCAAAACGAGTAATAACATGGTTGAAGAAGAAGCGGGCTGCAGTGTCGGCTGTGTAGTTGAAAGTAGAAATGGCTTCTTCCAATTTAGTAAAGTAATCAACGACCACAATGATGTATTTATGGCCTCCATTTGATGCAGGATTACACTCGATGAAATCGATGGCCCATTTGCAAAAGGGACCAATGGTGACTACTGGATGAAGGGGGGTGGGGGGTGTCCTTGCCTTGGGGGCAAAGAGCTAGCAATTTTGGCAATGTTTGACCGCTGTGATGCAATCAGTAAATAGTAAGGGCCAAAATTACCATGCGCGGATCACCTTTTGGGAAGTGGCCATTCCCGAGAAATGGCCCCTGTAGGCACCGCTGTGACAGTCATTAAGAACTTGTTCTGCTTCCTCCCGAGAAAGGCAACATCGCAAGATGGTGTCGAGATTGTGTTGATAGAGGACATCGCCTAGGAGATAACGGGAAGCATGGTGACAGATGCGACGGCGTCCGTCATGGTCGACATCGGGTCGAAACTTTTGTGTACGGAGGTAAACTAAAATGTCACCATACCAAGGGTCATCTGACGAGATGATGTAAAAATGGTCGTCAGTTAGATTGGTATTGACCGAGGGTGATGGTGATAGGGATGGTAGGTCTGTAATGAGTTAAGCAAGTGCTAGGGCTTTGGTTCTCTTAGGGGTTGTGAAATCTAGGTCATATTCTTGTAAGATAATAACCCACTTAGCAACGCAGCCTTGCAGAAGGCGATGGTTCAAGAGATAGACCATGGGGTTGGAGTCTGTGACAACTTTAGTGTGGCTCATGAGGATGTAATGTCGCAACTTCTGTATTGAAAAGACGACGGCGAGGGCCAATTTCTCTTCATATGGGTAACGTAGCGGTGGGCCAGATAAGGTTTCGCTCACATAATAAATGACATGCTCTTGATGAGCAGGATCTTCTTGAATGAGAACTCCATAAAAGGCATAGTCAGATGCCGAAACGTAAAGGATGAAGTATTTAGAGAAATCCAGAGGGGAGATCAAAGGGGCATTGGTGAGAGATTTTTTTAGGTCATCGAAAACTCCTTACGCTTGGTCGTCCCATACAAAAGGGATGTGGGTACGAAGCAAATGAAAGAACCCATGAACTGTCATGGCGTAATCTGGGACGAAACGACGAAGGGAATTTTCCTTCCCCTGAAGGCTCTGTAAGTGTCGAAGCGTATGTGGGGATGGGAGGTCTAAGATGGCATGGACCTTTAACGGATTGACTATGATACCTTTCTATGAGATGATGAAACCTAACAACCGGCTTGTTGGAACGCAAAATACACACTTGAGTGGGTTTAAGCGGATTTGATATTTGCGACAACGTAGGAAGACTTGCCGAAGGTCGTTTAGATGATCGGACCATTTTTTCGATCGGGCCGTGAGGTCGTCAAGGTAGACCAAGATAATGTTCACCAAGTCATGGAAACAATATGTCATGGCTTGCTGAAAGGTGGCTCCAGCATTTTTAAGACAGAAAGGCATAACACAGTAAGCAAAAGTACCCCATGGGCTGGTGAAGAGAGTCTTGTACTGATCTTCTTTGTGAATATGAATTTGGTTATACCCAGATAAACCATCCATGAAAGATAGTATCTCATGCCTCGCAGATGCATCAATAAGTTGGTCGATAATTGGTGTGGGGAAATTGTCTTTGGGACAAGATTGGTTTAGGTCGCGGAAGTCAGTACAGACACAGATAGTGCCTTGCTTCTTGTTAATTGGTACTGGGTTAGAAACCCAAGTGGTGTAGGCGATGGGGTAAATGAACCCAGCTGTATAAAGCTTCTCAATTTCCGCTTTGACGGCGCGAAGCTTAGATGGATGGATGGGTCATTGTTTTTGGAAAATGGGTGGTACGTTAGGCCAAGTGTCAATGTGGTGTTCTACTATAGCGGGGTCAAGACCTGGCATCTCGGTGTAGGACCATGCAAAGACATCGTGAAACTCTTGGAAGAGATTATTGTAAGCTTCGAACTCATTCTCGGTGCATGATATGCCTAAAGAAATGAGTTCAGGTGTTCCTAGTGTGGTAGAGATCTCAAATTTAATGATAGGTGAAATATTGGCCATATTTCCTTCCTCAAAGGCATCAGGAGCTAGGATGTGATCTTTAAACCAGTCAACCTTAGTGGGAAGGAAATCTTTAGATTCAACGGAGAATTGATTTTTTGTGGAAGAGGTAGATGCCTCAGGGATGAAATATGATCGATGGTGTATATCATCCCAGGGGTAGTCGGGTGCGGTAAGTGCTTCGAGTATTTCTTTGTCACTATAGAAGCATCGTGTTGTCAAATCGCTTGACTGGGGTGCACCGGTGGACGATATCATATAAATGGTATTAATTTCCTCCGAGGAGGAAGATGTTGGGAGATATATTTCCTCAATGAGAGGAGGGGATGTCTCTAGGTTAGCATTATTCATTTTTTATAGAGTTTCTCTATAATTTGGGAGATCAACGCAGTGATGTGAGTAATGGCCGTAAATGCCGCATATTGCACAAGGGTGATTGGTACGCAGGGATTTATCACGAGGCTGAGGGGTGATGTTAAGTTTCACAACTGGTATGTTAGCATCGTCATCTAACATTTGCATGTGTTCATGAAGTGCTGGTAATTGTGGACATTGATGGGTAGCATGGCCCAAGTCGTCGCACAAAGAGCATTTGGGGGGAGCACGAAATGTCATGGGGTTTTTGGCTTGCTTTGGGGTAGGTGGGGCGGTGTTCATTGCAGGTGGTGCAGTATAGGTTTGTGGGCCTCTATCCCCTGTGACGTGGCAGAGGGGGAGCATTACTAGATGTCGATGCAATTCTCACCCCAGGAGGTGGTTGGTTTGTCACAGTGATAGGTTGGACAACTTGTAAAATGACAGTTGGTGTTGGGGGAGGATTTGGGGTGGGCAGGTACCACACAGGTAGTCCTAACATTAACCCTAGAAGATTGAGCATAGCCATTACTTGGGTGCTGACTGCTCCTGAAGGAGGAAATAGAAATGGGATAGTGTGGATGGGTGTAGCTCCTACATGACTTGGAACTGAGGGTGGTTGTGGCAGTAAAGGGGGTTGTTGGTTAGGTGCATGTGTATTGTGCGAGAGGGTGCACAAATCAGATATCTTGAGTGTCTACAAAGGAGGTGGAATGGATTGGAATGTTGAAGTCATGGGAGTATCTAAGTATATCCCGGGTCTGACTGTGGAGACAAACGATGTGGGAGCACTCTTAATGGGTTGTTCAATCATAGGTACAACGTTTTCAAGTGCAACAGGGGTTTTAGGATCATAGTATGTCAGTTGATCAATTTTGACTACGCGTCCCTCATGGGGGAACATCATAATGCAGAAGACAGATGAAGTGACAACTTTCATGGCATACATGTAACTTCGTCCTAATAAGAGGTTGTAATCAAGCTGGGCATTGATGACCTCTATGTCTATAAGGATAGTTTTTCCACCTAATTAGATGGGCACGTTAGCCAAAAGGCCTTGCGGTTGAGCTGAACGACCATCGTAAGCTCGTAATGCGGTGGTGGATGGCTGTAGTGTGGGATATCCGAGATTCTTCCAGACAAATTTCAACATCACGTAGGTGGAGGCACCTTCATCGATGATACAGTGATGAATCACAAGGTTCTGAATGGATACAAAAACTTGGAATGCTAATGTGGAAGGAAAACATGGTTCAGCTAGGTCCAAGTCGAATGCCATCATTCGTGAATCGTTAGGGTCTATCTCACTAATGGTGGATAACAATATTTTCCTCTGTGCAGGACAGTTTTTTAGGACTTCCACGACAGACATAGCGGCGGGGGACTGGGCTAAGTCTTCCACAATGTTATAATTAGAGGTGGCACGAGCGTTAGGGTTACTGTTGATCCGTCGTAGGGGGAAGTGAGGAGCTTTAGGACCTTCGTCCAATGGTATAGTAGGTATACATAATGGTTGATCATTTGGAAGGGTGGTAGTAGTTGGATCAGTGGGCATGGTCTCAGGGGTGGGGCCATATTGGTTTCGACGTGTTTGGAGGTGGACATCAACCGATGACATCATTAATAGATGGTGAGTAACTAAATCCGTGTGTTGGTAATCAGTTGCAGCATAAGTGATTTGATGCTGTGGTGCCGTGGATCCTTGTGGGGGATCCATCGGATGGGTGTTCAATACTCCTTGGGTGGGTGAAGGATTCTGCAATACCATGGGTTGCGGTTGAGGAGGTGGCACCGGCTGTGTCGCGTGCCCTTGGCGTTGGGCATCATCAGTCTAGAGTTGGCGAGCTCACTCTAAATGGGGGCATGAGTGTGTGTAATGGCCATATAACCCACATATGGAACACGGATGGTTTGTTCTTAAATTAGGATTTTTACCCTATTTCGGTGGATGATTAGGGTTTTGGTTGGCTGGAGAAGCATTATTATTATTCGGAGGATTGGGTGGCTGACTGCCTTGGGTTTGAGGTTGATTGTTCCTGGGGTTGCATCCTCTTTCGCGGTTATGTTGACCTCCTTGATTACGTTGGTTGTTCTAGTTTTGGGGCAGGTTCTGGTGTGCATACACTTGCCCTTGGGAAGTAGGGGTATTTTGAGGTCGCGTAGGTGCTAGAGCAGGCTGCAGTGGATAATAAGTTGGTGGGGCTGGAGGTGGTCCAAGGGCTGTCTGTGGTTGTTGGTATGTCTGAGCGGCTGGAGGTTGTGGTGCTGTAGGCACTGCTTGTGGAGGGTAATAAGCCGATTGAGCTTGTGAGTGAACAGGAGCATGAGTGTCCTTTTGGTGATAATACATAGGAGGTGCATAAGCTAATGGTGCATGCCTGTAACACTGTGGTGGACATGAGGGTCCATGAGTGTGGTTAGAGTGTGCCATGGGAGCATACGAGGTTGTAGCTCCGGCGTGAGATGTGGCCCATGAAAGGACGGGGCCAGTATTATTAGGCATAATTGAAAAGGGTTGGTTGTGTGATACAACATGACCAATGATACCATCGGCGGCATGGGATGCCCCTTACACGTCATTCTGGGATTGATCATTGCGTGGGGCGTCAGGTAAGATGGTGTACAAATAGCCATACTGGGTGTAGATTAAATCAAACTATTGGGATTTAAGAATTGCTTCTTCTTTCGACTGGGATTGTTCAGATGCCATGTCTTTGGCTATGGATGGAAGGAGAGATTTTAGGAACCAATCTAGGAAAATACGGTCATCCAACTTGATCTTGCATAAATTATGGTGTTTACGCCACTCATGAATGTGATCAGTGATGTGGGTAGTTGTGTTATGTCTGCAAGACAAGAGGATCTCTACTCTCGCATCATAGCAGAAGGGTTGTTGAAAGAACTGTAGAAAGGTCAAGGCAAGAGATGTGAAGGTGGGGTGGGTCCCATGAGGCTGCTCGATATACCATTCAGCTTCCGAGCCAGTGAAAGTCCTTTGCAACAAGCGCATGTGAATGGAGTCATCTACTATGGAGTTGGAAGAACACGATAGATGGAAAGACATAATGTGATTATGGGGATCCTCACCAGCCTTCCCCTCAAAATTAGGGATGTCTAATGGGAGTTTGGTAGGCATGTGAGGCCAAGTAGGATCATGTCTAATGGGATCATTTGTTAATCTTGCCAAGTCTGGTAGGTTGAGACTATCCATAAATGGCAAACTGGTAGAGGAGTGTGACATGGTCACTGGGGCATAAGTGCTAGCGGTAGCATTATTGATAAGGCCACTGCCCCCAAAGGGAATATTAGCCATGAGGGGGATGTGAACCCTATATAGAGGTGTTGGGTTAGTGTGAGAGGGTCTTTCTCCTCCAAGTGTAATGTGAGTTACGGATGGGTTTGGATTGAGTCCAGTAGCTGTTGGAATCTGAGTAGTGGTGGGGATGGTAGGTGTGGGTCCCATTGTGGGCATACCTAAGTTAGTTGTTGTATTTGTGGCTACTCTGGTGGCCACTGTGGTGGTGGGGGTGGTGGTAGACCCTCCACCGATAGTCCGAAGAATGGGTTGGAAGAAATGCCAGTCATGGGGCTAGTCGGTGTTGTGTATGTAGGGTTTTCTAATTCTACCTCAGAGTCAGATGTGAAATAAGGGGCATCAAAGTCGGGTGACGAAGCTCTACGCTGGTGACGAGTGGAGTTGAGTGACAAGGATTTGCGCCTATGATGAGTGGTTTCAAGTGAACCGTACTACGGGGGATCACCCCGGAAGCACTAAGAACGTCTTGAGGACTCAATGGTGACAGGAGGCTAGTAACACTAGTAGGTAGTGGTGAGTGAAAAGCTCAAAAACCCTAATGCAACCGTGTGTACAGGAGGGGAGCACAAAAAACTATGGCACTCAAGCCAACAACCAAACTCAAAACATTTATGGTAACAATTGTGCTATGGTAAGTGGAGTAATAAAAAAAGGTGGTCAAAATACCAACAAGCAAACAGCTCCTAAAAATAAAAATGGTGTACTCGCTAAACCAAGGGGAGGTAAGAGAGCATGAAAACACCTAACTAAAAAGGTATTATGGTTTGGACAAGACGTATCCTCTGCAAGGTGATGAAATCCAAGTCAAGCAATACAAAGTGTAGAACCAAAGGCTAATGATATCCCCCTACCAAGAGGGACACCGGGTAGACAATCCTAGAAGAAAGGCCACTAAGATACCCCGTTCATAACACGTCCAGAAAGGTGAATCTGCAGCTCCTCTTCTATCGCCGCTGTACTCCCATATGGGTAGTACACCGAGAACAACAAGTAGGTATCCTTCAGTGACTGAATGGATTGCGGTATTCCACTCAGGCCTCTGGAACCAGTCTTGCTACTTCGACCCTCCTAAGGGAGAGGCCTTTCCCACACAAGTTGGTGTATAACCGTGCCAATAAGTACTAAGGGATTTTGGTACCCAATAGACAACAACTATGTCTCAAGTGGAAAGTGACTGAGGGGTTTTATTTGGATGCCAATCCCCTCAATCCTACCTAACTACAATGTTCTTTTGATGTTCCCCAAGTGGGGTTAGAAGGTTGGTTGAGTTAAATAGATTTTAAGGCTCACTTGATTGACGGTGACTGAGTGTGTGTAAGTGTAGTTATGTACCAAATAGAAACTAGCCTCACTTGGGCGAATATTTATCAAATTAAAATGCTAAATTTAACCTACAAATATGAAAATTTAACTGTAAATGCTTAACAATTTTCTTTTCAATAAAAATACTGAAAATTTTCCAAAATTATATAGTAAATCAAATAACAGAAAAAGTAAATGAATATCTAGGGTTGCAAGTAAAACTGTAGGTTGTCAAAGTGCAGGGGATATGGCTGAAAAATATGGGCCGAAATGGGTGACGAAAACTCATAATCAAATCACAGGGTTTGGGTCGAAATCGCGACTGTCTAAGGTAAAACTCGCGATCTGGATTGTGGCTATCTAGGAAAATCGCGCGATCTGAGTTGCAGCTAAGGGGCTGTAAGTTGCGACTTCAAATCATGGCTATGGGTTGGAAACTCGCGATCTGGATTGCGGTTAACTGGGAAAAACTCACGATCTGGATTGCTAGGTTTGGGGCAAAACTTAGAGTCTTGGAATAGCGGCTTTCGGCTAAACAGCCGCAATCCAGATCGCGACTGTGGGTTAAAAACCCTGAGATTTACGGGGAGGAAAAGGTTGCCAAAAACAAAAGCTGAAATTTAAAAAAAAGGGACTGTAGAGGTTGCAAAAACACCAAAGGGATATGGCAGCAAGCTATAGGCTTAGTGATAAGCCATATCTACAATAATAAAGCTAAATAAAAACTAAAATAATAAGAATTCTAGATCTAACCAAAGATTCATCGATTCAAAATAAAGCGGAGTCACCAAAAACTGTAGCTTGGGTTTTCACCCAAGCTTGTGTAAATGAGCACCTACTAACTTTGTAGTAGCAGTTTAGATCAAACAGTAAAAAGTAATGTAAAAAGTAAATATTAATCTAACATTTGCAAGAAAGTAAATCTATATTAAGATTAGTAAAAAACTATATCCATGAGAGAAACAATAAAAAAACTTGATATTTTGTATTAATAGGCAAACAAGGGTTTGCAATGGTTTACCTCAATGGTGAGGTTGTTGGAATTCTTGCAGCAGTACGGGAGTAGTGCTCCAGTGCTCCAATAGTCTCTCTCTTCTCCAAGATGCTTCAAGGTTGGGCCAATGTTTTGCTCTTAATGAATAACTTCAAGCTTGAGAAGGATGGGCTAAGCTCAAGAGGAATTTTGGCAGCATGAGGATAGGATGAATGTGGATGAATAGTGAGGAGCCTCTATCACCTTTTTATATCTTTTGGGTGATGGAGAATATAACTATGGTTTAAGGAAACCAATGGTATTGGTAAAAATGGTTTAGGGTTTATTTTCCTCTTTTTCCCTCTTTTTTCCTTTTTTGAATATATTTTTGAATGTTATTCCCTTTTAATTGATTTTTGGAAATTTTGGATCCCTTTGGAGGGTTTTTTGTATTTTTTGAGGAAAATTAAATATTTTTGAGGGGAAAAAGATGGATTTTGGCCTTTTTGGTGACCATTTGATGGTTTTTTTAGATTTTAGAGGCAAAAATGGTAGGAAAAGTGGACAAATGGGTCATGTGACTAGGGAGATGAGCTGGTGAGCATTTTTTGGGTGTCAACAACTTTTACCTTATATCTCCAAGGATGATTCGACTTTCAAGGTTACCTCAGAGGAGGAAGTCATCTTAAGAACCCATAAGTTAGATCTGATTTATGCCCAGTTTGGGATTCTTTACGAAATCATTCCTGATGCACCGAGATCAAACTTTTATCTAACGAAACCTATCCTGACACCTCATGTCAATGGAGTGATCGTTGTAGTTGAGAACAATCCAGTTAGCCCAGGTACCAACTTTTCAAGTCAAAATTCACCGGTAACTAGCCAAAGTAACACACAAAACCTTAAACCCAACCCTCCTTTAGATGTTTTGTTAGTACGTAACTCTCAAGGAAAAAGCAGCCCGGAGGGAAGAAAAATAAGAAAAATAAAAATGGGAATAAGGAGACAAACAATTGAAACAATAATAATCATAATGGTGGTGGGGCTAATGAGAAAGATAAGATGAAATTCCCTTGCTTTTTATGTGGGGAGGATCATCTAACTTACAAATTCCCTAATATGTAAATGGCACAAAAGCTCTTGGTTGGTGCTCATCAAAACCCTACAACCTCCCAAGGGAGAAACTAGGGGGCCTCCTCTCAAGGGGGTAGTTTAGGATCAGGAGACATTTTCATGTGTGAACGAGATGTGTATTTCCAGACTAGGAACAAAGGCAAGGAACCTATGAATGTTGATAGTGAAAATTATTTGCATATAGAGAATCCTCCCAATGACACTATGACTCGAATAACGAAAGGTGTTTTTAAGAAAGTAGCGTTTAGTCCTAATGCGGGAGCTGCATAAAATTATAGCATAGTTGAATATTTGGCTCAATCTCCTAGTGCGATGTCTACACTTCATGTCCTCCAAACTTGTCCAAATAAAAGGAATACCTTACTTTCATCATTATGGGATCTCGATCCTATAGATAGTCAAGTGGTCACTTTTGATTTTGATAATTGGAAGCCTCGTTTACCCTGCCACGCGAATTTTCAGATTCAAGTTAGATCTAGAAACAATAAAATTCATTGGATAGTTTTAGATGAGGATGCCTCCACATGCATCATGTCATTATCATGCTGGAAGGATTTAAGATCACCTAATGTAGTTCATTCACTCACCATGTTAAAAGCTTTCGACGGCCATCTTTTTAAACCTAAAGGAATTATCCCATATTTTACTATAGAGCTAAGGGGAAAAGTAGTTAAAGTGGATGTGGAAGTGGTTGATTCCCCACTTGATTACAATTTATTTCTAGGGAGAAATTAGACTCAAGCTATGATGGCAGTAGCCTCTTTGATTTTTCGTGTCATCAATTTTCCACATGAGGGAAATATTGTAACAATTGACTAACTACCCTTAAACAGTAGTGATTCCAATCAGGATTATGGATCCAATATTCCTTTAGTTTCCCATTCTGCAAGGAGTTGTGAAAACATTGGTGTGGGGATGTATCCTTCGTTAATGGGAACTTTTAATATTCCCCCACCTGGTTTGCACACTAATGCATCACCTTTGCATACAATTTCCATTGTTTCCACACTTTCCACAAATAAGGAGTTTCAATCTAAGTCGTCGAACTTTAAGAACCCTTGGAAGTGTTTATCCTCTAAATTTGAGTGTACTTAGTTCAACCAACCTTTTTATCTCTTGGATAAAATTTCTACTGAGAAGAATCCTCTGAATTCATGCTCACCTTCTCGGAACTTGGTCTCAGCAATTGAACAGGTGATATCTCCATTTGAATGTTTAGATATATGTTCTATATATGATGATATACTTCCTTCTGATGAATTTTTCCTATAGTCTATAATGCAGACTGTCATTCATTTGGATGTTGATCCAGTCGTAGTTATGTCCAGCCCTGGTTTGACCTTGGAGTCTGATATTCGTACTATTTAGTCTTTGGACTCTCCCATAGACTCGCAAATTGGTGCTCATGCTGAATTTGATTCTGCTTCTATAATTTTCAAATCTCGTGATGACAATTTTTTCTTGTAGATTCCATTATCTTCTTCAAATTTGATCTTCATCCTAAAGTTGATATTGTTGATTGTAAGTCCTCAAGATTTGGTACTATAGAGTCTTCATTACTTATCTCTACCTACTGTATGTCTGTTGTTGATAATAGTGAAGTTGAAAGTATTTCTAGCACAATGAGTTGTATCGGATCTTTCTTTACATATGTTTTAGATATGATTTTGGTACTAATGTCTCTTGGATATAGGATTCTCATCTAGACTTATGCTTGCTTACTGGTCCTTTTCGACACTTTGTTCGATCATGTCAGGTATATTCGGCACCTTGCATATAGGTTTAGGCCTCCCCGTTGTTATGATGCATTTGAAACTTTTTCCATCTGAATTCACCATAGGGTCGAACCTATTGGATATTGGTGTGTTAACCATCTCTATATGCATTGTGCACCATCCTGATAGTAGAGCCTACCTAACATGGGTTTCCCTAGTCAACACCCTTATGCCATTTTGGTGCCCATGTTGATTTTTTATCATAGGCTTGGGAGTCTTTCTAGATTTACCATGAATTTGAGAAGAAGCCTCATGGATTCCTTATATATTTATGACCATTCCTTATAAGGATCCCATTTGTGTGTTAAATTCGCATGTGCATTTATTTTGATCCCTCTTGCGCTAATGATTCTGATGTCGGCTTCCACACTTTTAGCTCATTATATAAGACTCCACCTCTGATCTCATTTTCGTTAAGCCATGAATCATTTTTCCTTCATGATTGGACACCTTTTACATGGAGGAGACACATCTTGAGTGTCCTTATCTTGCTCATGTTCCTGGAATTGTGCATACTTTTGTTCCATGTGCTTGGAACTAGCCTTGCATTCCCCTGACATTTGTCTCCTCCCATTATGAGCATTCTTCCATCTTTCCTTCGAGCTCGTTAAAAACAGTAAGGAGGCTATAAGCATTCTTCCATCTCTCCTTTGAGCTCGTTAAAAATAGTAAGAAGGTCATGACTTTACTTTTTTGGGCTTGTTAAACCTTTACAGAAACTTTTTTATGGATTTTTCTCTAAGCTCTTGTTAGAATCCTTAAAATTGATAAGATTGGCAAGTACACTTCTTCACTTCAGAATCGCTAAAGGAATTGAAGGGACATCCACTTAGGTATAATTTTACCCCTTTTTCGAACCTTTGTGGAATATTTACGAAAAAGGAAAACTCTAGTCATACTTGGCTAGAAGAGCTGTCTCTCGCATTGTTTTACCCTTTTTCGGGTGAGGAGACCAACTTTCTGAAAAAGGACCCTTTAGAGTCTTCTTTAGGATTTTCAAACTCTCGAAATATGAAAACACCAACGAGCATATACCAACTAGGGCTTGATGTGAAATCCACGAGAGGGTGTATAGAGTTCTTGTTTAATTTTTTCAGTCTCTTTAAATATGAAAACACCGGCGAGCACGAACAGATCCGGGATCAATATTAAAATCCATGGATCGATAGCTTATCGAGTATTAGTCTATATTTTCTTCAAACTAGTAAAACAATGAAGAAAGTGTTGAGTTTCTCTTCCATGGACTCATAAAATTACACATGGTTGGACCCTTATCGAGCATGCTCTAGTTCTTTCTCAAGCTCGTTAAAAAATGAAAAAGGTATATAAAAAGAGAAAGGGAAGGGAAAAGTGTCATATTTCTTTCAATATAATGGCAGCAAGTCAACTATGTCCTTGAATAAAGTACCTATTTCAAGTCCATCAAACAAGTTGGGTTCTGATTTTGTTCTGAGGATAAACCTGATATCAGAGTTTTTTACTTCTCTGGTTGGTTACTCTTCCAATCATATGGATAATTTGTTAATGTATCCTACATTGAATATTTATATCATGGTCCCTTTGTGTTCAAAACTGCCTAAGTCACTCTTGTGTCGTGCTCACTATTCAAGGATACAACATGTGTCAACCATTCTGTAGTTTCCTTGACATCACATGTCGTCCATTCCATGGTATCAATATGTTTCATCATGTACTCAGTCCCACTCTAGATTAGATAAACCTTTGATTTCCCATCGTGTTGGATGATGGATGATTCTTTAAGGAATCCCTTCCAACGTACTTCTTCCGATCAACTTCAACTCATCTTACTTTGGGAATGAAGTCTATAGTTTTCAGTATTACCTTGGGGATTGCAGTCATCAATGGCAATTTCCCTCGCCATTGAGTTATGGGAATACATCAATGTCTCCTACTTGATAGATTCTTCAGTTGTTGGGGCCCATTTTCATTATTGGTGGGTTCCTTCGAGTTTGTTAATGGTTTACATCAATGACTAGTAATCAAATGGTATCCTCCATGTTCGAAATCAACTCATTTATTCACATGGTTAGGATTCGTACCTTGAGATGGTTTGGATTGAGTACCTTGGGCTTATAATAGCATCATCATATTTTTTTATTTCTCAAGTTGCACAATACTAAGCCACACTCTTTTTTGCTCTTGATGAGACATAGATCCAATTTGTTCTCTATGGCTATGATCTCTAGTTTTGACATTTGTATTTCTGTGGCTATGTTCATATTTATACTGTCCTCATGGATCCATGCTTGTATTTTAGTGGCATGATATATACATCGTTTATACTTATCTATTGAATCATTATTGTATCCTCCTGGAGGTCATGTTCCACTATTTGAAGATGGACATTTATCTGAGGGATGAGTTTGTCTAACATTTCCTTTCTTTCAGGTACTTCATTTGAGTCTATGATTCTTGGTTTCTCAGATTTCTCTAAATCCATGACCCAATCCTTTATTATTTATAATCTATATCAGTCATTGTCTTCCCCTCTGACCTCATACATTAGGGAGCATCTGCTATAGCAAAAATTGGCACTTCTCCATCCGTGACGACACTTACATCTTTTGGTCGCATAACGACACTTGATGAGATTACTCGGAGTCACACAAAAGGACATTTGTGGATGGAAGAGCCATATTTGGGACTTTAGAAAGATGTAATTACCTAATTCATGGTCCATTTGATAGATAAGAACCTTAGGAACAATTTTGGAGACCAAAACTTCCCCACAAAACCCCTAGAAAAGGCTATTTTTGACCATTTTTCCACAAAAATGCAGGTGGAAGGTTCTTCACCCACGAGTTTTCCAAAAACCCGCATGTTTCACATGGTAAATTCATGGGCCACCCACTTTTTTTTCATTTGAAAGTCGTGGGTACCTCATAAATGCTTATATATATATATATATATAATTGCAGAAAAGGGTTGGTTTGGGTGGTTTTGGAACCTCCTCTTCGTTTGTAACTACTTCCTCCTCGACCCTATATTCTAGCATTTGGACTCACATCCCCGTCACTTGTGCCCTAGTTTCTTGTAAACCATAGCACATCTTATTAGAGGAGTAGGAGACCTTGAATCTTGGTTTCATGAAGTGCCATGCTTGAAGAAAGGTATAATTTGATGTACTTTCTTCATTCATTAATAAATATTGGAAATTCTTCCCTTTCCAAATACATTTGTTCATGTATGTTTCATATCTGATTACAATTTGATGTTTTATTCTCTTATAAATATCAATCTTTTATTTGTAGTCAAATGGTGTAACGTCCCTTGTTTAAATTTTTATTAAAATGCCCAATCTTCCACTTTTTCCCCAATTTCGATCTTTGACTAGTTTTGACGCCTAGGTCCCAAATTTGCTCCAAATGATCCCAAATATTTTGAGAAGGTATATGAATGATATTAGGACTTGAATATTATGTTCAAGGATGATATATGGCCACAAAAAGACTTCTGCAAACTCTCTTAAGATTCTGTACCAAGTATGGAATTTTACTAGCAATTTGAGGTTCAAATCCCCCCAAGGTAAGTTCTGAAAATGGATCTCCAAATGCCTCCAAACCCACTCAAAATTATGAACAGAGGTAGGGTATGTCTAAATTAAATTATTTAGGTCTCATGTGCACCATTAATCAATTATTAAGTATGTTCTAACCTTCTCCCAAACAACAACAAAAATCACTAGTTCGACCTTTGGGGGAAATGGCATCAAATCTTCTCCAAATGTAGTGAAACTTCACAAAATGACTTCAAATGTTTATATAATGAACATGAAACTTGTATAATACATAAATAAACCATTATTATTTTACTTATCCATTCAAATCTATCAACATTACATTGGTTCACAACAAGGTAGTGGGGGAATGGCACTGTTTGTCCATTAATGAGCAATTTACCATAGTTTTTCTTGGAATATCGACTTGTGGATATTATGAGATGGTTATTACAGAGATATATATCAGCTGACATGTACATTAATTCTAAATGTAATTCCTTCACTACTATATGCAACCACAAGGGAACTATGCAAGAGCTATGGGGAAAATGGCACCATTTCTTCATTAAAAATCACATTTACACATTTCCACATGGAATTTAGACCTAAAAATTTCTGGAGATGAATAAAAGAGTATTTAATACATATTATAATAGAAATTGGGCATTATAAGATCCCCCAAAGAGTACAATAGCTCACCAAAAATGCCCTCCCTCAAGGAGCAAGAATATGCCATCAAAACTCGAAATGGTTGAGAGAGTGAGATGCACTAGAATAAACCATGAGATTCCTTGTAGCTTAAAAATGAAAATAAATACTCCATTAAAGCTCCAAATTAAAGGTTTGAATGGCCTTTCCAATTACCAACTTGAATGGGAATCTTTCACCCTCGGAATTGGCTAAGGAAAGAAACTAGGCATCCACTACCTCTCCCTCTTCACAAATGCAATTGCAATTTTCTCAAATGATCAAAAGCTTCCTTCATTCTTTGTTCTTGGAATTTATAAAGTTTTCAAGCTCTCTATGGATTTAATTCCTTCCAAGATATGCATTCCAACTCAAGTTGGGAAGAGATTCCAAAGAATGCCACTTATACAACAATTCCTAGTCTTCCACTTCCACCAAATCACATGTGGAAGCATCTTAGCTGCCCTAACTCCTTTGAGCACCCTCTTGGAGGCTATTTTTATCCCTGACATGTCATATATTTCATATGTCATCCTTCAGGTCTGATTTGTGTCATAGGTGTCATAGCATCTTCATCATTGTTGTCATAAAGCTAGGGAATCTAGCCCAAGTGTCCCACTAGCTCCAAATTGCCTCTTCTTCTTCCATGGGAGTTACTCTTCCTCTACATTTCGACCTAATTGACTCATGACAAGTATTATTGACCTTCAAACTCATCCCAAGACCCTTGGGCTTCTTATGGATTTGAAATGACAACAGGAGGATGCCATGTGGCATAGAAAATCTAGCTTGTGTGGGTCCCACTTCCTTCATGTGTCTTCATGATCAAATGCCACTTTGATTTTCCATTGTATATATTTATTTATCTCCTTTATTAAATATTTATGCCATTCTAATTTCCACACATCATTTATTATCCTTCGTATTTCAAATCCCAAAGCTTCCATCCCCAACCTAGGAAACTAGTAATTTTCCTCCTTGGCAATTATTTAACCCTTAGCATCAATTTGACAAATTCTCATGAATATGGAAAATTTGATTAGGCCATTGTGACCCAATGCAAAATTTGGGACATGACAAATGGGTTTGAGGAAGGATTTGTTGAATTTTTTTGCAGGTTGTTGCATTGGAAAGCAATAAGAGAGGCTTGGATCAACCTTTTGAATAAGGTACATATCCTCCGAACCCTAATATCTTTGCTTAATAATTATACTTGCAGAACCTTGTATGTCTATCTTTCACTCCAGTACGTTGGTAGTCTCACCCCTGCTATAGGAATTTTTCCCTAACAACAGAACTGGCGACTCCACTAAGGAGAAGCCTATCTGCTTTGGGTTATCCGAGGCCATTTTTTTCTAGTATATTTGAAAATCTAAATTTAATTTCATGTTAGGACGAGTCATTAAGCTTTGTTAGACCCTTCCTTTCTCAGTTTTGAGTTGGATTTTGCATTATTTTTGGACTTTTTTGCATACCCGTGGGTTCTTGTACTTACATTCGTGGGTCTGAGACAAATTCACAGGTGTAATACTTTCCACCTATGTTTCCCTCGCACTTATACCCTTTTACACTAGCGGGTACCTCATGTACATGAGTTTTTCAATTTTGGAGCTTTTGGGGGTGTTTTGATTACATTTTTTTGAGTCCTTGTTGATCCTAGGTTTGTGCAGGACCCCTTGGAAGTAGTGTCTTGTATCTTGATTGATATTAATTTGAAGTTTACGATATTTTTGAATCAATTTGGGCTTGTTTGGAAGAATTTGGGGCTTGTTGACCCAAGTTGGGGGTTTGTGAACTAGTTTTGTGTTTTTTACCATAGTTTGAGTCTAATTGAATCTATTTGCTCCAATTTGATTGGATTTGGAACATATTGAGTCTATTTGACCCTATTTGTACCTATTTGAGTGAAAATTCCTCTTTAGATTGGTTTCTTGTCCTTCCTTATGCTTTTGGTCTCTCTTTTGTAGTGAAAGCTCAAGTGTCTTTTATGTGGTTCATGACCTTGATTGCACTGTTTGTGTGCAAAACTAGATTTACCAAACCATATTTATTAGTAGGTCCTTTTCTTTGATTGGGTATAAAAGTACTTGATGTATGCTTTTCCCAATTTTTGTGTGCTTACATGATAAGAAGCTTAGGATTTATGGTTACTTTCACTGTTTAATAGGGAGATCTGAAAGTTTTTGCATTTGATTTGGTAGTGTGTTACTTTCAGTTTTAGTTTGGTTCTCATTTTGAAAAAATAATAAAATTTGGTTCATTTTATAAGTTAGTGTTGGTAGAATAATTTCAAGTGGCTTAAAGGATTTAGGAGTGCTTTGCATCAAAAAACAAGAAATTTTCTTTTTCATATTGTTTGAGTAGTTGCATGCTCAGGTTTTAAGTTTGATTTTTCATATTAGACTTTGAATCTTTACCTTTTTCATTCGAAAAGACCAAAAAATTGCATCATATAGAGAAAACTTGCATATGCATTCCATATCATATATTTAGGACTTGCATTGAAAAGAAATTGAGAGTGAGAGAGTGCATATTTGTGGTGATTAAGTGTTTCATGTTTCAGTTAAAGGATATCTTTCTTTAGTTGCACTTGATTTACTTGTTCTGAAAGTTTTGAAAGTACACTTTAAATAAAGCAATCAGTAACTTGGATATGGTCTTAGGTTTTCTTCTAGTTTAGAAACAAAACTAATAGCTTAAGTAGGATTATGGAGGTAGGGATTTTTGATTTAACTCCTTCATGATCACTCACACTTGTCAAAACATAGGTGTCATTATTTTAGGGAGAAAATCTATCTTTGTAGAAGGTGAACCGGGAAGCTCCACTAACACCATATTTAAGCATGAGGTTGTGTGATATTGAGTACAGGAGATACCCCTCTGATATTCAATTCAGCATCTACCAAAATCAGTGCATGTACGGGGATTCATTAGTACCTTTGGTGCTTCTGATTTTTGGGCTTAGTTACCCTGCCCATGTGTATCGATTCGACCTACGACTGTCCCCCCGAACCCTCTCTATAAAGTTGGTAGCCTTAGCATCTTGTATTTAGGGCTCTAATTGGGTTTTGGTGGAAGGATATTTCCATTACACCTAGGACAGATTTGGGAGTAAATCCCTTACAGTTCTTTGGGAACGATCTTCGTCATTCAAATTATTGGCCCCATTGTGCCTGTATTGTGGACCCCAAGTAAATTTTCTTTGTCCTATCACTAGTTTGTTCTAATCCCTCATCATCCTAGACGCTCCTTTGGAATGCTAGTTGTTTCTTTGTTTCACATTTTTTAGGAACTTTTTAGTGTGTGTTGTTTGATTTTTATTTTTTGTAGATTTTCTTCTAAGTGTCTTATGCGAGCCACTGTGGTCGATCAACCTCTACACAAATCCAAAAGGATTCAAGGACAATCTCTTGAATGGAGAGAAGTCCTTGCACTAAGGAAAATATTGGATTATCCTTATCCACCCCCTCAGGGGGCAGAAGAGGAAAACCGGGGGAACATAAAACAGAACAAATAGTAGAAGAAAAATAGTTCTAAGGTAGGTGAGTCTGAGAGACCTTCTAACGAGTGATACTTTAGAGATACTAAGGAGTAGTTGCATAACTCTCCCAGAGTCCATTTTTCTCATCTTGAAGAGAATTTAAGTCCCATTGCAATTGAGGACCTATCAGATCCATCTAGACTTCTAAACCCGCCGCAAAGTCCTATTTTTTCTCAATTAGTTGGTATCAACATTCCTAATCCATTGTCTAGGCAGTTCAATATGGAAAACATAGAACAAGTATTTACTTCAGGAAACATGTCTAATCAGTTATAACTTTCCATGTGGGAGGAGTTACTTTTAATATGGGATCTACAATAGGATCATATTGGTTTCATCCAACCTCGATAGTACTTACTGGTACTAGTTCATCAACTCAAGTGAGTTTGAACCCTTTCTCTTTTGGAGTCCCTCTTTCAAGTTGTCAAAATATGACTGCCACTATTCCTCCTAGTTCAACTTTTACCATTGCTTTAGGCAGTGGCCCATCTATCCCTTTCCATACTATCCCACCCTTCAGTGGAAAAATGTTTATTTCTAACTCACCCTTCACTAGAGTTGTTTCTAATTCCACTCCACCCCAGTCAAGCTGACCTTTCCACTTTATTGGATGTATGAGTTCTGGTCACCGCTTTGGATTTAATGTGCCGCAAAGTAATCATATTGTACTAGGGGGAAAAAACATTGGATGTTCATGGGGGAAGCCTGCTACCCAAGGAAGTATCCCTTTGTATGGGGTGGGAGGTTCTAATATGACTAACCCTATTGTGACAACCGTCTCACAAGGTATTCAACCTTTTGGAGAGATGGGAGGGACTTTTGGAACACCTAATACTTCATTTCAACACCACTTTGATTAGAACTTTTGATAACCCACTCCACCTTTCACTAATCCTGAAAATACACACATTCTAGGACAACCACATGCAAAAACCAACCAATGGGCATTTAATGTTCCTTGAACCTGGAACCCAATGGCTTGCCCTCGTTTACCCTTTCTGGAAACTTTGAATTTTCCATACCTATCAAAATTGATGAATGATCCGGTCCATCACAACCCGACTTGGCTTCTTGTTCCAACCAAACTGTCTTCAGACATCCCAAAGTTTTGAGGAAATACTGGAGAAGATCCAAGGGACCACGTTACAACATTTCACTTATGGTTATCTTCCAATTCTCTAAACGATGATTTGATAGGGTTCATACTTTTCCAAAGAACCTTGACCAATTTCGCAGCGAAATGGTACATTGAACTACGATCCACTGCTTATCATAATTTCTACGATTTGGCGATAGTATTTTTGAATCACTTCCAACTTCCCATCTGGTATGATGCCAAAACAGATCTTTTGTCTACATTTACACAGAAAAAATCCACTCACATATCTTACCATATTCAAGAGTGGAGAAGAAGGAAGAGGCTCATTAAAGCTGAGATTCCCCCAGAATTCCTATTAGAGTGGTTTTTTAAATCACTTTTACCTTACATCTGCAAGGATGTTTCAACTTCTGGGGTTACCTCAGAGGAGGAAGCCATCTTAAGAACCCAATAGCCAGATCTAATTTATTCATAGTCTGGGATTCTTTACGAAATCATTCCTGATGCACCGAGATCAAACTTTGATCTAACAAAAACTATCCCGACACCTCATGTTGATGGAGTGATCGGTGCAGTTGAGAAAAATCTAGTTATCCTGGGTACCAACTTTTCAAGTTAAAATTCACCGACAACTATCCATATTAACAAACAAAATATTAAACCCAACCCTCCTTCAGATGTTTTTTCAGTACAAAACTCTCAAGGAAACCAGTAGCTCGGAGGGAAGAAAACTACGAAAAAGAAAAATGGGAATAAGGAAACAAACAATGTAAACAATAATAACCATAATGTTGGTGGGGATAATGAGAAAGCTAAGATGAAATTCCCTTGGTTTTTATGCGGGGAGGATCATCTAACCTACAAATTCCCTAAGATGGAAATGGCACAAAAGCTCTTTTCGGGTGTTCATCAAAACCCTGCAACTTCCCAAGGGGGAAACCAGGGGGTAGTTTAGGATTAGGAGACATTTTCATGTGTGAATGAGATGTGTATTTCCAAACTAGGAACAAAGGTAAGGAACCTATGAATGCTGACAGTGACAATTCTTTGCATATAGATAATCCCCCCAACAACACTAGGCCTCGACTACCGAAAGGTGCTTTTTATTGGAATATTCTCACCATCATTTTTTATATTTGCATGCATCCAGTCATCATGCATGCATTTTCATGCAAATGCATGCATCCAGTCATCATGCATGCATTTTCATGCAAATGCATGCATCCAATCATCATTTTGGTGGTCTCCCCAACACCTAGATCCTGTCTTCAGCCTCCAATAGCCCTCCTACCTACTTGATGTGCCTTGTTTTACTCACTTGCAGGACATGTGCGCCTTTTCTCACCTACCAGGAGTTAATAGTCAACTAGAGCATTGATTGACCATTTCTTCCACTTATTTCTCATCCTAACTTCCTATAACTCCCAGTTAGCTAGTTATGGAGTGCCACTTGACCTTTTGATAGCCTCGTGTGCCCTCCTTGGAGTCTCCATCCCCTTATTTATGCCTAGATGGTTCTATTAGACTTAGTTAGACTCATTTGACTGACTATTGACCATTTATGACTGATACTACTGATTGGATGATGTCTCCAATGTTATCCAAGCCACACTTTGAGGATGATTTGAATAACCTCTTGGTTAATTCGAATTCTATTGATAGTTATTATATTGTATTCATTTTTCACAGTGCCAGTACACAGCTGATGTGTGATTATACTATTATTCTCCATTTTCTATGTTCATGAGTGATTATTGACTACATTCTTCTCTTCTTCTCTGCACTTATTGAGTGAGGTTTGTGTGAGGTTTGTTACAACTGTGAGATCTTCCTGTAGATTATCACATGGTATCATAGCTGACAGTAGCTATATGAATCGCAGCCATTGCAGCAGTTCATTGAGCGGTCTTCTTTCATTGAGCACCAGAAGCCTCTATGTTTCCATAGCAAATACTAGTGCTATTACCTTGAATTCCCTGGAGCAATCCAGTGAGGTCTAGCCAGGTGTGAAGGACTTAGTCATATGTGCTCAGTGTCCTAAGGAAGTTTTCATTTGAATTGTAGCAAATCTCCATCAACAAATTTTTTGTTTTGCAGGTTTATTCATCCATTCGAATTCCTCTTCAATTCACTCTCCATTGTTCCAGATGGATCTAAAACTCAATTCCTCCAACTATGTCAAATGGAAGGCGACGATGGACATCTTGATGAAGTCCAAGAGCCTCTCTAGAATATTGTATGGAACTGTGGTCGAACCTCTCAGTGCAGTACTGAAATACATGTTGGTTGTGGAGCCAGATCTTCCAATATCATAGATGATATTGTCTCAGTTGTACACCCTAGAGGACTGTACACTCATGCCCCTACCTTGGGTTTTGGGGGCAATGCCCCCGAGTTACGGGGGTGCGGGGGCAACGCCCTCGAGAAAAAATTTTGGGGCTATTTTCGCCAACATTTTTTGGGCCCATGGTTTTGGGTAACCCGTGGTATTTTCCCATTATATCTCCCTTATAAAAGAAAGACATTGTAATATGGCTAGGGTTGAGGTATTAGGTATTATGCATTGTAAAGATCTTTGAGATCAGAAGAGAGACTGTGAGACATTGAAGAGGAAGTGCAGCGGTTGTGCTGCAGATTGTATCCCTTCACTTTGTTGGACAGAATAATAATAAGGACTGGAAACTTTAGTGTGGATGTAGCCCAAGTTGGGGTGAACCATGATATATCTGTGTCTCTCTTGTAATGTGTATGTGTGATTATATTTGAATTTTTGTTTATTGTTATTGCTTTGCGATCCTGTTTTTCTAACAATACAAGTACCTGGATAGGCTTGATGAAGCAGTAGGATTACTTCTTCTCTCAATTTCTGAAGATCTTCACTTCCATATCATTGATATAAAAACTCCAAAAGAGGTTTGGGACAAGCTCGAATCCCTCTTTGGACAGAAAGATGATTTGAAAGGTCATAAATTAGAGAATGAGCTCATCTCATATAGTCCTGAAAGCTTCAAATCCATCAATTCCTTCCTAACCAAGTTCAAAAGCTTGATTTCACAGTTGAAGAGATATGAGATAATGAAAGAATACAAACAACTCATACTTTCCATTCTATCAAAATTGGGGCCAAATTTCTCATTTTTTGTCTCCGCATTTCAGTTAGCTAAGATTTCCATTCCAAAATGGAAGTTTCCTACACTTGATGACTTCATCCAATATCTCACACAAGAGGAGGATAAGCTAATCTCCATGGGAATGATAAAACCAAAGTTGGATTCATCCCTTACAGCTGCTAAGGCCAAAAGGGCGAATGCAAAGGGAAAGCAAAAAGTTTTTGAAAAGAGAGAGAATGATACAAAGCCAAAATATGTTCCATATCAGTTAGGTGGGGCTTCAAATTCAAAGAAGACCAAGGAATCTCAAAAGGAGAGATTCAAGTTCACATATTGTCATCAAGGATTTCATCCTGAGAGTTCTTGTATGAAGAAGACTATAGACTTGATGGATCAGTTACTTGAGAAGAACAATCTCCTTGTACCTGCATGTGCAAGGAAGAAAGATATTGAACGTTCTATATCTGAGGACAAAGAGATATGCCATAGCCTCATGGAAAGTGCATCAAAAAATCATCTTTCATCATAGATTCAGGAGCATCAAGACATATGTCTTCCTCCAAAGATCTCTTCTAAAACTTCGAATGCTCAATTGGCCCTTCCATCATGTTGGGTAATGATTATGAAGTCTCCTCTCAGGGGATTGGAAGGATCAATATTGACCATGGCTACTTCGTAGATGTGCTTTATGTTCCTTCTCTCGCTATAAATCTACTTTCAGTGTACCAAATGACTCATATTGGAGAGCCCAAGAGAGTGATCTTCTCTCCAAATGAAGCCAAAATACAACACATGGTTTAAGGGAAAATCATTGCAAAAGGAGTTGCAAATCACACTTAAAAACTCTATGAGTTTTCTCACTTTCTTCCTCTCTCCAAGCAATCTGCTCTCCATACTCATGCCAATGAAGAAAGCAGATTATGGCATGAGATATTTGGGCATCTCAAATACAACCACTTCCCAGACATGCAAGCTCAAAATGTGGTTGAAGGTCTTCCAAATGACAAGTTTTCTCAAGGCACCTGCAAAGGTTGCTTGAAAAGCAAAGATCCACCAAAGAAGATTGAGAAAAAGAGGACTCTTGAAGAAGTGTGAATGCTAGATCCAGATCCACAAGAACCTGAATATATAGCACCAAAAGTTTCAACTCCTATTGCTACATGGGCCACCACTACTCTTGTCTATACCATTGATCTTGTCAAATATAGATCTGATCTTCATGACACAAGAACTGCACTCTCTCCCTCAGATCCATTTCTAGCTAAGAGATGCTTTCTTATGATTGGATCTGATCCAAAGACATACTTTGAAGCATCCCAAGATCCAAGATGGGTAGCTGCTATGGAAGAAGAGTATCAATTTCTTCAAAGAAATGAGACTTGGGAGCTTGTTTCTCTCCCACTTGGAAGGAAACTTGTTCAATGCAAGTGGATCTATAGAACTAAAATGGATTCAGATGGAGTCTCCAAAAAGTACAAGGCTAGATTGGTTGCAAGAGGTTTTTCCCAAGTTCATGGGATTGACTATTGTGAGACATTCGCTCCTGTTTCTAAGATGGATTCCATCCATCTTGTTCTTGATCTTGCTTCATCCAAGCACTGGGAAGTGCATCATATGGATGTCAAGAGTGCTTTCCTTCATGGAGATCTAGAGTAGGATATATACATGAAGCAACTAGAGGGGTATATGGATGATCCTTCACTTGTTTGCAGATTGAGGAAGTCCTTGTATGGGCTTAAACAAGCTCCTCGAGCTTGGTATGCCAAGATGGATTCCTTCTTGCTCTCACAAGACTTTGAGAGGTGCAAATCAGATTTGAATGTCTACATGAGACATGATGGTAACTCCTTACTTCTCATTGTACTTTATGTTCATGACTTGTTGATTACTAGGAGCAATTCTTCATGTCTTAGATCTATAAAAACTGCTTTGCATAAATCCTTCTCCATGTCATATCTGGGATTGCTCAAGCAATTTCTTGGTCTTGAAGTCACTCAAAGTGATTCAGGAATCAAAGTTGCTCAATCCAAGGATGCTTCAGATTTGCTTGATAGGTTCCATATGAGTGAATGCAAACCAGTTGCATTCCCCTTTCTTCCAGGGATCATCCTTGAGGATGGATCTTCTACACCCTTGGTAGACAGTACTTTGTATCGACAGTTGATTGGCATCCTATTGTTTCATACACACACTAAGTCTGATCTATCCTATGCAGTTAGTGTTGTCTCCAGATACATGCAGGAGCCTCATGAGCTTCACTGGAAGGAAACAAAGAGGATCTTGCACTTTGTGCAAGGTACCAAGACTCGTGGTATTCACTATTCAGCTGGGTGTCCTTTGAACCTTGTTGGATATACTGATTCTGATTGGGCTAGAGATAGCTCAGATCAGAAGTCTACATCTGGTTTTGTCTTCATGATTGGATCTGGACCTATATGTTGGTCGAGCAAAAAACAGACTGGTTTAGATCTTTCTTCAGTAGAGGCTGAGTACAGAGGTGCAGTAAATGCAGCCACACACTACATTTGGCTGCAGGGCATCTTATCAAAGTTTTGGATTCGATTCAGTACTCCACTAGTCATATATTGTGACAATCAGAGTGCTATCAGGATTTCCACAGATCTGGTTCTGAGACATAGAACCAAACACATTGAGATACACATGCATTACATCATAGGATTAGTGCATGATCAGATCATCTCACTGCTCTACCTTCTGACGGAAGAGAAGATTGCAGATATATTCACCAAGGCCTTCATGGTGAAGAGGTGCACTTACCTTAGATCTCTTCTTGGGGTGAGTGATGACAATGGGTTTTCCCTCTTTCCTCATTTATTATTTAGATTGTTGTACGGGGTGACCTTTGGTCTTAGTCACCAGGGCCCTATTTTTCAGTTTTCAGTTATTACCTCATAGTATAGCTTGTGGAGGGGTGTTGGAATATTCTCACCATCATTTTTTATATTTGCATGCTTGCATGCATTTTGCATGCATCCAGTCATCATGCATGCAGTTGCATGCAAATGCATGCATCCAGTCATCATTTTGGTGGTCTCCCCAGCACCTAGAGCCTAATTTCAGCTCCCTAGAGCATGTCTTCAGCCCCTAGTAGCCCTCCTACCTACCTGATGCGTTTTGTTTTACTCACTTGCATGACATGTGCTCCTTTTCTCACCTACCAGAAGTTAATAGTCAGTTAGAGCATTGATTGAGCAATTATTCCACTGATTGCTCATCCTAACTTCCTGTAGCTCCCAATTAGTTAGTTCTGGAGTACCACTTGACCTTCTGACAGCCTCATGCACCCTCCTTGGAGTCTCCATCCCCTGATTTGTGCCTTGATGGTTCTATTAGACTCAGTTAGACTCATTTGACTGACTATTGACCATTTATGACTGATACTACTGATTGGATGATGTCTCCAATATTATCCAAGCCACACTTTAAGCATGATTCAAATGACCTCTTGGTTAATTCGAATTCTATTGATAGTTATTGTATTGTATTTAGTTTTCACAGTGCCAACAAGCAACTGATGTATGATTATACTACTATTCTCCATTTTCTGTGTTCATGAGTGATTATTGACTACATTCTTCTCTTCTTCTTTGCACTTCTTGAGTGACTTTTGTATGAGGTTTGTTACAACTGTGAGATCTTCCTGCAAATTATCACATTTTTAATAAAGTAGCGTTCAATCCTAATGTCGTTGTTGCACAAAATTATAGCATAGTTGAAGATTTGGCTCAGGCTCCTTATGCTATGTCTATGCTTCAAGTCCTCCAGACTTTTCCAAATCAGAGGAATACGTTACTTTCAGCATTAGGGACTCTCGATCCTGTAGATAGTCAAGTGGTCACTTTCGATTTTGATAATTGAAGCCTCGTTTACCCTACCATGTAGCTTTTCAGATTCAAGTTAGATCTAGAAACACTAAAATTCATTGGACAGTTGTAGATGAGGGTGCCTCCACATGTGTCATCTCATTATCATGTTAGAATGCTTTAGGATCACCTAACATAGTTCCTTCGGTCACCAATTTAAAAGATTTCAACGACCAGATTTTTAAAGCTCAAGGAATTATCCCGACTTTTCCTATAGAGATAGGGGGGAAGGAGTTAAATTGGATGTGGAAGTGGTTGATTCCCCACTTGATTACACTTTATTACTAGTGAGAAATTGCACTCAAGATATGATGGAATTAGTCTCTTCGATCTTTTGTGTTATCAAGTTTCCAGATGAGGGAAATATTGTAACAATTGACTAACTACCCTTAAACAATAGTGAGTCCAATCAGGATTATGGATCCAATATTCCTTTAGTTTCCCATTACACGAGCAGTTATGAAAAAATTGGTGTGGGTAGTTATCCTTCATTAATGATAACTTTTAATATTCCCCCACCCGATTTGCACACTAATCCATCACCTATGCATACTATTTCCAACATTACCACACTTTCCACAAATAAGGAGTTTCAATCTAAGTCTTCAAACTTTAAGAACCCTTGGAAGTGTTTGGCCTCTAAATTTGAGTGTACTCATTTCAACCAACATTTATATCTAATGGATACAAATTCTACTGAGAAGAATCCTCTGAATTCATGCTTACCTTCTCGGGAGTTGGTCCCGACAATTGACCAGTTGATATCTCCATCTGAATGTTTAGATATATGTTCTATCTCGGATGATATACTTCCTTCTGATGAAGCTTTCCTCAAGTCTATAATGTAGTTTTCCATTCATTTGGATGGTGATCCAATTGTAGTTATGCCCATCCCTTTTTTGACCTTGGAGTCTGATCTTCCTACTGTTGAGTCTTTGGACTCTCCCATAGACTCGCAAATCAGTGTTCCTGCTAAGTTTGATTCTGCTTCTAGAATTTTCAATTCTCGTGATGATGAACTCGTTCCTGCATATTCCATCACGTTCTTCAACTTTCATCTTCATCCTGAAGTTGATCTTGTTGATTGTAAGTCCTCAGGATTTGGTACTATAAAGTCTTCATTAGTTAGCTCTACCTGCCGTATGCCTATTGGTTATAATAGGTAAGTTGAAATTATTTCTACCACAGTGACTTGTATCAAATCTTTCTTTACATATGTTTTAGATATGATTTCGGTACTAATGTTTCTTGGAGACAGGATTCTTAGCTGGAATTATTCTTGCTTACTAGTCCTTTTTGACACTTTGTTCGATCATATTAGGTATATTCAACACCTTGCATATAGGTTTAGGCCTCCCTGTTGTTATGATGCATTTGAACCTTTTTCCTTCTAAATTCTCCATAGGGTTGAACCTATTGGATATTAGTGTGTTAACCATCTCTATATGCATTGTGTACCAACCCGACAACAGAGCCTACCTAACATGGGTTTCCCTATTCAACACCCTTATTCCATTTTGGTACCCATGGTGAGTTTTTATCATAAGCTCGGGAGCCTTTATAGATTTACGATGATTTTGAGAAGAATCCTCATGGATTTCTTCCTCATATATTTTTTCCATTCCTTATAAGGCTCCCATTTTTGGGTTTAAGTCGCATGTGCATTTATTTTGATCCTTCTTGCGCTAATGATCCTGATGCCGTCTTCCATGCTTTTAGCTCATTATATAAGCCTCCAACTCTAATCTCATTTCCATTAAGCTATGTATCATTTTTCCTTCACGATTTGACATATTTTACCCAAAGGAGACACACCTTGAGTGTCCTTATATTTCTCCTATTCCTCTCACTGTGCATACATTTGTTCCATGCGCTTGGAACTAGCCTCGCATTCCCCTGAAACTCGTCTCCTCCCATTACGAGCATTCTTCCACCTTTCCTTCGAGCTTGTTAAAAATAGTAAGGATACTATGATAATTCTTCTATCTTTCCTTCAAGCTCATTAAAAATAGTAAGGAATCTATGACCATCCTTCCATATCTCATTTGAGCTCGTTAAAAACAGTAAGGAGATCATGAGTTTACTTTTTCGGTATCGTTAAAACTTTACGGAAAATATTTTTATGGAGTTTTCTCTAATCTCTTGTTAGAGTCCTTAAAATTGACAAGATCATCAAGTATACTTGTTCACTTCAGACTCACTAAAGGAATTGAAGGGACATCTACTTAGGTATAATTTTACCCATTTTCCGGACCTTTGTGGAATATTTACGAAAATGGAAAACTCTAGTCATACTTGGCTAGAAGAGTTCTCTCTCGCATTGTTTTACCCTTTTTCGGGTGAGGAGACTAACTTTCCAAAAAAAGGACCCTCTGGAGTCTTCTTTAGGATTTTCAGACTCTTGAAATTTGAAAACACTAGTGAGCATATACCAACTCGGGCTCGATGTGAAATCCACGAGAGGGTGTATAGAGTTCTTGTTTAAGTTTTTCAGACTCTTTAAATATGAAAATACCGGTGAGCACAAATAGAACTGGGATGTATATTAAAATCCATGGATCAGTATCTTATCGAGTATTAGTCTATGTTTTCTTCAAACTCGTAAAACAATGAATAAAGTGTTGAGTTTCCCTTCCATGGACTCATAAAATTACACATGGTTGGACCCTTATCGAGCATGCTCTAGTTCTTTCTCAAGCTTGTTAAAAAATGAAAAAGGTATCTAAAAAGATAAAAGGAAGGGAAAAGTGTCAAATGTCTTTCAATATAATGGAATCAATTCAACTATGTCCTTGAACAAAGCAAGTGTTTTGAGTCTATCAAACAAGTTGGGTTCTAGTTTTTGCCTTAGGATAAACCTGATCTCAGAGTTTTTTACTCCTACAGTTGGTTACTCTTGCAATCATATAGAGAATTTGTTAATCCATCCTACATTGTAGATTTATATCATGGTCCATTTTTGTTCAAAGATGCCTAAGTAACTCCTGTGTCGTGCTCACTATTCAAGGATACAACATGTGTCGGCCATTCTGCAGTTGCCTTGACCTCATGTGTAGGCCATTCCTTGGTATAAATATGTTTCATCATGTACTTAGTCCTACTCCATATCATATCAACCTTTCATTGTCACTCGTGTTGGATGATGGAGGATACTTTAAGGCCTCTCTTCCAATGAACTTCTTCCCATCGACTTCAACTCATCTTACTCTTGGAATGAAGTCTAGAGTTTTCGATAGTACCTTGGGGATTGCAGTCATCAATGAAAATTTACCTCGCCATTGATTTATGGGAATACATCAATCTCTCTTACTCGATGGATTCTTTAGGTGTTTTCCTTCAAGAAAATCTATTCACACCTGTTAGAATGTACTAGGTATGTTGGGGCCCATTTTAATTATCGGTGGGTTCCCTCGCATTCATTAACAGTTTACATCAATGACTGGTAATCAAACGGTATCCTCCATGTTCAACATCAACTAATTTATTCCCAAAGTTATGATTTGTACCTTGAGATGGTTTGGATTGAATACCTTGGGCCTATAATAACATCACCATATTTTTTTATTTCCCAAGTTTCTCAATACTAAACCACACTCTTTTTGGCTCTTGATGAGACATAGATCCAGTTTGTTCTCTATGGCTATGATCTCCAGTTTTGACATAGATCCACCTTTCTATTTATGGTGTCCTCATGGATCCACTCTTGTATTTTAGTAGCCATGATATATACATCAATTATACTTATGTATTGGATCATTGTTGTATCCTCCTGGAGGTCATGTTCCACTATTTGAACATGGGCATTTATCCTAGGGATGAGTTTGTCTAACATTTCCTTTCTTTCAGGTACTTCATTTGAGCCTATGATTCTTGGTTTCTCCAACTCCATGACCCAATACTTTATTAATTATAATTAATTTCATCCATCATCTTCCCCTTTGAACTCGTACACTAGGGGGCATCTGTTATAGCCAAAATTGGCACTTCTTTGTCCGTGACGACACTTACATCTTTTGGTCGCTTGACGACACTTCATGAGATTATTGTAAGTCACACAAAAGGAAATTTGTGGATGGAAGAGCCATATTTGGGACTTGATAAGGATGGAATTACCTAATTTATGTCCCATTTGATAGATAGGAACCTTAGGAACAATTTTGGAGACCAAAACTTCTCTAGAAAACCCCCCAAAAAGGTTGTTTTTACCATTTTTCCACAAAAACACAGGTGGAAGGTAATTCACCCACAGGTTTTCCAAAAACCCACATGTTTCACATGGTAAAGTCACGTGCCACCTACCTTTTTTCCATTGAAAATTCATGGGTACCTCAGAAATACTTATATATATATATATATATATATATATATATATAATCGTGAAAATTGGTTGTTTTGGGTGGTTTTGGAACCTCCTCTTTAGTTGTAACTACTTCCTCCTCGACCCTATCTTATCCATTTGCTATATAAAAGAGGGAGAGGGACCATGAAAGGATAAATCCCATTATAGTGTTATGTTGGAGGAATTTGGACTCACATACCCCTCACTTGTGCCCTAGTTTCTTGTAAACCCTGGCACATCTTATCAGAGGTTGGGATCCTTGGAGAAGAGGAATAGGAGACCCTGAATATTGGTTTCATGAAGTGACATGCTTGAAGAGAGCTATAAATTTATGTACTTGATTCATTCGTTAATAAATATTGGGAATTATTCCCTTTCCAAATAGATTTTTTAATGCATGTTTCAGATCTGATTACAATTTGATGTTTTATTCTCTTAATATCAATCTTTTATTTGTAGTCAAATTGGTTTGAGGAAGGTTTTGTTGAATGTTTTTGCAAGTTGTTGCATTGGAGAGAAAGAAGATATTCTTGGATCAACCTTCTGAATAAGGTACATATCCTCCTAACATTAATCTCTTTGCTTAATAATTATACTTGCAAAACCTTGTATGTCTATCTTTCACCCTAGTACATTAGTAGTCTCACCCCTGCTATAGGAAATTTTCCCTAACAACACCCATGCCAAAAATTGTTTTTTTAATTTTATTAATAACCATTGTGGTGCTTTGGTCCAAATGTTTTTTCTGACTCATTGTTTCTCCATATTGTGTTCCCAGTGCGACCTCTCTATTTCAATCCATAAATAACCCTATGCACGGTTTGTGGTCCTAAATGCATGCCATTATTTGTAGTTGTATGCCATTGAGTGTTGTTTAGAGTTGCCATGAGTCTGTGAAATTCATGTAAGAAATGAAGTCTTGTAGAGGAGGACTCATCAAAATGACCATTTGAATTTCATTTTGACAAAAAACGAGGGGACATTGGTAGCTAGGTTCACATATTATATAAGGTAGTAGGCACAAAGTTTCAGACTCATTTTGGGCCTAGTAGTAGACTAGTAGTGGTTCTCTGTTGTTATGACCGTAGTAGTTGACACATTGTCACACCTTAGATCTCAACCCGAAGTGACTTGGGAGCTAGAGTCAAATCCGAATGGCCAATGCCTCATAGTCGTCAGTCATAACTCACCATCTTGCATAGCTAAGCAGTGAGTGCATGACATGAGTGAGTGAGTGATTATAATTTATGATATTTCCAATATTTTGAATGATGATTCAAATTTTATAGGATAGGAATTTCAATGTAGAAATCCAAATTTAAATGGATGGGTGATTTCAAATGTTTCCGTTCTTTTGAAATGTTGATATAAATTATGTCCTTCTTAATTTGAAGGGTAAAATTCATATTTTAATTTTTTTTTGAAGGGCAATTTTAACTTTACACTTCTAGGCTAGAACCTTTTGTAAGGGCCAGGAAGGGTTCAAATTTGAACACTGATCCCGATGATAATGATGGTTACAACGACGACGTTGATTATCAATGATGATGATGATGAAACCGATGATGACATTGATTTGATGATGATGATGATGATGATGATGATGATGATGATGATCAAATTGATGATGACGACAATGACAATCATGACATTGATGATGAGGAGGAGGATGAGGATGAGGATGAGGATGAAGATGACGATGATGATGATGATGATGATTTTAGTGTGTTGTACAGTGCATACATGTCTTATCATGTTACAAACAAATAAAATAACCAAATATTCAATGCTAGATATGTGAAGAAATTATTGATAGGACAAATCCTTGGGCCTATTTTTATGGTGTCTCAGAAGGTGAGTCACCTTTTGGAGGATCAAGAGGAATTTTATGCATATTTGGTACTCATTCCTAAACATTTGAAGCAAGTATAGGCCCTAGCTCGAACAATTTTGCATAGTTTATGAATCTAAAGTTAACACTTACACTTGTAGCTAAATATGAAGTTGATTCACATGCATTACAATAATGGGACTACCAAAACTTTCATGTCACGAAAATAAGGGAATTGGGTATATTTTGGGATTCACCTTGCATAAGTTTCTCGGTAGAAAATGATTTTAGATGGAAAACTACTTGAACCTTGTCACTGGTAGAATTATATCACCAAATGTTTCCTAGTTAGGTTGCAAATGGGGCCACCAAACTAGTGGAAGTGGTCACTAAGGAACATATACAAGACTTATATGATGCAGTCATGGAAATTACAGACTGTTTATGAGAACTTTTGAAGGGATGAAACAAGATGTTTATATCACTTACGACCTCATAATAGTGTTTTCGATTTGAATACAACAATAGAAAATTTGAAGAAATGTTCCCAAGGAGAAAATAATGTGTCTTCTCTACTAAGGGACTTTAACACCATATTAATTCATGACATGGTGAGCCAATTTGAAATTTCATCCAACTATTTACCACCACCTTGGATACAATTGCAAAAAAATAAAAAACCATCTGACAACAACTTGCTTCTTTACTACACAACTACAATGAACCATAATGTAAAGCACATGTTAAAAGATAAAACAATAACCACTTTTCATGGGGTTAGGTAAAGTGTTATTTACATTGACAATGACAAAAAGGAACTTATTGCTGATTTCTCACTATGAAGAGAACTCTTCCTCATCTATGATCCTTGTTGTGGAAACTAGGAATCAAACCTCCAGACAAGATTTGCAATGGGTCTCTCAAATATTAGCTTTATTGAATTACTGTATGCAACTAAAACCATCATAGACTATTCAGTTATATCATATCGTAGTCTTTTCACAAAACTGGAAAAAACTTATTATTCTTATTACGCTTGGTAAAAGGAATTATATCTTTAGAAGGGTTTGCTAACCACAATCTATGAAGTAACCATATGATCCTCCATGACAAGAGATAGCTAACTCACACCTGGAATTTTTCATATAATAATAAAAAGAGACTTCAAATTTTCTATAATAGAATAAAGATTAGATTGGATGTATGAAATATTTATCGATCAATGGTTTGTTGGATTTCATAGAAAGAGTTGTTTTCCCTATTGGAAATTGGGTTATTCAAGGTGTGATCAAATTTCCAGCTACACATTCAAGTAATGTAAATTATCAAGCTAAAAACTATGACTCTGGGAATTTGTGACTAACATAGAAAAGGATTATTTGATCTGTTTTAGATTTATGTTATACTTTTTTTGTTTGATGGTCAAATTATTTGCGTGAGTCATATTTGAGGATCGAAACCCTCCCACACCATCGGCGCATGGATCTACTCTAACCATATCAAATTTTAGTGCATACAAGCACAAACTAAAAAAAAAATCAACGTTGGCCCCATTCACAAGTCACTTTGTGCAAGGCCGCGGAGAGGAAATATTAGGATACTATAGGCAAACAATTCAGAATTAGCGGGGTTCAAAATTTTATTAGGTTGAATATTGGAAAGGGTGACTATGCTCATAAAGACCTTAAAAAACATCTTCATAAAAGTGTTAATGTGACCTACGGTACTCATGGAAATAAAGATAGTGTCGATATTAATGACCTTCTTATAATATGCATCATAAGAAATTACCAGCCCCGAAATTTATCCTAAATAAGGAATGGATTAAAACTTAATTAAAACATAATTGGTGTTGTTAATCACTTGACTGGCCAAATTCCTAATTCGATCAGAAATATTTTCCAACTGCACATGAAATGATGTGAGGTAAAATGGTGTGTTGCACTTATAACAATGTGCGGTAAAATCTCAAGTTTTAAATCTTCATGAGCACGAATTAGACTGAAATATCCTATTTTTTCCCATTACAATTTACACAAAATAACACTGAAAATAACCTCCAGAAACAAACGAGGGATTCTCCTCTTCTTCGTGCAATGGAACCTCTACCCTCAACACACTACGTACCCAACTTTTATTATTAGTGCGTGCGTGTGAGTCTGTGTTTGTGTTTATTGTTGATGTATATGTAACTTCGGAATGTATTTCACATATATGTATATTGTATTCCTATAGAGATGTTATTATTCCTCTATATAGAAATGTCGTCATTTATATTGTAAGTGTCGTAACTTATACTTGATGGGTTATTAGACCACCTTGTTGGGGTCGGCCCTGTATAAGTCATGTGGGTCAAAGGTTTATTAGACCACCCTATTGGGGGTCGGAAATGTGGGTCAAAGGGTTATTAGACCACCCTAGTGGGGGTCGGCCCAGTCAGCATTATGTTAAGTGGTTAAATTGAGGCCGAACTGGTTGAGTAAAGGTCAAGTCAAGTTAGTGTATAAATAGAGAGTGTGTCTCTCTCATTTTACACACATTCTATTCTCTTACTCACACTTGGGAGAGTGGCGCACTTGTGGAGGAGGAGGCTCTACTGCTAGGAGAAGACTATCTCTTGTATTCCGGTTGTATCATTGCTCTATCTATCTCTGAGGAAGTTATTGGGGTTTTTCACCTTTATGGTTTTCCCCAAGTAAACTCTGTGTCTCTTGTGTGCTTGCATTATTGTGTCTATGATTGATATGCTGTAGATTTGCTGTACATGTTTTTCTCTCAGTTAAGATCCTAGATCAGATTGAAGTAAATTCTGAAAATATAACATGGTATCAGAGCTAGCCTGAAAGAAGGCACGATATGGCATGTATGACACTTGTTGCACTTAAATGCTAGGGCTTGATATAGAAAAAACCAGTCATCGTAGCACTTTCGCTATAAATCCGTTTTGGTGAAGTTTTCGGATATGAAAATTTTACAAGTTGAAGATCAGATCCGTAGGTACCTTGTGTCCAAAGGAAAACCTCTAGTTCATTTTACTTTGTGATTTATGATATGTACAATATAGGGTTTCTGCCTCTTCCAGATCTGAGTCAAAATCAGGTGACCTTGGGAAAAAGGTCATAACTTGGGCTAGGAAGCTCCAAATGAAATCTCATAAAAATTTACAGGTAGTACACAGACTGTACTATCTCAGAAAAGGTTTTTAGAGGCCTAAGTTGAACCAGTGACACGTGGAACGTCGTACAAGTTCGCTCTCCTGTATTATCCCATAAACAGGTCACATTGCGACACTTGGCATAACTCTCGCTCAGCGAATCCAATTGGGGTCAGACCTGTCGAGATGGAAAGACAACAGGTTGGGCTATCATAGGAAAAATTTTCAGAGGCCGAAGTTGAAACAGTGACACGTGGCACACCGTACAAGTTCGCTCTCCTGTATTATCCCATAAATAGGTCACGTTGCGACACTTGGCATAACTCTCTCTCAGAAAATCCAATTGAGATCAGACCTACCGGGATGGAAAGATAACAGGTTGGGATATCTCAAGAAAAATTTTCAGAGCATGTGGGTTGAAACGTTCGGAGTTGCACCAGAAACAATCAGGTACATATTTCTGTCAAAACAAAATTATTTTTGAGTGCCTTCATTCATGGCTTCCGGAATTTAGGGCTTTGGAGAAAGTTGGAATTTTTGTAATCGAAGACCATGGCTGGATGCTACTCATCAAAATCGAAATTTAGAGTTTTTAATCAAATATTTTGGTTGGGTGAAGCTCCGGGAAACTCAAACCCTAATTCAGGGTCCTCCCTAGTGAATCCGGAAATCTAAAAGGCAATTTGAAGGGGTGAAACTTTGCAGTTTTCAAATTCTGAATATACCAACTTGATCAGCTCATCAAGGCGCATATTTCTATCCTTTCAGAAGTTTGAAATTCAAAGTTTTAATTTTTGGGGTTTCTTTGACAAACCCTAATCCAGCTCCAGGTCCAGTTATTGCAAATCAAGTGGATTGGGTTAATCCTAGAAGAAGATGGATTGGTCACTTGCATAAGTGAAGAAGTTCCTGTCTCAGAGGGAGATGAGGCTAAGGCCTTCCATAAGAATATTACAAGCAATCTTGACAGGTATGGCTTACAGGTATGTTTCATGGTTAAGTTTATCATATGTTTGTCTTCATATCATTACAGTACAATCTTGATTAATTACTGGACTTGTCGTATCACCTTAATATTAGATATTCATTAATTAAGGTTTTGAAACTTATGATTGTACTAGTGCACTGTGATGTTGTGTGAGGTTTATGTTGTTTGCTAACACAAAAGGTACACCAAGAAAGTCAAATCATGTTCTACTTCAAGAACATATGCTCATGGTGAGATGAAGGAAAAGATTCATCCATTGTCATGGATCACATAGAAGATCTACTTTCGAGGTATGTATAACTTGGTTCTACAATGGTTAACTTATGAGACATGTAGGTTACTAGCACACGTCACTGAAGAGAACCATAAGACATTATGCGGGTATGTTAGACATAACTAGCTAGCATGCTAATCCAGGTATGTTTTTCCTATATCAAGCTAGAATCCTACCTTGTGTTAGGATCTTATACTATTGTGTTGTTGATAATGATTATTCATGAAGTCATAGGTTTGAATAATCATGGTTGTATGCATATTATGTTTCTTACCATAATTGATGATATGACTAACCAGAAGAATCATGAAGGTATAGGTTTGAATAATCACGGGTTTTATGCATATTATATCTCTTATCTTGATTGATGATTCAACTAACCAGAAGAGTCCTATGATCAAATAAGAATGTGTATGAGTAAAAGAAGACTTCCCTGAAACCTTGAATACTAATGTTTATTATCTATGAATGATCATGAATATACATGTTTAAGATTATTGTGTTTTGATAGTATTAAGATTATACTAATAAATGTGTGATTATGTATGAGACCTCAAGGATAACACAATGATGATACTAATAAGCATGCATAGTGATTAAGGATGGATTTAAGTTCAAGGACAGGAAGCAAAGATCAAGAGGGAGTACACTCCAGTTGTTCCTGCAAGAAAGCAAAGGAGCACACTTCAGTAGTTTCTACAAGGATGCAAATATTCAGAGGGAGTTGACCACTTCTCACAATCCACATAAGAATGGAGTTGCAGAAAAGAAGCAAAGACTGAGAGGGAGTCAACCCAACAAACAAACAAAGATAAGTATTTGAATTGTCATTACTTGCATATTTTATTGTTTAAATAATACTATTCAATAATGTATATACTGATGTTCCTAGAATTAGGTTGTGTATTATGCATATTAGAATAGTTGCATTGATGAACAATATACTACTAATATGCATGGGTAAGTGGCCTATGGCACTGTACAACATTCCATTGCTACTTATCTAGAATGAAACCTCTTTGCTGACATGTTGGGAGTTGTGCACACTCTTAACAATGTTCTGGTAGAGATTGGAAGGCATCTAGAAAGTTACAAGATATGGATAAATGTTGTATTGAAGCATTGGCTAAGATAATTGCATGACTGTATGACATATTTTCTTTATGTGTAAGAATTTGTTTTGAAAACTATGAGATGTTTTCTAATCATGCAATTTAACTTGTTTTGTAGGAAAGATCGTATGCCATCACCTACAAAAGAAGAACTACAACATTTGTTTAGCAACAAAATTATCTATTGAAGATATTGAAGTTCCCAGGATATGGGAAGAATGCCATGATCCATCGATCATGAAGAATGATGTTTGGGATGTAGTCCCAAGACCTGAAGGGAAGTTTGTTATGACTTCCATATGAATCTATCAAGATCAAGCATGTTGTAGATGACAACATAGAGAAATATAAAAGTGATGAAATAGAAGATACACCAGATGGATTTCAAGACAACTTTCTTGAATGGTGTAGTTGAAGAAGAAGTGTATGTGGAGCAGCCACTTAGTTCTGAGACACATGACAGGGAGTCATATATGTGCAGAACTTGGGTATGATGCACCACTTTCTAGGTATGGAGGTGTGACAGAGTGCAGATGGAATCTTCCTTGGACAAGGGAAGTATGCAGTAGAGATCCTGAAGAAGTTCGGGATGATGGACTGCAAGGCCATGGCTACACCTATGGCATCGAACCTGAAGCTTCTGTGTGATGATTCATTTGATCCGGTTGATGTCACTGTGTATTGTCAGATGATTGGGTCCTTGATGTACCTGATGAACACGAGACCAGATATTTGCTTTGTGGTGAATAGATTGAGCCAATTCCTGACAGATCCGAGGAGTGTTCACCTGGTTGTTGTAAAGCATGTTCTGAGGTACCTGAAGGGTACAGTGGATTATGGGCTCAAGTATGAAGCGAATCAAAAGTTTAACCTGCAGGGTTATGTTGATTTAGATTGGGCTGGCAGTGCTACAGATAGGAAGAGCACATCTGGATGCTGCTTTAGTATGGGATCATGTGTGATCTCTTGGTTTAGCAGGAAGCAGTCCTGCGTAGCACTGAGTACAGCTAAGGCAAAGTATGTTGCAGTCTGTTCAGCTAGTTGTGAGGTAGTATGGCTATGGAAGCTACTGTCTGAGTTATTTGATCTCCCATTGGATGCTACTGGTATCTTTTGTGATAACCAGAGTTGTGTGAAGCTGTCCGAGAACCCAGTGTTTCATGACAGGTCGAAATACATAGAGATTAAATATCACTATATCAGGGATATGGTGTAGAGAGGAGCTGTGAAGCTCCTGTACATTGCGATGGACGAGCAGATTGCAGATGTGCTGATGAAACTACTAGCCAGAGTGAAGTTCAAGTACTTCAGAGAGAGGCTTGGTGTTCTTCGGATTGATGACACTTAGAGGAAGAAGTGATGGACACATTTGCAGAGGCCATTCCAAGCATGTTGGAAGGAGGATCCTTCACATGGTTGTGGATGTAAGTGCTGGATGATGAGCATCAGGATGATGCTCCAGTTACTGCTCTGTATCTACATCAGGATGATGCTGGATATGATCAGTTGGATCATTTATATGTATATGTATGTATGCATCATGTTGGATGCTAGATATGATCAGTTGCATCATTTATGTATGTACGCATCATGTTGGATGCTGGATATGATCGGTTGGATCATTTGTATGTATTTTGTATATGCATCATGTTGGATGCTTGGACCATGTATCTGTATATGTATCAGGTGGATACATTCTATGATCAGGTAGATCATGTATGTTGATATGTATCATGTATGATCAGGTGGATCATGTATCTGTATATGTATCAGGTGGATACATTGTATGATCAAGTAGATCATGTATGTTTATATGTATCATGTATGATCAGGTGGATCATGTATTTGTATTTGTATCAGGTGGATACATTGTATGATCAGGTGGATCATGTATGATGATATGTATCAGGTAGATACTTGGTATGCATCAGGTAGATGCATGATATGATCAGGATGATCGTGGATGACGAGCTTCAAGATGTTGCTCCAGATGAATTGCAGCAGGATGTTGCAGTGATGATGATCAGGATGATCATGTATACATCA
Source organism: Larix kaempferi (assembly GCA_027924585.1). Taxonomy (NCBI): domain Eukaryota; kingdom Viridiplantae; phylum Streptophyta; class Pinopsida; order Pinales; family Pinaceae; genus Larix; species Larix kaempferi. The sequence goes on along the minus strand of BSBM01000454.1, from coordinate 6,381,652 downwards.
GGATGATGTATGGTGAGTATCAGGTTGATACTCTATGGCCGTGGATCACGTTGTGTAGATGAGCATATAATTTGGCCCTGGGAGATTTGCATATAGTCTAATGAGGTTTTTCCTATGGCATATAATTTGGCCCTGGGATATCTGGAAAATGCTCTTTCGAGGTTTTGCTCTAGGAGGACATATAATTTGGCCCTGGGAGATCTGCAGATAGTCTTTCGAGGTTTTTCCTATGGCATATAATCTGGCCCTGGGATATCTGGAAGATGCTCTTTCGAGGTTTTGTCCTATGGCATATAATATGTCCCTGGGAGATCCGATAATTTGGGCTGTGTGCCCGTAATAAGTCTTGGGATGCTCTTGCGAGGTTTTTCCATGACCACATATAATCTGTCCCTGGGAGATCCTATAGGTAGAGCTGTGTGCTCGTAATAGCCTGGGATGATCTTGCGAGGTTTTGTGGTGACCACATATAATCTGTCCCTAGGAGATCCTATAGGTAGAGCTGTGTGCTCGTAACAGCCTGGGATGTTCTTGCGAGGTTTTGTGGTGAGGTCACATATAATATGGCCCTGGGAGATCTTATAGGTAGAGCCGTGTGCTCGTAACAGCCTGGGATGCTCTTTCGAGGTTTTGTGACGCACGTAATAAGTCCTGAGGATTCCACAGTATGGCTAGTGATGACGAAGACCTGTAGGTGGTGGTTCTACATCCAGTATGAAAAAGGACTGGCTCTGTAGAACTTCCTATGACGAGTAGATTCAGAGATTGATTGAGATAGCAGCAGTAGTGACGATGATGATGACTCGATGATGATTATCTAGTGATGATGATCCAGAGAAGAAGACTTGTGCTAGAAGACCTGTGTCGAGAAATACCTTCCTAGTTAAGAGGGAGTGTTGATGTATATGTAACTTTGGAATGTATTTCACATATATGTATATTGTATTCCTATAGAGATGCTATTATTCCTCTATACGGAAGTGTCGTCATTTATATTGTAAGTGTCGTAACTTATACTTGATGGGTTATTAGACCACCTTGTTGGGGTCGGCCCTGTATAAGTCATGTGGGTCAAAGGGTTATTAGAACACCCTATTGGGGGTCGGCCATGTGGGTCAAAGGAATATTAGACCACCCTAGTGGGGGTCGGCCCAGTCAGCATTATGTTAAGTGGTTAAGTTGAGGCCGACCTAGTTGAGTAAAGGTCAAGTCAAGTTAGTGTATAAATAGAGAGTGTGTCTCTCTCATTTTACACACATTCTATTCTCTCACTCACACTTGGGAGAGTGGCGTACTTGTGGAGGAGGAGGCTCTGCTACTAGGAGAAGACTATCTCTTGTATTCTGGTTGTATCATTGCTCTATCTATCTCTGAGGAAGTTATTGGGGTTTTTCCCCTTTATGGTTTTACCCAAGTAAACTCTATGTCTCTTGTGTGCTTGCATTATTGTGTCTATGATTGATATGCTGTAGATTTGCTGTACATTTTGTTCTCTCAGTTAAGCTCCTAGATCAGATTGAAGTAAATTCTGAAAAATATAACATTTTTAGAGTCAGCAACTATTATTATTTTGCTTCCAAAATTGCCCTCTAACACATGCACACAATCATTTTTTTTACTATTTTTCAAATTCAAATTACAACCCTTAATATTCCAAGTGTTTGCAAAAATTTTACCATGGATGCAAAGTTTTCATTAATTCTAAAAAATTCCAAGTCCATTGCTAAAAGAGGGTGCAAAAACTATGTGAGGGTGCCTGATCTGGTTGTAAGAGCAATGAAAAATTCCGCGCATAGGGGGAGCGACATTTAACTCCATTAAAACCCCTAAGCTAGAAAATATTGAAATGCCCAATAAAATATGTGGGAAAAAAGTATGTATTTCGAGGAATGGATTAAGAATGCAATATGTTCCCGAAGGACTAAACAAATCCTTGATTAAACTTGTCCATAGGACAATTATGAATCATTACAAACATGATATTTCTGGTGACTACATGAGGCTATTTATTCATTGGATTGAAGATAGGGCCATAGATGTCCCTCATCTATTAGATAAAAAATTACATTATGTCCTACGAGAAAGTAAAATTAATAAGGTTAAGTTCAGTTTCCGGGGAACATTGCAGAAAATTATTGATTTGTATCGACCCAACATTCAAACAAGGCCTGTTAAAACTTACATTAGGAAATCAAAAAGAAAACCATTGAGGAAGAACTTGAACAGACTCCGATTGAAGGTGTGGAAAATTTTGCTAATATAGTTTTCCATGCTAAATATATCGGTGCAAGTGATGTAGCAGACTTACATGTATGTATGGATGAAGCAGAGGAGCAGCAAGGTGTTGAAAATTATATGGAAACATGCAATGATGATTTTTCTATAATGGACAGAATTCCTTCTAAAGAGTTGGAACTTCAATATAATTTCCCTATTATTGGTGATTCAACATCTACATCACCTAGTTTAAATGTGCACATTCCTACATATATTTTTGATACCATATTTGTTTTCTCAATATACAATTGAATGCTCCATTACAAACAAGTTGCAACAAAGGATTACTCCTCTATATATAGATGGAAGGAAAAGTGAAAAATAAAGGAGAAGTATATTTTAGAATGCATGAAGGATATTGCAGCGCTACAACCAACAATTGTGCAGCTAACACAACAATCAAAGAAAGACATCAACAACAAGGATAGAATTATTGATGATATGGGTAGTGAGGTATCCAAAATTAGAGACAAATTTCTAAGGGATTTATATGCAGTAAGTGCAACATTCCATTAATATAAGGCTGCATACAGGACGTAAATTAGTATACTTGAAGAGGAGTTGAGAAGAAGACCAGTGGTTCTTGATATACCTCCATTGGCAACAACAGTTACTTCTGAGGGTGAGTTTTCCAAGAAACTGAATGAGAAAGATAAATTTATTGAAAATTTAAAGGCTGAATTTGCAACCAAATATAAAGAGGACCAAGAGAAGCATGAATCATAGGTTAAAGAATACAAAAGAACAGTGACTAAGTTGAACAAAACATGCAATAGGAAAGCTAGTAAGTTGAAAGAGATATATCTTGAAATTAGACAGGCAAAACTCAAGATTAAAGAACTTGAAAAGGAAAAAGAATGGCATAGTAAAGAAGGTGGTACTAAAGGTGGGGATATAGGTAAGCGTAAGGGTAAAGGTAAAAGTTAGAGTACAAAAGTATAACAAATGTCTTCAATGCACTCAGATAAATACCTAAAAGAACGAGAGAAGATGGTACATGACATTATCGCATCCATGAATGTTGTGGGTGATATGTTTGCCTCACCACCAATTATTGAGTCATTGAAGTATATTGTAGCTAAGAGAAATAAAAGAATTGCAGAGCTAAATGAAGAACCCATGAAAGGACGAAAAGCACATCATTTGGGATGTGACATGGAGATACAAAAATTGAAATCCCAGATTTCTTATTTGCAGCGACAATTAAAAAGGCTCGTACATGAGGCAATACCAGTTTTGTCTACTACAAATGAGGAAAAATTGAGGGAACAATAGCTTGAGGATAAATTACAACAACTCACTAGTGAATTTGCTGTAGTTAAGTCTAAATTCAAATCTAGAAAGAAATTTCTTGAAATACTAGAAAAAGAGCACTCAGAGAAATATAACAAGAATGATCAAATGGTCAAGGAGCTCATGTAAGATAAATCCAACTTGAAAGACATTTATTCTAAGAAATTTCATGAACTTCAAAAACAATTAAATGATCGGAAATTCCTTGTAGTGCTAGAACAATTACAGGCATCTACAAAACGTAAGAGAGACTGTACCAAATATTCTTCTTCTCAAGAGGAGAGCTTGCATAATCCTCCCAAGCATCCTAGAGTTACAAAATATAAATTTTGGTGTATTGTATCTATGTAGATACATTTCAATATGTAATATATATCATTATTTTATGTTAACATGCAATATATATCATTATATTTTTTGTTAAAGTGCATTATTGAATAATTTGCCAGTCATTTTTGAGGACTTACTTTTATGTCTCCTTCATGGATTTTTTATCTGGTTGTGTTCTCACTGAGATCTAGTAACTCTTTTATTTTTGGACAATGTAATGGAATTTTATAAGATTATAGCTTACTGGACCGATAAATTGGTGCTATGAAATGTACTAATTTTATACTTGAAATACAAAGTCTTTTTTTCCATAATACAACAAATTTACAATATGCATAGTGCATCATAAGGACAAATTTATGATAGTAGAACAAATTTACAATACCATGACAATATTTGCAGAATAAAATATAGAGAGTAAAGAGAAAACAACATTTTGGGGGGGGGGATCAAGTGAGAATCAACGTCCTCTCTCAACATTAAAATAATATAATTTAAATTAGAAGATTGACAATCAATTTCCTCATGTGTAAGATTGGCATCTCCTTCACGTTCAACTTCTTTAAATATTGTAACCCCACCATTCCATATTAACCTACCATGATTACATTTTATACATCGTTCAATCCATACCTTCATCCAATCAACATTGTTTGCAATGAGTAAACGCATTGCACCCCATTCTGAAGCAGTTGTATTAAAATAAAACAATTTACATATAATTAGTTACCATGGTATACCTTCATATTAATAATGGATTATGTAGGAAGACTAAAATTTAAATAAGTACGACATACATAAAACCAAAAATTCAAATGTATTATAGATCTCCACCTTCTACTTACATCTCACTTTCCTCATTCTACCTTTCCTTAGTAGATGCTCCCCTTCAAATTTGTTTATGGAGTTGACATACCAAATGCAATCCACATTAATAGTTGCATCTATTTTAGGAATATATTGAGTAATATAAACCATGGTTAGATATACCATATATCCCTCTACCATCGAACCCTCAAGACATTCTCTTTGTCTAACCAAATCCTTCAATGATTTCAAGTGCCTCTAAACCAACCACATTGACCTAGTGTGTACAGGACCACACACTTCAATCTCCTCAACTTGGTGTATGAGGTAGTGTTCTTGTGCATTGAAAAATGATGGAAGTAGATAATTTTGCATTTCACACATTAGATGAGAAATTTGTATCCTCCAATACTTTATATACTCTTTATCGATTTCTTTAGATGACAACCATCTAAAAATAATGTAACAAATCACAAGTTTCAACCAAAAAAATAGTATATAGTATGCATTACAATTAAAACACATGCAGTCAAATATAAGTATGTTGTACAACGAATTGAACAAATTACATTTTGCATATAAATCACCACTTACCTCATGTATTTTCCAAGATTATATATAAATTGATTGACATTGTTGTCAAAGTTGTCTGGGAGAGAAAGAGGTAGAACATATTGTAACAAAAAAATGCACCATTAGGTATTCCCAAACTACAAAAAAAAACACTAACAAGATGTTTCACCAATATGCAAATATATACACCAAAATAATTACCTTAATGAAGGTATGCCAATCATGAGTTTTCACCCCACTTAATTCACCTTTCTTTGTTAGGATATTCTTTATGTTCAAAGAAATCCCATTGGGAAATTTAATTTTTCCAATAACCTTTTTTACATCCTTTCTTTGCTCCTTTGTCAATAACCATGGAAGGGCGCTAATTATATTTTGGTCTCCATCACTATTTGAATGAACCACACTTTGCATTGTATTATTGGATTCCTTAATATCATTACAAATCTTGACATTTTTTTCTTTGTCACTCCTTGCATCTAATATTCGTCGTAACGTTTATGTTACATTCTTCCTAATGTGCATTGTATCAAATAAATGAACAATTTCTAGATGCTCATAATAGGGGAGTCTACTGAATTGCTTGGAATAACTTTTCATTCCTCGTCAAACCACCTCATTATTGATGCCTTGATCACAACCTTGAATATGAAGCATACTTAAAGATATTACAACAATACTTGAAAATTAGTAAAGTGATCAAAATGCAATAAAAATATAAAATATTCCAAACATTTCATGTATATGATAAATAGACGATTTTATCCATACCTTGACTATTTGATCTATTATATTGCAGCTTCCATAGACGAGGTGTCATTCTTCGAGTTTTTAATCTATTCTCTTCTTTCCCATTGAAAGTAATTTTTCGGTATTCCAATACCTATGGTTATTATAGAGGAAGTGCCTATACTCATCAAACAAGTTTCCTTTCCTAAACTTCACGAACGACGAGATTCCATATTAGGACCAAAAATTGGACATGCAAATTTACCCTTTGTTTGAAGACCTGCAGGATATGGAGGAATTTATATATCAACTATTTGAAGTATATATAATGAATGGATTATTTAAGAAACATGCATGATATGAATTTCATAAAATTAAACACTATTAAAGTGCAGTGTAGCGTTATAACATACCACAGAAATGTGTTAGCCCTGGGGCATTGGGAATTGTCCATACAAGCATTGCATGGAATTCAAATTCCCTTTTCGGATCATCTAATGTTTTAGAGATATCATACATAGTGATTCCCATCCATAAATCTAGTAACTCGTCGATAAGAGGCTCAAGATATACATTCATATATTTAACTTGGTACTTACCTAATTGATCGAGAATACAATACATAATTGCTACATATATGATTAAATATAAAAAATATAAGACATAAGTTCATAAATGAACACACACACACACACACACACATATGAGTATAAAAAATCAAATATAAGACATATTTATGAAACAAAGAAGAAAAATGAGATGCTACCGCGGTTTTAAAAAAATATTCTAAACAAATACCTAGAACAATCATTGTGAACATTATGTGCTCCCTCTTTATTGACATCCATGGAGAAATGTTATTGTTGATAACAAAAACGGGCCACACCAAGTAAGTAGAAATCAGATCTCCAAATGGATTGACACTGTCTGCTGCCAATGAAAGCCTAAGATTACGAGGTTCTTCTTTCAACTTTGGCCATCTTTCCTCTATCTTAGAAAATACAAATCCATCCGTAGGGATTCGAAGAACACCATATCTGCTTCTATTCTCTGCATGGTAATCCATAAAATTTGCTATGTTTTTGCACCTGAACAATTTCTACAAACGTGGAATAATGGGATTATAAAAAAGAACCTTGCAAGGCACCTTTTTTTTACTTGATCAATTCGATATCTACTCTTTTGACATTTTGGGCATTCTTCTTTCAATGCATGTTCTTTATAATACAGAATATGATCATCTGGACATGCATGAATAGCTTGATACTCCATTCCAATATCTTTCATAATGGAATGCAGATGTCGATATGTGTGAGGTAAAACATTCAACGATGGTAACATAAATTCACCTAACAATCTACAACATAAAAAAATCAGTACTAGTTAGCGTAAATAATATTAATCGTACATATTGCATCCAAATTTTACAGATGAACTACCAAAAAAAAGAGAGGAAAGAAGACTATCTTTATCATCATTTACTAAATTTGACGAAAAATATTGCATACCTTAGGAGCCATGTGGCATAAGTGTTTGACAAACAATTCATAACATTTAAGTTCACCAGTAGCAACATACCAGAGAGAAGACTTGTTTCATAGCCTTCATAAAGAGGTTGGCTTGCCTTCTCAAGTACAAGTATATCAAAAACACCATCAATGTTGTCATCGTCATCCATTCCAGCATTAAATGTCTCCTCAATCAATATATTTGTCCCATATTCTTCAACTGTGTTATTAGAATCAACATCTGTTTCCATGGGAAGTGCCCTTGGGTGTCGTTCCTTTATAATTACAAACAATCAAGTATTATTAGTGTATATAAAAAATATTAAAATGACACAAAAGTTTACAAATAAAATCAATATAAAGACATATAATGAATAACTTATTACCAAGGGACATTATTTCATGTTGGCATTATTGAATATTGTTGGCATTGATGTTGACATGAAGACAGTGATTGATGTCAACATGAATACATTGGACAAGGTTGTACAAGTTTGTTGGAAGTTGTTGGAATTAAGGCAAGATCATCAAGAGCATGGGAAGGAAGATTTTGTATACTAAGAATACAATACCAAGAAGACAGTGATGACATTAATGGTGGGGACATATTGACTGCACATGAAATTTATGATGTTTGGTTCACAAGTATGGAACTATAAAAATATCAATTTGGCAGACCTACGGCTACCTAAGGAATCCTCAGTTAAGGAAAACTTGAGTACAGGGGTTTTTTTATGGTCTAAGGAATACATGTGTCAATTTCTATCCCAATCTAATCAAATCTATGCATTTAGCACGCATTTTGGTGACCTGGGTGTGCATTTCCTGTAGGTCACTGTCTAAAGGAAGAATTTGACCATTTAAGGAAATCAGCGTGCATTTGGAATTGAAATAAAATTCCTTTCAAAGTAAAAAAAAAGTCTAATCAGATTGATTAGAGCTCTTGGATTGCATTCTTAAGCTCTTGACGTGCATAATTGTGCTACAGATTGCTACTATCCCTACAAACACAAAATTATACCATTTTATGACTGTCTACCATTTTTATACAAATGATGTGCATTCTAAGTTAAGGAAAGGTTGACCACTGTTAGTGACCAAGACAAATTTGCAAACCTAAGGACAAAGTTTGTGCTATTAAGAAATTATTTTGAGAGGACGGTCTTGTAACTCTTAGTTGGACAAAGCTATTGAAGTATGAGGTATACATCTTGAAGCTTTTTGTGTTGAGGGCCATTGAATTGTGATATCGGTGACACAGAGAAATAAAGTCAAGAAATAATTTGTCATTTTTTCTAGGAGCTAAGAAGAAGAATATTGTGAGTTGGTACACTTCTCCATTGATAGGTTGGATCCTGTCTGCAAGCTAGGACTTTCATTTAAGGATTTGTGCCCTCACATATTAGTTGGAGTTGAGAATTTCAAGTTGGGTCCTGCACTTGAGAGTTGAATCTCTCCTCATTCAGTTGGAGATGAATAAACTTGAAGATCGTTGTATTCTTCCAGATGTGTATTCTGGGAAGCATCAATGTAACATTTAAATGTAACATATTGAACATTCCATATATATATGTCGTGTACTCTCTTGTTGTTAGTGTTTACTTCTATTTATAAGTTATGATTAGAGGTTAAGGAGTTAATATTTAAGGGGTAGCTAAGGGTCATATGTATGGGTGCTTAATTCTTTAGGGGTTTATATGGGGTCAAGGACTAATGGATTAGGGCTCAGAGGTTAAGGGATTAAGGTTTAAGGGGTAATTAAGGCTCAAGGGCTAAGGGTACTTAATGGTTTAGGGGTTTATAAGGGATCAAGGGATAAGGGATTAGGGGTTAGCAGGTTATTGGTCGTACAAGGGTCAGTGGTACATAGGAGCAGCGAACTAAGGTGAGAGGAAGAATCAAATACAACGAATCAATGATGAAGCTTGTGCAATTTATCAAGATGTTTATGAATAAGTAGAAAAAATATCGGAAAATTGTTACTTTTCTTGACATGTATAAAGAGAGATACTTTATGAGATATATAGTCACAACCCGCAAAAACAACCTATTCTTATTCGCCTTCACCATTATGTCATATTCTTTCTTTATTTTACTTGGAGACCATGAGTTTTAAGTGAATGCCAATTTTCCACTGATTTGGAGACCGCGGTTTAATTTATAAGGGGTTGAGAGTTGAGGGATTAGGGGTTAATGCGTTAATGGTCCAAGGTTCAGGCGCTAAGTTTTAAGGTTTATTTAAGGGTCAAGGGATAAGGTTACTTAATGGTTTAGGGGTTTATAAAGGGTCAAGGGCTAATGGATTAGGGGTTAACATGTTATTGATCATCCAAGGGTTAGGGGTACTTAGCATTTGGCATTGTATATGGAGCATCTAACTCAGGTGAGAGGGAGAAAAAAAGACAACCAATAAATGATGAAGCTTGTGCAATTTATCAAGATGTTTATGAATATGTTGAAAACATATCGAAAAAAAAAAAAAAAAAAAATAATAATAATAATAATAATAATAATAATAAATAAATAAATAAAAATAAAAAAATAAAAAATAAAAAATTACTTTTCTTGAAATGTAGAAAGAGGGAAACTTTATGAGATATATAGTCACAACCAACAAAAACAACCTATTCTTATTTCACCTTCATCATTATGTCATATTATTTCATGATTTCGCTTGGTGACCATCAATTTTAAGTCGATGGCAACTTTCCCACAACTTGGAGACAACAATTTCCTTTAGGCATTGAGAGATTATATATCTCGTTGATATCTAACCCTTAAACCTACCCTAACCTATATACCATTAACCTTTAACCTTTAATCCCTAACCCCTAACCGCTTAGACCCTATCCCCTAATCCTTAACACCTAAACCCATTCCCCCAAATCCATTAAACCCCTAGATCTTAGTGGGGATGGATGACATTGGTGCCAAAATAAAAAGTGTGCTAAGCCTAGGAAATCCATGTCAGGTGGAGTATTGCCATATAGTAAGTGAAAGAAAGCAACTTGAGTTGGTAAGGAAACTTTCATGGATGGGGGGACTTATGAAAAATAAAAATGGTGGGAAAACATATAAACAAATCATTTGCACAACGAATGTATGTACCTATATGATAGGGTATTGAGTATACCTAAGGAGAACCCCCAACTTGCATTTAATGAAAAATGGATCCAAATATATTATCCTACACACATAAAACAAATTCCATAGCATGGCAGTGCTCAAAAACCCGAATCCAGTGGTAGAAATAGTGAGATAAATAGACCTCACTTGCCCTTCTATGGTCCAAAATGTGGATTTTTAATTTGCACATTCAAGTTTGGAGTAAGATGATAATGTTTAAACATTCATTTTATTTTTCTAAGAGTTTCAACTATCCTTTTTAGATTTCATCTCCATTATGTTAGTCCATGCTATTTGATCTTTCCTTTTATCCATCAAGTTTTCAATTTTGGGGAGATTTTCACGTGGAAAAGACCACTGTATTTTGGTCCACAATGCAACTTCATAACTATTGAAAAAATACCCACACAATCCTACGTGGATAAGATTTGAATAGTCATGCACCTATGTATTTGTTGAAACTATGGGCCATACAGTTATAGGAATATGGGGATTCTAATATGCAAGCTAAATAGTATGGAACTAGAGCAAGTAAGTGCATGATACCCTACAAAAAACTACCTAAAGGGATGTTTTTTCATATGGAATAATGTCCCCATGTGTCTACTGAAGGTATTTTAAAATCCATTTATGGGATTGAGCCTACAACTAGACAAGATCATCTAAATGTGGAATTTGAATGGGTACTTTTAGGTCCTGCACAAAATCTATAGTTTCCTTTGTAAGGTATGTATTTTTTGAACGATTTACCTTCTTATGGCCCACAAGAAATCAACCCAAATTATACTCTACAAGGAATCATGACACTAACCAAATTAATGGAGTAGCACTACAAGGATAGGGCAAACAAGAAATAGGGACGTGTCTCAATAGACATAATAGAGTTATTGTTCCCTAGTGCATAACCCACATGATTTTGCATATTGGATGCTCTTTTTCACCCTCTAGTGTCAAGGAATATGCACATATTAATTATGGGGCAATGATTGTATGCGAAATTCTTTGATTAGGAATCAACATTGATGATGATTGTGTACATCTACTTGAGGGCATGTAGGAGACGGTCAAGTTGGGGGGGGTTCATTTTGGATCCTTAATTTTAAAGCGGTTACCATCTATAGTCACATTTTTTTTTCATAATAGCGGCACATGATATCCCTACATGACTTACTAGAAAGGGATGATCACATTAATTAGGATGTAGAAATATTGGTCTAGATTTTAATCATGAATTATTTTTTGTTTCGAAGTAATAAATAATTGTGATATAGGAGTTCCCATATTAGGGTATGGAATTCAATGAACTACTTTTGAGGATATGTGGAGTCACATGTTGACATCTCAACCAATTGAAGGCCATTAATGATGAAAGTGCCACAATCAATTGATATTGAGCATTAACTAGTGTGAATGGGGCCCTAGTCGTATCCTTGTAAGTATGGGGAAGGGCGAGAGGAATTTTCACTAATCCTAAAAAATATTCTTATTTTCGTGCATGTATTTCCCCTATTATATCCCTAAGAAAGAAGAATATGTTATTTTTCTTCTACATTTAACATATACATATTTACAAAAAAAATATCCAAATATAAATATATTTAATGAATAACTTACCATGGGACGATATTCATTCCCCCCTTTAGAGTGTACATGCTCTGTACAATGTTTTTTAGCTGTTTTTATTAAAATTCTCCTCCTATTATATCCCTTGCATCTATTAAAAGGGAAATAACATTTTCCATCACCGAGCCTTGCATCCAATGCAGCTTCCACACCTAGATTCCCACTTGGATGAATGTTATCTGGCATTCTTCTTTACCAAACTTGCAATGAGATTGAGTATCTTCAAAAATTAACCTGGAGTATAACTATTTATAATGCACTTGACAAAATAAAATATGTTTGTATAGAAATAGTGTTGAACACCATTAATATTTCACCTGCAAGTACATCAAATATGCGACGTGGTCAAGGTTCATTTAATATTCGACATATAGTCAATTATTAGATGAAATGGCATGGGCATCAAGTATTCGACGAACGTCTCGTAGTTTGAAAAAAATAAAAAGTAAAAAAAAGTAAAATCCGTCAATTTTTCTGATTTTATCTATATTGTCAGAATCCATCGTTGGATTTTCCTTCCAAATGTAGTAGTGTCAAGAAGTTTATAATACAAGATTTAATCCATCCAAGTTTCCCTTTCTCTCTCGATTAGGACTTGAAGATGGTGACTCTTTCCCACTTGTGAACAACACTTTGTACATGCAATTGGTTGGGATTCTAATGTATCTTACACACTCTCAGCCTGATATAGCTCATGCAGTAAGTATTGTATCAAGGTACATGTAGGAGACACATAAGCTCAATTGGAAAGTTGCCCAGAGGATCTTGCATTATGTGCAAGGAACCAATTCTTTTGTGACACACTATGATGTTGATTCTTCACTGGATCTCATTGGGTTCTAGATTATGATTGGGCTTGAGACAGTTCATATCGGAAGTCAACTTCTAGATATTTTTGTATGCTTGGTAATGTCCCTATTTGCTATTCAAGTAAAAAGAAGAGTGCCATTGCACTATCATCTACTGAGGCTGAATACAGAGGAGTTGTAAATGTAGCCACTCAGTGTGTCTGGTTGCAATGGATACTTTCAAAGTTTGGGGTTGACTTCACTACACCTACTGTCATATGGTGTGGAAATCAAAGTACCATAAAATATCAATCGATCCAGTACAAAGACTTAGGACCAAGCACATAGAAATTCACATGCACTAGATTAGGGGACTAGTGCATGATCATATCATATCTCTACAATATTGTCCATATAAATAACAAAATGTAGATATCTTCACCAAATAATTTAAAAAGAATAATTTTATCCATCTCATATCACTACTTGGAGTCGATGAAGACATAGTGAAGACATATTGAGAAAAAAAAAACTCATTTTTGTTCATGTCCATATTTAGAGGGGAGGTTTTTCCCATGTGTTTTTCCTCTTTCCCTTGTTTGTTTGGACAAATAATATGTAAAGGGTGATCATAAAATTTGTTGTTGGGCCCTATTTCTGATTTTTGTAGTCATATAAATTCAGGCTTAAGGGGGGGTGTTAGAATGAATTAATGCCATCTAGACCATAAGATAAAATTCATTATGTATTTTTAATGTTTCCTACGTGTTAGACTAGGTTGTTGGCATGATAGTGCATACTAGGCCTATATCTTGTGATGATTATGCACCCAAGCTCCCTCAGCTGCTTTTCTGCCTACTTTATCTCTGATTTTATGAGTAAGAGTGCTCAAATTTCTTTTAGCATGCTTTGTCCTACATTCCTGCACATAAAGCAACTTTGTTCTTCTTTTGTGATGGATAAGGATATCGCAAGAGTGCTAGGTTGCTTTTAGCAACATTGCATCTTTTTGGAAACCACATCCTCCATGATTTTCTCCTAAAAAGAGATCATCTTACTAATTTTTGGCCACGCATGGGCTTCCAAGTATGATTTTTCCTATTCATGACCTCCTTGCATGAGTTGAAAGGTTGATGTTGCCTTAGATGGGGATTTTTTCCAATTACAATTATGACACTTGTGATCAATTCGAATCCCTCACTTTCGATTTTATGTTATGTGTATATATTTGGATAGTGATATCATTGCCTAAGTTTGGCGAATATACAGTTTTTCAATATATGTTTTTGTGCTGCATAGATCTACCTATGATCATATTTTTACATGGTATCAAAGCGCATTATGCATCCAATCTCTCTCAGATGCTTCCATTGAGCAATAGAAGCAGTGGAGGTTGCATAGAAGTCCTAGGGATAGTGCCTTGAAGCCATTGGAGCAATCCTTTGGAGTCTACCCAGGCATGATGCACTACCGAATGTGCTCAGTATCAATGTAGATATTGATTGTTCTAAAAAATATTCCTTCTGAGTGTTGTTTTTTAAATTGCAAGTTTCAGATTCAATCTCACCAGGAGGACAACAGTTGCTTATGGAGCAGTCTCAGTCTATCACTCTAACTCCATTCAGTTATTTTGATTGGAAAGCACAGATGGCAATTCTGTTGAGGAGCAAGGGCCTCTAGAAAGTTACTATAGGTACTAATATCGAGCCTACATCAGTTGTATAGAAGGACAAATGTCATAATAGAAAAGATGAATCATGTGTCCCACTATGTCTCAGTCCTTCTAGAGATTTATTTTTCCATATGGATGGATTATCCAATCTGAATGAAGTTTAGCTCAAGCTCGATTCATTATGTGGAAATACAGATGAATTAAGGGGCCATCAGCTGGAGAACGAATTGATTTCTCTAAGTCCTAGTAGGTTTTATTCCATACAATATTTCTTCACGAATTTTAAATCTTTGGTTCTTCATCTCAAACAATGTGGGATCGAGAATACATATGAACAGTTGTTCTTGTCAATACTCTCAAAATTGGCTCCAGACTACTCATTTTTTGTTTCTACCTTCCATGCAACTAAGTTGACAGTTAAAAACTGGAAGATGCCTTCCTTGGAAGAGTTCATGGAGTCTCTGACCCGAGAGCAAGATAAGTTGGCCTTGATGGGATCCATAAATCCATCAAAATACCATCCACTAGAAGGTAGAGATTCTAATAGTTCTAAGGGGAAGAAAAAGGCCATAGATAAAATCCTTCATATTAAAGGAAGGAGAAATCCAAACCACCTTAAGAGGATTCGAATTCCAAGAAGGATAAGTAGAAGTATAAAAATAAGGAAAATACTAAGTGCACATACTGCCATAAGGGTTGGCACCCTGAATGTGCATGTATGAAGAAAACCATAGACATGATGGCTCAACTTCTAGAAAATAAAAATATTCTAGTTCCTAAAAGTGCAAAGAGGAAAGTTGCAGATTCAAGATTAGAAGGTAAAGAATGATGCCATGCAGTGATGGAAATCACATCAAAGTCTTCTTCTTTCATTATTGATTCTAGAGCATCCAGGCATATGGTTTCCACAAGGGAGTCCTTCTCTGTTTTCAAATCCATTGGTGGTCCCTCAGTCTCGATGGGAGATGACTCGGAGACTCCATCAAAAGTTAAGGTTATAATTTATCTTGACCATGGTTGTTTTAAGAATGTATTATATGTTCCTAGTATGGATACAAACCTCCTTTCTGTGTATCAAACAACACACACTAGGTCTCCCAATAAAGTCACTTTTACTCCCAATTATGTGGAGATTTCTGAAATTTCTAATGGTAGAATTATTGCACTAGGTGTTACAAACCATGAATCAAAGGTCTACAAGTTCTCTCATTTAATCCCCTAATCATCACCTAATGCCCTCCTGACTCATGCCAATGAGATCAGCAAGCTATGACATGAGATATTTGGCCACCTTAACTATAAGTATTTGAAATATTTGCATAATTTTCTATGCTTGATGGGCTACCAAACATTAATTTCTCAAAAGGAATTTTTCAAGGTTGTGTCCTTGGAAAGCACCCTAAGCACAAGTATGAGAGATATAGTTCAAAGAGAACATATTCACCTCTTGAGTTGACCCATAGTGATATCTCAAGACCCTTCCCTACCTTGTCCTTGATTAATGCAAAATATGTATTGACTTTAATTTATGACTACTCAAGATACTATTTGGTTTATTTTCTCTCGTATAAGTCAAAATTCTTTGGTGTTTTTATTGTTTTAAAAGCTTATGTGGATAATTTGTCTAGAGAGAAGATTAAGGCCCTTCAAATAGAAAATGGGGGGGGGGGAGGAATATTTCAAGTCTCATTTGCAAAAAAAATTTGTCGATGTTGGCATTCAAATGCAACATATTGTTCCCTACACACCTTAGCAAAATGGTGTGGCAGAGCACAAAAATAGATCCCTCAAGGAGATGGCCACCTATATGTTATAGTCCAAGTCTTTATCTCAAATATTATGGGTATAATCCATTAATTGTGCAACCTGCATCAAAAATAGAGTTCCTTATAAATATTTGAAAGGTATGACTCCCTTTGAGGCTTGGAGTGGGAAGAAGCCATATGTGTCACATTTCATAATTTTTGGCTCAAAATCTTGGGCTAGAATTCCTCCTGAGAAAAGAAGGGCTTTGCATCCCAAAATCCAACCATGCATCTTTGTTGTCTATCTTGAAGATGAAAAAGGTTACAATGACTCTCTCCAATCAGAAGACATTTATTTAAAGGGGTGTGCAATTTGAAGAATAACCTTTGTAGATGGTCCAAATGGAAGAAGGAGAAATCCCACATCTACCACCTGATGATGTAAGTGGTGTCTCAAGTGAATTTTATGATTCTAAGTCTGATAAAGAAGATCATCATGCAATTGTAGATCCTAATCCACATACAAGACCAAAGTGAGCTGCAAAAACCATTGAAGCAGCACGAGAACTTGTAGGTGATCCTCAAGACATTAGGAAGACAAGGTCTCAATTTGATAGTGCACATTGTGCATTTTCTGCTAGTGATCCTTATCTTTATGAGAGATGTTATTTGATGATAGGATATGATACAACATCATATGTTGATGCCTCAAAAGATACCAGATGGGAATCTTCCATGGATTAAGAGTTTCAGTCTCTTCAAAATAATAAAACATGGGAACTAGTTTCATTAATCCCTGGTAGAAAATTGGTTCAGTGCAAGTGGATATTTTGAAAAAATATGGTTGTTGATGGTGCAACAGTCAAATATAAAGAAATATTGGTGGATAAGGGATTCTCCCAATTCCAAGGTCTTGACAACATATAGAATTTTTCTCTAGTACCCAAGATGGATTCCATCAGACTAGTTCTGGTTATTGCAGCATCCAAGCACTGGGAAGTGCACCGCATGGATGTTAAATGTGTGTTCCTCCATGGATATTGTGAGGAGGAAATTTATATGCAGCAGCCAAAAAGTTATGTTCATGACCCCTCTCTTGTGTGCAAATTGAAGAAGTCACTATATGGTTTGAAGCAGACTCCTAGAGCCTGGTATGCAAAAATGGATAGCTTTCTTCTGTCACAAGGTTTCACCAGATGTAAATAAGATCCTAATGTTTATATGAATCATGTTGATGGTTCTCTTTTACTTATTTTTTTATATGTTAATGATTTTTTTATCACTAGGAGTTCCATCATAGAGATTGCTTCAATAAAAACTACTTTCATAATTCTTTTTCAATGACAGACTTGGGATTGTTGACACAATTTCTGGGACTTGAAATCACTCATTCCACTTCAATAATAAAGGTCTCTCAATCAAGTTATGCTTCAAATATTCTCAATAATTTCATAATGCAAGAGTGCACGCCAACCAAGTTTCCCTTTCTCTCTAGAGTAAGACTTGAAGATGGTGACTCTTCCCACTCATGAACAGCACTTTGTACAGGAAATTGGTTGAGAGTCTGCTGCATCTTACACACTCTCAGCCTAATATATCTTATGCAGTAAGTATCGTATCAAGGTACATGCAGGAGCCACATTAGCTCCATTGGAAAGCTACCAAGAGGATGTTGCATTATGTGCAAGGAACCAAGTCTTTTGGGATACACTATGTTGTTGATTCTTCACCGGATCTCATTGGGTTTTCAAATTATGATTGGACTGGATAAAGCTCATACTGGAATTCAACTTACTGATATGTTTTTATGCTTGGTAATGGTCCTATTCAATTCTTAAGTAAAAAGCAGAGTGCCATTTCACTATCAACTACTAAGGGTGAATACAGAGGATTTGTAAATGCATCCACTCAGTGTGTATGGTTGCAATGCATACTTTCAGAGTTTGGCACTGACTTCACTACATCTACTGTCATATATTGTGAAAATAAAAGCACCATAAAAATATCAATCAATCCAATACAAAGACAGAGGACCAAGCACATTGAAATTCACATGCACTACATCAGGGGGCCAGTGCATGATCAAATCATATCTTTGTAGTATTGTCCATCTTCAAAACAAACTATAGATATATTCATCTAAGAATTTACAGAGAAAAATTTCATCCATCTTAGATCACTACTTGGAGTGGGTGAATACATGGTGAAGAAAGATTGAGAAAAAAAATCAATTGTGTTCATGTCCATATTTAGAAGGGAGGTTTTTCCCATGTGGTTTTCCTCTTTTCCTTGTTTGTTTGGACAAATAAAATGTAGAGGGTGACCATAGAATTTGTTGCTGGGACCTATTTCTAATTTTTGAAGTCACATAAATCCAGGCTTAATGGGGGTGCTAGAATAAATTAACCCCATCTAGCCCATAGGATATAATTCATTATGTAATTTCCTACATGTTAGACTAGGTTGTTGGCCCTATATTGCATAATGGGCCCACATATTGTGATTATTATCCACCCAAGAACCCTCATCTACTTTTCTTCCTGCTTTATCTCTGATTTTACGAATAAGAATGTTCAAACTGATTTTAGCATGCTTTGTCCTGCTTTTCTACACATAAAGCACCTTTGTTCTACTTTTGTGATGGATAAGGATAAGGAAAGGGTGCTAGGTTGCTTTTAGAAAGGTTGCATATTTTTGGCCACCACTTTCTCCATGATTTTCTCCTGAAAATACATCATCATACTACTTTTTTTCACTCATGGGCTTCCAAGTCTGATTTTTCCTATTCGTGACCTCCTTGCATGAGTTGGAAGGTTGATGTTGCCCTAGATGGGGATTTTTTCCAATTGTAATCCTGACGCTTGTGATCAATTCGAATGCCTCCATAGGATTTTGAGTTTCTACTATGTGTATATATTTGGATAGGAATCTCATTGCCTAATTTTGGCTGATATATTTTTGTTCAATAGATGTTATGTTTATGCATCAATTATGTCTCTCTTTTCATTGTTTCTGGGCAATCTTCGCTTAACAATTTGTGAGGAATTTTTTGTGTTGCATAGATCTACCTGTTATCATATTTAACACTCATGTACTACTGTTTTTTATTTCTTGCATAATTGAGTGAGTTCTTTAGGAACCATACATGAATTTTCCATAGCATCTATAAAAACACAAGTACAAGTCCCTTCATTTTATTTTAAGTAGTACAATAACGCAAGCATATATTTTTATGTCCATGCAGAAACACAATTACACATATGAACAAAAAAGCAAATGGTTCTTATTGTGCTGACCAAAGACCCCCAATAGCAACATAGATAAGCAAATTGTTAACTATCTTTGTCAAAGTCAATGGACATATCGACCTCCTGTTTCTTGATATATATGTTCAATATTTTCTTAGCTTATGTTGGCAATTTGGTACCATTATCCTCTTCTTCTTTCTTTCTCTTCTTCCCAGGATATTTTGCATGCTTATTAGAGCCTAAAATAGTGGACATTTGATGGAAATGATTTGGAGCAATATTATAGATTTGAATGACATTATCATCAGTGATTCACTATGAATGAAAAGAATCAACATCATGAACTTTTAAAATTCACAAACTGCATGCTTGGTTGATCTCTCATCCTTGATCTACTTACAATATTGATGCAAAGTCTATATGAAAACATTTTTTTCAACTGATGTGCTCAGCCAAACTAATCCTTTGATTATATTTTCCACCACATTGCTCAATTTTTCTTTGTCAAGGTCACACAAAGGTCTAAAAATATTAGATCCACGATGCTTTATTGTATTTAGAACAAAATCATATTTTTTCATGCTCTTGGATGAGCATGGAAAGGAACCACTTTTGTAAAGTTCAAATATTGAACACCATTTGTTATCATAATCTATCAGAGGTCAAAACAAGAGTCATCTTATCTTTAAGGTTTTCCTTGGTTTTAACAACAAAGATATCCATATATTCACCTTGGAAAACCTAAAAATATATAAAATTGAAGATAATATTTAATTTAGCAATTTCATAACACATTCAAAAATTTGAGAGCATTGATTGTTAAGAAGAAATACTTTATACTTTCCACTCTTTGCTGGAAGTGTTTCCCTTTCCTAGGTGGGATGACGTAACGCAGTGTATCCAATTCTCCCTTGCTTTCACAACTTGATCAATGAAGGGAGTGTCTATAAATTCCTTATTTGAAAATTTTTGTTGTTTGCATAATTTTTTGATAATGTGTTGAGGAATGTCTTTGTGTAACATATGAGCTATTCGATGACAATATATTGAATAGACTGGTTCATATTTATCATTTTCAATGATTTTTTTCTATGGCGAAATAGTATGTTGTGCATCCCATATATAAAACTTCAATGTAGGAAAATTAATTTCTTCTTCAGTTCTAGGAACATATCCCTCCTTGGTCACAGTATCCAAATTAAAAACAATAGCATCTCTTAATTGTGTTGTAAAAGTTGAGACAAGGGATAAAACCATCTTGGCCACGACATCATCATCAACCTTTCGATATTGTAGTTGCGGAGGCGGCATAACACATCTTGTTACAAGAATAGAAAAAACTTTTTCATTGAATAAAAAGTATTTCATCTATTCTTGTTGAATGTATTTTGAGCTATCAAATCTCTTACTGGATTTATGCAGCCTTGCTTTAGATGGACTTGATTTGAGTGCCTTGAAAGAATATTTGCTCACATCTTTTTCATATTGTTGATAAAGGACCTTCGAAGGTACAGAATAATTTTTTCATGATCACTATTCGTCACCTTTTTTTGCATATTCATGTAATGCAATAGAGATGATGTCTTCCCTATCGGAATTATTTTCTTCAATACTGAAAAAATTCCTTTCTTCAAAGATGTCGTTGTATTTATTCCAGACCGATTACATCCATCATACGAGAGAAAAAACCCATCTTTGCTTCGCACATGAAACCAAATCTGATTCTGTAACACTTTTCATTACATCTGGTTGAAAATTATAAACTTAAAGATCAAACTGAATGAGGAAACACGTATCTGGCTCGATCACTTCATATTGAACACATAATAAATTGCCATTAATGACATCTGCAGATGTCAATATTCCAGTAGTATTCGACACTCGTTCCTCGTCAAAGAATAAGAGATATAAATATGTGTACAAATTATATGGTTCATCCATCTCAACATACCATGGACATTTGAATAAACAAAGGTTGTGATCTTTTAACAATTCAAGAAACATAATTTCTTTGAATTGACTAGTGGTCACCAACAAAGACATATTTTACCTGCAGTATAATAAACATTTGATGGTAAAAATAAGAATCTACATACAATGTTTATAGTTTTCAAATAGTTTCTATCTATTATATGTTCTGATGAAAATGTTGATGCAAATGATTGATGGAGAAGGTATGATTGCCGATACTCGTAGATTCAATATTCTTTATATTTCTATCACAAAGGAAGAGATAGGAAACCCTTCTTGTGTTCACTATCCTTGATATGTATAAAATACAAGAAGGCTCGGCCAACCATTCCTAGGTTCAATATTCTTTGTATTTCTATTATAGAGAAAGTGGTGGCCGACCCTTCCTGTGTCCACTATTCTTGATATTTCCATAATACCAAAAGTTTCATTCATTCCTTCTTGTGTTCACAATCCTCAATATATATACGATACATGAAGGGTGGGTAGACCCTTCATAGGTTTAATATTATTTTTATTTATATCATAAATAAATGGGTATCCCAACCTTCTTTTGTTCACTATCCTCGATATATAAAATACAAGAAGGATCGGCGGACCCTTTCTAGATTCAATATTCTTTATATTTCTATAATAAAGAAAGGGGTTTTTTACCCTTGTTGTGTCAACTATTATTGATATTTCCATAATACAGGAAGGGTTATCCATTGCTTCATGTGTTCACTATCCTCAATATATCTATAATACAGCAAGGGTCGGCTGACCCTACCTAGGTTCAATATTCTATATATTTATATCATTAAGGAAAGGGTGGTTGGCCCTTCTTGTCTTCATTATTCTTGATATTTCTATAATACAGGAAGGGACAACCTTTCCTTTTTGTGTTCTGTAATGAACATAAATAAGATTATAATAAAATAATTAAAGAAAAGTAATTAAACCAATCTTAAATAAAATTGATATGTAATTCATCGAATAGATAGAGACATACCTTTCCATTGAAAAGGAACATAAGACCATATTTAAATGGTCCATCAAATTGTAATGTAATCATCTCTCATCAATATATATTCAATATTGTTTATTATATCCAAATGGAATTATTTTCTATTGGTTGACTATTCACTTGAATAGTCTTATTGTGGTTTGGACACGATCACAACATGAGAATGTCCGGATATGGATATTACATGTTCACTATAATTTCTTGATATATCTACAATATAGGAAGGGTCGGCCAACCCTTCGTAGGTTCAATATTATTTATATTCCTATCATAAAGGAAGGACTGGTCAACTCTTCTTGTGTTAACTATCCTTGATATATATAAAATACATGAACGGTCTACCGATGCTTCCTAGGTTCATGAATTCCTTATATTTATATCATAAAGGAAGCAGTGGTTGACTCTTCTTGTGTTCACTATTCTTGATATTTTTATAATACAGGAAGGGATATACGTTCCTTCTTGTGTTCACTATTCTCGATATATCTACAATACAAGAACGGTCAGCTGACCCTTCATAGGTTCAATATTCTTTATATTTATATCACACAGGAAGGGGCGGTTGACCCTTATTGTGTTCTCAATCCTCGATTTATTTAAAATACAGGAAGCATCAGTCAAACCTTCCTAGGTTCAATAATCTTTGTATTTCTATCATAAAGGAAGGAGTGCCTGAATTTTCTTGTGTTCACTATAATTCTTGATATTTATATAATACGGGAAAGGACAGCCATTCCTTCTTGTGTTAACTAGTCTTGATATATATACAATACAATAAGAACCAACCGACCCTTCATAGGTGCAATATTCTTTATATATCCATCATAAAGGATGGGACAACTTACCCTTCTTGTGTTCACTATAATTCTTGATATTTCTATAATAGAGGAAGGGATAATCGTTCCTTTTTATGTTCACTATTATCGATATATCTACAATACAAGAAGGGTTGGTCAACCCTTTGTATGTTCAATATTATTTATATCTATATAAATAAGGCATGGTTAGTCGACCCTTATTATTTTCACTATTCTTTATATTTATATCATAAAGAAAGGGGTGGTTGACCCTTCTTGTGTTTAGTATTCTTGATATTTCTATAATACAGGAAGGGTTGGTCATTCCTTCACGTGTTCACCATTCTTGATATATCTACAATAGAGGAATTGTTGGATAACTCTTCATAGGTTCAATATTCTTTCATTTATATCATAAAAGAAGAGGCAGTTGACCCTTCTTGTGCTCAATATTCTTGATATTTCTATAATCCAAGATGAGATCAAGCACATTCCATCATATGATCAAGGCCAAAAGGATGAATCATAGGTGGAGAAGTTGTTGAAGAGTTGTCAATGATATCAATGTGGCATAGCTGGCGTGGAAGTGAGCTAATATGGAAAAACTAATATGACAAAGATGAAGTGGTAGTGAGGAATAGAGTTGATGAAGCAAAGCCTCGGTTTAGGGACTGATATTTCAAAATTAAAGTGTTTTCTTTAAGTACTAATTGCAGAGTTTGAGGATATTTGTTTAAAATAACAAAAATTTAGTTATCTTTTGGACATATTTGATGGCCCATCATTCATCATTCCCCCCACCCCCACTTACACGTCTAACTCCCAAACTTGTCATACACCCACATATACAATTTTTCATCATAAAAATTCGCCAGATTCCCAACTCATCATTTCACATCTAATACACTACATGCAAATGGCCATCTCACTATCATTATACATCTATATGTGGACATGTACCCTTCTTATCCATTCGTAGTTTCATTTCCTTACTAAAAACACTAATCATTGTCTCATGTATTTCCCCTTGGTCGTCATGCAAATAGTCCCACTAGCCCCTAGGGTTTTTCCCTTTTTGTTGTATGATATGTTCTCCCCCATAAGACTCAGTCTGGTTCTGGTTGCATCTATGTAGAACAAGTCAGTAGTTGTTCCGAACCACGGCTCATGTTGAATGAACATTGCAAATTTCATGTCTTCACTCATATTCAAATCTCATGTTGAATGAACATTGTAAGGAATCAGGATGTTCATTCAATGAAGTTGTCCTTTGATGTTCCTGCCACATTTCACTCTCTCACGTCCCTTCCTGCTACTGTTACATTTGATGTACACCTAAGAGAGTGATCATTTGTATGCTTGGATGAGCCTGCTGAATTTATTGACGTCGGTAAGCTTCCTTCATCTTCAATTCTTAGTCTCCTTGATGTTTGGAAGACTACCTTGGAGGGTTCAATCTCTCATAAGGAACACAAATGAAAGTATTTAGAATGCATTTTATTCCTAAGGGGGGAAGGTGTCAAATACCAAGCAAAGGTGTCGAATACTGGGCCTCATTTTTCGAGTTTGTTTCATACTACAGCATTGCAAGACCGAATGTAGTCCATTTTGCAGATGAACCATTTGCAGCACTATTGTATTCACTATTGTATTCAAGGAGGGATGAAGTCCCTTATGTATTCACTATTTTATTTATGAAATAAAGATGTTGTGCTTTCAAACCAAGAAAAAATTATTTTTCCACTAGTGTTTGAATTAAAAGTGTCTTTTATGTTGTTCAATGTCCATTTGAGATAATATGAAATGTCTTTATCCATGTACCTAGAATTTTGAGTTTTTCCATCTTGTGCAATACTTGTGCCTCCCCCTTAAATTCAAAACTTGGTCTTTTTCACAGTTGAGATCTACCCCATGCATCTAAAATTTTAGCCATCAATCTAGTCAAGGTTTTGCAAAGTATATATTCAAGGTACCTAGGGTGACAGACTCAAATTTGTACCTTCCATTTTTCAGGGTTCCCTCCCTTGGTCTAAGGACTAGCTCATCAACCTAAAGTGGCACAGATATGGTTCTATCTACACATCCCAAAGGGATTCTTAGGTTTAATGGTACCAATGGAATTTTTCACTAAATGAGGATCAATAAAAAACAACTTTTGTGATAAAATTTGGTTCATTTTCTATGCCATTTGGACAAGAGATTTCCCTAGCAGTATTTTCAAGGATAATTGTAAAATCATTTCCACAATACACATATGAAACAATCGTAGTATATTTTGATGACCAAAAAATGTATGTCTTGCAATAGAATTATATGTAGTTGCTTTAACTAATGTTGGATCTATGTCGACATATTTGAACATACCTAAATATTAAAAGTGCATATTCCTTACACCAATTGGAATCTTGCTTGGCCATGTCTTCTGCGAGGAAGGTATTAAAGTTGACCTAAAAAAGTGAAAGTGAACCTTGATCTAAAACCGTTAGTGAATCCTAGACAAATAAGGATATTTCTAGGGCATGCAGGATATAATAGAAAATTCATTAGATATTACTCAGATATAACACTCCCTAAAATAACTGCTCAAAGTCAACACATAATTCAAATGAAGTGTCGAATGAAATGAATCATTTGAAATTATTAAGAACAAATTGGTTGAATCCCCTATTTTGATATTCCCTTATTAGTCAAAGAAATTTAATGTGCATATTGATGCCTCAGGCATTCTAGATGGTGTTGTTCTAGCTCAACCTGGAGATATAGGGGTAGATAACCAAATTCCTACACCAATTTGAAATTAAACAAAGCAAAGAGAAACTATTCAACTATAGAAATAAAAGGATTGCGGATGATATTTTCCTTGCAAAAGCTCTGACATTACTTACTTGTGTATTCATTTAAATTCTACACAGGTCATCAAGTCTTGAAATACCTAGTGAATAAATTAGTTCAACGGAGAGTGTGCAGATGGCTTCTATTATTCCAATAGTTTGTGTTTGAAGTTGTGGTTTGAATTGGGAAATCTATCAACTCTCAACCACTTTCCAATATTTGAATCCGTAGAATAACTAACTAGACTTGATGATGAATTACTTGATGCTCACTTATTCAAAACCGAATATGTACCACAAGAGCTAGCTAAAATTGCATTTTTTTGCGAGAAGGGAATACTCCCCAAGATTTATTAGAGAAGAAAAATAAAATACTCACAATGAAGGTTTCCCCATACACATTAAATAATGGTATTTTTTATAACATGGGTCCTAATGATGTACTTAGTATATGTGCACTAGACCATGAGAGAGATAGTATCATTCAAGAAGCACATTATGGACCTACAAGTGGAGACTTTCACTCAAATAATATGGCCATAAATATTTTACAAGAACGTATATGGTGTCATACATTATATAGATATTGCATACACAAAGTAAATTTGTGTAATAAAATGAGACAAAATTCATTTTGTACCAGTAAATCCACACAAAATTTGACTATTTTTCCAGCCAAAAATATGGCTGAAATTGCTGAAATGGCAGTTTTGGGTTGCTGGAATTACATAATCGAGGTTCCACAAGTAATAGAGCACACTAAATCCATTCCTGAAATCAAAATTGCAATTCCAACAACCCAAATCACAATTTCATCAATTTCCCCATTGCTGGATTCTAGCATAAAGCATTGGAGAAGGTGCAAATCGTCTAGAGTTTAGCTTATGCCCAAGTAAATTCCTTGGCATTTGTATTTTGAATAAAGCCCTTGTTAATGTTATTCGAAGTTATAACTGGCATGAAAAATCAAATAAATACTTAATCTAGTTGAGATACAATAGGGAGGATATTGTTATGTCAGAGGACTAATTAACAATGATGATATACTATGTGTGGTAGACAGACGCCTGCAACTCTCGATGAATTGGGAACAAAGGATTCTGTCTACAGCTATGAAATTTAAATGAATTGAAAGATGATGTTTTCTAAATACATTTCAATTTTTTTTTCAAATGAACTATGCTCCACCATAACTATAAACGATAACAGAATATACTCAAAGAATAAGTTGTGTGACTACTAATTGCAAATTGAATTGTAGTGGCTGGAATCTCAATGATGACTCTATCCACTATAAATTTGCATCCTAGGAAAAAATTGTATCTCAAAGGTTGTGTGACCAAGAACAAAAAATAGAATAGAAACTGATACGTGTGTCACTTAATTGAGAATTACAATCGACATTGAAAGTGTGGGTGAAAACCCAATGTGCATTAAAGGTGCATGTGAGGATATAACGAATATATAAGAACCAAGAGGTTATGCTCATTCGGCTTCCAGATATGGGAAGGTGGCTCCTTTTTTCCTTCTTAACATTGATATAATGACAACTGGCATGCTATTATTGGGAAACTCTAGGTGATGTCAGATGAGATAGACAGACCCCACCTGACATGTGTCATTCTGTAAGTGGTGCACATGGGAACCATCTCACCTTCTTGTTTATCTGTGGAATTCTCCTTGGAGCCTTCATGCTCTTGGATGGAAAACACTCTTGTATACCATGATGGTAATGGCTCAAAGCTAGAATGCTTTTGAAGAATGGTCCGGGGAGTTGTTACCAATCAAAAACACCCACGCATCCTTAGTGGTTTTTGGTCAATGTATCCTCGAGGAATGCTTAATTACCTAGCATATCCACAATGCGCTATACATGTTTGTCGTTGATCTATCGGACCCCCTTGTGATATGCTCAATCCTTTTCATTAACTTCCTCACATATTCAGGATGAACTATGCATACCCACTGTTGATCTCTCTAGCCTCCACCATGATTTTCTCAATCATGTTGTAGCCCCTTTTTTTTTTGGGATCTTGGTTCTTCCCGCGGTTTTATGCTCTCCTTTGCTTTCGCACTCAGTTACGTTTCCTTTTAGCTCTTGGTTTTCAGTGCTCAGTCACCTACCATATCTCCTTGATTCTATTGGGTGCCTTTGTGACTTATTTAATATTTTGCTTAAGCTCTAATGGGATTAAAACTATCTCTGCTTGGCCCTCTTTATAATATTCTATAACTTTCTTGCGCTTGGAAAATTCTAAGTGATAATGCAATCGTTGATGCTAAAAAGGATGTCTTTTTGACATTGGGTTTGGGATGGGGTAGAGAGAAAGAAAGTTATGGGGAATTCTAAAAATATTATACATGTAAAGTATTGACAGTGATGTTAAAGTTGATCTATAACAAAACATGAGGGAAGTTAAATATTGTGATACATAAAGATGCATAGAGTCAGGAAAAAGGGGACTGACTATTTTGGAGAAAGAAGCAAGGATTTGATATTAGAAAATTCAAAGAACAAAATGATATTTTGAATTATTTAATCCATTTGTTAGGGTTATGTAGATGCCAATGCCCATTTTGTACAAGTTCATATCTAAACTTATTAATTAAGAATATGTGTAAGTAGGAAAATTTCACTAAGCTTAATAGAGATTTTGTCCTAAACAAAATCATTGAATGGTTTTTTCAAAATAAAGAAAAATCTATGCATTTTCTTTGCGACGAAGATGGCCAAACTTCCACAAGGTTCATGGTTTGCTATGATATATATATTTAATTATTAGTTATATGTTTCCCTTTAAGTATATATTGTAATAATGAGATTTCAATTAAATACAAATTGAGTAATTCAAAGTCCCAGTAGCAATAATGAGATTTCAATTAAATAAAAACTGAGTGATTCAAAGGCCCAATAATGTGGCCAAATAAAAAGCAAATATTAGATATCAATAGTGTAACCATTATTATTATCATAAATTTTAACACAAAAACACATAGTGTTACCAATGCAATAAAATGACTATAAATCAACATGTTAGATGGTTTCAAAGAAATGGAATATGTAAACATGAAAAAAGAGAGATGCCCACATTTTCTTAGGTTCATTCGATGCTTATTGTTTGCTTTTCAAAATTTTCATTAAGCCACACATTTTCAATTAATATTACTATTATGTCCCCAATGCCATTATTATTTACACCCATTATGTGTGACTAATTGTGGTAATATTTTATAAAACCAAAAGGGAAGGAAAAGATAACAAAGATAATGAAATTATGGTGATTGTAGGATCTAAACAGATTAAGTATGGAAACAAAATGTGATGTTAATTATCATATTGACATGGACCAAAAATGCTCATAACCCATGAATTCAAGTGAATATTTAGAAATACAATGTGTCCAATATTCTTTGGGAATCTTTCATTAAGTGACACTAACAATGCTACATGCATCAATTTTATAAGTAGGATTATCTAGGAGTGATTTATGTGATGGAGTGGGAATAGTGAGAGGGATAGGGGTAGGGTTGTAGGAGGGGGGATAGTGAGAGGGAAAGTGGGGATTAGGGGAAGTTCATATTAATATCACTTTCATTTTAATTCTATCCAATAAAAAAATCATCAATTTTGTTTCTTTCATGCATCGAATAACAGAAAAATTATTGGGAGGAAAATAATTTGAGAAAATTTCTATCTAAACCTCATAAACAAGGAGCTATAACACCACAATCAAAACAAGCATTCAAATAAAGATGGAAGACAGAAGATTTTTGGAAGAATAAAATGCTATCAAGAAATACTTAATAACATTTATAACATTTGGACTATAATGCATTGAAAGAACAACTTTCCAAGAACATCATAGTTAGCATAATACTGAGAACAATATACTCACAGATGAACCATTTGTTCTCATTTCCAATATAATTTATGATTTTATAACAAAGACTAATATCAGTAAAAATTACACCACAATGGTGTACCTCTTTTGTTAAGTTTAAACTAATTTCACTAGCAAGATCACTGAAAGGAACATAATCAAAAGATAGACAGAGATTTTACCATGGGAAACCCTCATGGGGTAGAAAACCCAGCAAATATTTCCTCAATAAGATGATCAACCAAAATACAAGATGTGCTCCAAGACTTGACCTCCTTCTCTACCTCCTATGCAAACCTCTCAAACACAAGTGCACTACTTTCTGAGCTATGCAAGTGTGAGATAAGTGAGGAGCATTCTCCTCTACTTATACTAGTTTCCCAACTGACTATTTCCCTTATGGGGTTGGCCTCTCCCTATGAAGTCTAATAAACCCTAATTAATTAACTCAGGGCCGACCCCCACATGGTAGATCTAATAACCCTGGTTACCACAATTCATCGGAGGAATAAACATCTCCGAATACATAATAGAATCACCTCGGAGGGATGAAACATCTCCGGAATAATAAAGTACAAATATAATATTCTTAGAAGTTACAATATTCAACACTCCCCCTTAATGAGAAGGATATTATAACAACATCTGCATGAGCAAGGAGTCATCGACTACATCATACATGATACATCTATAAATCATCGGAAGCTTTCTTCAAGCAGTTACTGGAACATCAGCATCATCAGTATTGAGTCTTCATCTTCTGCAGCATATGTATCATCATCTCGGTCTACAGCATCTGGATCATCATCTCGATCTACAACATCTGGATCATCATCTCTATCTACAACATCTGGATCATCATCTGGATCTACAGCATCTAGATCATCATCTCAATCTACAACATATGGATCATCATCTCAATCTACAACATCTAGATCATCATCTCGATCTACAGCATCTAGATCATCATCTCGATCTACAACATCTGGATCATCATCTCGATCTACAGCATCTGGATCATCATCTCGATCTACGACATTTGGATCATCATCTCGATCTACAACATCTGGATCATCATCTCGATCTACAGCATCTGGATCATCATCTCAGCATACTCTGCAATACACATGATCATATTACAGGATGATCAATCCCGCTCTCTTTAGGACATAGGTCCATGGATGATACAATCCAGATCAAGTTCAAGGATTATCAATCCTTATCACTTTAAGACAAGTCTCATGTCTAGGGACGATGCAATCCCGATCAACTTCCAGGAGGATCATTCCTTATCCTTTTGAGACAAGTCTCATGTCTAGGGACAATTCAATCCCATCACGTACATTTTGAACCAAAAGGCTCACGGACGATGCAGTCCTCTCATGTACCTTTTGAACCCATTTCATGGACGATGCAATCCTCTCACGTACCTTTTGAACCCAGTTCACGGATGATGCAGTCCTCTCATGTACCTTTTGAACCCAATTCACGAACGATGTAGTCCTCTCACGTACCTTTTGAACCCAATTCACGGATGATGCAGTCCTCTCACATACCTTTTTGAACCGAGGTCCAAGGACGATGCAGTCCTATCTTCAATTTTCAGAGACATCTGTCTACAGATCAATTATGGGACCAAAGTTTAGGGAAGATACAATCCCCACCTGTCCGCTCAGGACTTCATTTTCAGAGACCTCTGTCTACGGATCAATTCTGGGACCGAAGTCCAGGGAAGATACAATCCCCACCTGTCCATTCAGGACTTCATTTTCGGAGTCCTCTGTCTACAGATCAATTCTGGGACCAAAGTCCGGGGAAGATACAATCCCCACCTGTCCACTCAGGACTTCATTTTCGGAGACCTATGTCTATGGATCAATTCTGGGACCGAAGTCCAAGAAAGATACAATCCCCACCTATCCACTTAGGACTTCATTTTCGGATACCTCTGTCTACGAATCAATTCTGGGACTGAAGTCTGGGGAAGATACAATCCCCACCTGTCCACTCAGGACTTCATTCTTGAAGACAACGGTCTACGGATTTTTTTAGAACATATGTTCAAGGATGATACAATCCCCACAGTATCCTCATCAACACAAGTATTATTAGTACATCATCAGTACAAGTACATATATCATCAATATGAGTATCCTCATCAATACAAGTATCCTCATGTATAGATATCATTAATCAACAATACAAGTATCATCATCAATACATGTATACAAGTATCCTAATCAACAATACAAGTATCCTCATCAACAATAAGTGCATATACCAAAAATACAAGTAATATAAGTATTCTAAGTATACGTATAGGTATCCTAAATGTAATTATCCTAAGCATACATATAAATATCTAGGTGTAATAAATAGGTATCCTCATCATCGACCTTGCTATCAATGTGGGAAATCTCATCATCAGTGACTATATCACTCCCCCTTTCGAGGAGGGTTTTTTTGAACTACACCAAGCTTGTCTCGAAAATACTCAAATTTCACTCGAGATAGAGGTTTGGTCAATATATCAGCAATTTGTTCCTCAGTGCTCACATACTCAAGCTTAATAGCTCCTCTCTGCACCATATCTCGTATATATAAATATCGGATCTCTATGTGTTTTGACTTATCATGGAATACTGTATTTTTTGTCATCTTAATACAACTTTGATTGTCACACATGATCACAGTGGGATCCATCTCTAAGTCAAACACTCCAGATAATAGTTTTCGAAGCCACACTGCTTCACAACTAGCAGAGCAGGCAGCTATATATTATGCTTCAGCGGTACTGAGAGCCACACTAGATTGTTTCTTGCTAAACCATGAGATCATGGCAGATCCAAGACCATAACATCCACCTGATGTAATTTTCCTGTCTGAAACACTTCCTGCCCAGTCAAAATCTGAGTAACCATGTAATCTGAGTTCATAACTTCCAGGATAATATAGAACAAAATCTAATGTACCCTTTAGATACCTCATCACATGCTTTACAACTATTAAGTGAACCTTTCTAGGTTCTACTAGATATTGACTCAAGGTATTTACAACAAAGCATATGTCTGGTCTGGTATTTGTTAAATACATCAGTGACCCAATGGTTTGTCTATATAGAGTCACATCCACTAATTCTGAAGAGTCATCAACTAATAACTTCAATTTGGACTCCATGGGAGTGGCCATGGCTTTACACTCCAACATATCAAATCTTTTCAAAATATCCACAACATACTTACCTTGATTTAGAAAGATTCCTTTTGGTTCTTTCCATACTTCTAGACCTAAGAAGTAGTGCATTAATCCAAGATCTTTCATCTCAAATTCTGAAGAAAGATTCTTCTTGCATTTGATAATTTGTTTCTCATTTCCAGTCAGAAATAGATCATCTACATACAACAATAGTATAATAGGTTCATCATACATAACTTTGAGATAAAGATTAGGGTCAACTTTACTCTTGGTAAAGCCCATGCTTGTTAAGAAATTGTCAATCCTTCCGTACCAAGATCTGGGATCTTGCTTCAATCCATATAAGGCCTTTTTCATCTTGCATACATGTGTTCTCCCATCTTTAACCTCAAACCCTTGTGGTTGTTCTATGTACACTTCTTCTTCAATCACACCATTCAGGAAAGCTATCTTAACATCCATCTGGTGTAATTTCCATTTCATCATAGATGCAAGTGCCATGATAGTTCTAATTGAAGTGTACCTAGCAATTGGTGCAAATGTTTCTTCATAGTCAATTCCCTCTTTCTGAGAGAATCCTCTGGCTACAAATCTTGCCTTATATTTTTCAATGCTACCATCTGCAGCATGTTTTATCTTGAATATCCTTTTGGAAGATATCACACTTTTATCTTTTGGTTTGGGAACTATATCCCAAACATCATTTTTCATTATTGATTGGTATTCTTCTGTCATTGCTTCTACCCACTCTTTCTTTTGAGTTGCCTCTTCATAGCTAGTAGGTTGTTGATCCACAAGATCACACATCAAGGCCACATAGTTGGATACTAGCTTTGGTTTCTTTCTTTCTCTAGTGGAGCCTTTAGGAGCTCCATATTTTTCAGCCCCTTGAATAATGTCTATATCCCATGCTGGCCTTCTTTTTTTTAGATAAATTTGTAATGGGGGGTTCTTGTGGTTCTAACATGTCATGGTCCTTTAGTGCATCATCTTTAGGGATGGGTACAGCTTCTGTGATTCTAGGAGGTGTCTCTTCTTCATAGATTTCTTCAAGTTGGAACTTCCTAGATTTCTTTGAGAGATGCTTCTTCATCAAATGTTACATCTCTACTTATTTCCATATGATGAAAACCTGGTATGTAAATTCTGAAAGTTTTGGATGATTCACAATATCCAACAAATATTCCCTTCTTACCAGAAGGATCCAACTTGGTTCTCTTTTCTTTTGGAATGTGAATGTACACTGGACATCCAAATATTTTGAGATGACTTACCTCAGGCTTCTTTCCTGAGAACACTTCTTCTGGAGTCTTGAATTCAAGAGCACTATGGGATAGTCTATTTTGTACATAGACTGTTTTCCTAGCTGCTTCAGCCCATAGATACATGGGTAGATCTTGGTCATGTATCATAGTCTTTATAGCTTCCATGATAGTTCTATTCTTTCTTTTAGCAACCCCATTTTGTTGGGGATTGTAGGGATTGGTTAGTTCCCTCTTGATTCCAGCTTCCTTACAAAAGTCTTCAAAGTACTTTGAAGTATATTCTCCACCATTATCTGTTCTGAGAATCTTGATTTTCTTTTCTGAGTGATTTTCTATCAAGGCCTTGAACTCTTTGAATTTTCCAAAGACTTCATTCTTTCCTTTTAGAAAGTATATCCAAGTCTTCCTTGAATAGTCATCAATGAAAGTGAGATAGTATTCAAACCCACTGAGGGATGTGGTGGGCATTGGTCAACATACATCTGAATGTATTAACTCCAGAATGTTCTTAGTCTTTGTTTCACTCTTTGGAAAAGGGTTCTTAACATTCTTCCCCTTTTCACATCCTTTGCATGTGCCATTATGATCAACCTTCAAGTTTGGTAATCCTATGACCACCTTGCTCACATAGGGTAGGGCCTTGTAGTTAATGTGAGCAAGCCTTCTATGCCATAGCTCACTGGGGCTAGTGGTTTCATGGACAAGAGAAACTTCTCGGTGACAATTGAGTTTGTAAAGACCTCCTTCTTCTTCACCAATAACAATTGCATCCTCAATTGATTTTCCTTTGGGCCACATAAGTACTTGTCCATCAATAAATGCAATTCTAAAGCCTTTCTTATCTAGAGCTGAGCTGGAAAGTAGGTTCTTCTTTAAACCTGGTACATATAAAATTTATTTCATCTTTAAAGGTGTTCCAGAATCAAGCTTGTAGCTTGCCTCACCAATTCCCTTAATGGGATATTGATAATCATATCCTAGAGATACCTTTTGTGGAGAAGTCTTTTCTTCAAGTCTTGAGAGAGTTTTCTTTTGACATGTCATGTGCTTTGAAGCACCACTATCAATGAGCCATGTATTTTCTCCAGGTGACATAGGTCCAGAGAGTGCAAAAAATAGGACATATTCTTCTGGATCTTCTTTCATTACTTTAGATCTTTTCCTTCGAGGCCTTTCCTCTTCTTCTTCTTCTTCTCCACTATCAGCTTCTACCATATGTGCATGATGTATTTTGTGATCAAACTTATTCTTCTTTGCTAGTAAAGTACAGTTTCTAGCAAAGTGTCCTAGTTTAAGACAATTGTAACATTGGACTGTGGAGAGGTCTCTTTCTGAGTTTATTCCTCCTCTCCTTTTGAATCTATGAGAGGGTTGAGACTTCTTGTGGTACACTTTCTTGAAGTGACCCTTTCTTCCTCTTTTGGTGTGTGTAGCCAACTCTTGGCCATCCTCCTTGAGAAGGGATTCTCTATTGGCTACCCTAGCTTCTTCTTGAACACAATCCTCCCATACTACATAAAACTTCATACTTTTTTTTCTGGCACACATAGTTTGTATAAATGACTCCTAAGGTCTAGTGAGACCATTTAGAGAAGTCATCACAAGTTCATCTTCATCAAGGGTATCTCCAATGGAATCTAGTTGTTCCTTGATTTGGGAAACTCTTGAGAAGTAGTCTTGAATGGATTCTCCTTTGTGCATCTTGGTACACTTTAACTGATTTCTTAGGTTCATCTTCCTATTGATGTTCTTCCCTTCATACATTCTTCCTAGGGCATCATATATTTCCTTTGGGGTCTTCTTGGATGCCACTTGGGGAATCAAGTGGTCCTTGATAGAATCAACAATGATTCTCTTTTCCCTACTTAGATCCTTCCTATAATTTTCTTTGGCTTCATCTTCAGTGGGTTCTACAACTTCATCCTTGATATATTGAGCAAGACCATTTTCTTCACGAATGAGACCAATTCTGTATTTCCATGCCTAGAAATTCTCTATGCCTTCTAGCTTGTCTTCAAGCTTAGTGCTTGGAGCCATATTCTCTTGGGGGAGTCCAAGAGATTGGAGTTTCAAGAGATAGAGTAACACTTACCAGGATATGTGCTTCTTCAACCTTTTGCTTTCCGGATTTGCAACAGAATTTCTGGTTTATTGCACTTTTGGTCAAACTAAGGTTTGACTTTCCCAAAGTTCTACCCAACCAAAAATCTCGATCTAGGGCTCAAAACTTTGATTTTGAGAAGGGCTATTCAGCCATGCAACCAGAATCCAAAAATACTAACTTTTGCAGAAACCCTAATTTTGGGAGAGAGAGAGAAAGAAGGTTTTTCCTTGTGAAAGATGTTCTATTCAGGCTAGCTCTGATACCATGTTAAGTTTAAACTAATTTGACTAGCAAGATCACTGAAAGAAACAAAATCACAAGATAGATAGAGATTTTACCTTGGGAAGCCCTCATGGGGTAGAAAACCCAGCAAAGCTTTCCTCAATAAGATGATCAACCAAAATACAAGATGTGCTCCAATACTTGACCTCCTTCTCTACCTCCTATGTAGACCTCTCAAACACAAGTGCGTTACTTTCCGAGCTATGCAAGTGTGAGATAAGTGAGGAGCATTCTCCTCTACTATACTAGTTTCCCAACTGACTATTTCCCTTATGGGGATGACCTCTCCTAATGAAGTCTAATAACACCTAATTAATTAACTCAGGGCTAACCCCCACATGGTGGATCTAATAACCCTGGTTACCAAATTCATCAGAGGAATAAAAATATCCAGATACATAATAGAATCACCTCGGAGGGATGAAACATCTCCGGAATAATAAAGTACAAATATAATATTCTTAGAAGTTACAATATTCAACATCTTTGTCAAAAATTCAAATACAAATATCTTAATAAAAATAGCATGCAACTCATTGCAATAATCAATAAAACTTACTGATTATGTCAAAAAAGGACTATGAAATGATGAAAGATACTTGTATTAACCATAAAGAGAGAAGAACATTCTCAATGTTGGTTGTGGAGCCTAATTATCTTCTTGTTTTAGAGATCTTGTTGTTCAGCTGTGTTTGTACCCCAATTTTTTATGTTGTGCAGGTGGACTGTACACTCATCCCAGCTGGGCGGGATTGCACGAGGGCTTATCCCCCCCACGGGGGTTCATGGGGGACCATCCCCCTATATGGGGTTTTGGGAGCTAGTGGGGCCATGGGCCCTCAGTGGGGGTTCGAGGGAAGCGCCCCCAAGAAAAGGGGTTTGGGAGTGAAGCCCCTGAAAGAAATTTTTATTGCCTTGTAAAATATTGTAATTTCATTGTCATGACTTTGTCAA
Source organism: Larix kaempferi (assembly GCA_027924585.1). Lineage (NCBI taxonomy): Eukaryota > Viridiplantae > Streptophyta > Pinopsida > Pinales > Pinaceae > Larix > Larix kaempferi. The sequence goes on along the minus strand of BSBM01000454.1, from coordinate 6,343,647 downwards.
TAATGGGTGATTTACGGGTCCATAGTATTGAGTATATCATGGTATTTTCCCATGGTAATCCCTCTTTAAAAGGAATGCAATGTAATACGGTTATGTATTGCAGTGTTGTAAAGATATATGTGATTGTGTGAGAGATACTGTGAGAGATTGAAGAGGAAGTTGCAAGAGATGTGTTGTGTGTTGTATCCCTTCATTTGTTGAATGGTATAATAAAAGGACTGGAAATTTCTCCATGGAAGTATCCCATATTGGGTGAAACATGTATATTGATGTCTCTCTTGTATTTTGTTTATGTGTTTTATTTATGCATATTATTTTATACTATTGTTCTGCGATCTTGTTTTTCTAACACTCAGTTTGAAAAAAGGGTTTAAATAACATCAAATATTTTCTAAATACTTTAGTGAGAAGAAGTTTCCCATATTGTCAAGATTACGGGAAAGAATTCCCTGATAACAAAAAGAATATGCAAGATCTAGTGCTAATTACATCAAGGTCTCGTTAATGAGCATATATGACCTACTCATCCACGTAAGGGAAACAAACCAATCCAGGTATTTTCTAGGTCCCAATCATTTAGTGTGATTGTTTCCAATGGAATTCATTATGGGAATATCTGATTTGCTCATCAACGGCTCCCAATAATGTAAATAAGAATAACAATTTCTTGAGACTTCCTTTCTCTTTCAAACCTGTCGACCCTGTGTGACGTCCCATCGTCGTCTTTATATAATTTTTTATCTTTGGAATTTGAATAACACTTTAGTCCATCACGTCCTTGTTTTCTTTTTCTTTGAGCCAAATCCTGGTTTAGATGTGGCAGGTGTTGATGATGTGTATTCCTATATAGGCATGTTGTACTGCTAATGTAAAATTTGATTCCAATCATCTTTTTTTGTATAATTGAATCCCCATGCTTCCTGTAGGCAATGTCTAGTTCAGTATCCATCTCAAAATTCAAACACTCTTCCTAGAGATATAATTTGTTTAGAGAAATTAACAACTCAAAGTCAATGAACAAATTTTCTTTAAGATCTTTTCGTCCAAAGATGGGAAGTATTGGACTAGATCTAGAACATATTTTTTCTTAGCTTCGAATGTAGCGGTGTAAACTTGAAAAGAGTATAAACTAGCATCCTTGGTCCATGGGGATGGAAGGCCTATTTGAATAAGAGGGTTAAGTTTTTCCTTGAACTCTTTTTATCATGATTTCCCAATGCAACATTTTTCATGTGTTGATGCTCGAAGGTTTTTTATCGTGTATATATTTTCTTCTTGTATAATCACTTATGTTCTGTCACATATTTGTAAGGATTCTAATTTATCCTCAGTAAATGAGTTGAGATATGGAATAACTCTATTTACAATTTCCTCTTTTTCTTCAACACCCTGCAGGTTCTTCTTAATATCTATATCAATCAATTTCATTAGACATCCAGATTGATGTAAGACATCAAAATAGGGAAATTAATTATGCATCAACATTTGATTGTGTCTCCATCATTCAATTTTCCCAATTGTTAAATAATATTTGGCAAAATTTTCCTCTTTAACCTTTTTCAATTCTTCAATCAACATGTCATTTTCTTTCATATGAGCTTGTAATTCAGTTTATTTTTGCTATGTGATGTGATCTAAAGATGCAATATGATTGTCTTTTTAGTGAATATTGCTCTGCAACTAAATTTCTTTATCGGACTAAATTTTCCTGTCATTTCCAAACTCTTGATATCTTGATTTAGTTCATTCAATTGTTTTTTGTATTGACTGACTTGTTCATATAATTCATCTACATTTGCATCAATGTTTCTCAAATCATTAGCTTGATCATCTTGAAAAGATGGTAAAATGAAATCAATTTGTTCCTTCTGGGAAACTTTTTGCAACTCCTCAATTTTAGAGGAGTATTCCTCCATTATCTTTAATTTTTCATTTTCAAATGTTTGCACCTTATTACCAAATTGGGATAATGTTTTTAGAGATATATTTTAATGATCAATTTGATCAATATTCTTAGATAGAGCAATTATCTTTACAGTCTGAGATGGCTCGACATTTAGTAGTTTTAGATTTTTTCTTAACTCATTAATATAAGTGTTGGTTTAATGCTTTTTCTTTCGATGGGGATCAATCGGGTTCTACGTAGTATTCTTACTCTTGATCCAACAAAATCCCCTTCACTGGCCCTTTCAGCATCAACCTGCGAGCAAGTTGAAGTCTCACCCTAAGCGAAGATGGGTGTTTACAGAATCAAGTTGCTGCAACCTAGTAACGCGTGGTTATGTTATGCGATCTAGATATGTGTAGCTACTCATCACCTACTCAACCGATTCTTACTAACATATATATGTGCACTTCGCAGTTCTCAACAACCTACAGGCTTCATTGAATCATTGTTACTTTACTCTTATGACTACACATTTACCATACTTCACACAACTTCGCAATGTTCATACATGCATGTTCTACTACGTATCATATCATTCTCATTTACATTCATATGAAAACACATATATAAGAAAAAACATTCATGAACATACAATATAACATAGATTCAAACACATAACACAGGTATTTACGTGGTTCATCCCCCAAATGGGAGCTACATCCACAGGAATTGTTCTTATATTTCTTGGAAGGGGTTAAAAGTTACAGTCTGTGCACTCAGCTGTAGACTCTTCTCTACAATAGATCTTTGCGCACAAAGCTGTAGAGTCTTTTTCCTTTCTTAGGTCGCTCTCAGTATAGATCCAACTCTTACAAAATCTCTCTATCAAAATCACATCTTTACAATAACTATGCGTCAACCCCCATAGTACCCTTAAACCCAAAATGGCATGGTTCTCCAATTAACCACGTTTTTTCTTTACTTCATTGGAGCTCTGTTGTCCTTTTGTGTCACTTCTCTGGCTCTGATGTTTGTTTGACAGTCGTAGTTCTGACCACGTGGCTCTGACGCTACAATGGCGCGTCCTTTGCACCATTTTGCTTCTTTACTTCTTCTCTTTTGTATCTGAAAGTCTTCCGCTTCATTCATAACTGCTCCAACTACCTCGATCATCCTTAGTACTTTTCCTTTACTAAGGGGACAAGTCCTTTTCTGCCACTTCAGTTTGCTCCATACCCTACTCCCGGGAATTCTGGAGTTGTTTCTCCCAAAGCTGGTCAATGTTAGGCCTTGCCTAACTTGTAATTTCACCATCAAAACTTCTTCTTCTTGTGTTGTGCCCAACAACACTTACTCGTGGCTTGCCCCTGAGACACTTTGATTGGGTTGCTTTGACTGCGCATCCTCTGGGATGTTTGATTTCGCTGCAAACTTATGAAAAGTTGCACTCAAATTCGCAACTGTGTTCTTGGTTTCTTGCTCAAACTCCTTAATTGTTTTGAGCATCTCCTCTGAGATGGGTTCTAGAATTTTCTCCTTCACAGTGATCTCTGTTGTCCATAGTTCTTGCAACTTCTACTCAATTTCTTCAGATGGTGCAAGCACTTCTTCCTGCATCGGTTGTAACTTCTATGAAGTTTCAGCTTCCTTCACCCTTAACGCTTCCAGCTCCTTCTAAAGTTCTTTCTTCTCTGCGTACTTTTGGATCCTTTGCCTTAGTGGAAAATCCTTCATAGCCATGTTCACAGAGTCAAGATATTTCTTCCATTGCTATACCTCATCCTGAATTTTCTGTAACTCAGGTTCTTCCTGTAGCATAGCCCATACCTTGTTTATTTCATAAAGTGGGTCTTGATATCTCGCCACCTCTGCGGATATGTTTTCTGAGGAAGCCTTCAATTCTTCGGCTCTTCCTTCTTTATCTTGTTGCGGGGTGCAAGATTATTGTCCAGCTTCTAAGTCAGCAATATTCTCCTTATAGCCAATCTCCATGTTTTCCATGTTAGCTTTGAGGTTGTCTACGACAGAACCAATCCTCAAAATAGTGGCTTCTACCTCTGGATCTTCTGTGTAGTCTGGGATCTTCGCAAAGACTTTGGCAACAACTTTCTTCAACTTATTCTGCTTCTCTTGCACATATGCTAACTCCTTGGTATTTAGTGTGCATCCATCCTTTAGCTCCTTGTAACTTTCCTCCAGCTTCAGATGTTGGTTATAAGAGACTATGTCTCTATCTTGGATTTCTTCCTAAACCTACAGATGCAGACTATGTAGTCCCTCAATGGGAAACATCCCAACATTAATATCCATATGTGCAAGCTGCTTTGCACCTTCAGTGAGCTCGTCGGTCAGGAATATTACATTCATCGGCTCAATTCTAACTAACCGAGGTCTCATTGCTAAGGTAGATGCCTTTATTTTCCTTTGGCTTGTCTCACCTCCCTGATCATCAAAATCTGGTTCTCTCACCAAGTCTCGTTGGACTTATTCAACCCTTGCTACCAGTTTCTTCAATTCTATGAGGATCTCCATCATGCCTTCTTGGACTATTTCTTGCTTGATTTCCTTTAATGCAAGTGTTTCTTCAATGTGCTCTGACACTTGGGATGTGATGCAATCATAGTCATCATCGTGCAACTGCGCATCGAGTGGAATCTTAGTGGCTTTATGTTTCTTCCTATACATTCCTTTCGACATGGCTCTATCGGGTTCCTTTCTTTTCTCACTGTTGACAAGCCAACAGCTTGTTGTTGTTCTACGCCTTGGCTTGGTTCTGGGTTCTGCGTGCTTATTGTATCATCACCTTGGTCTTGTGAATTTCCAGCTTCGCTTTCTTCTAAGGTGGTAAGCAATGTGGTTGGCGCATCGGCCTTCCCTTCTGGTGGCCAGTCTTCCATAATAAGATCGATTTTCTACGCTTCTAAATGATATAATCCTTCAAACCATTGAGGAGGCGTGAGTTATACTCATTGTTGAATGTAAATAAAGTGCATTCCAGCTTTGAAAGTCATCTTACGGATATAGCAAGTTGTCACTTCCTTAGTGATATGCGGAGTCCTCTAAATGACTTCGCATAACTGCTCATAATAAGTGTACAAATATATTTTGTTTACCCTTTATCGATCTGGCTTCGCTTTTTACCACATGTTCGCAAACCTTGATCCTCGACAGTCTCCAATGAATACTGGGACATTATGTTGATAACTAGGATCCTTCCATCCCACAAAGGTGATCAGCACTAGCATCCAACTATAGTGGAACTGATTTCCATTATTCTGTGTATCTCGGACGTCATCAAGGAATTCGTTCAACGAGTCGCTTTCCCAATTGAACTGAATTCCATCCTTGGCCTTCACATCTAAGGATATTGCAGAGGTCAATACCTCATTCGGTCTACATTTACTTAGAATATTTACTGCAAGGAGATGGAGTGTGAACCACGTGGCTTTATCCTTAATCTTGGTGGTTGTATAACCACGGCTTCCTTTGATCAACCCAAATTCACTCTTCATCCTTGCAGCCTACTCTTTATCCTTGTTCTTATCGACGAAATCAACTGTAGGATCAACACCCCTCTTTCTCAAGTGCATGATCTGGTAGATGAGATTGATGTTAATGTCTATCTTGCAATCTAACCACAAGTATACCTGGTGCATGCATGAAAGAAGTGTTCGCACCACCGCTGTAAGCTCTGGGATCCTATCAAAATGTGGGATGTGTAGCAAGTTCAGCAACCCTGATGACTGCAATGGTGAAATTCAGTCTTGCGGGTGAATGGTCTCCTGCTTGGTAACTTCATCATACCTTCTGCACATGTATTGATCTGGTTGGAACTATGGAAATTTTGCTTCCTGGAGCAAGTCATGGTCTGTGAATTTGCACTATGGAATTTTACCGAGAAAATTATCCTTAATCCTCACATGAATTGACATGGGCGACAATGGGAATATCATATTGAGGATTCCTCATGAGAAGCACTTATGTCGCATATTGTTTCCTTGGAGAGATGTATTCTAGAACAAGTAGGATGGGTCTCTCTTGAGGTAGTTCTGGTGGAAACAGATTCAGAACATTTGCGGCCTTCGACTTTTCTTGTTCAGTGACCTTCTGCTTGTCTTTCTGCTTCAACTGTGATACATTCCTCGGTGAGTTTCTAGATGATCCACCACGTTCTGGGAATGATTGCTTTACAGGCGTCTTCATGACTCCTTCCAAACCAGAATGTCAGAAGTGTCTCAAGATTTCTTCTAAAGTCAAATACTCATACATATATTGTCGGATAAGGATTTATTTCAACTGGTAAAAACTTGGAAATTACAGGCAGTAAAAATTAAAATTTGCGGTAAAACCGGTAAGTAAGCGGTCTTTACTATTTATAGGCACCGCAGCACTAAGGCGTGCCCAAAAATGGATAACTTAGCATTAAATGCTATGTCCATTGGCCAAATATTGTGTATACCTTTGTCCTTTCCTTGTATTGAATGTATCTTCAACGGACGAATATGCCTTAAATGTGGAAACATCCAGTTTCCAAAAATATTGTATAACGGCTACTTTGCGACCAAAAACTGTAACAGATATTTTTCTTTTACTTCACTAGCGTTTAGGTGAATTGCAAGGTTCACTACGAATTTTCCTTTGCTTAAATTTAAATTCGCAATGTGATTCCTCTTGTACTTTGCAAGTCAGCTTGCTATGTGTGCTTCGCAGCACATGTTCCATTTTTGTGAAAACTTTGCATTTTACCAAAACTGTGTGTAGACTCTTATTCTTTATTTTTAGTGTCCAATTTCAACTGCACTTGACACTTAAAATTGGCTTGTATTGTTTAACTGATACCTGGAAGAGTAGGGCCATCCCTGTAAGGCTTTAGTCTTCTCCCATTAACAAGTCCTTTCAAATTTTCTCCAAATAGTTTGGCTAACTGAACTGTGCCACCACTAGTGACATGCTTAACAATGTATGGTCCTAACCAATTCATTTTGAACTTTCCAGGAAATTTCATAAATTTTATATCATAAAGGAGGACAAGGTCTCCTACTTGGAAAGATTTATTCTTGATATGTCTATTATGCCATACTTTTTCTCTGTCTTTCTACACTTTTTGGTGAAAACCTACAATAAAGCGATCTTCCTCCAATACAACTAAGTGTAGTAGTCTTTTTTGCATTGTCTGATCATGTACCATATCTGTAAATGCTGCAATTCTCAAAATTGGTAATATGTATTCCATGGGCATGACAACTTCCTTTCCATATGCTAATCTGAAAGGTGTATGACCTGTCAACTTCTTACAAGTTGTTCTATATTCCCATCATACTACTGATATTTTAAGATCCCAATCATCCATGTTTGTGTTGCATACTTTGGTCAATGCATCTCCAAGACTTTGTTAAGGGCTTCTACAGTGTCATTAGCTTGTGGATGATATGGTGTTCTCTTTTGATGGTAGATTTGAAATTATTTTGTCAAGGTTGCAATAGTTCTATTCGGAAAATGGGTTCCCCGATCACTCATTAAAATATTTGGATAACCAAATCTTGTCAAAATATTCTCAAAAATGAACTGCGCGGCGGTAACTGCGTTGCAGTCATTCACTGATTTTGCTTCTTCCCATATCGTTAAATAATCTGTGGCTGTGATGATATACCTTGAGCCAGTTCACTTTCCTGGTGGGTTAATGGGTCCCACAAAGTCAATATCCCATTTATCGAATTCTTGAAGTGTCAGTTGTGGCATCAATGGCATCTCATTTCGACAAGATGGATTTCCTATTCTTTAGCATACATCTCACTTCTGGAAATGTTCTTTTGAGTCTTTGTGTATCATAGGCCACCATAGTCCTGATCTCAAAATTTTATGTGCAGTAGCTCTTCCTGCGTAGTGTCCTCCAGATGCACCTGAATGTGCTTCAGCCATTATACTAGATCTTTCATGTTCTAGTACGCATCTTCGCAATACTTCATCTGGTCCTAATTTATACAATTTTCCAACAATTAGAGTAAAGTCAACTGCTCTTACCACTAATTGTTTCTTCTGCTGCGTAGTAAACTCTGTAGGTACTAATCCTATAGTCAAAAATTCTATGATATCTCTAAAATAGTCATCTTCTATATGGATAGAAAAAAATTGCGCATCTGGTAGACTATCCTCCAGATTACTTGGTTCTACGCCTGAACCAATGCGTGAAAGATGGTCAGGTCTTGCATTCAATCTTCCCAGTTTCACAATGATTTCAAAATCATATTCCTGAAATAGTAACAACCATATGCATATTCTTCCCCCTAACACTGGTTTGTTGACCAAGTACTTCAAATCTGAATGGTCAGTAAACATGCAGAAATGCGAACCTAGCAGATAGTGTCTAAACTTCTGCAATGCATATACCATAGATAAGCCTTCCCTTTCTATTGTGGAATAATTATTTTCTACTGACGATATATTTTTACTTGAAAATGCGATGGGATGATTGATACCTCCTTCACCTAGTTGAGCCAGTACAATTCCAAGTGCTATAGATGAAGCATCTACATGTACGTGAACTGGTTTATTCTAGTCAGGAAAGACTAGAATAGGCGTTGTAACCATTTTCTCTTTCAGTGTGTCCAATCCTTTTTGACAATATTTAGTCCAACTGTACTTCACTTCTTTATTTAATAATTTCTTCATAGGCACAATGATCTGCACATATCCTTTGAAGAACTTTCTATAGTATCTTGTATGCCCCAATGTAGTGCATAGCTACTTCACGGAGCTAGGCATTAGAAGATTTACAATGATTGTGATATTTGTTGGGTCAACCATCAATCCCTGCTTACATACTATGTGTCCCAATAAAATACCATAGGGAACACAAAATATGCTCTTCTTCAGATTCAAGGAAATCTAGTGTTGTCTACACTTTTCTAACATCATTCTTAAGTTCGCATAATGGTTCTTCAATAGGTCGAATACAGTCCAATCATCAAAATAAACTTCTAATCATTTATGAATATAATCCTTAAATGCAGCTACAACAACTCTTGAAAAGATAGCAGGTGCATTCTTCAATCCAAACGACATAATAGTATACTGATATGATCCCCATTCAGTAGCAAATGTGGTCTTACGTCTATCTTTTGTAGCAATTCTAATCTAATGATATCCAAAAAATCCATCAATGAAAGAGTATGTCTCCTGTCCACTTGCGTTGTATAGCACTTCGTCTGTGAATGGAGTAGGAAATGGTTCATGTAGAGATGCATCATTCAAATTTTAAAGGTCCACATAGATTCTAATTTCACCTTTAGATTTCTTATCCTGAATTACCATAGGACTTATCCATTTTGATTCTTATACTGGTTCAATAATTATTGCGTCAAGCATCTTATCAATTTCTTCCTTCACCCTTTCTTTATATCTAAGATTCAATCTGTAAGGTCTTTGATTAATAGCCTTAAAATCAAGCTTGAGAGGTATTTTCATAACTCGCAAGTCACCTAAAATGCCTTTCATTTCAGAAAACTTGGGTCTAAATAAATATTAATATTCGTGCAGTAGGTCTGCAATCTGTCCTACTGTTTCTTCATCCCAGTAATCCCCAATAGAAGCGAATTTTGGTTCATTCTCGGTACCAATATCGATATTTCTGGTCTTCAAAGGATTACTCAAGTCTAGAATTTCTAAATCAGGTCCTTCAACATCATGTTCTCCTTCTGACTCAAGTATATGCACATCACGAGGATCTTCATCTTCATCTTCATCTAGCGCAAAGTTATAACATTCAAGGGCATCCTCAAACTGTATTTCCAAATATCGTTGTTTATATACTGGTTGTTGATGTATTTGTAACTTCAGAAGATATTCACTTGTATATTGTATTTATTACATTTGTATTTTATTGTATCCACAACGGAGATGTATTATTCATCCGATTGGAAGTGTCGTCAGTTGTACTTGCAAGTGTCGCAAGTTATATTGTAAGTGCCGTAACGTACACTTGATGGGTTATTAGACCACCTTGATGGGGTAGGCCCTGTATGAGTCATGTGGGTTAAAGGGTTATTAGACAACTCTAGTGGGGGTCGGCCCAATCAACATTATGTTAAGCAGTTAAGTTGGGTCCGACCTAGTTAGAGTTAAAATACAAGTGAAGTAGTGTATAAATAGAGAGTGTGTCTCTCTCATTTTACATATTCTCTTATTCACTCACTTCACATTAGTGAGAGAGAGGAGGAGTGCGCACAAGTAGAGGAGGATTAGCTTCTGTAGTCATCTATCTCTTTGGGTTTGATCATTGTATTGGTGCTTATTCTATCTCTGAGGAAGTTGCGGGGTTTTTTACCTTCTTGGTTTTCCCCGGTGAAATGTTTTATGTCTCTTGTCTCTTGTCTCTTGTGCTTGATATGTTGTACATGTTGTTCTTTCAGTTAAGATCCTATATCTATTGAATTAAATGATGAAAAACTAACATGGTATCATAGCTATCCTAAAGGAAGGCATGGTATGGCATTTATGACACTTGTTGCACTTGCGACAAATTGGAGGCTAGGGTTTGATATAGCAAAAACAAGTCATTGTGGAACATTCGCTATGAATCCATTTTGGAGAGGGTTCAGGTTTTGAAACTTCTACAAATCGTAGATAACATCCCCATGTACCTTGTGTCCGAAGAACAATATCTAATTCACTGTACTTTCTGTCTTATGATCCGTACAATCTAGGGTTTCTGCCTCTTCTATATCTCAGTCATAAACAAGTGACCTATGAAAAAAGATCACGACTTGGGATAGGAAGCTCCAAATGAAATTCTGTAAAAATTGGCAGTAAGGCACGGACTGTAGTTTCACAGGTCCTCTTTTCAAAGGCCGAAGTTGAACCAGTGACATGTGGCACTCCGTACAAGTTCGCTATCCTATTTTATCCCATAAACAAGTCACGTTGTGACATTTGTCATATCTCTCTCTTAGAGAATCCATTTGAGGTCAGACCTGTGGGGTTGGAAAGAAGATAGGTCAAGATACTACAGGACGAAGTTTCATACCCTGTGGATCTGAAATTTCAGAGTTACACCAGAAACAATAAGACACATTTTTCTATTAAATAGAATTGGATTTTGAACATTCTCATTTTTGGCTTGTCACTGCTACGGGAAATTAGGGTTTCAGAGAAAGTTGAAATTCTTGGAATCGGAGACCACTGCTGGATGCTCCTCATCAAAATCAAAATTTAGAGACCAAGATAGAATTTTTTGATTGGGCAGAATGCCGAGCTTGATCAAACCCTAGTTCGGGATTTTGATCGGAAAGGTGGAAAATTAGGGCTTCTGCAAAAGTTGAAATTTTTGAAATCTGTGACCACGGCTGGAAGCTCCTCAAAAAAATCGAAGTTTAGAACACAATATCAAACCTTTTGGATGGGCAAAAGACCGGGCTTTATCAAACCCTAGTTCGGGACCCTGTCTAGAAGATCCAAAAGTTTCAAAGGAAATTTTGAGGGGTCAAATTTTGGAGATTTCAAAATTGAAGTATACCAGCTTGATCAGCTCAGCAAGATCCAGTTTCTGCAAATCAAGTGGATTGGGTTAATCCTAGAAGAGAATGAATTGGACACCTGCATAAGTGAAGAAGTTCCAGTTCCATAGTTAGATGAGGCTAAGGCCTTAGATAAGAATGCCACAAGCAATCTCAACAGGTATGACTTGAGGAGATATAGATATGTTTTTGAAATCTGTTCATGATTAAGGTTATGATATGTTTGTTTTCATATTATTGACGCTAGTACAATATTGAATAATTTTAGACTTGTCTTATCACCCTAGTAAAAGTATGAATGCATGTGAATGATGTTAAATTTTGAGCATTAATTCACAATACTCTAGGATCTTTACTGAGAGAATAACATGTACAGTATATCGATGCATATCAATCATAACAAGCATGTCAATCATCACAAGAATCAAAAGCATGAGAGACAAGAGACACAGAGTTTCCATGGGGAAAACCCTAAGGTGAAAAACCCCACAACTTCCTCAGAGATAGAGAGAGCAATGGCTCAACCAAAGTACAACCAAAATACATAGAGATAGTCTCCTAGTAGCAGATGATCCTCCTCCTCACTAGTGCGCTACTTTCTGAGTGAGAGAAGTGTGAGTTTCCAAATGATCCAAATAGAGATCTCTCGATCTCTGTTTATACTTAACCTGTTTTCCCAATATCCTTATGGGGCCGACTTGTCTAGTTAGGTACATCAATTACATATTACATAAAATAGGGCCTACCCCACACATGGTGGTCTAATAACCCATTAGCAAGTTCACACACTTGCGACACTTGTCAATACACATGACGACACTTCCTTATAGAGGAATAACACCTCTTATAAGGGTACAATAAATATATATGAAATACATTCTGAAGTTACATATACATCAACACTCCCTCTTAACTAGGAAGGTATTTCTCAACACAGATATGCTAGCACAAGTCTTCTTCTCTGGATCATTGTCATCGATGCATCATCCTCGAATCATCATCATCATCACTACTATTGCTATCTAAAACAATCTCTGCATCTACTCATCGTAGGAAGTTCTACAGAGCCAGTCCTTTTTCATACTGGATGTAGGCCCACCACCTGCAGGTCTTCATCATCACTGGCCATACTGTGGAATCCTTAGGACTTATTACATGCGTCACAAAACCTTAAAAGAGTCTCTTGACTATCAAGAACCCTAAAGAGCATCTGAGGCCTTTTTCATCCTGTCCAGATCTCCAGGACTTATTACATGTGACTGTCACAAAACCTTAAAAGAGTGTCCCAGGAACGTTTATGTGCATAGCACGACCATCAAGAACTCTAAAGAGCATCCCAGGAACATTTATGTGCCTAAGCACGACCGGCAAGATATCCAGGACTAATTACATGTGACCTCTACTACAAACCCTAAAAAGAGCATCCCAGGACTCATTACGGGCACACAGCCCAACCTATCGGATCTCCCAAGTCTTACATGTAGCAGCCCACCACAAACCCTTGAAAGAGCATCCCAGGACTTATTACGGGCACACAGCCCAACCTATCGGATCTCCCAGGTCTTACATGTGGTCCACTATCACAAACCCTTGAAAGAGCATCCCAGGCTATTACGGGTACACAACTCCGACCTATAGGATCTCCCAGGTCTTACATGTGATACACAGTGCCAGTCCTTTTTCATACTGGATGTGACCTAGAATAAATCTAGGATTTCCTTTGCACAACCTGTCCACGGCCACAGAGTATCAACTTGATACTCAACATACATCATCCTGATGTACACATGATCATCCTGATCATCATCACTACAACATCCTGCTGCATGTCATCTAGATCAACATCCTAAAGATCGTCATCTATGATCATCCTGATCATACACTGCATCCACCCAATGCATACCAAGTATCTACCTGATACATATCATCATACATGATCCACCTGATCATACAATGTATCCACCTGATACATACATAGATACATGATCCACACAATACATCTAACTGATATATATCAACATACATGATCTACCTAATCATACACAGTATCCACCTGATACATATACAAATACATGGTCCAAGCATCCAAAAATGATGCATATACAAAATACATATAAATGATCCAGTTGATCATATCCAGCATCAACCTGATGCATACATATACATATAAATGATCCAATTGATCATAAAGAGCAGAAACTTGAACATCGTCCTGATGCTCATCATCTAGCACTTACATCCACAGCCATGTGAAGGATTCTCCTTCCAACATGCTTGGAATGGCTTCAGCAAATGTGTCCATCACTTCTTCCTTGAAGTGTCGTCGATCTGAAGAACACCAAGCCTCTCTCTGAAGTACTCGAACTTCACTCTTGCTAGTGGCTTCGTCGGCACATCTACAATCTGCTCGTCCGTTGCAACATACAGGAGCTTCACCACTCTTCTCTGCACCATATCCCTGATATAGTGATATTTGATCTCTATGTGTTTCGACCTGTCATGGAACACCGGGTTCTCCAACAACTTCACACAACTCTGGTTGTCACAAAATATAACAGTAGCCTCCAACGGGAGATCAGATAACTCAGACAGTAGCTTCCGGAGCCATACTGCCTCACAACTAGCTAAATAGGCTGCAACATACTCTCCCTCAGCTGTACTCAGTGCTACGTAGGACTGCTTCCTGCTAAACCAAGAGATCACACCTGATCCCATACTGAAGCAGCACCCAGATGTGCTCTTGCTATCTGCAGGACTGCCTGCCCAATCTGAATCAACATAACCTTGCAGGTTAAACTTTTGATTCGCTTCATACTTGAGCCCATTATCAACTGTACACTTCAAGTACCTCAGAATATGCTTTACAACAACCAGGTGAACACTTTTCAGATCCGTCAGGAACTGGCTCAATGTGTTCACCGGAAAGTAAATATCTGGTCTCGTATTTGTCAGGTACATCAAGGACCCAATCATCTGACGATACATAGAGACATCAACCGGCTCAGATGAAGCATCACATAGAAGCTTCAGATTCGATGCCATAGGTGTGGCCATGGCCATGCAATCCATCATCCCGAACCTCTTCAGGATATCTACAGTGTACTTCCCTTGTCCAAGGAATATCCCATCTGTACTCTGCCACACCTCCATACCTAGGAAATAATGCATCATCCCCAAGTCTTTCATATTGAATTCAGTAGCAAGCTTCCTCTTTGTATCTACAATCAATCTGTCATCTCCTGTTACAAACAGGTCATCCACATATAGGAGTAGAACCACAGGATTCCCTTCCTCAACCTTGTATTAAAGGTTGGAATCCGCTTTACTCATGGTAAATCCCAAACTAGATAGGAAACTGTCCATCCTACCATACCAAGTTCTGGGAGCTTGCTTCAAGCCATACAAGGCTTCCTTCAATCTGCACACATATGACTCCCTGTCATGTGTTTCGAAACCAAGTGGCTGCACCACATATACTTCCTCTTCAACTACACCATTCAAGAAAGCAGTCTTGACATCCATCTGGTGTATTTTCCATTTCATTGCTGCAACCAGGGAAAGTACTGTTTTGATGGAAGTATACCTGGATACAAGTGCAAAAGTTTCTTCATAATCTATTCCCTCTTTCTCAGAGAAGCCACAAGCTATGAATCTTGCCTTGTATTTTTCTACGCTGCCATCCACAGCATGGTTGATTTTTTAGATCCATTTGGAAGTCACAACAGACTTCTCTTTAGGTCTTGGGACAACATCCCAAACATCATTCTTCATTATTGATTCGTATTCCACGACCATGGCATCCTTCCATTCTTTCTTTTTCACTGCTTCTTCATAACTAGAAGGTTCTTTATTCATGATGTCATAGAGTAAAGAAACATAGCTGCTATGTGATCTGGTTCTCTTCTTTGCTCTGTGTTCTTCTTATGGAATGCCAAATCTGTTCGCATCTTGAATGAGCTCTCTAGCCCATGCAGGTTTCCTCTTGTGAGAGTTATCCTCACGGGGTGGATCTACAGGTTCTTATGAATCTTCAAACTCACGAACAACTTCTGGAATTGCTCTAGTCATGGTAGTGTCTTGAAATCTAGTTTCCTTAGGTTCTTCATAAACTTCAATAGGTGCCTTCCTTGATTTGATGAATGCTGAGTTTTCATCAAATGTTACATCTCTGCTGACATCAATCTTCTTGAACCTTGGAAAGTATATTCTGTAAGCCTTCGAGCTTTCACTGTAACCCACAAAGATACCCTTCTTTCCTGAAGGATCTAGTTTGGTCCTCTTTTCCTTTGGGACATGAGTGTATACTGGACAACCAAATATTCTGAGATGGCCGACTTCAGGTTTCTTACCAGAAAAGACCTCTTCTGGTGTCTTGTTGTCCAATATCTTATGGGGTGTTCTGTTCTGCACATACACAGTTGTTCTAGCTGCTTCTACCCATAAATGCATAGGTAGATCCTGGTCATGCCGCATTGCCCTTGATGCTTCCATGATTGTTCTGTTCTTCCTTTCTGCAACTCCATTCTGTTATGGATTTTAAGGAGCATTCAACTCCCTCTTAATCCCTGAATCACTACAAATCTTCTTGAAGTCACCCGAGGTGAATTCCCCACCATTTTCGGATTTGAATGTTTTGATCTTCTTATCAATTTGATTCTCCATCAAGGTTTTGAATTCCTTGAACGTATCAAACACCTCATCTTTGTTCTTCAAGAAGTAAACCAAAGTCTTCCTGGAGAAGTCATCAATGAAAGAGACATAGTAAACATACCCACTTAGAGAACTGGATGACATAGGACCACATACATCTGAGTGGATGATTTCCAAGATGCCTTTTGCCTTGCTTTCACTGCTTGGAAATGCCTTCTTAATGTTCTTTCCTTTTGCACATCCTTTGCAAACACCTTCATGCTTGGTCTTGATTTCAGGAAGACCTTCTACAGCCTTACTTGCAATTGGTAATGCTCTATAGTGCACATGTGCAAGTCTTCTGTGCCAAAGTTCACTTGGATCCATGGAGTCATGCATCATGGCATGTTCAGGTTGTCCCTTTAATTTATACAATCCTCCCTCTTGCTCTCCAATCACTACTACATCATCGATTGTTTTACCCTTTGGCCACATTAGGACTTGGCCATCCACAAATGCAACCCTCATACCTTTTGCATCCAATGCAAAGATGGAGAGAAGATTCTTCTTGAGCCCAGGTACATAAAGAACTTCTTTCATCTTCAAAGATTTTCCAGAATCTAGGTTGTAGGAGGCTTCACCACTTCCTTTGATGGGGTATTGATAATCATCCCCAAGTTTTACTTTATGGGGTGATTCATGTTCAAACAGATTTACAAAATATTCTTTAAAACAAGTCATGTGTTTAGAAGCCCCACTGTCAATTAACCAATCATTACAACCATGGGAGATAGTACCTGTGAGAGCAGAGATTAGAACATACTCTTTTTCACTTGATGAGTCATCATCACTTTCTGTCCTATCTTTCTTCTTTGGAGGTTCATCATCTTCGGCAGCATAAGCATGGTACCTTCTTTTGTTACCCTTCTTATTCTTGCTAGAGTTGTTGTTGTTGTGGTTATCCCTTTTGTTCTTGGGACATTCTGAAGCAAAGTGACCCTTCTCATTGCATGTGAAGCATCTAATATTTTTCTTATCCTGATGAGAATGGTGATGTGAAGATCCCCTGAAGTGGGATAGCTCTCTTTTAGATTTTCCTTTCTTGGTGTGTGCTGTGAGAGCTTGATCTTCATTCCCCATCTTTTCTTCTCTTGCCACAAGCCTTGCTTCTTCTTGAGAACATTCCTCCCACAGTCTACTGAAGGAGATTAATTTCTTTCTTGCATAGATCCCTTGGATAAAAGAGTCCCATGACCTAGGTAGGCCATTCAAAGTGGTCATAACAATTTCACCATTCTCCACCATTTCATCTACAACTTCAAGTTGTTCCTTGATCTGAGAGACCTTGGAGAAATAGGATTGAATGGTTTCTCCATTCGACATCTTGACCCCTTTCAATTGATTCCGCAGGGTCACTTCTGATTTATGTTCTTCCCTTCAAACAGCTTGGTCAAAGAGTCAAACATAGCCTTGGGTGTCTTTAGAGATGACATATGTGGAATAAGATGGTCCTTGATAGAATCAACAATGATTCTCTTTGCCTTGACCAAGTTCTTCTTATGTAATATTTTAGCCTCTTCATCCTCTGGGATAGGGATGTCTTCTTTTACATATGAGTCCAACTCATTCTCTTCCAGGATTAACCCAATCCTATACTTCCAGGCTCGGAAGTTATCATCCCCTTCAAGATTATCCTCAAGCTTGGTGTGGTGAGACATCTTAAAGAGTACTTCAAATGGAAATATAAAATATTTAGGTCTTACCACTTGAATTGCTGAAAACTAGATCTGGTCCCGGATTAGTGTTTGTCGAAAAAACCCTAAAAATTCAAAACGTGAATTTCAACTTTCTGGAAGGATAGAAAGATGCACCTCGATGAGCTGATCAACCTGGTGTATTCAAAATTTGAGATCCGCAAAGCTACACCCTTCAAAACTGCCTTTCTGTCTTCCCAGATGCACTCAGGAGAGCCCTGAATTAGGGTTTGATTTTCCCGGAGATGTACCCAGCCAAAAATCTTGATCCAAAGCTCTAAACTTCTATTGTTGCAAGGAGCTTCCAGCTATGTCTTCAGATTTTGGAAATTCCTATTTTTGTGGAAACCCTAATGTTTAGGGCCAAATCTGAAAATGCTCAGAATTGAATTCTGATTGGACAAATAGATTCACCTTGATGAGTAGAGTCAATCTACTATACTACTTTTGCAAAATATGTGGAGAGAAACCCAATAAACAAGAAACCCTAGTTTTCATCACTACACAATGTCTTCTTCTCAAATTAGCTCTGATCCCATGTTAAATTTTGAGAATTAATTCACAATACTCTAGGATCTTTACTGAGAGAATAACATGTACAGTATATCAATGCATATCAATCATAACAAGCATGTCAATCATCACAAGAATTAAAAGCATGAGAGACAAGAGACAGAGAGTTTCCGTGGGGAAAACCCTAAGGTGAAAAACCCCACAACTTCCTCAGAGATAGAGAGAGCAATGGCTCAACCAAAGTACAACCAAAATACACAGAGATAGTCTCCTAGTAGCAGATGATCCTCCTCCTCACTAGTTCGCCACTTTCTGAGTGAGAGAAGTGTGAGTTTCCGAATGATCCAAATAGAGATCTCCCAATCTCTATTTATACTTAACCTGTTTGCCCAATATCCTTATGGGGCCAACTTGTCTAGTTAGGTACATCAATTACATATTACATAAAATAGGTCCGACCCCACACATGGTGGTCTAATAACCCATCGGCAAGTTTACACACTTGCGACACTTGTCAATACACATGACGACACTTCCTTATAGAGGAATAACACATCTCTTATAAGGGTACAATAAATATATATGAAATACATTCCGAAGTTACATATACATCAACAAATGATAGAAGATGTTAATTGATTAGGGTTATGACACTTATGATTGTACTAATGCACTGTGTTATTGTATGAGGACGATGTTGTCCACTAACATGAAAGGTACAAATAAAGTTCTAGATCAAGAACATATGACCATGGTGACATGAAGACAAAGACTCATGGATCACATAGAAGCTCTACTTACGATGTATGTATAATTTGGTTCTACAATGGTTAACTTATGAGATATGCAGGTTACTAGCACAAGTCATTATGTGGGTATGTTAGACATAACTAGCAAGCATGATAATCTAGGAATATTTTTCCTATATCAAGTTATAATCCTACCTTGTGTTAGGATCTTATACTTTTGTATGAATGATAATGATTATTCTTGAAGTTAGAAGTTTAAGTAATCAAGGTTTTATGCATATTATATTTCTTACTTTGATTGATGATATGACTAACCAGAAGAGTCCTATGGTCAAATAAAAATATGCATGGGTAAAAGAAGTCTTCCTTGAAACCGTGAATAGTAACACTTATTGCCTATGTATGAAATGATCATGACCATACATATTTAATATTATTTAGAATCATAATGTCTTCATAGTATTAAGATTATACTAATCAATGTATGATCATGTATGAGATCTTGAGGATGACACAATGATGACACTAGTGCACACTTAAGCATGCATAGTGGTCCAGGATGGATATAAGTTCAAGGACAGATAATCCAGGAAGCAAATATCAAGAGGGAGCACACTCCAGTAGTTCCTACAAGGAAGCAAAGATTGAGAGGGAGTCCACCCTACAACTAAACAAAGATAAGTATTTGAATTGTCATTTATTGTATATATGATTACTTAAATGATGTTGTCCTGTCATGTACATACTTATGTTCCGAGATTTAGGATGTATATTATGCATATTAGAAAATTTGCATTAATGAACAAGATACTACTAATATGCAAGTAATGGGTAAGTGGCCTATGGTATTGTACAACATTCCATTGCTACTTATCTAGAATGAAACCTCTTTGCTGACATGTTGGGAGTTGTGCACACTCTTAACAATGTTCTGGTAGAGATGGAAGGCATCTAGAAAGTTACGGGATATGGATAAATGTTGTATTGAAGCATTGGCTAAGTTAATTGCATGACTGTATGACATATGTCTTTATGAGTAAGAATTTGTTCTGAAATATATAAGATGTTTCTAATCATGCAATTGAACTTGTCTTGTAGGAAAGACTGTGTACCATCACCTACAAAAGAAAGACTACAACATTTGTTCCAGCAACAAAGTTTGAGAAAAATATCTATTGAAGATATTGAAGAATCTAAAGTTCCCAAGATCTGGGATGCAGTAATAAAAGGACGCCATGATCGAGGATTACCATTCGATCATGAAGAATGATGTTTGGGATGTGGTCCCAAGACTAGAAGGGAAGTTTGTTGTGACTTTTAAGTGGATCATAAGATCAAGCATGTTGCAGATGGTAGCATAGAGAAATACAAGGAAAGGTTTGTAGCACATGGCTTCTCCCAGAAAGAGGGGATAGATTATGAAGAGACTTTTGCACCTCTAGCCAGATACACTTCCATCAGAACAGTACTTGCTCTGCCTGCAGTGATGAAGTGGAAGATACACCAGATGGATGTCAAGACAACTTTCTTGAATGGTGCAGTCGAAGAGGAAGTGTATGTGGAGCAACCACTTGGTTTTGAGACACATGACAGGGAGTCATATGTGTGTCGATTGAAGAAATCCTTGTGTGGCTTGAAGCAAGCACCTAGGACATGGTACGGCAGGATAGACAGCTTCATGTCTAGTTTGGGATTTACTAAGAGTAAACTGGATTCCAACCTTTACTACAAGGTTGAGGAAGGAAATACAGTGATACTACTATTGTATGTGGATGACCTGTTTATTATAGGTGAGGATAGATTGATTGCTGACATGAAGAGGAATCTTGCTGCTGAGTTCGAGATGAAGGACTTGGGCATGATGCATTACTTTCTAGGTACATAGGTGTGGTAGAGTGCAGATGGAATCTTCCTTGGACAAGGGAAGTATGTAGTAGAGATCCTGAAGTGGTTAGGGATGATGGACTACAAGGCCATGGCCACACCTATGGCATCAAGCCTGAATCTATTGTGTGATTCTTTATCTGAGTCGGTTGATGTCACAGTGTATTGTCAAATGATTGGGTCCTTGATGTACCTGATGAACATGAGACCAGATATTTGCTTTGTGGCGAACACCTTGAGCCAGTTTATGACAGATCCTAGACATGTTCACCTGATAGTTGTAAATCATATTCTGAGGTACCTGAAGGGTATGGTTGATTATGGGATCAAGTATGATGAGAATCAAAAGTTTAACCTAGAGGTTTATGTTGATTCAGATTGGACAGGAAGTGCTGTAGATAGGAAGAGCACTTCAGGGTGCTGCTTCAATATGGGATCAGGTGTGATCTCCTAGTTTAGCAGGAAGCAGTCCTACATAGCCCTAAGTACAGCCGAAGCAGAGTATGTCGCAGCTTGTTCGGCCAGTTGTGAGGCAATATGGCTTAGGAAGCTACTATCTAAGTTATTTGATCTCTCATTGGATGCTACCTGTATCTTTTGTGACAACTAGAGTTGTGTGAGGTTGTCAGAGAACTCGGTGTTCCATGACAAGTCAAAGCACATCGAGATCAAATATCACTATATCAGGGATATGGTGCAGAGAAGAGCAGTGAAGCTCCTGTATGTTGCGATGGATGAGAAGATTGCAGATGTATTGACCAAGCCACTGGCTAGAGTGAAGTTCAAGTACTTCAGAGAGAGGCTTGGTGTTCTTCAGATAGAAGATACTTCAAGGAAGAAGTGATGGGACACATTTGCAGGAGCCATTCCAAGCATGGTGGTAGGAGGATCCTTCCCATGGCTGTGGATATAAGCGTTGTGTGATGAGCATAAGGACGATGCTCAGGTTGCTGCTATGTATGATGATCAAGATGATCATGTGTGATGAGCATCAAGAAGATGCTCCAGATGATATGCATCAAAACGATGCTGTGACGATGATCAGGATGATGATGTACATCAGGATGATGTACAGTATGATGATGATCAGTATGATCATGAGCATCAGGATGATTCTTTGTGTGAGGATGATCAGGTGGATCATGAGTATCAGGTTGGTACTCTGTGGCCGTGGATAGGTTGTGCAATAAGCATATAATCTTTCCATGGGATATTTGTAGATACTCTTGCGAGGTTTTGCCTATGGCATATAATACCTCCCTGGGAGATCTAGCAAATCCTCTTTTGAGGTTTTGCTTAGGAGGACATATAATTTTTCCCTGGGAGATCTTGAGTCATGCTTAGGCACATATAGGATCCTGGGATGCTCTTTCCAGGTTTTGTCCTATGGCATATAATGTTTCCCTGGGAGATCCGATAGGTTGAGAAATACGCTCGTAATCAGTCCTGGGATTCTCTTTCGAGGTTTTTCCAGACCACATGTAATTAGTCCTGGAAATCTTGCTGGTCATGCTTAGGCACATAAATGTTTATGGGATGCTCTTTAGAGTTCTTGCCGGTCGTGCTATGCACATAAACGTTCTTGGGACACTCTTTTAAGTTTTTGTGGTGGTCACATATAATATTTCCCTGGGAGATCCGATAGTTTGAGAAGTAAGTTCATAATCAATCATGGGATGCCCTTTCGAGGTTTTGTGACGCACGTAATTAGTCCTGAGGATTCCACAGGTTGGCCAGTTCCCAGAGATAATGAAGACCTACAGAAGGCTAGGCATACATCCAGCATGAAAAAGGGCTAGCTTTGTAGAACTTCCTATGATGAGAAGAATTCAGAGATAGCCCAGTGATCGAGATGTCAAGTGTTGTAGCAATGATGATAATGATGCTTCGTGATCCAGTGATGATGATCCAGCTCCAGAATTGAAGACTTGTGCATATACGTATTGATGACTTGTGTCAAGAGAATACCTTCCTAGTTAAGAGGGAGTGTTGATGTATTTATAATTTCGAAAGATATTCACTTGTATATTGTATGTATTACATTTGTACTTTCTTGTATCCCCAACAAAGATGTATTATTCCTCCGATTGGAGGTGTCGTCAGTTGTACTTGCAAGTGTCGCAAGTTATATTGTAAGTGTCGTAACTTATTCTTGATGGGTTATTAGACCACCTTGATGGGGTCAGCCCTGTATGAGTCATGTGGATTAAAGGGTTATTAGACCACCCTAGTGGGGGTTGGCCCAGTCAACATTATGTTAAGTGGTTAAGTTGGGGTCGACCTAATTAGAGTTAAAAGACAAGTGAAGTAGTGTATAAATAAAGAGTGTGTCTCTCTCATTTTACACATTCTCTTATTCACTCACTTCGCATTAGTGAGAGAGAGGAGAAGTGTGCACAAATGGAGGAGGAGTAGCTGCTGCAATCATCTATCTCTTGGGGTTTGATCTTTGTATTGGTGCTTATTCTATCTCTGAAGTTGCAGGGTTTTTTACCTTCTTGGTTTTCCCCGGTGAAATGTTTTGTGTCTCTTGTCTCTTGTCTCTTGTCTCCTATGCTTGATATGCTGTACATGTTTTTATTTCAGTTAAGATCCTATATCTATTGAATTAAATGATGAAAAACTAACACTGGTAATGGGGTATCAATGAATATCTTTGTTTTAATGACCTGCAGAGCCTCATTGACACATAGACAATCATCCTCAAAACTGAAAGTTGATTTATAGTCAATTATCAATATGTGCCAATCTTTTGTGCCTCTGCAAAGTTCTGCTTCTGTATACCAATTCTTTGGTATTTGATCCAATGTGTGTACAAAAATGTGAACCCATTCTTTCTTAGGTGTATGTATCCAAGATTTCAAGCAAAGTTTTATATGATCTCTAGGATCAGTGTGTCCATTGTATTTTGATTGTACTAACTCAGTATGCTCTGCAAATATGATTTCCATCATGTGCTTACATTCTTCCCATGTGTTCAGGTTCTCTTTATGCGTATCCCACCATCTACTAGGTGTAGCTTGTAATGCTATATCTAGAGTGGTTAACTTATGTTCTCCTGGAACTAATACTAGATATTCATGAATAAATGCATGGATATTTACTAAACCATCATAAGTAGGAATTGGACTTACCTCTGTCCAATCCAACGTAGTGACTTTATTTTCTTTGCACATCGTCTTACTGATACTTCATGCATTCGACTCTGTCAGTTCTCCATTCCTGCATCTGATTCTGATACATAAGAATTGTCACATATCCATCTCAATGTTCCATCATCTGTAGGATTAGTGTAGTCTACTTGATTCACTGTCATCTTGTAGATGTTATCAAGTTCTTGAGCTCTACATTCTTCTCGGACTGGTTCAATATATCTAGGTCCTTGTGAAGGATCCAAGGGTGCGATGACCCTGATATTTGGTCCTTCAAATATCATTTTTTTTCTTGAGATTGTTGATTGCGAGGTTGTCAATTACCCACTCAGCCCCTAATAATGCAGGATAAGGATTGATTTCATCTATGATCTCGATAACCTCGAAGTATGCTTTGCTTCATAATCCATCAATGTCTACAAGAACACTTGATAAAATCCCAAAAGGTATAACCTCTTTTTATTAGCTAATATTAATTGTATAGGCAACCAAGATAACTTTGGCTTTCCCATTTGTTCCGAGGTTTTTTTGTTAGGACATTCACCTTTGAGACTAGGTCGAGAATGACCTGGTTCATTTCATAATCTCTGATCTACACATTTAACCTCATTTCTCTTCTTGTCCTTCTATGGTTCTTGATGTGATGAATTGTTTTGTGTGCATCAATCACTGTATTACGTTGTTCATAATTTCCCAATAGGTTTTGTAGTTCTCCTAAGGAGTTTCCATGCCTGAGCAACTTTATGTTGCTCTGTAAGAACTGCGGTATGGGACTTATCTGTTCTAGAGAAGTTCACGATCCATCATACAAGATCGACATATCCAGTATCGGTGTTTGATCACTTCTCAATTGGGTCCTTGCGGTTGAAGGATCCACATCTTGAAAGATTTTTCTTGCTTCCATAAATGCATTTTTTCTCTTGGTCAGGGTTAAATATAGGAATTTTTCCAATTGCTTTTCTTACTCAAGTCCCATCAGTAGGATTTGGTCTGTTTAAGTGATATTCGGAAGTCAAAGATTCCTTTGTCCTATCATCTCCTATCACGGTTCCACTTCGCATCACAACATGAATGTTGTGATCTTTGTTTCTCATCTCAGCTGCAATCATCTTTATATTATGGTTCTGTCCTTCTGGTCTTTTCTCTTGCATTTTGTCTTGCAAAATGGGACATGCTTCAATGACATGTCCAAATGACTTACAGTACTTACAAGTTGTACATGGATTCTGATAGTCTCTTGCTAAATGACCTGGTTGATCACAGTTATAGCATACAATCTGACCTCTTCCTCATCCTTTTCCATTGTTGCGTTCTCTTCCTCTGTATCCACCATGTCCTCTATATGCGCCTTGATCATAATGCGCATTATAATTATTATGCGGTATTTCTCCTTGGACTCTGTAGACATCGTGCTTTCTTTCTATCATGAGATAATAAGCTCTGCAGTTGGTATCGTCATGTCCAACTGACTTACAGAATGTGCAATACAGATTCTTTGGTGTTTGTACATATTTCTGAAGAAGGTAACAGTCTTATGGGCGATGTCCTTTACATCGGAAAATCTCACACCATGGTCCTTGTTGTTGTTTCAATGGGTTCAGTGCTCCACTAGTGATGTAGTCTCTGAATACAAGATAGTGTTCCTTGGAATGTCCCTCTCGTTTACATTTTGTACACCAAACCTCTTCTCTTGTTTCCTTTACTTTCTTCATGTCTTATAGCTATAATGTCAAATTGGCTAACTGTGTCTGTATATGTACCATACTCGTACTAGTTTCTCCTATGGGAGAGGCTTCTAGATTCATCGCAATCTCTAATGCTTATGTTTAAGATGTTACCTTATGTTGCATTAGCGTTAATCTAATATGGGGCAACAGCTCAGCTATGAACCAGCTATGAACCATTCTTGATGTTGTTGCAGTGCTATTTCGAAGCTAACTTTATCTAACAATGCTTTGAACTTCTGATCAAACTCCCACACAGTCTCATTAGGTTTCTGTTTGATTTCTTTTAACTCTGTGATGAACTGAGATTCTGACTTAGGTTTCTTGAATTCTCTAATAAGTGCAGTTTTGATATCAACTAGAGATCTGTTCTGTCCAACAGAATACTTCGTGAACCATGTCAGAGATCTGTCTCTAAATCTGGTAACTAGCTGAGCTTGCTTTATAGCATCATCGTGTACTTGCTTAACATTACATACGACTTCACAGAGAAACCAATGTTTCTTTGGGTCTTCTAGGATAGTTCCTTTAAAAATAGGTAATTTAATGTCGTATGCCATTCTTCTTCTAGGAGGTGTAGTGTTCTGAAACGATGAAGGTATACCACTACTTGATTGATTCTAGGTACTTGCTCCTACAGTATTCCTACAACTAGTGTTCTGCGAACTAGTAATATTTCTTCCCTCAACTATGGGTTTATGTGGGTTAATAGGCTGATAACCAGTGCATCTAGGTTATGTTTCGGTATCAGAATCAACCTGATATGAGTTTCTATCACTTCCTAACTGATCAGTTTCTAGCAATGTGCGAGGTTCGGCTTCATGAGACCTCTTTCTAGTGCTAACTTTATATCTCTTTCCACTTCTCAAAATACCAATGTTTTCGTCTATGTCACTATCTGTGTTGTTGAACATTACAGACTCAAACCCTAGGAATCTGATTGCATTATTAAGACTCATTTTTCATGTTGTAGCATTTTAATGTATAAAATGAGGTTTTTCAGGTACTTATCTCTAAATCCTTGGAAGAAATCTCCTTCTGCTGCATTATAGGATTTCAATGTGTGCATAGCAAATTCTATAACATAGACTTCCAGTAAGCTATCCAACCAAAAGTCTATTGCTCTTGAAATGTGGTTGTCAATCCGTTTAAGCCTTTGAATCAACTCTGGATTCCAAACTGTAGGTTCTCCACCGTGGAAACAATTTTTGCATTATGCTATCCTCGATATCCATTCATGCAACTCAGTAGCAAAAGATGCGAAGAAAATTTCATGCAGGTCAGTGAATATATACCTTTGCAACCATTGTTCTGTGGTAAGATGCAGATGTATGTTCTCTTTTTTTGCAAACTTATGTTCCGTCTAAATTACCCAGTTCTGTATTTATGTATTTTCTGGATACCACATAACACATGACCAATTATAGCATGGAAATGGAACTTGTTTATTGTGCTTCCTTCTTCACATTCTCATAACATAACAACATCTCACATCGCCAGTTCTTAGCACACCAACGGAACCATTTGTTGGTTTACTACTTTTTCTTTCTATGGTGTTGACCCGGGTTCTACATAGTATTCTTATTCTTGATCCAAAAATATCCCCTTCACTGGACCTTTCGGCATCAACCTGCGAGCAAGTTGAAGTCTCACCCGAAGTGAAGATGGGTAGTTATAGAATCAGGTTTCTACAATCTGGTGATGTGCAGTTATTTTATGCGAGTTATATATGTGTAGCTACTCATCATCTACTCAACTGATTCTTACTAATATGTATCTGCACACTTCGTAGTTTTCAACATCCTACAGGCTTCGTTGAATCGTTGTTACTTTACTCTTATGACTACACATTTACCATACTTAACACAACTTTGTAATGTTCATACATGCATGTTATGCTACTTATCATATCATTCTCATTTACATTCATATGAAAACACATATATAATCATAAAAATTCCTGAACATACAATATAACATAGATTCAAACACATAACATAGATATTTATGTGGTTCACCCCCCAGATGTGAGCTACGTCCATGAGAACTGTTCTTATATTTCTTGGAAGGGGTTAAAAGTTCCAGTCTATGCACTCAGCTATAGACTATTCTCTACAATAGATATATGCACACACAGTTGTAGAGTCTTTTTCCTTTATTAGATCTCTCTCAGTCTAGATATAACTCTTACAAAATATCTCTATCATAATCCAACCCTTCCCTATACAAAATTTCCCTTTATATAGATTGTGCCCGAAGGTCACATATTTACAATAAATATGGGACAACCCCCATAGTACCCTTAAACTCAAAATGGCATGGTTCTCCTATTGACCACACTTTTTCTTTACTTCGTTGGAGCTCTGTTGTCCTTTTGCGCTGCTTCTCTAGCTCTGACGCCTCTCTAACAATCGCAGTTCTGACTGCGCAGCTCTGGCGCTATAGTGGCGCTTCCTTTGCACCATTCTGCTTTTTTACTTCTTCACTTTTGTAGCTGATAGTCCATCGCTTCATTCATAACTTCTCCAACTACCTTGATCGTCCTTAGTACTTCACCTTTACTAAGAGGACAACTCCTTTTCTTCCACTTCGCTTTGCTCCATACCCTGCTCCCGGGAATTGCAAAGTTGTTTCTCCCAAAACTGGTCGATGTTAGGCCTCGCCTAACTTTTACTTTCAGCATCAAAACTTATTCTACTTGGGATGCTACCAACAATAAGCATCCTTATATATGATAATCATTCGTAAATTTTCTTTAGAGCTTAATACTGAGACATCAATTAGCTTGGAATCAATATTTTTAGCCTTCAAATCTCTAACTTTATTTACTGCATTTTCATTATTCAATTGTTTTTCAAGCTTCCCGATGGATTCTTATAGTTTTTGAACATTTAAATTTGTTGATGACAGTTGATGAGAAACTATTTATCCTGTATATTTATGTAATTGGATCATATAAACTTCATTCATTTGATCCAAATCAACTTGAGCCATAGTCTGCTTCGATTCAAGCTTCTAGCACTAATGGAACTCCTTGGATTTATTTATATGCATGAACATCATACTCATGTATTTATTTCATTTATCCATGGTTGTAATTAACCTAGGACCCATCTCTTCAGTTTGTAATATCTCATTTGCCAAATATTTGGCAGAAATATTCTCCACAAAAGAAAATTCCATATATGAACTTTTTTCTACCATAGTTTTTATTTGGGAAGAAGATGGATCAATAAATTCTAAGAAAGGAGCTTGTAAATATCCTTTTCTGTTTTCTTCTACCACCTAGACTACTTGTTCGAGAAATTTGTTAGATATGTCTTCATCCTCTTCCATATCGTCACAAAGGATTAGGACTTCCACTACTTTGGGATTTTTTTTTCATTCATCCTTAACACTTCATTAGTTTTCCCTTTTCCATTTTCTTTGTCTATTATACCTTTCTCATTCTTGGTATCTATATAATTGTTCATATCATCCTTAAAATAAGTAGCAGTTTGGGAAATATTTTCTTCTATTGCAATTTGTATTTATTCAATAATTTCTTTCTCTGGTGATTGATTTCCACAGCTTTCCCTATTGGTTAATGATGCTAAGGTCGAATCAATGGTTGTTACATATTCTGAGTATTTGAATGAGACTCAAATTTGAGATAGATATTACTTTTTCATCATTTAATTCAATATGATCTAGGATCTTAACTGAGAGAACAAAATGTATAGCATATCAAACACAAGAGACAAGAGACACAAAGCATTTCATCGGGGAAAACCAAGAAGGTGAAAAACCCCACAACTTCCTTAGAGATAGAATGAGCACCAATACATCGATCACAAAGATGAATCCCCAAAAGATAGCTGTCTGTAGCATCTACTCCTCCTCCACTTGTGTGCTCTCCTCCTCTCTCACTAATGCGAAGTGACTGAGTGAATGAATAGAATGAGAGATTCACACTCTCTATTTATACAATGACTTGACTTGCCTTTTACTCTAACTAGGTCGACCTCCCTTAGGAGAGTCTAATAACCTATTACCACTTGTCACTGGGATGACCCCACTAGGGTGTTCTAATAACCCTCTAACTCATACTGGGACGACCCCTCTAAGTTGGTCTAATAACCCATCAAATATAAGTTACGACACTTACAATGTAACTTGCGACACTTGCAAATACAAATGACGACACTTCCAATCAGAGGAATAATACATCTCTGTTCGGGATACAATAAAGTACAAATGTAATACATACAATATATAAGTGAATATCTTCTGAAGTTACAAATACATCAACACTCCCTCTTATCTAGGAAGGTAGTCTCTTGACACAGGTCATCAATACATATGGGCACAAGTCTTCAATTCTGGAGCTACATCATCGTCACTTGATCACGGAGCATCATCGTAACTGCTGCTATACTCATCATCTTGATCACTGGTGCTATCTCTCAATTATTCTCGTAATAGGAAGTTCTACAGATCCATCCCTTTTTCATGTTGGATGTAGGCCTAGCCTCTAGTAGGTCTTGATCATCTCTACGAGCGGCCTGATAGAGGTGGAATCTCGGGACTGATTATGTGCCTCTGCAAAACCTAACAAGAGCATCCCAGGATCATTTATGTGCCTTAGCACGACCGACAAGATCTCCCAGGAATGATTACATGTAGCCTTCACAAAACCTTAAAAGAGAATCTTGCGACCTACAAGATCTCTAAACAGAATCCCAGGACCCTTTATGTGCCTTAGCATGACCGACAAGATCTCTAGGACTGATTACATGTGATTTTCACAAAACCTTTAAAGAGCATCCCAGGAACGTTTATGTGCCTAGCACGACCGAAAATATCTCTAAAGAGCATCCCATGACTTTTATGTGCCTAGCACAACCTATCGGATCTCCAGGACTGATTACATGCCTCCCTCGCAAAACCTCGAAAGAGCATCCCATGACTAATTACAAGCTTACTGCTCAACCTATCGGATCTCCTAGGGAACTAATACATGCTACTGCAAAACTGTAAGAATATGCAAGGCGGCTGGAAGTTGTAGCAACTCATAATAAAACTCTCAAATATGTTGCAAGAAGAAGAGAAGGAGACACTCAATGATCACTCATAAACACAGTAGAATAGAACAATATCTCAGTATTATACAATGAATAAGAATGTAAGTAAATGAATACAATAGCCATGAAGATGTCATAATATAGGATTCGAATAGGCCAAGTAGGGAATTCGAATTTCTAACTCAGAGTGTGGCTTAGATGATAGTGGAGTCATCATCCAGTCAATGTATCAGTCATCAGTGGTAACAATCAGTCAAGTGTGGTTTAACTGAGTCTAACTGAGTGAGGTAGGCACTAACTAAATGAAGGAGGCTCAGTGGAGGGCGCATGAGGATCTAACTAGAGTCAGAATGGGCAGACTAGTCTCACTGGAGGTCCATCGGAGTGAAACAGTTAGTGGGGGAGTCAATCTAGCCTTAAATCAAGGAAGAACTGAGTGATAACTGACTGGTAGGTGAGAAAGGCGCCTAACTAGCTATGGCAGGTGAGAAAGGCACACTTTCCATGGATAAGGGCACCTTTGGTAGGTGGGAGGACCCCTAGGGGCTGTAGACAGGATGTGGAGAGATGAAACCAAGCTCTAGGAGCTGGGAGGTCCACCATGATGATGACTGGATGCATGCATGCATGAAAAACTGAAAAAGGATGGGGGGAATATTCCAACACCCCCCCGCAAGCTATACTATGAGAAAATAACTAAGCATTAAAAATAGGGCCCTGGTGACTAGGACCAAAGGTCACCCCGTACAATCAATCTAAAATAGAGAAGCTAATGTAGCATATCATCTCTTACCCCAAGAAGTGATCTAAGGTAAGTGAATCTCTTCACCATGAAGGGCTTGATGAAGATATCTACAATTTTCTCTTCCGTCAGAAGGTAGAGTAATGAAATGGTCTTATCATGCACCAATGCTCTGATGTAATGCATGTGTATCTCAATGTGTTTGGTTCTTTGCCTCAGAATCGTATCTGTGGAGATCCTGATGGCACTCTGATTGTCACAATAGATGACAGGTGGAGTACTGAATAGAATCCTGAACTCTGACAATATGCCTCTCAGCCAAATACACTGTGTGGCTGCATTTACTGCACCTCTGTAATTTGCTTCTGTTGATGAAAGATCCAAAGTTGTCTACTTTTTGCTTGACCAACATATAGGTCCAGATCCAATCATGAAAACAAAACTAGATGTAGACTTTCGATCTGAGCTATGTCCAACCTAATCAGAATCAGTATATCCAACTAGGTCCAAAGAACACCCAACTGAGTACTGAAGACCATAAGTCTTGGTACCTTGTACATAGTGCAAAATCCTATTTGCTGCCTTCCAGTGAAGCTCATGAGGTTCCTGCATGTATTTGGAGACAACACTAACAACATAGGATAGATCAGGCCTAGTATGAGTAAGAAACAGAAGGATACCAATCAACTACCGATACAAAGAACAATCTACCAGAGGTGTAGAAGACCCATCCTCAAGGTTGATCCCTAAAAGAAAAGGGAATGCAATTGGCTTGCATTCGCTTATTTGAAACTTATCAAGCAAATCTGAAGCTTATTTTGATTGAGCAACTTTGATTCCTGAATCACTCTGAGTGACTTCAACACCAAGAAATTGCTTCAACAATCCTAGATCTGACATGGAGAAGGATCTTTGCAAGGCAAATTTGATAGATCTAATACAAGAAGAACTGCTCCCTGTAATCAACAAAACATCAACATAAAGGACAATGAGAAGTAAGGAGTTACCATCATGTCTCATGTAGACATCCAAATCTGATTTGCACCTCTGAAAGTCTTCTGAAATCAAGAAGGAATCCATCTTGGCATACCAAGCTCGGGGAGCTTGCTTAAGGCCGTACAAGGACTTCTTTAATCTGCAAACAAGTGAAGAATTATCAATATAACCCTCGGGTTGCTTCATGTAGATCTCCTCCTCTAAATATCCATGGAGAAAGGCACTCTTGACATCCATATGATGCACCTCCCAATGTTTGGATGCAGCAAGAGCAAGAACAAGACAGATGGAATCCATCTTAGCAACATGAGCGAATGTCTCAGAATAGTCAATCCCATGAACTTGGGAAAATCCTCTTGCAACCAATATAGCCTTGTATTTGTGGGAGGCTCCATCTAAATCCATCTTTGTTCTATAGATCGACTTGCATTGAACCAGTTTCCTTCTAGATGGGAGAGAAACAAGATCCCAAGTCTTATTTCTTTGAAGAGACTGATACTCTTCTTCCATAGCAGCTACCCATGTTGGATCTTGGGAGGCTTCAAAGTATGTCTTTCGATCAGATCCTACCATAAGAAAACATCTCTTAGCTAAAAAAGGATCTGAGGGAGAGAGTGTAATATCGGTGGATATAGGAGCTGTGTAGGCCCTTGTAGCAATAGAAGATGAATCTTTAGTTTCTAGATCTTCAGGTTCTTGTGCATCTGGATCTGGCATTCGCACTTTTTCAGGAGCTTTCTTTTTCTTCATCTTCTTTTGTGGAATCTTTCCCTTTAGGT
Source organism: Larix kaempferi (assembly GCA_027924585.1). Taxonomy (NCBI): domain Eukaryota; kingdom Viridiplantae; phylum Streptophyta; class Pinopsida; order Pinales; family Pinaceae; genus Larix; species Larix kaempferi. The sequence goes on along the minus strand of BSBM01000454.1, from coordinate 6,310,262 downwards.
AATCTTTGTAGTTCCCATGAGAAAAGTTATCATCTAGAAGACCTTCAACAATGTTATGAGCTTGCAGGTCCTGTAAATACTTGTATTTGAGATGTCCAAATCTTTCATGCCACAATCTGCTTTCTTCATTTTCATGAGTATGGAGAGAAAATGTCTTGGAGAGAGGTAAGAAGTGGGAGAACTCATAGAGTTTTGAAGTATGATTTGCAACTCCTTTTGCAATGATTTCCCCTGAAACCATGCTTTGTATATCTACCTCATTTGGAGAGAAGATCACTCTTTTGGGCTCTCCAGTGTGATTCATTTGATATGCTGAAAGTAAGTTGGCTACAAGAGAAGGAACATAAAGTACATCAGAAAAGTAACCATAGTCACGATCAATTCTTCCAATCCCTTGAGAGGTGACTTCTGAATCATTGCTTAATCTAACTGGAGGACCAACTGATCTTTCGAAACTAGAGAAGAGATATTTGGAAGAAGACATGTGCCTTGTTGCTCTGAATCTATAATGAAAGAAGAATCTTTTGATGCACTTGCCATGAGGGCATGGCATTCTTCTTTGTCTTCGGATCCAGAAGATTTAGTACTAGGATCTTTCTTTCTTGCACATGCTGGTATAGAAATTTTCTTCTTCTCAAGTAAGCGAGCCATCATATCCACTGTCTTCTGCATGCAAGAGCTCTCAGGATGAAACCCTTTATGACAATAAGGGAACTTGGATCTTCTTTTCTGAAAATGCTTAGTCCTTTTTGAGGCTCTGCTTGACTGGTATGAACTATCTATAGGATTTGCACCATTCGATCTCTTATCAGAAATCCTTTTCCTTCCTTTATCATTCACTCTCTCTGTAACTGCAATGGTTGAATCCAATTTGGGTTTGATCATTCCCATCAAAATCAACTTCTCTTCTTGTTGGGTAAGAGATTGTGTGAAATCATCAAATGAGGGAAACTTCCATCTTGGAATGGACAACCTAGATGACTGGAAAGTAGAGATAAAAACTGAGAAGTTTGCCCCCAACTTTGAGAGAATGGAAAGTATAAGCTGCTTATCTTCCTTCACTATCTCATATATTTTCAACTATGATATCAAGCTTTTGAACTTGGTGAGAAAGGCATTGATAGATTCGAAGCTACTAGGACTCAAACATATGAGCTCATTCTCCATTTTGTGTGCTTCCATATCATCTTTTGGCCCAAACAGAGATTCGAGCTTGTCCCACACCTTTTTCGGAGATGTAAGATCGATGACATGAAAGTGTAGTTCATCAGAAATTGAGAGAAAGAGGAGACCAATTGCTTCATCAACCTAATCCATGTACTTGGACTTTTCAACTGCACTAGTTGGTTCTACCATCGTTCCGTTGAGTATTCGGGTGAAGCTCTTTGATCTCATGAAGAGATTCATTTTGGATTTCCACTCAACATAGTTGGAAGATGTAAGCTTTAGATCCATCTGAATAGAGAAAGTCGAATAGTTGAAGAAGATTCCAAACGGGTGAATAAACCTACAAAACAACAAAAGATGTGCTGATGGAGAATGCTACACTTCGACTGAACACTACCTTAAGGACACTTGGCACATGGACTAAGTCCTTTACACCTGGCTAGACCTCACTGGATTTCTCCAATGCAATCAAGTAATAGCACCAGGATTTTCTGTGGAAACTCAGAGGCTTCTGGTGCACAAGTGAAAGATATCTGCTCAAAGAAATGCTGCAACTGCTGCCATTCGAATAGCTGCTTCCTGCTCTGATACCATGTAAGAATTTGCAAGGGATCTGAAAGTTGTATCAACTCACAATCAAACTCTCAAATATGTTGCAAGAAGAAGAGAAGGAGACACTCAATGATCATTCATAAACACAGTAGAATAGAACAATATCTCAGTATTATACAATGAATAAGAATGTAAGTGAATGCATACAATAGCCATGAAGATGGCATAATATACGATTCGAATAGGCCAAGTAGGGAATTCAAATTTCTAACTCAGAGTGTGGCTTGGATGATAGTGGAGTCATCATCCAGTCAATGTATTAGTCATCAGTGGTAACAGTCAGTCAAGTGTGGTTTAACTGAGTCTAACTAAGTAAGGTAGGCACTAACTGAATGAAGGAGGCTCATTGGAGGGCGCATGAGGAGCTAACTAGAGTCAGAATGGGCAGACTAGTCTCATTGGAGGTCCATCAGAGTGAAACAGTCAGTGGGGGAGTCAATCTAGCCTTAAATCAAGGAAGAACTGAGTGATAACTTACTGGTAGGTGAGACATGGGCAATATAATACCACGTTCATTCGTATTGCGGTATTAAATATTCATGAAAACCTAAAAATTACATTGCTTATATATTAAGGGGCAAAGGGTTTTTTTATTTAATGTAACAATACAAAAATACTTTAGGGTCTTTTTTATATGGGAGGGATGACAAATATCCGCCAAATGGAGATGGCAGGATCACGACCGGATGAGAAATCAGGTTGAGGCAAGGCTCAGGCTTACTAGTACACAGGGAAATCACGTCTTGCGACATGCTTGAGGCCAAGGGGTTTCATGGTGAAGTGGGTTTCCAGTCGATCATTGATAAGAGGCAGTGGTCCTTGACAACCAATCGTTACCAATAGCACTCAACCAATTTTTACTAATAGCCTTGGGAGGCTCTAAGCCTCCAGGGCCTATTATAGGCCCTCGAAAGGCCTTGGGGGCTTGAATACCCAACCACTCATGCCTATTATAGTCTTTGGGAGGTTTAGTCAGCCTCCTGGATCTTGTTACAGGCTCTAGGGGCTTGGATACCTAGCCCATAATAGGCTTAGTTAGCATTGGGGAACTGTAACATGCAATCTAAATATTGTACTATGTGCACTGGCTCTAGTGACATACAAGAAGTGATCTCCTATCTCTTAATTAGACCATTAGATGTTGCAAATCATAATGATATGTGGTTGAGTAATTGCATTGTGGGTGAAGTAATGTGCATCCAAAATATACATAAAAATAAGCAAGGTGCATTGTAGAATGCATGTGGGGTCATAAGAGGGGTATCATATCAATATACTAGGTAGAAATATAAAGGGGTGTAAAAAATGTTAATGAAAAAATTGATACATACAATATCTAGTGAAAATAAGGGTTTTTTTAAATTGAGAAGGCATATTGGGAGGGGGTTAAAAAAACAATTTTGGAAGGTATTTTCCAATATTTAGTGAAATTAGGGGTATTGTTTCATATGCCACGAACGAACGTGCTATGATAGCGGCTTATTGAGTGAAGCCCCCATGAGGTGAGAAAGGCGCCTAACTGGCTATGGTAGGTGAGAAACGCGCACTTGCCATGGATAAGGGCACCTTTGGTAGTTGGGAAGCCCCCTGGGGGCTATAGGCAGGCTGTGGAGAGCTGAAACCAATCTCTAGGAGCTGGGAGGTCCACCATGATGATGACTGGATGCATGCAGAATGCATGTATGCATGCAAAACTGAAAAATGATGGGGAGAATATTCCAACAACAACCTACCACATATCCACATCCTCGAAGTATCACCCTGATCCTCATGATCAACCTAATCATCCTCGCATGAAGCATCATCTTGATGCTCATGATCATACTAATCATCATACAGTGCATCATCCTAATGCACATCATCATCACATGATCATCCTGATCATCATCATAACATCGTCTTGATGCATATCATCATCACATGATAATCCTAATCATCATCATAGCATCATCCTGATGCATATCATCATCACATGATCATCCTGCTCATCATCATAGCATTATCCTAATGCATATCATCTTGAGCATCATCTTGATGCTCATCACACATGATCATCCTAAGCATCATCATACATAGCATCATCCGGAGCATTATCCTGATGCTTATCACACAACACTTACATCCACAGCCATGGGAAGGATCCTCCTACCACCATGCTTGGGATGGCTCCTGAAAATGTGTCCCATCACTTCCTCCTCGAAGTATCTTCTATCTGAAGAACACCAAGCCTCTCTCTGAAGTATTCGAACTTCACTCTGGCTAGTGGTTTGGTCAACACATATGCAATATGTTCATCTATTGCAACATTCAGGAGCTTCACTACTCCTCTCTACACCATATCCCTGATATAGTGATATTTGATCTCGATATGCTTCGACTTGTCATGGAACATCGGGTTCTCAAATAAATTCACACAACTCTGGTTGTCACAGAAGATAAAAGTAGCATCCAATTGGAGATCAAAAAAATCATACAGTAGCTTCCTTAGCCATGCTACCTCACAACTAGTTGAACAAGCTGCAACATACTCAGCTTCAACTGTACTTAGTGCTACGCAGTATTGCTTCCTGCTAAACCAAGAGATCACACCTGATCCCATACTAAAGCAGCACCCCGAAGTGCTCTTCCTATCTACAACACTGCCTGCCCAATCTGAATCAACATAACCCTCCAAGTTAAACTTTTTTTTCTCATCATACTTGAGCCCATAATCTATCATACCCTTCAAGTACCTCAGAATATGATTTATAGCAATCAGGTGAACATGTCTAGGATCCATCAGGAATTGGCTCAAGGTGTTCACCAAAAAGCAAATATCTGGTCTCGTGTTCGTCAGGTACATCAAGGACCCAATCATTTGACAATACATCGTGGCATCAACCGACTCTAATGAATCCTCACTCAATAGCTTCAGGTTCGATGCCATAGGTGTGACCATGGGCTTACAGTCCATCATCCCGAAGTGCTTCAGGATCTCTACTACATACTTCCATTGTCCAAGGAAGATTCCATCTGCTCTCTACCACACCTCCATACCTATAAAGTAATGCATCATACCCAAGTCCTTCATCTCGAACTCAGCAGCAAGCTTCCTCTTTGTGTTGGCAATCAACCTATCCTCACCTATCACAAATAGGTCATCCACATACAGTAGGAGTATCACTGGATTGCCTTCCTTAACCTTGTAGTAAAGGTTGGAATCCGCTTTCTCTTGGTAAAGCCCAAACTAGTCAGGAAGTTTTCAATCTTGCCATACCATGTCCTGGGTGCTTGATTCAAATCGTACAAGGCTTTCTTTAATTTGCACGCATGTGACTCCCTGTCATGTGTCTCAAATCCGAGTGGCTGCTCCACATACACTTCCTCTTCGACTACACCATTCAAGAAAGCTGTCTTAACATCCATATGATGTATCTTCCACTTCATCACTGCAGCCAGAGCAAGTACTATTCTGATGGAAGTGTATCTAGCTACAGGTGCAAAGGTCTCTTCATAATCTATCCCTTCTTTCTAGGAGAATCCACGAGCCACAAACCATGCCTTGTATTTCTCTATGCTACCATCTGCAACATGCTTAATCTTGTTTAGAAGTCACAACAAACTTCCCTTCTGGTCTTGGGACCACATCCCAAACATCATTCTTCATGATCGACTAGTACTCTTCGATCATGGCATCCTTTCATTACTGTATCCCTGATCCTAGGATCTTCAGATTCTTCAATATCTTCAATAGGTAGTTTTTTGGATTTGTTGAGTCTTCGTCGCTTGTTCTTTGAAACAAGTCTCTCTTGTAGGTGATGGTACACGATCTTTCCTACAAAACAAGTTCAATTGCATGATTAGAAACATCTCATAGATTTCAGAACAAATTCTTACACATAAAGACATATGTCATACAGTCATGCAATTACCTTAGCCAATGCTTCAATACAACATTTATCCATATCTCGCAACTTTCTAGATGCCTTCCATCTCTATCAGAACATTGTTAAGAGTGTGCACAACTCCAACATGTCAGCAAAGAGGTTTCATTCTAGATAAGTAGCAATGGAATGTTGTACAGTACCATAGGCCACTTACCCATTACTTGCATATTAGTAGTATCTTGTTCATTAATGCAACTTTTCCAAAAATGCATAATATACATCGTAAATCTAGGAACATAAGTATGTACATGACTGAACAACATTATTTGAGTAATCATATATACAAGAAATAACAATTCAAATACTTATCTGTGTTTGGTTGTTGGGTGAACTCCCTCTTAATATTTGCTTCCTTGCAGGAACTGCTGGAGTGTGCTTCCTCTTGATCTTTGCTTCCTGGATTATCTATCTTTGAACTTATATCCATCCTGGACCACTATGCATGCTTAAGTGTGCACTAGTGTCATCATTGTTTCATCCTTGAGATCTTATACATAGTCATACATGCATTAGCATAATCTCAATACTATCAAAACATTATGATTCTAAATATATATGGTCATGATCATTTCATACACAAGTAATTTATTACAAGCGTTAGTATTCAAGGTTTCAGGGAGTACTTCTTTTACTCCTGCATAAGCTTATTTGACCAAAGGACTCTTCTAGTTTGTCATATCATTAATCAAACTAAGAAGCATAATATGCATAAACCCATGATTATTCAAACCTATAACTTCATGAATATTCATTATCAATCATATGAAAGTATACTTATCTAATATCCTAACACAAGGTAGGATTCTAACTTGATACAGGCAAAAAACATACCTGTATTATCATGTTTGCTAGTTATGTCTAACATACCCAAACAATGTCTTCTTTGTTCTCTTCAATGATTTAGAGACCTTGTGCTAGTAACCTGCATATCTCATAAGTCAAGCATTGTAGAACCAAATTATACATACCTTGTAAGTAGAGCTTCTATGTGATTAATGGCTGAGTCTTTGTCTTCATGTCACCATGGTCATATGTTCTCGATCTAGAACTTTATTTGTCTTTCTTGATGTACATTTCATGTTAACGGACAACATCATCCTCCTACAACATCACAGTGCATTTGTACAATCATAAGTGTCATAACCCTAATCAATGAATGTCTTCTCTCATTCACATGCATTTATACTTTTACTATGGTGATAAGACAAGTCTAAAATTAATCACGATTGTACTAACCTCAATAATATGAAGACAAACATATCATAAACTTAATAATGAACAGATTTCAAAACATACATGTATCTCCTCAAGTCATACCTGTTGAGATTGCTTGTAGTCTTATTCTGTAAGGCCTTAGCATCATCTCCCTCTGTAACTGGAACTTCTTCACTTATGCAGGTGTCCAAATCATTCTCTTCTAGGATTAACCCAATCCACTTGATTTGTTGAATATGGATCTGGAGCTAGCTAGGGTTTGTCAAAGAAACCCTAAAAATCCAAACTTGGAATTTCAAACTTCTATTTGGACAGAGAGATGCAAATGACTGAGGCGAGCAAGCTAGTGTGCTCAGATTTGGAAAACTCCAAAAATTGACACCTCAAAATTGACCTGCAAGTTTCGGATCTACAGCTTCTGCCAAATTCTGGTTTTCTGGTCAAAATCCCAAACTAGGGTTTGATAGAGCCCGGGGTTCTACCCAACCAAAAACTTCAATCTTGGTCTCTAAATTTCAATTTTGATGAGAAGCATCTATCCGTGGCCTTAGAATCCAAAATTACAATTTTTTTCAAAAGCCCTGATTTCCCGCAGCAGTGACAAGCCAAAAATGAAAGTGCTCAGAATCCAATTCTGTTTGGAAAAAAATATATGCCATATTTTGTTTGGTGTATCTCTGATATTTTGAATCCTCAGGGTCTGAAACTTCGACCTATGGTAGAATAACCTGTCATCTTTCCAACCCCACAGATCTGAGCTCCAATGGATTCTCCACGAGAGAGATATGCTAAGTGTCGCAACATGACCTGTTTATGGGATGAAACAACATAGCAAACTTGTACGGAGTGCCACATGTCACTGTTTCAACTTCGTCCTCTGAAACTCAGATCTGTGAAACTAAATTCCATTCCCTAACTGCCATTTTTTATAGAACTCCATTTGGAGCTTCCTAGCCCGAGATATGACCTTTGTTCGTAGGTCACCTGTTTAGGGCTGCATTCTGGAAGAGGTAGAAACCCTAACTTGTACGGATCATATCTCACAAAGTACAACAAATCTGAGGCTGATCTTCGGACACAAGGTACATGAACATTTCATATTCAACCTAAAAGTTTCAAATCCTTAACCTTCGCCAAAACTTATTTATAGCGAAAGTGCCATGATGACTGGTTTTTACTATACCAAGCCCTAGCTTCCAATTTGTCGCAAGTGCCACAAGTGTCATAAATTCCATACAATGCCTTCCTTCAGGATAGCTATGATACCATGTTAGTTTTTCATTATTTAATTCAATATGATCTAGGATCTTAACTGAGAGAACAACATGTACAGCATATCAAACACAAGAGACAAGAGACACAAAGCATTTCACCGGGGAAAACCAAGAATGTGAAAAACCCCGCAACTTCCTCAGAGATAGAATGAGCACCAATAAATAGATCACAAATATGAATCCCCAAAAGATAGATGTCTGTAGTAGCTACTCCTCCTCCACTTGTGCTCACTCCTCCTCTCTCTCACTAATGCAAAGTGAGTGAGTGATGAATAGAATGAGAGAGTCACACTCTCTATTTATACAATGACTTGACTTGCCTTTTACTCTAACTGGGCCGACCTCCCTTAGGAGAGTCTAATAACCCATTACCACTTGTCACTGGGCCGACCCCACTAGGGTGGTCTAATAAACCTTTAACTCATACTGGGCCAACCCCTCTAAGGTGGTCTAATAACCCATCAAATATAAGTTACGACACTTACAATGTAACTTGCGACACTTGCAAATACAAATGACAACACTTCCAATCGAAAGAATAATACATCTCCGTTGGGGATACGATAAAGTACAAATGTAATACATAAAATATACAAGTGAATATCTTCTAAAGTTACAAATACATCAACAATAGCATATGTGGATTGTAGGGAAAAGCTTATGCCATTTCTAAACCCAGTAATTTTAGTATTTAATCCACAATATCCAAAGTAGACTTATTATTAATCACAAAAGACATTTCTTAAGGGAGAGAATAAGCGGCTCTCTACTTTTTATATGAAAAATGTGATGCATCGCTCGCAATTCTTTGTATAGCATATTGTAGAGAAAATAATCGTGGTAATATATAAACTGGTAACCTATAAGGTCTCCCTTCAAAACCATAAATCCTCAGTATAGTGCAATCAGGGTATAAGAACTAGTATCCTACTTTGCACTTGTCACTTAACTGTAACGTGGCTCGGAACTCTTTTGGAATCCTTTCTGTTGATGTATATGTAACTTCGGAATGTATTTCATCTATGTATTTTATATATATTTATTGTACCCTTATTAGAGATGTGTTATTCCTCTATAAGGAAGTGTCGTCATGTGGATTGACAAGTGTCGCAAGTGTGTGTACTTGCCGATGGGTTATTAGACCACCATGTGTGGGGTTGGCCTGAAATATATATTATATTGTGGATGTACCTAGCTAGACAAGTCGGGCCCATAAGGTCACTGGGCAAACAGGTTAGTATAAATAGAGATCGAGAGATCTCTATTTCATTCATTCGAAAAGTCACACTTCTCTCACTCTGCAAGTGGCGCACTAGTGAGGAGGAGTATCATCTGCTACTAGGAGACTATCTCAGTGTATTTTAGTTGTACTTTGGTTGAACCATTGCTCTCTCTATCTCTGAGGAAGTTGTGGGGTTTTTCACCTTAGGGTTTTCCCCATGGAAACTCCTTGTCTCTTGTGTCTCATGCTTTTGATTCTTGTGATGCTTGTCATGCTTATTGGATTGCTATACTGTATATGTTATTCAATCAGAGAAGATCCTAGAGTATTGTGAATTAATGCTCAAAATTTAACATGGTATCAGAGCTAACCTGAGAAGAAGACATTTTGCAGTGATGAAAACTTGAGTTTCTTGTTTATTGGGTTTCTCTCCACAGATTTTGGAAAAGCAGTATAGTAGATTGACTCTACTCATCAAGGCGAATCCATTTGTCCAATCAGAATTCAATTCTGAGCATTTTCAGATTTGGCCCTAAACATTAGGGTTTCCACAAAAATAGGAATTTCTGGAATCTGAAGACATAGCTGGAAGATCCTTGCAAAAATCGAAGTTTAGAGCTTTGGATTGAGATTTTTGGCTGGGTAGATCTCCGGGAAACTAAAACCCTAATCTAGGGCTCTCCCTAGTGAACCCGAGAGGACAAAAAGGAAAATCTGAAGGGTAAAACTTTGCTGATCTCAAATTATGAATGCACCAGGCTGATTAGCTCATCAAGGCACATCTTTCTATCCTTTCAGAAAGTTGAAATTCACATTTCAAATTTTTAGGGTTTTTCCGACAAACCCTAATCTGGGACTAGATCTAGTTTTTCAGCATTTCAAGTGGTAAGACCTAAATCTTTTCTATTTCCATTTGAAGTACTCTTTAAGATGTCTCACCACACCAAGCTTGAGGATAAGCTTGAAGGGGTTGATAACTTCCAAGCTTGGAAGTATAGGATTGGGTTAATCTTGGAATAAAATGAGTTGGACTCATATATAAAAGAAGACATCCCTATCCCAGAGGATGAAGAGGCCAAGGTATTGCATAAGAAGAACTTGGTCAAAGTAAAGAGAATCATTATTGATTCTATTAAAGACCATCTCATACCCCATGTGTCTTCTCTAAAGACACCCAAGGAGATGTTTGACTCTTTGACCAAGCTATTTGAAGGGAAGAACATAAATCGGAAGATGACCCTGCGGAATCAATTGAAAGTAGTAAAGTTTCAGAATGGAGAAACCATTCAATCTTATTTTTCTAGGGTCTCCCAGATTAAGGAAAAACTGGAAGCAGTAGATGAAATTGTGGAGAATGGTGAAGTTGTCATGACCACTCTGAATGGCCTACCTAGGTCATGGGACTCCTTCATTCAAGGAATTTGTGCAAGAAAGAAGTTGGTATCCTTCAATAGATTGCGGGAAGAATTCTCTCAAGAAGAAGTTAGACTTATAGCTCATGAGGAAAAGATGGGAGGTGAAGATCAAGCTCTTGCAACTCACACCAAAAGAAGCAAGCCCGAGAAGGAGCACTCTTGCTACAAGAGATCCTATCAAAAGAATAAGAAGGATCTAAGATGCTTCACATGCAATGAGAAGGGTCACTTTGCTTCAGATTGTCCCAAGAACAAAAGGGATAATAACAACAACTCCAACAAGAAGAAGAAGGGCAGCAAAAGAAGGTTTCATGCTCATGCTGCCGAGGATGATGAACCACCCAAGAAGAAGGCTAGAGCAGAAAGTGATGATGACTCATCAAGTGAAGAAGAGTATGTTCCGATCTCTGCTCTCACAGGTACTATCTCCCATGGTTGTAATGATTGGTTAATTGACAGTGGGGCTTCCAAACACATGACTGGGTTTCAGGAATCTTTTGTGAACCTACCTGAACATGAATCACCCCATAAGGTGAAACTTGGGGATGATTATCAATACCCAATCAAAGGAAGTGGTGAATCCTCCTACAACCTAGATTCTGGAAAATCTTTGAAGATGAAAGAAGTCCATTATGTACCTGGGCTCAAGAAGAAATTACTCTCCATGTCTGCATTTGATGCAAAAGGTATGAGGGTTTCATTTGTGGATGGCCAAGTCCTAATGTGGCCAAAGGGAAAGACCATAGATGATGCAGTAGTGATTGGAGAGCAAGAGGGAGGTTTGTATAAATTGAAGGGACAACCTGAACATGCCATGGTGCATGAATCCATGGAGCCAAGTGAACTTTGGCATAGAAGACTTGCTCATATGCACTACAGGGCACTTCCAATTGCAAGCAAGGCTGTAGAGGGTCTTCCTGAAATCAATACCAAACATGAAGGTGTTTGCAAAGGATGTGCAAAAGGTAGGAACATTAAGAAGGCGTTCCCAAGCAGTGAAAGCAAGGCAAAGGATATCCTGGAAATCATCCACTCAGATGTATGTGGTCCTATGTCATCCAGTTCTCTTAGTGGGTATGTTTACTATGTCTCATTTATTGATGACTTCTCCAGGAAGACTTGGGTATACTTCTTGAAGAACAAAGATGAGGTGTTTGATAAGTTCAAGGAATTCAAAACCTTGATGGAGAATCAAAATGACAAGAAGATCAAAACATTCAGATCCGACAATGGTGGAGAATTCACCTCAGGTGACTTCAAGAAGCTTTGTAGTGATTCAGGGATTAAGAAGGAGTTGACTGTTCCTTATAATCCTCAACAGAATGGAGTTGTAGAAAGGAAGAACAGAACTATCATGGAAGCAGCAAGGGCAATGCTGCATGACCAAGATCTACCTATGCATCTATGGGCAGAAGCAGCTAGAACAGCTGTATATGTGCATAAAAGAACACCCCACAAGATATTGGACAACAAGACACCAGAAGAGGTCTTTTCTGGTAAGAAACTTGAAGTCAGCCATCTCAGAATATTTGGTTGTCCAGTATGCACTCATTTCCCAAAGGAAAAAAGGACTAAACCAGATCCTTCAGGAAAGAAGAGTATCTTTGTGGATTATAGTGAAAGCTCGAAGGATTACAGAATATACTTTCCAGGTTTCAAGAAGATTGATGTCAACAAGGATGTAACATTTGATGAAAACTGAGCATTCATCAAATCAAGGAAGTCACCTATTGAAGTTTGAAGATCCGCAAGAACCTGTAGATCCACCCCGTGAGGATAACTCTCACAAGAGGAAACCTATATGGGCTAGAGAGCTCATTCAAAATGCAGAAAGATTTGGCATTCCAGAAGAAGAACATAGAGTAAAGAAGAGAACCAGATCACATACCAGCTATGTTTCTTTACTCTGTGACATTATGAACAAAGAACCTTCTAGTTATGAAGAAGCAGCAGAAAAGAAAGAATGGAAGGATGCCATGGTTGAGGAATACCAATCAATAATGAAGAATGATGTTTGGGATGTTGTCCCAAGACCTAAAGAGAAGTCTGTTGTGACTTCCAAATGGATCTACAAAATCAAGCATGCTGCAGATGGTAGTGTAGAGAAATACAAGGCAAGATTTGTAGCTCATGGCTTCTCTCAGAAAGAGGGAGTAGATTATGAAGAAAATTTTGCACCTATAGCCAGGTATACTTCCATCAGAACAGTACTTGCCCTGGCTGCAACAATGAAATGGAAAATAAACCAGATGCATGTCAAGACTTCTTTCTTAAATGGTGTAGTTGAAGAGGAAGTATACATGGAGTAGCCACTCGGTTTTGAAATACACGACAGGGAGTCATATGTGTGCAGATTGAAGAAAGCCTTGTATGGCTTGAAGCAAGCTCCCAAAACATGGTATGGTAGGATGGATAGTTTCCTATCTAGCTTGGGCTTTACCAAGAGTATAGTGGATTCCAACCTTTACTACAAGATTGAGGAAAGGAATCCTGTGATTCTACTCTTGTATGTGGATGACTTATTTGTAATAGGAGATGACAGATTGATTGCAAATACTAAGTGGAAGCTTGTTGTCGAGTTCGATATGAAAGATTCAGGAATGATGCATTATTTCCTAGGTATGGAGGTGTGGCAGAGTGCAGGTGGGATCTTCCTTAGTCAAGGGAAGTATACAGTAGATATTCTGAAGAGATTCGGGATGATGGATTGCAAGGCCATGGCCACACCTATGGCATCGAATCTAAAGCTTCTATGTGATGCTTCATTTGAGCCGGTTGATGTCTCTATGTATCGTCAGATGATTGGGTCCTTGATGTACCTGACAAACACAAGACCAAATATTTTCTTTGCGGTGAACATGTTGAGTTAGTTCCTGACAGATCCGAGGAGTGTTCATCTAGTTGTTGTAAAGCATGTTCTAAGGTACTTGAAGGGTACAGTGGATTATGGGCTCAAGTATGAAGTGAATCAAAAGTTTAACCTGCAGGATTATGTTGATTCAGATTGGGCTGGCAGTGCTGCAGATTGGAAGAGCACATCTAGATGCTGCTTCAGTATGGGATCAGGTGTGATCTCTTGGTTTAGCAGGAAACAGTCTTGCATAGCACTGAGTACAGCTGAGGCAGAGTATGTTGTAGCCTGTTCAGCTAGTTGTGAGGCAGTATGGCTACAGAAGCTACTGTCTGATTTATTTGATCTCTCGTTGGATGCTACTAGTATATTTTGTGATAACCAGAGTTGTGTGGAGCTGTCCAAGAACCCAGTGTTTCATGACAGGTCGAAACACATAGAGATCAAATATCACTATATCAGGGATATGGTGCAGAGAGGAGCTGTGAAGCTCCTGTATGTTGCGACGGATGAGCAGATTGCAGATGTGTTGACGAAGCCACTAGCCAGGGTGAAGTTCGAGTACTTCAGGGAGAGGCTTAGTGTTCTTCAGATCGATGACACTTCGAGGAAGAAGTGATGGACACATTTGCTGAAGCCATTCCAAGCATGTTGGAAGGAGGATCCTTCACATGGCTGTGGATGTAAGCACTGGATGATGAGCATCATGATGATGTTCTGGTTTCTGCTTTGTATGATCAGTTGGATCATTTTTATATGTATGTTTGCATCATGTTGGATGTTGGATATGATCAGTTGGATCATTTATATGTATATGTATGTACACATCATGTTGGATGTTGGAGTTGGATCATTTATATGTATGTACGCATCATGTTGGATGTTGGATATGATCAATTGGATCATTTATATGTATATGTATGTACGCATCATGTTGGATGCTTGGACCATGTATCTGTATATGTATCAGGTGGATACATTGTATGATCTGGTGGATCATGTATGGTGATATGTATCATGTATTTGTATTTGTATCAAGTGGATACACTGTATGATCAGGTGGATCATGTATGATGATATGTATCAAGTAGATACTTGGTATGCATAAGGTAGATGCATTGTATGATCAGGATGATCATGGATGACGAGCTTCAGGATGTTGCTCCAGATGACATGCAGCAGGATGTTGTAGTGATGATGATCAGGATGATCATGTGTACATCAGGATGATGTATGGTGAGTATCAAGTTGATACTCTATGGCCGTGGATCAGGTTGTGCAGATGAGCATATAATTTGGCCCTAGGAGATTTGCAGATAGTCTTTCGAGGTTTTTCCTATGGCATATAATTTGGCCTTGGGATATTTGGCAAATGCTCTTTCAAGGTTTTGCTTTGGGAGGACATATAATCTGGCCCTGGGAGATCTGCAGATAGTCTTTTGAGGTTTTTCCTATGGCATATAATTTGGCCCTGGGATATCTAGCAGATGCTCTTTCGAGGTTTTGTCCTATGGCATATAATGTGTCCTTGGGAGATCCGATAGGTTGGGCTGTGTGCCCGTAATAAGTCCTGGGATGCTCTTGCGAGGTTTTTCCATGACCACATATAATCTGTCCCTGGGAGATCCTATAGGTAGAGCTGTGTGCTCATAACAGCCTGGGATGCTCTTGCGAGGTTTTTTGGTGACCACATATAATCTGTCCCTGGGATATCCTATAGGTAGAGCTGTGTGCTCGTAACAGCCTGGGATGCTCTTGCGAGGTTTTATGGTGAGGTCACATATAATATGGCCCTAGGAGATCCTATAGGTAGAGCTGTGTGCTCGTAATAGCCTGGAATGCTCTTTTGAGGTTTTGTGATGCACGTAATAAATCCTGAGGATTCCACAGTATGGCCAGTGATGACAAAGACCTGTAGGTGGTGGGCCTACATCTAGTATGAAAAAGGACTGGCTCTGTAGAACTTCCTATGACGAGTAGAGTCAGAGATTGGTTGAGATAGCAGCAGTAGTGACGATGACGACGACGATGATCCCAAGAAGAAGACTTGTCTAGCATATCTGTGTCGAGAAATACCTTCCTAGTTAAGAGGGAGTGTTGATGTATATGTAACTTTTGAATGTATTTCATCTGTGTATTTTATATATATTTATTGTACCCTTATTAGAGATGTGTTATTCCTCTATAAGGAAGTGTCGTCGTGTGGATTTACAAGTGTCGCAAGTGTGTGTACTTTCCGATGGGTTATTAGACCACCATGTGTGGGGTCGGCCCTGAAATATATATTATATTGTGGATGTACCTAGCTAGACAAGTCGGCCCCATAAGGTCACTGGGAAAACAGGTTAGTATAAATAGAGATTGGGAGATCTCTATTTCATTCATTCAGAAAGTCACACTTCTCTCACTTTGAAAGTGGCGCACTAGTGAGGAGGAGGATAATCTGCTACTAGGAGACTATCTCAGTGTATTTTGGTTGTACGTTGGTTGAGCCATTTCTCTCTCTATCTCTGAGGAAGTTGTGGGGTTTTTCACCTTAGGGTTTTCCCCACGAAAACTCTGTGTCTCTTGTCTCTCATGCTTTTGATTCTTGTGATGCTTGTCATGCTTATCGTGATTGCTATGCATTGATATACTGTATATGTTATTCACTTAGTGAAGATCCTAGAGTATTGTGAATTAATGCTCAAAATTTAATACTTTCTGAATAATTTTTTGGACATCAAGAAAAAAGGTATCTACGAAATCCTTAAAACCTTGAGCAAAAGGGATCGTGATTTGAGTCCATTCAATTACAAGCAATGCATTACCTTCAAGAGTCAATCTATTTAAAAAAAGATGTTCAAATTGAGGGTATCGAAAGTACATAATCAAGTAAATCAAATATGATTGATATCTGAAAACATTGAAAGAGTTAAAACCACAAAATTGTTCATGGATAGAATTCGACACGAACAAAAAAAATTATCACTTGGTATTTCACCAGAATAAAGATTTGGCCAATCAAGTTAATAATCAATTCATCCATAGTAGAGTCATCATCATGACCCAAGACCAAATAAAGCATAGTAACCAGGCATTGTAAATCTTCTGGAAAACCGGACCTTTGTAGGGGCAACTTGAGCTCTTGGTTTTCCACTAATTTAGGGCTCCATTGAAGTATCAATTGGATCTATAATTTAGGAGATAAAATATTGAACCAATGTATTAAATATTCTTCTGATTTGCAAAGTTGGGTCTCAAGCAGGTTTAAAATTTTCATAACGGCAGTAGGTGATACGGAAAAATTTCTTGCATTATGTCAAAGGAAAAAACATACTAATTCAACGGGTTGTGGAATTATGAACACTTAAAAAAAAAATATGTCACGACAAAATTCGGAGGGAGGATGCATTGGATTAAACCACATTTTCAATAAGCCTTCAAAATGTCCAAAAATTTGTGCGGGTTGGTCAGGGGGAATTCATAGAGGGTATAAAGTGGGAAAAGTAACTTTGGGGTCGAAAACATCTTAAAAGAGGTCGATGAAAATTTCAAGATATACAACCATATTACCTAACTTCTTTGATTGTTCTAAACTCTTTCTAGGTGGAATTTTAGTGGGTAATTTAATTACTAGAAGTTAGATCTCATATTTTCAACCTTCAATATTTCCTTTCTCTTTACATATAAATGTGTCTAAGGTAGATTTAAAGCTTACTAGTATTTTCGCAATGAAATTTCAAAAGGAGTTTGGTGATTTTCCTATTGGTTATCTTCTCTTGTGCGGATAGAGATCAGATCTTCAAAAAAAATGAATTAGAAACATGCTAGGTAGGTACAAAAAAAACATTTCAAATTTGAAATTAAAATTTTTACAAAACCTTCCAACGTTTCCTTTTCTTATGTGGATCAAAATGTAGGAATTAATGACTGACGAGACTGTTTACCTTTCCTTTAATGAGACAACCCCTTTTTACCGATGGTTTTCATAAGTCATTTAGGAGGATGAAAAATAGATTTCGCAACCCTTTCCTATAGCTATGAATTGTTTGATTTTAGGCGAGTGTCATCATTATATTCATTTTGGAGGTTGTGTGCATTGTTAAAAAACGCCTAGAAAAAGTATCTAAAATGCAACACATGTCGCTGATCAAATTTTCAAGCGAAGGTGAAATCCTGCCACTACAACTTACCAAGCCTTACAATTTAAATTTAGAAATTTTACCAAACATTTCGACGTGTCCTTTTCTTATTCGTACCAAACTACAGGAATTAAACACCAACAAAACCGTTTACATGCCCTTTAATGTGACGGCCCCTTTTAACCGACGAGTTTCATTAGCAAGATAAAAAATAGCTTTCGCAACTTTTTCCTATAGCTCCAAATCGTTTGAATTTCAATAAGTGTCACCATCATGTTCATTTCGAAGGATGTGCACATTGTTAAAATGTGCCCATGAAAGGATCTGAAATTCAATGCATGTCATTGATCAAATTTTGAAGTGATGGCCAGATCCAACAATTACAACTTACCAAGCAATTTTGAAAAATAACTTTATGAGATGAGAAAAAAATATAGCACCCCATTTCCTAAGGACATCAACCACAACATGTTATAAAAGGGGTAACCGCCAGGGAAAATTTTAAGGATCTATAATTTTTTTAAAGGGTTAAAACCTTGGCAAATCTTACCAATTCTTAAATTTCCAACCATAAAATGTTGGGAAATACATTTTTACATTCAAATTTCTAAGGATCTTATATGGGTTTTGAAGAATTTTGGCGATGTTTAGTGTAAAAAAAATTATCCTATCGAATTTGGTCAAATCATTTTAGAAAAAATGGAAAAATCCCTCGAAAAATAGCCCATGGGCTAAATTTCGCCCCTAAAATTTTCCTTGGTAACTACAAAGATAGAGGGATGGGGGTTAGAGGTAGGTGGAGGAGTAGGGGAGACTAATCCTTGAGAAAGAGAGAAAAATAATAACTATAACAAAATGTTACAATAAAATTCTAAACTCTTATTGTGGTCACAATATGCTCAAACACTGCAAACTTTAAGACTCCTTGGTGTAGCAATATCATCATGTTTGTGCCTTCAAATCATGACTCATGATCCTCCATCCTATCACTAATTCTAGCGACATTTTGTAAAGTCTCCTCCAAAGGTTCATATTAATGTCACTTTCATTTTAATTATGTGCAATTTACAAACACTTGATGGATTCTAGAACAACAATGTGAGACGATCTTAATCTCATGCCTTGCTACTGCAATGTGAATGTACCATGCCCTCAATGCTTAATTTTTCTCAAATATATATTCCAATGTACCAGTATAGAGGGATCATATCTAAGAGCATCAAACTAATTGTTTTCATGATTCTTATAACATATTAGAGTAGTAACTATTCACAATTTAATAATTTAAAAGCAAAATCACATTGTACATAGGCCTAGAGGTTATAATAGGGGAAGGGGGGGAGCATGGGGTCAAGATAGGGGTAGGGTTTTAGGAGGGAGATTACTGGGATGGAGATGGATTCTTAGGAATAGAGAGAGAGGGGGGGGAGTTGGGTGGTAAGGGGTCAGTGGAGAGAGAGAGATAGAGGGGGGGTGGGGGTCACGGGTAGGTGGAGGAGTAGGGGATATTGATCCTTGAGACAGAGAGAAAAATAATAACTATAATAAAATGTTACAATAATAATACTAAACTTGTTTTGTGGTCACAATATGTTCAGACACTGCAAAATTGAAGTGTCCTTGGTGCAGCAATCCCATCATGTCTGTGCCTCCAAATCGTGACTCATGATCATCCATCCTATCACTAATTCCGACAAAGTTTTATATAGTCACCTCCAAAGGGTCATATTAATGTCACTTTCATTTCAGTTCTGTGAAATTTACAAACACTTGTTGGAGTCTAGAACAACCATGCAAGATGATATTAATCTCATTTCTTTCTACAGCAACGTGAATGTACCATGCCCTTAACACTTAAGATTGTTCAAATATATATTTCAATAAACCAGTATAGAGGGATCAAACTGAGGAGCATCAAACCAATTATTTTGCATGCTTCATATAGCATCTTCGAGCAATAACTCTTCACACATTAATAATTTAAAATCAAAATCACATTATACATAAGCCTGGAGGTTACTATAGGGGAAGGGGGGGAGTAGGGGGTCATGCTAGGGGTAGGGTTGTAGGAGCGGGATTGCTAGGAGGGAGAGGGAGGCTTAGGGGTAGGGAGATATAGAGAGGGGGTGTTGGTTGGATGGTAGGGGGTTAGTAGATAGAGAATGAGAGGGTTGGGGGTTAGGGTTAGGTGGAGGATTAGGGGATTCTGATCCTTGGGGGAGAGAGAGAGAGAGAGAGAGAGAGAGAGAGAGAGAGAGTAATTATAATAAAATGTTACAATAAGAATACTAAACTCTTATTGTGGTCACAATATGTTCTGATGATGCAAACTTGAAGTGTCCTTGGGGCAACAATATCATCATATTCATGCATCCCAATTGTGATTCATGATCATCCATCCTATCACTAATTCTGGTGACATTTTATACAGTCACCTACAAAGGTTCATATTAATGTTGCTTTCATTTTAATTCTTTGCAATTGACAAACACTTGGTGGAGTCTAGAACAACTGTGCAAGACAATATTAATCTTATGTCTTGATATTGCAATGTGAATGTACCATGCCCTCAATGCTTAAGTTTTCTCAAATATATATTTCAATGTACTAGTATAGAGTGATCAAATCGAGGAGCATCAAACCAATTAGTTTTCATATTTTTTACAACATCTTTGAGAAGTAACTCTTCACGCATTAATAATTTAAGAGAAAAAACACACTGTACATAATCCTGGAGGTTACTATAAGGAAAGGGGGTGAGAAGGGGGTTAGGCTAGGACTAGGGTTGTAGGAGGCGGAATACTAGGAGTGAGAGGGAGGCTTAGGGGAAGGGAGAGAGGGGGGTTTGGGTGGTAGGGGGTTAGCAGAGAGAGAGAGAGGGTTTGGATGGTAGGGGGTCAGCAGAGAGAGAGAGAGGGGGGGGTTGGGTGGTAAGGGGTCAGTAAAGAGAGAAAGAGAGGGGGGGGAATTAGGGGTAGTTGGAGGATTAGGGGAGACTAATCCTTGAGATATAGAGAAAAATAATAACTATAATAAAATGTTACAATAAGAATACTAAACTATTATTGTGGTCATAATATGTTCGGACACTACAAAATTGAACTTTCCTTGGTGAAGAAATATCATCATGTCCATGCCTCTAAAACATGACTCATGATTGTCCATCTTATCACTAATTCTAATGATATTTTATACGGTCACCTCCAAAGGGTCATATTAATGTCGCTTTCATTTTAATTTTGTGCAATTTACAAACACTTGCTGGAGTCTAGATTCCACAATACTAGTATTTAAATATGTATTAATATAAAATCTCTAATGGCTTCATAGGAATAAGGAAGAATAAGATATGGGGATATGATTCCACAAGTGGGGAAGTGATAGTGGGATAAGTTAAATGATCACAAGTGGGGAAGTGATAGTGGGATAAGGTAAATGACCACAAGTGGGGAAGTGATAGTGGGATAAGGTAAATTACCCTAGTGGTGTTAGCTTATATCCTTAGCCTTATCCATTTAACCCAAAGTTCCTAAACCTTGATTAAGAGTCATGATTTAAATAAAGCCTTTTTTAATTAGCTTTAAGAGGGGATTAGGTAGTGAAAAGTGGTTCCATGTGGAGAGGACACATGGAAATCTAAAATATGTTTATCAACTTAAGAAATCAAGCCTTGGAGGCTTTAATTCCTCATTTATATTCCAACTATTCAAATTTCATTCCTCTTCCTTGCCATAGTCTTGGAATGCCATAGTTTCCTACCTATGACAGAGGCCTGAGATGCCATTGTTGAACATAAAATATTCATTCTATTAACACACTACCCTTTTCGGCTTCACTGAATAATGGATCATTTATTCAAATGGATTAGGACATGTTAGAGGGCATATGGATAAAATTTCATAGTTTCAGATAGGTTCATGTGCAATTTGGGGGAAAATTATTGTTGGAATGCTAATTGTTCGAATAAATGACCCTATGGAATTGTGGTTTATGTTCTATCAAATTCGTCCTACAGATAGTTAAATCTACTCAAAGATTAAAATAGGTTCTATAACGACATTAGATTTAAGAAAAAACAACTATGTCTCAGATGTATAACGACAGGGGGGAATTATTTGGATTCCTATCCCGGTGTCCTACCTAACTACACAATTCTTTTATGTCCTCAAGTGAGGTTAATATGTGTTTAGTTAGGGAATTCATTTTAAAAGCTTGTTGCTTTACTCAAAAGGTAGCGAAAGTCCAACTTGATGGTGTTAAGATCTGACTCAAAGCATGCATGTATGGATGAATCTGTGCAAATATTTTTCCTTCGATAAATTTCTAGCTACAAAAGGAGAGAGTTATTTTTTGTTCCCAAATGAAAGAGACACAAGATGCAACTTTTTGAAAAATAAAAATACTCACATATTCTTTTTCTTTTCAATTTTATATTCCAAATCAAAATATGAAATACTCTTTCAAACTGAATCTATCCAAAAACAAACTGAGAAACAATATGTTTGTTTTCTTTTCTACTTCGAATGAGTATGAAAATGACAAGTAAATGAAAAAAAATGTTCCATGATTGAAAAAATACTTCAATCGTTAAGTAAGGAGGGAAAAATAGGTTTTAGAAAGTTTCCAAGCAAGTTTGAAGAATTCAAAGGATGCAAATATCCTTCACAAAGTTAAAATATTCAATAATCTTTCCCAAATATGCAAGTGAATGTGCAACAATTTCTTTTCCTCAAACAAAATGACCAATTTTGTAACATAAAACTAATAAATTCAAATACAATAGCTCTTACTTTGTCACTTTAATCTCAAAAAATACAAACCATGAATAAATAATCAAGCAAACCAAGCCAAACTTCTTAGACTTGCAAATCGGGAACAGAGTGAGTTATCAGACCAAGTACAGAGGTTAAAGAAGGTTATGAGAATGGTATAAATGACTATGACAGTATTCTAGTTTCCAATTCAGTGACAACTTCCACAACTTCACTCTATAATCCAAGTAGGGTTCCAAAAAGAAAATCCAAAAACTAAAAATCAAACTGGGATCAAACAGATCTGATCAGGATCAGAGAGCTAACACCAAGCCAAAAACCAAAGGCAAACATCAATCAAGCCAAAAATTGAGTTTCAAAGCACACTACAGGGAAGTATTGCTCCCCTGAAGACCCTCTAGGCACAAAATTTAAGAATTTTCCCGCTCTAGTACACTACATAGGCACGAAAATTAGAGTATGTTCACTCTGTGATACACAGGATAGGTGCAAAAATTCACTGCAGGAGGATAAGGCGAAGGTCTCAAAATAAAATTATGAATTCCTTAAGTTTACAGACCCATAGAACTTAATGATGAGGATCAAAATAGTAATTCAAGGTCCAAAACTAGTAAATAACAGAGATCAAAGATCAAATCTTGAAGCTTTGATGGAAAAATGAAACCTAGGATGTCCCCAGTGGAGTCGCCAATTTATGTTCTAGAAAATTCATCCTACGAATAGTTAAATCTACTCAAAGATTAAACTAGGTTTAAACAAGCTTAATCTAAGACAGAAGTGAAACAAGTGGTTGTTTACTCTCCTAGATATAACACAATACATGAGCTTTTAAACACTAAGAGGAGAAGGAATCTTGAAACTTACCTCAAATTCATCGGTTGTCCTAGCTCTAGCTTCACACTTGATCTCCAAGGAGTGAACCTATTTGAACAAGACAATAAACAACACCTCCAAGCGCTAGATGTAATGGTTAAGATCTAAATTATACAAAACATATCATGCATCTAACTAAAGTGAGAAACACAATATGGGAGAATAATCCAAGTTTGTCTCAATGAAAGCTAAGATGACTATTACAAAGTTACACTTGATGTCCAAGAAACAACTTCCACTTCCAATATTTTCCTCTTGATACCTCTGCAAATCCCTTAAGACCATAGGTTTGATGCCTCAAGAAGTTCCCCCTTAGCTCATGGATGGCCTCCTTCTTATAGGATTTGGGATACCAACCACTAGGAGTGAATAATGGATCTAAGTGAGTGGAAGGTGGATCAAGGAGGTGAGTCATCCCAAGGAAGGTGAGATTCAAGAGGAACCTCCATCCCAAAAATATCTCCTTTGAATCCAAGATCCAAGGTTCAAGAGATAAGGTTGTTAAGGGAATTTGCACGCCCTCGACACTGAGCATAGCGCAAAAAAGTTGTAATTTTCGTGCCCCTGCAGGCATGCATAGCGCAAAAATGGTGTAATTCTGTGCCTTGAATCACTAGAAGGGCACGAACATATGGGCAAAGTGTATCTTGCAAGGTGGCATTTGACCAAGGGAAGTTGGATTTGCCTCCAAGGAAGGCTAGGGAGGGGACCAACAAGGTGGAAATGAGTCTCAACACTTTCTAGGAGGTATTACCATTAGGTTCTGCATGGTGGTATGACATGAAGACTCATAATGGAGGTCAAAGTGGGACTTTGAGGTATAACATCTTTAAGTGCCCGAATTTATTCTAATAAATGGTAGATTAGACTACATAAATTTGATAATAAGAATTCATATCATAAACCACTATTTGGTTCCCTTGAAACCACTCACCCGCCCCTTTGTTATAGTCATACCGAAAGGGTGCAACCAAGGCCCTGGAAATACTTGTAAGCACCTTAGGGACCAATCAAGAGCTTCTATGTGGCCATGGGACCACTATGATGTCATCTCACTTTCTCAAAAATTTAGTCAACGTATTGGAATGAATATAGCAATGTAATTTGGCTCCCAATATTGGTATGGTATTGTATCGCTAAAAATTGATAATATACTAAAATTTAAAATGGAAACTTGGGATCGCACCTGCACACTCTAAAATCAACTTCTATTCGAGATCTTCATCAATGTCTAGGTAGTTTTGAATATGCAAGGAGAAATCCATGTTTAATGGAGGTCGGTTGCTTATGTATCTTGTTGAGAGATTCAGACGACCTGGGGTGCTTTGAATCGAAAACCAAGTATGATATCTCCGATTCAAATTTGGAATTGAAGAAAGTGAAATTGTTGAGTTTCTCTAACATCTCCACTTCCAGGTACTAATCTCATCTCTTTCTACTTTGTTCTGGTGAAATTGTAAAATGGAAATTTAAATTGTCATGTTCTGGAATTCTTAAAACATGTGGTATGGGTAATGAAAAACTATGCATGTATTAAATTGGCTAGTTGATGCCCGATGTTAATGTCTAGGCATTGCGATATAGAAATGATAAGTCTTCAAATAATCATCTTTGT
This sequence comes from Larix kaempferi, assembly GCA_027924585.1. NCBI lineage: Eukaryota > Viridiplantae > Streptophyta > Pinopsida > Pinales > Pinaceae > Larix > Larix kaempferi. Next base: position 6,285,196 of record BSBM01000454.1, on the reverse strand, counting down.
TGAACTTGGTCTTGCTAATCTCAGTAAATTGCAGTCACATCTCCTTGGACTCTAATATCTTTACTAATTAAATTATGTAAAAAAATATTTTTAATGATTTAAGTTAATTTTAAAATTTTTATGATATAAATTACAATTTTTTTTATGATATAAGTTATAATTATTTTGGTTATCTTATGTTTATTATTATGAATGTTGTGTTTTTAAATAGTTTTTTGTTATTTAAAAAAAAATTTAATGATAACATTGACATATAAAAAATTAAAAAAATGACACGTTATCAACCCGCCCATAGGCCGCTGGAAAATTTGGCAGAAAGTAGTAAATCGCAGGTTGACATAAAAGTATATAAGAGATCGGATTTTATTCAAAAACATAAACATAGAAGTACACAAGTGTTTGGATTGGATTTGTTCAAGCACTGACAAAAAAACTATTATAAGGTGAGGTCGCGTCCAATCTCAATGTGCATGAAAACAGGTTGGCTTGACTCCAAAAAATGGCTATAAGAATGCCTCATTTATGGCTATTCTCCATAATCTCTCGAACAAAAAATTGGTGAAATTGCATATTTTAGTTGCTCAAATCATGATTCCGTGCAAGTGGGTAGTTTCAAAGCATGGGTTTTAGTTTAGAATTGCAATTGCCAGTTACGATCACATCATGATTATATGCGCAAACCGTAGGAGTGGATCGGTCCCATACATCCACCCCGAACGTTAGTGATTATGAGGTCTCTCACATGTAGAACCCATATTTCGAGTACTTTCAAGTTCATTTTCAATGGTGCTTGAGTTTTATTCGTCTTCAGTAGTGTTGGTTTTTCTTTTGTTTTCGCTTGTGTTGGTTTATTAAATCATATATGCTCTTTTTCCTTGGTGCTTGTTGAAAATGCTAGCTAATGTAGCTCTGGATTCAACAGTTTTTCCATCCACCAACCCTCTTCCTTGTTTGGGTATTAGATGTTTAGACAAGGGAATGCCATGGATTCCAACCAATGCTCTTCTCAGTGGCAAGCTCCCATACTGGAAACTTTGCTACCAAATTTATTCAGATCTATCTCTTATTTTATAATGGTAAATGGTAGAAGTCATTTCCCTATTGGATGAACTAGTAACATTGATGGGAATAACCAAATATTGGACGAGTTAGAAAATAAGATCACAGAACTGCGAGAGAGTCTTGAAGGAAAATGAAACAAACAGGACTTGGAATCCATGGAGAAGAGAATGGCATACAAGTTGGATAGCTAGTTAGCGGGATGAAGTTAATAACTAACTTGGCAACTAACTGAACAACTGCAAAGGCTCCTCATCAAACATGTTGTAGCCAGCCAAGATAAACGCGACGCTGAGACGATCCCATAGACTTCGATAGGCTCTTAGCAGTCCCCTCCAGCTGACACGCCTACCATAGTTAGGGGAAGTATCAATGGATATTTTGTAACATCCCAAAAATTTCATAAAAAATTAAAATTTTTTCGTACAGTAATAAATGCTAATATTTAATATGCGGAAGTATATTACTAACAAATAAACCTTTTTAATAACAGATGAGTTATATGTTTAAAATGATGCCACAAACAGTTGTGAGTTGTTTTTAAAGTGTCGTAACAACATGATATTGTAATTACTTTAATTGTGACCTATTCAAATTGAATACATGCATTTGTCTATAAATTTATGCTATTTGTTTTATCACTATTTATTTAATGAACAGTAACAACACCATGTATCTGTCATTTTCTATCTGAATTTAAAGCTGTAACCATTTATTGAATACTTACATAATAAATTTGTTGTCCGAATATTTTATTGTTACTTCTTAAATGTATACATCGACATTTATTTTATCTCTTACTGTGTTATAATTTTGATCAAGGATACTAACCATTTGTTTTTCCTTTTTGATGAAGGGGTCCTATGGGTACCCTAAGGCTTACTTAGCTATTATATAGATAACGCTCTCACTATTCCTGTACATATCGCAGGTAAGAGTTTTTTGTTACCAGAACTTCAAGATTTGAAGATCGAAGATTATTGTAGCAATCGTCATCTGGTCGATGTTGCACCTAGGTTGGATTTTAAAATATTACCACACACACAATTTAACGTTTGGGATCTAGGGTACACACCCTAGCCATCACTGCAAACAAATTGAGTTTGTTTTACATTAATGCTAAGAAGTAACACTGTTCTATTTATATTATCAAAGGTGTAATGTTTATTATTATGGTATTCAATCCAATTCCAATACATAGATTCTTTTATGGTTTCATATAGTGTTTAAACTATAATCCAAGATATTGAATATATATATATATATATATAACACATGGCCTTTGGCATAGTGCCAACCTATATATAAAACTATACATTTAGAATTTTAATAGTGTTGATTTTCGTTTTAAATCTTGACAGGTTTAAAACTATATGCAAAGAGATTATATCTGGAACTTAGTGGAAAGCTAAGTGTCCATGCCATTCTGGCATAGCCCACGTGAGGGCGTAGGGTTTTGGCCAAAACCCTAGCCATGCATTGAATGAATTCAAACAAAAATTAACTCAATTCATTCATTTGGCATTGCTGGTGGTAGCGGAGGCTGATAGGCTCCCGATTCTTTAGGGTTTTAATGCTTCACATGTTTTTCCAGGGTTTCGATGGTGGATCTCTTCATTACAATTGGGAGATTAACTGAACGGCACCTGCCATAGGTAATCCATCAACTTACAGTGAGGTGTAGTTTGTTTATTTCATAAAATTCTTTTTTATAGTTACTAACCCTTATTTTTCTTGTTGGCATTTAATGTTGAGTGATAGGGTAGCCTCTCGGCTGGGCTTGTGGCTGTCACCAGGGTAACTATTCCTTCCTAGTTTCGTAAAAGGCTTTGGTAAGCCTTGGTGGTTCTCTGGAAACTCTAATTCATGGGTTGGGTTCTATGTTTTCATACTTGTGTTTGCATAAAGTCGGGTTGTGTGGTCCCAACCATTACAACTCGTGTTGGTTTTTGTTTCCTTGCTTTTACAGGCTGTAAGTTGTATGCCAGTTTGTAAAATAAAAAGGGTCGAACACTCGATCCTTTGGCTCGCATTGGTTTTTCAATGCTTCTATTGAATTTCTTTAGTAATGGCATTTCTGTTTGGTTAAGTGGTCATGTGTACAAACTTGAAATGGTCTATAGTGATTCCTTTGGGCTACGGCTCTGGAATTAAATGAAATATATTTTGTGTGTATATTATAAATAGATCGATTAGTACTTGGAAGTCAATTATGGGAATTATCCTAGCCCCTACAATAACTTGGTTTTGACTATGTTTTTAAATGACTCGGTTGATAGCATAAATAGAGGAATCTTGGTTTATTAAAGTAATTTTCTGTGTAAGGTCTATGATGAAATAATGTGTATTTTCAGCTAGGTTTGTAATATTGACAGTTTATTATTTATCCTAAATATTTATAGATGTAATGAAAACAACATTTTGATATGGAAACTATTTCATCCTAAGCAAAGAACCCTACTGTATCAAAGTTTAAAAATGTATAAATACAGATGTTACTTTTTTAGAAATTTCAATCTGATCTAGGATCTTAACTAAGAGAATAACATGTACAACATATCTACATCATATCAATCATGGACACAATAATGCAAGCACATAAGAGGCACAGAGTTTCACCAGGGAAAACCAAGAAGGTGAAAAACCCCGCAACTTCCTCATAGATAGATAGAGCAATGATACAACCAAAGTACAACCCAAAGTATAAGAGATAGTCTTCTCCTAGCAGCTGATCCTCCTCCTCACAAGTGCACCACTTTCTGAGAGAGATAGAAGTGAGTAATGAGTGATCAAATAGAGATTTCCCAATCTCTATTTATACTTGTCCTATCCTTCCCAATCAACTAATTAGGTCGACTTGTCTAGCTTAGCCTAATAACCCATGGTTAACTTAATCCGGACTGACCCCACACTTGGTGGTCTAATAACCCATTTACCCACATGACTCATACAATGCCGACCCCATCAAGGTGGTCTAATAACCCATCAAGTATAAGTTACGACACTTACAATATAAATGACGCCACTTATGTATAGAGGAATAATAACATCTCTATAGGAATACAAACACTTTCGTATAGAGGAATAATAACATCTCTATAGGAATACAATACAAATGGGTAAAATACATTCCGAAGTTACATATACATCAACACTCCCTCTTAACTAGGATGGTATTTCTTGACACAAGTCTTCTAGCACAAGTCTTCTTCTTTGGATCATCATCAACAAATCATCGTCATTGTCACTGCTACTGCTATCTCAATCAATCTCCAATCTACTCGTCATAGGAAGTTCTACAGAGCTAGTCCTTTTTCATACCTGATGTAGGCCCACCACCTGTAGGTCTTCATCATCACTGGCCATATTGTGGAATCCTCAGGACTGATTACGTGCATCAAGAAAACCTCGAAAGAGCATTCCAAGACTGATTACGAGCTTACTACTCAACCTATCGGATCTCCCGGGATCTTTTGCATGTTGACCTTTACAAAACCTACTCAGAGCATCCAAGGATGTTACGAGCACACCGCTCTACCTATCTGGATCTCGATAGAGCATCCCAAGCTGTTACGAGCACACCACTCTACCTATCTGGATTTTAAAGGATCTTTCTATGTGAACTTTCTCAAAACCTACTCAGAGCATCCCAGGATGTTACGAGCACACCGCTCTACCTGTATGGATCTCGATAGAGCATCCCAAGATGTTACGAGCACACCGCTCTACATGTCTGGATCTCGATAGAGCATCCTAGGATGTTACGAGCACACCACTCTACCTGTCTGGATTTTAAAGGGTCTTTTCTATGCTACCTGCACAACCTGTCCATGGCCACAGAGTATCAACCCGATACTCACCATACATCCTGATGTACATCATCACATGATCAACCTGATCATCATCATAGCATCAACCTGATGCATATCATCTGGAGCAACATCACGAAGCTCGTCATCTGTGATCATCCTGATCATCATCATAGCATCATCCTAATGTATATCATCTGGAGAAACATCTTGAAGCTCATCATCTGCGATCATCTTGATCAAACAAAGTCACATGATATCAATGATACCATGAAGAATCTCAACATCAAAATCAAAATCTCGAGAAGAAATTAAACAAGAACTTATTAGAAAATGATAAAGAAAATTCTTTCCTAAGAAATAATAATCAAAGGTTGAATGAGCCAATCAAAAGGTTAAAAGATGAGATGTTGGAGAATCAAAATATAAAAAATAAATCAACAAGTTAGAAAATGATGACAAATATTTCTGACCTATTAAGAATGGAAAATGAGGAGTCACAACAAGGAAATCTGGAGAAACTTATCAACAAGGAAGCATTAATTGATAAAACACAGTGCCCAACCGAATTGAATTAGAAAAGTCGTTAAATGTAAAAGTCAAAACATGGATAAAGAAACAAATACAAATTTAGAGGACATAAAAAATAAAAAATATGCTTATATTTAAATATTTTCAACCAATAAATCACCAGAAGTATCAAAAGAATGTTCCAAAAACAAGACACAAGATACAAGGATCCCTTATCATTATTCTAGTTATAACAATCATTAGATTACTTAACGAACTGGCCAAGGACAAAATCAATATGAAGAATTAAGTGACAATCTTAGTGTATCAGATGAAAACCCAATTGGAAATCTTATTATCCTCCAAATCACATAAGTCGTCGCCACATAGTTATAGAGATAATCAAATTATGGTGGTCTAACTCTTTCACAATACAATGATTTTGATTAATGTTTTGTAACTCATATCATCTTGTATCTTCAATCATCACAACTTTAAGAACACAGAATCATGGAAAGTCATTGCAAGCATAATGAAGATGTTGTTTTTTCCAAAATATGATTTAAGGGCAAATCATCCTTGAATGGAGAGTCAATGCAATGAATATAATATATACAAGATTACATGATGATAATGATTAAATAAATTAAGGGACACAATCTTTTGCCTAAGTTCATGACTAGTAAATGTTTATGAATTAAATCATCATAGGCCTATCAACAATAATATTTTATTATTCAATATAAATATTTATATGGATTTCTAATTGTTGTCATATCTATTTTGAATATTCGATATGTGAACCACTTTGGTTTACTAAAAAACCAAAATATACACTTATGAATGCCCTAAGGCTTGAAACTGAAAATGCTTGGGAAAATTCAAGTGGGCTATACTTATATTAAGACTATAGTTTCAAATGATTCAAAAGCAATTTGGAAAATATCAAAATAAAAAACTTGGGGTAGAATTTCAGGAGAAACTTTTATAAAGATATTTAAATTTAAATTTCAAATCCTATAATGTGTATGGGCTATGTAGCTGGAAACGTCGAGAATTAAAATTGATTACACAGGGTCTCCAATTTTTTTAAAGTTGTTTACTTGTAAGAAATTAAATGATACTAAAAAGTGTAGTTCACTAAAAATATGTAATCTTACACATTTGGGTGTGGGATTCAAACCTTCACTATCCTAAACCTTGACTATCCTAATTTCATATAAATAAGATTTAAAGCTTTTGATAAATCCCTTGACAGAAGAATGGAGAAGAAAAGATAAATATTTTTGTAAATAAATATAAACAACATATGAAAAATAAATGTTTATGTGACTAGACTATGAATGTGCTTTCCGGTATAAGGAAATTGGAGAAATTATTGAGATCATATACAAGTGGAAAAGAAACCTTATGGATAGAGGAAAATGGTGAATGTGAGCTTCTATTTGGTGAATCGTTTTTTTCACATTGATGAATCTTACACATGGATTGTTAAAATGATTCAAGAATTTCATTCTCCTTCACTTCAAGCTTATTGCCACATTAGTGATGGTGACATGTTTGACAAAAAAATTGAGACATTCTTGGATCCATGTGACCAATTGGAACATTTCTTTAAGTTAGGAATAAATTTCAATTCGATTCATCTTTTAATGAAGAATGTTCTTAAAGATTCCATCATCTCAAATGGGTTTATATGATGCTCCCCTAACCTACTCAAAACTTTATGTCAATGTGTAGTGTATGAATTCCGCACTTTAGTACTTACATATGCCTACCCAACTACAGGTACCATAGTGTGACCCACATTTTTGCTGTGTCCATGTATAGCTCATTGTTGATTACTTGGTTATTTCACATTCTTCATCCGAAGGATCTTCAATGTTGAATAACACTCTTGGATTCACTTTACCTTAGTCTAGATGTACAACCTTCTTTAGATGTATAGTGCTTAGGTAAGGTTCCCCTATCTCCTCTCCTATTATTTTTGTCCCTTGGTAACAAATTTGATTATGTTAGACCCTATGGGACACCCACTTGCAACACTTTCCTAATGATTGAGTTTTTTCCTAAGTTGCATGAAACTTAGAAAAGTTTCCAAGTTTCCAAAATGATAATGTATGGAAACATGATCCCCCGAAAATGGGTACGTAGGGGGGAACACAATATATATATATATATATCTAAAGAAAAATGTAGGATCTTTATTCTTATAAGGATAAAAGTTACAACCAGTAATTAACCCAATTTACAACTGTTAAAAATTGAAAGTATTCTAAAACAAATAGGGGAGTGATCTCGACCGTCATCGAGATAAGGAGAAAAAAAGGAGAGTAAACTCAACCCTAAAAGTCATATACAAAATATTACAAAAAAAGGGGAAAAGGAAATAATCTCAAGTCTATCCTATGAACAACATAGATATCTGTCTCTTCATGATTTCATCCTGTAAAAGTTAAATGATTTTTAATTCTAGAACTATAACTTGCCCATCGGGGTCCTTTATTTGAACTCTTACTTGACCTGTTTCCAATTGGCATGTTGAATTTTCCAAAGAATCAACCATATTGTTAAATTCTATGTATGTGTGTGTAATACTTACCTCTAGCAATAAAAGCAGTAGACCTCTAATCTTCTCCATGATTGGATGCAGATACATGTTGGAGTAGATTGCACGTTGATTCACCCAGCTAGTTATGAGATTTGAGTCTGAGAAGATCCCCAGGTTTGGAAGACAGTATGTATGTGCCATTTTTAGAGATATATGCATTCCCTGTAGTTCTGCAAAATGTTGGTGTTGCATCCTAGAGCCTGTTGAAAGGAGATAGTATTATCCTTGTCAGTTATGATACCATCCAATCCACATAGTCCTAGATTTTCCATTGAATCTCCATCATAGAAACAAGTTGGCTGATTTGGATCTATAATAGGTGGATCAGGGTTTCTTTCTTGTTTACTTTTCCTACACCTGGAGTCCTTCAAAGAATATTTTTCTTTATGAAAACTTGTTGAGATCATAGGAGGCTTGTCCTTAAAAATAGACTCATTCCTTGTTATGCATGTGGCTCGCTATTAGACTAGTTTCCCCAATATTCTCGGAGGGTATCTCCTTCCCATACTGGCCTCTATACCAAAGAATCAAATTCTGACCAAATACCCTATGTTAATTTATAGTGCACAACCAAGTGATTGATCGACTCAATATGATCTCTACAAAGGTGGAAAAAAAATGGACCTACTTTTCCCATCTTCTAGAGGTTGTCCCAAGTTTGTATTCTATTGTAGAGGCTCAACAACCCAAATAAAGTAGCCTTCGAGTGCGCTGGGAGTTTCCAAATATAGCTCCACCACTCTTGACTATCAACCTACGAGTTTTCCACTAATGTATAGTATCCCATTTTTTTAGATACTTTCCTCCTTCCCGATTTTTAATCCATAACAATTCATCCGACCGATCTCTTAGAAAAAATTAAGCGTTTACTATTTTTGAAGTATATGTCTCACATTCTATACGATGATATTCAACTAGACCCAATTCTCCTATTGTGCACCATCCACCTCTGCCATTCAGGTCTTGTTCTGAGAATACATCTGCAAGCACCTTTAGATTCTTTGAGGTGAAGATTGTAGTAGTTTCAAATATGAGAATATTAGTTTTATCCGTCCTTGCTATCGGATCAACTCCAAGATTTATGTCTTCTCCATTCCTTGGTTTCCAACCTAAATGATTGCTTATCAAACATGAGGATCTTTAAAATTCCCTCTAGAAGAGGGAACCACCCACAGATCTTGGGGTACCATTGCGATCCATCTCAGGGATACTTTTATAGATAAAATCCTTGTAGATAATTTAGGATTACTTTGCTCGATCCAAGTTGAAGCTATTAATGAAAAAAGAGATACAAAGAAAGATCTCAACTCAGTGACAATTCATCATACCTTGACTAGTATACAAGGAATTCAGTGGATTTTCAATAGAAATTAGGCTATCAAGATTAAATAAGTGAAGGTGAAATGTAGCATTATATCGCAGTCACATACATAGAGATAACGTGAATAAAAACTTCTTAGCAAATCGTTATAATTTGGGTTTTATTAATTACTTCTTAGATTCTCTAGCCGGTGGAACACCTAAGTCTACAAAGAGTTAGTTGAGTCTAGGTATAGGGTTTTGGAATCACTTCGTGTATCTTCTTCACCTAAAACAAATCAACCACCACGTCTAACATATTAAAAAGGAGTGTGCAATGATGAAGTGGGCTCCATATTTTTCCCTTTTCATCCAGCAAGAGGGTAAATCTAGGAGCAAGGATTTATATTCTTCTTCTTCCTATCATTCATTCCAATATTTCATACATTTCTTTATCGCAGGGTTTGATGGGGTTTGTTGATAGTAGGTAACTCTTTGAGGCACACCAATGGAGGAGAAGGAAGATTTCCTCAAGTTATATGCGCTTGCTAATGGTATTTTTTTATTTTATGTTCATTACCATGGATTTTCACCATAAAATATCTGGTGTTAACAATGATGGTGTATGTAGGGATATAAGCTTAGTCTCACTAGAAGTGATTTGTTCAAACTCAAACAGTGTTCACCTTCTCCCCTTTTTGCTTGTCTATATTTTACTAACAAATTTAGAAATGTCCTTATGTTCTCTAAATTGAAACCTAGTATAGGTCTTCGTAGAGACCTGGAAAATCATTTCAAGCCAAAGCACATTTTGTATGAAGTTTTTATTTGGTTGAAGCAATAGAAGTAATAATATTTTTCATTGGTTATTCTTGCAAGATCATTTTTATTCACTCATATTACATGTCTCCATTTGTTAATGTGTTTTGTTTTTTTTGTTAAATTCCATCCTACACATTTAAATCAATAAAAGCAAAAACTTTCTTCTATCATGAATCTAATTTCTTTTATTACAAGATTTCATTAAAATTGTTTAAAACATAAAGCAAGTTGTATATAAAATAAAAATGTTTATTCTACAATGTTATGTATCATTTGCTTATTAATTATCAAATTCTCTTTATGTGTTTAGTTCAAATGTTTTAATTTAATGTTTTTGTTATAGTCTTATGTGTTCATATGTATGTGATTTTTATTTCTTATTAGCATTAGAACCTTGCAAATAGTGTGTTGTTTGTTGATTTCATTGGAGTTCTCTTCTAAGTGAAAATACATAAAAATGACAAGAAAATATAGGATTTCACACGAATCTAAATGGGTGATATAAAGAAGTGATTTAATTCATATTACGTATCATTTCAGATGCACCAAGATGTACTTTAGATTTAAGATATATGACCATTATTTAGAGTGAGTTTCTTTAATATAACACTGTGTACACATCCACACACATATATTCATGATGCCACAATTTCCTTTCGTTTAAATTAGGTTCCTTGTGTTGGTTAATTGCGTGATTCTTGTAAATAATGTGTTTGCATTTCATTTTATACCATATGTCAAGAGTGCAAGACCTTGGAGTCTTCCTCATGCAATGTGTCACTCATGACAAAGGCGAGAGGGCTTAGTTGCGTGATTTTTCATGTGGAATTGACTTGTCTTGTGAGGTTATAAACCTAGAGTTCCATTCCTTACTAGCCCCACAGGAGGTCGAAGGTTGAGGTGTAGATGTGCCATTTTTCACATCAACATTTTGGTGACAATACTGGGAATATCGTTCAATTTTTCTTTCATGATCTTTATTTTATTGTTTTTAGTTTTACTTTCGTTTCATGCCTCGCCATGGATGTAGACAAATTGATCAATTGCTTCACTAGGCATTACATCCCAACAGCTTCATCCGTGAACTCAGATAAGAAAATCCATCACTACAAAATATTTTCTTGGGAAGAAGATAATCCTGTATTCTTATTTTCCCAGGAAGAAGATAATCCTGTATTCTTATTTTCCCGGGAAGAAGATAAGCCTATGGAAATCCAACACTACATTTCAAACTCTCATCTAGTGACACCTTTACCTTATAAATAATCCAACACTACATTTCAAACTCTCATTTGGTGACACCTTTACCTTATAAATCCAAGTGTCACATACCTATATTTCTAGGTGATGGGATTGTATTAGTCAATGAGCATTTGCATGCTTTTTCTAATGCATGTGCCATCCTGAACATTAACTATAGTGACTAATTCATATTGATGTTGAAGAATTCCCTTCAAGTTCATGCAACATATTTGTTTACTAACCTCCCTAATGATTGCATTTCTATGTGTTCTGAGCTTTCCTATTGGTTTGATTCTACTTTTGGGCACCTCGAAGATCCTTATTACTATCTTAAAAGTTTCAACCAATTGTGCATGAATGAGGGGGAATTCATTAAGTCGTTTAACCTTATATATATCAATATCTACAACCACATTCCTGAGTATATTATCCCAAATAACTTGGCTTCCCTCTTACATTACTATGATCTCCTTCCTCCTTCGTATCAATGGTGGTTGGAAGAGGAGAACATCCAAAGTCTAGAGGTTGTTTGTTCACATGCCTATATTTTGGGGAGTAGTTTCTTAAGACTGATTACTTTGTTGAATGGTTTTACTCGCATGAGTGTTTCACACCCTTATTCCATTCCATTCACAAATTTCAAGCTTGTATGCTCTCCCTTCAACAAATAATATCAAGAAATGCTCCTTCTGAGAATGCCTTGGACCTCCCTCACCTTTATCCAACCCATGATATATTTTTTCCTTGTAAACAAGAAGAACATTGTGAGAATGAACATGATCGCGTAATGGAATGCTATCATGGATATCCTTCGTCAAATATATTCCTCCTTGAATACTATTGTTGAAAGAAATCCCTTAACCTACTTCCTTGTATCCACTTTCTTTTGATGATTGATGAGCATTCTCAAACTAGCTAGTCAAAATATGAAATCTATGCCTATCCTTCAACCTCCTCCAATAATGAATTTTTTTATGAAAACAATATCGAGGAGGAGGTTAATCCCGATTCATGCAATGAGGTTTCCCCTCATGACGTCTCATATGCACCTGAATTTTCCATTACATTCCATAACCCTACATTTTTCTCGAGTGATGTAGATGAGCTTGATGATAATTCACTTATACTCTGAATGGTGTTTGTTCAATTAACTTTTACGATGAAGGCCTTCCCATGTCCACCAATCCTTTGTTTTAGTCTCAAACCCATTCTTTGGATGGTCCTACAATAGGTGATGGTGAGTTGGATCTCTTGTATAATCGATGCCTCTTGAACAATTTTCAGTTACCACCATTGTCGAAAGAATTAAGTGAAGTAGTAAATCATAGTGCATTAAATCCCATAGATTATTTCATGAACAAGAAACTCATGTGAATTTTTATTTTGTAACTTCATGTTTTTACAATGTGCATGAGTATGTAGGATGACCTACTTTTAAATACATTGTAGATGAGAAAGTGTGGAATATTTTCCGTGACTGTATGCCATTCTTTTGGATTTTTGTTGGACTCGATCGTGTACCACATGCCATTGTTAGTTGGCATGTTGGTTGGCATGCCTTGCACTACTGTCATCACATCGAAAAATGTGCTTGTAGGGTTAAAGATGTCTTCGTGAATGTAAGGTTTCACCCACCATGAACTTAGATGATTTCTCATTCAGTTTTGTACATAAATAAAACTTAAAAATAAAAACATAAAGAAGACAATTTATTTTTCGATCATTTTCTTTTCATATTTGTATTTGTTTCTTCTTTTCAGCCATATTAATTCAAAATTTCTTGGTTTATTTGCATAAGTTTATTTCATTTCATTCCTTCGTTCTTTTTATCACTATGCATTTTAGTTTTGTTTCAGTTTGTTATTTTCCATGAATCATGTTGTCTCCACCAAGCAATTGTCAATCTTGGCTTGAGATAAAAAAAACTAATGGTGAGAAAGATAGCTTAGCAATCACTAAAATGCCAAGTTTGTGACAAATAAAGGTGAATGGGAAGACTAAACTCCCCAACCCTTATGTGAATCCTCATGGATCTCTCCTCTTGATAATTATGTGCACTAACAAATAGATTCACTCTTGAAAACAAAAAGAGTCATACCTTCCCCGATTATCTCTTTGTTCCCTATGTCCACCCATTGCGTCTCAAAGTGGCTATGGCATACATGCATGTGAATTTCTTTTAGAAATCCATGTTTTTTCGTATTTGATTTCATAAACTACTTTCATGATCTCAATACCAATTTATATATACCAGCTTAAGCTTCATACACCAAATCAATGTTGCACTAATATCTAATTGGATTCAAATTTTGCAATATTTTTTCTTTGTTATTTCCGTGCATTGGTTTGCAAGACCAAGAATTTACAATTGCATGCCACTGTAAGCGACACACTCTTGTTGGATGGAATTTTCTTTATCACATTTTTGGCTAACACCATTTAGCCGAAAAACCATTGGTAGGATCCTCCCCCTATGTGATTAAAATTTTGAAGGACTTAGTTTTCTTACACCTAACTACATATTGTCTCTTGATGGGTAAAAGCATGGCAATGTGTCTCGCTATGCGGCAAGATAATTTATGTTGTTATTCTAAATTTATTCAAAATATCTATTATAAAAAATAAAAAATGTATTTGAAAAAAATATTAAAATAATTTTAACAATCACTTGTATATTATTTCCATATTCAAATAAAAAACTATTGATTTTGAAGTCTTAAAATGATAGTTTTTTGGGTCGCGCTTTTACATACAAATAAATTTTTTATTTATATTAATAATTCAATCATAATTGAATAATATATCATAAAATAATATTTTAAAAAATGTACAAAAATATTAAAAGTGTCTATAAAAGACTTGGTAAAAACAAATGGAATTAAAAACATAAATGAATATAGATATGGGGGGTCGCGGTTTTTGAGTACTTATGAGATACTGAAATAACAATAAATGGCCTTTAAAGAAAATAAATAAATAAGATAAAAACAAATTTTTTTATTTGAAAAAAAATACGATATAAAAGCTCATTCGCAATGAAAACTTTTGTTTCATTACACCATTATCTAATTCTCAATGGAATTGTAGATGTATGAACAAATATTTTTAGTTCATTAGTTCATTGCCGCAAAAGGGGAAAATGTGAGACACATTAACATGCTTTTACCCATGTATGAAATATTATCCTATGCCTTTAGCTAACTCGACATTGCCCTGGGTTTCCACCATTATGGGTTATTTAAAATTTTCAATGAAATGATTGAGTTGATGATGCACAACAGAGGATATATTATTCAATTGTCATAGTAGGATGCAGGTAGTTGAGTGCAATTCCATTATGATGGTACTATTGGTTTGTCACTTAGTGTTGTGATATATAAGCAAGTTACATGTTTTTTTGAATTTAAATTTTTTGAAGAATCCTTTGACAACAATTGGAAACAACAATTGTGTCACATATGAGAAGAGCTTGGTTTCATTTATCTTGTGGTCTTTCCTACTTTTTATCCTATCCTCCATTCACCATCCACTCGTATGGCACGTTTTGTAGAATCCCTTTGCATTTGACAAACCATACATCTAGATCCAAACTCCCCTCTTTTTTTATAATGATTTTTATTTCTGTTAAACTCCTCAAAATATAAATATCCTTTTCACAATAATTTTATGCTCAAAATGTTATGAAGGTGTGTATGCGAAGGGATTTTAAGCATTTAAAAATAAAAAAATGGTTTATTTTCATCGTTAAAACACTTGGTCTCTCCATCACTATTTATGAAAAATGTTTCTTTATGCAGTCTCATCCTAGCCCTCGAGTCGACCCATATAATGACCCCGGTTTGACCCATGTCATGAGCACGTTTTATCCTCTTCATTTATCAAATTTGATTTGAAAGCATTATGTTGTTCCCATTGCGCAAAATTTTGGTTTTTTACCCAACCTTCAAAGCCCCACTCTTCCCCTATTATCTACCCATCGCCAAGCATCAAATTTAATTTTCAAGAACAGACCCATGCTATTATTCCCAACAACATTGTGTATACACTCAGTACACTTTATTTTTATGTTTGTAGATGGAAACTGAAGAAGAGGAAAATAATTGAAGCAATCAACAAAACATTTAGCCAAATAACCCATGTGATGCAAGTGGCTCAAGCAATGATAACAGTTCCAACGAAGAATGTTGATCCATATATTTTGGATGTTAATGCAAGATGCAGTATATTTTGAAATAATTTTCTATTGAAATCAAACATCTTGTATAATGTACTGGATATAGCGTCCGAAATGAAAGACAACGTGTTACCAATAAATGTAACAATTAAATGCATGTTGGAATTTTGATTATTGTGGACTTTATGTTGTCTTGTTTTGTATGACAAAGGGTCTCTTATTGATATATAATAAAATATTTATTTTTATTGTATTGCATTGTCAAATGTTAGATGTGAAATGGTAAATTGGTAACTAAATGTATGGATGATTGAATATTATTATAGATGATAGAATCTATGATATAATAAATTAATCTAAACAAATGAAATAATTAAAATTGAAATGAATAATACTATAAAAAATATTTCAATTTTTTTTATGAATAATGACATTAAAAAAATAAGAAAAAAAAATAGATATTCCACTGCAATGTCAGCTTCCACTATTCAAAAAATAAGCTACGGTGCTTTTGATATTTACTACTGCACCGATGTGTTTCATCAAATGTTTTGCACCAAAGTGTTTACTAAAATTTTATGCCCCGGTAGATTGTTGAATGATATGCCCCAGTCCTATAACTTATATTTACAGTACCATTAAATTTTAAAAAACAACTTCATGACCCATCTGGATTTACCGGTGCGTTTATCTTTATTAATCACATCGGATATTTCCAATTGTTAAAACACACCAATGATTATTATGATGAATAGCACTGGTGCGCTATGATATATAAAAGGAACTATTAAATTTTAAAAATATAGAAAAATTCTGGTGCATATGTAGTAACATATTACACCGTTGTTTTTTTTATAGTACATAAGCATTGATGCGTCTAATGAACAAACAAGCACAGGTGTCGGTTTGGTTACAACATCCTGGTGCATATAGTGGTTGAAAGCACTGGGAAATGATAAATTTCCAGGCATGCTGGTGCTTTATGTGTTTCAGTGCATCGATGCGTGTCATTTTTATTATATTACACTAGTGTGTATTAGTTTATTACACAATGGTGTGCTATATTAGGAAGCACACCGATCAAAAAACATCTGCTATAGCCTTCGGACACCGATTTTCTTTAGTTATAAAAAATATCCATTAAAACCTCAATTAAAACTTTCGCTACCAATTGTGGAGGTTGCAGTGGAGGTGTTTTTGACAATTTTGGCCAATCTTGTAACACTAAAAACCTACTCTATAAGCTCCACTACATTTCCTTTTACTTGTAGTGCCAATGGATTAATTCAATGACCTTGGTGATCAATCAACAATTCAGCAAACAAGCTTTAGATGAATATGATGGAGAACAACAACAAAATTCTCTTGAAATCGAGGAAGACGCCAAATAAACCACTCTGGTATAATGGGTCTGGGATCCTAAGATAGGAGATGGTTGTGAAGAAGATACAACTGAAATTCAAAATGTGCATACTACCCCTGAAAACTACACACTCAAAAGTAAAGGGATGGTTAACACAATTCCTGAAACTACTGAAAGCAATACAAAGCGAATTTAATACCTCTAAGAAGGTGCAAAGCAAAACAATCCCTTCCCAAAGAAACCTTATTAATAAATATCCTTAGAGAGTACCAGGGATTGCTAAAACATAGAAAACTAGCACTCAGGATAAGTCACAGAAAACCGCCCCCCATGTGAACACCAACGGTTCAACTAATTCCCAAGGGGCTACTATAACATCAGGAAGCATAGATATTTTCCCTTGTGTAGGATATGATGTAGTGGAAGATATTAAGAGAAGCAAGGTAAACATCTAATTGTTTGAAGTGTGCAATGCCTCAACAAAAGAAACACATGATGGAGGCATTTTGACTCATTACACAACCACAACCCACCTCAACCAAAGAAAAGGAAGGGAAACAACCTAAATATAGGAAGGCTAAGGAAATTAGTGAAGCTAGCATTGGGGTAAATCTAAATCCCAGACACCACCTTTCTTACTAACATTTGAAATTTATAATTACAATGCTCATATTTATCTGGTTCATTTTGGTGCTTCCACCAATGCTATGCCATATTTAGTATGTAAGAAGATAAATGGACAGCCTAGCCCATGCCCTTCTAGGATAATACAAATTGATAGATCTGATGTTAAAGTGATAGGTGAATGAAATAATGTATTAATCACTTATTAGCATTAGATGAAAGAGTACGTCAATTTATTGATATAGTCATGGTGGAAATTCTTGGGGCATATGGTATGTCACTGAGTAGAGATAGGTATATAAATTTACAAGGATATTTTTCCACCAATTGGTTCCACTTGTGTCTCCCTTACCAAAATAAGTTGAATCAGATACAAGTAGAGAGAGATCCACACATGAAAAATAGTATCACAATGTTAGATGGATGCAATAAACCTATCAATTTTGCTCAATCTGTCCTAGGGAACTACTTCCTTGAAACTAAACCAGGTTGTTATTTGACTGAGATTGCCAATCATGAATTAGACAATCAGCCCGATCTTGTTCATTTTTCTTGGACTGATGAAAATGATTGTAACATATTAGAGATATATATTGACACTATTTAGGTACTTACTTAGACTCTAGAGATAGTGTAGATTCCAATTTTTGGAGATTATATGTTGATGGCTCAGAAACACAAGAATGTGCAAGGGTCGGTTGTGTCCTTGTTGACCCTCAATGACATAAGACTTACCTCTCCTATAGGATAGAATTCGAATGCACCAGTAACACCACTAGGTATGAAGTCCTAGTCCAAGGCCTAAAAAATCTATTGATTTTAAAGAAAGATGCATAAATATTTTTGGTAATCCATAAATTGTTGTCAGATAGGTTAGAAACACCATACATTGTTTATCTACACACTTAAAGGGATACCAAACTGAGATATTGAATTTGATATCCAAGTTCGAAGCTTTTAACATTAATTATATTCCACATTCTATGAATGTTGTTGTTGATATTTTATCAAATACTGCTCCACATTTAATTCTTTTAAATAACAAGTTTTATATTAACTTATTTTGAGCCCTTCTATCCTAGACAATGTGACTAACTAGAGGGTGTTCGATGATGACCAACAAATTATTTATTTCCTCATAGATTAAGGTACTTTTAAGGGATCTATTATAGACGCTGAGGAACTGCCAAGTTAACCTGAATAAACCTGAGAAAAGTGACAACCATGCTAAAGGGATTTCATGCCTAAAGGAGTATACACATGGGAAAATTTGTTTGATATACAATAAAAAATTAGGAAACCTGTGAATGCAAAGATGAACAACTCTTCTATGCAATATGAATTGGTGAATTTGGGTACACTTAAAGAGCTTAGGAACGTGAATCTTAGATTATATTTCTCTCCTGGAGAAAAGTAGATATTTAATCAACTTTTTAAGTATTACAAGGATGACTTTGTTTTGAACTATAACAAGATAAAGACTTATCACACCTGAATTATAAAACATGGCATTCCCATGAAACTGGATGTTAAACCATTTTAGAAACAAGATGAGAAAAGTGCACCCCACTCTAGAACATTTGATCCAAGAATAGCTGAAGAAATTAATTGACATAGGGATTATTTTTAAGGTTAAACATTCTGAGTGGATGGCAAACCTAGTTCGTGTATGGAAGAAGTCAAGGGAGATTAGTTTATGTGTGGGTTTCAAAATTTAAACAAATATTCTAACAAATACAATTACCATATTCCTCCCATGGAATGGATTTTGCAACTTTTATTTGGTTCTAAAATGTTCTCATTGTTTGACAAGTTCTCAGGTTACAACTAGGTTCTAGTGGCCGAAGGTGAACTCTTAAAAACCACTTTCAGGACAAAGTGGGCTACTTTTTCTTTCCAAAGAATTCCTTTTTGTATGGTGAATGCATGAGCCACATTTAAACAAATCATGGACACTGCATTCCATGGATTGATTGACCACACTGTCATTTCCTATTTGGATGATGTCACAGTATTTTCCAAGAGAATATCATACCATTTTCATCATCTAAAACATATATTCAAAATATGTAGAAAATATGGAATATCACTTAACTTGAAGAAGAGTATTTTTGTTGTTTCAGAAGGAAAATTATTAGAACATGTGATTTCTAATTATTGGATATCTATAGATCCTAAATGCATACAAGCTATGTTACATATCCCCATGCCTCTTAATAAGAAATTAATGCAATTAGTTTTTGGTAAGATTAATTTTGTTCGTAGGTTCGTATCTGATTTTGCTCAAATAATCAAACCCTTGCAACAAATGATTAAAAATGATGTTGAGTTCAAATGGACTATTGAAGAAAAGGAATCCTTAAGTAGTCCATATTTTGAAAAGGATTTTCTAATATATACTTTTGTGTTTGACCATTCCTTTATAATAGTGCTCACTCAAAAAGGAGAGCAAGGGGATGATGTCCAATTTATTTCATGAGCACTACTCTACAAGGTGTTGAGCTAAATTACCCTGATATAGACAAATACGCTTACGCAGTTTTCAAAGCGATGAAGCAGTTTAGACCTTACATACTTAAAAATAAGACCAAATTCATCACTCCTTTCCTAGTAGCGAAGTCACTCTCTATGCAAAAGGTGTTGGGAGAATTAAGAGGGAATTGGGTTACAGTCTTCAGGAGTATGAATTAGAATTCAAACCAACTACCATTGTTAAGGGTCAAGGCCTTTGCAAATTACTGAAAATCCTACAAAGGAATAATCTGATGGCTGGGACAATGACCTATATATGTGCTTTCAAGATACCCTGTACATCCCAACTACCACTGATTCCTGGTATCAAGACTCAATACAATACTGGCAACATGGATATGCCCCCGAGCATTGGAGTCCAAAACAAAGGAGAGATATTTGGCTCAAGTTAGTTCAATATCACGTCATTAATGTCATATTGTTCAAAAATAATTATGATGGAGTACTTCTAAGGTGTATGGAGAAGGATGACATAGAAAAGGTTCTCACTAAATTACATGATGGGCATGCTGGATGACACTATGCTTGCAAGAATACTACTCACAAGATACTCAATGTAATACCCCCAATTTTGGCTTGGAATGTATTTAATCAAAATTATGTCAATGATGTAAATATGCTAATATGGATTCCTAGTGTGGAGCTCAAGGCCAAGGCCCGACTAGTGAAGGGATAGGCATGTATGATGTATATATTTTTATTTGGACCATATGGTTGGCTTATCATGCCAATTGGAAATGTATGTAAATATTATGTTGAAAATTAATAAAATGGTCCAAGATGGATGTATAAAGAGCACTAGGGGGGCCATGATTCCACTAGAGGGGAAGAGGAAAAGGGGGCCTATGGGAAACTAAATCCTTTGTTTCCATGTCTCAACCTTAGAACTCATCCAAAATATACCATGTGCCTTAAATAATCCAATTACCTTCTCTTGAATATTAAATCCAATCATTGAATGCATATGTGAGGATGGTGGGAAAACTCACTTCATGTAGTTATTGAATCATGGGTGTTGTGATAGTTATGTTAGCTATCAGTAGTCCTATTTATTCTATATTCAGAAGCTATGTCAGTTTTATTTTCACCCTTACCTCGTATCCTTGGATTAAACACTCTTTTGATCATTCTTCATGCATGTTCCTACACTACATATAGTTTTCCATTGATGTTCATGTCCATTACCAGACTATGTTTAACCCAAAAATTTGAATTTGAAGATGTGGACTGATGTTGATTTCTGGATCTGATGAGGATGTATTCAGTGAGCTGCATGCTATATGTTGATGACGCCTTAGTGTAAGATTAGCTAAAATGTTGCATGTATGTGAAATTTGAGCGTTGACACTCCTACTAAGAAACCTAGTAGTGCTTCCCCTGCTTCCCAAATCACCCAAGACCATCCTTCATATGATCCTCCTAATTTAGTCCAACCCCAACTTTAGAGTACTCCTAATATTCCTCAGAATCCTCCTACTTTGCAACAACCTGAGCCCATGAATATTATCAATGATTCTTTGACTAAAGATATCCCAGGTTTAATTGTGCAATCAGAAAGCACGGTCCTTTCTACACAAACTTATCAATCTCAACTAAAAATTTCATCTACTCCTACTCTTACAATTGGTCAAATTAATCCTCAGGTTCCTAATATTTTTACTCAATCCTTGTCTATTGTTTCCACTAATCCCTTTCCCATTTTATCATCTATCAATATTTTGATGACATCTTCCCTAGATACAACATAATTTGGGGAGGATGTAGTGGTTTCCTTGGGAGACTAATTATTTAGAAGAAAGCAGAAGTAAATCAAGAAGAAGAAAACAGAAATGGAATATGATGTTGTTAGTGGTCCCCTTGAACACCATAGTGTTTGGAAATAATCATCTATGGATTCCCAAATGGAAGCTTCAGAAAAAATAGTTGTTATGGGGGCCTTTGTTGGAGCTAACTAGCATACCATATCCAATTTAAAAAAAAAATTATAGATGATGAGAGGGCTAGATTTGCTTCCCTTGATGTAGAGAAAATGGCGTTGCATTCTCATTTTTCTAAGCATTTGGATGATATAAAAGCTCAATGTCATAAAGAAATAGAGGACTTGCAGAAGTAGCTTAATGAAGTTCTTCAGCAGAAGAAAGTGGTACATCAAAATGTGATGGAACAAGCTCTAGAAATAATGGATATAAAGTATGAACTCCAACAACTAAAGGAACAATCAATTTCCTCTTCATCCTTCAAGCTCACACTTAAGGAGGTTTAGGAAGAGGCCATTGATCTAATAATCATTTTATAAAATCTCAGAAATATTTCATGTTTGGATTGAATGAAATTTAGGATGATTTATCAACCCTAGAACATTTGTCCAAATTGTTAGGTCATCATGTGGAGAATAAGGAAACAACGAGGAAAGCCTTTGAACAGCTACGTGATTGGAAAAATTACATAAAAAATGCCCCTAAATCCATTCCTTGACTTGATCCAATGGATCTCAAATGGGTCATTGTTTCTTTGCGTTAATTAGATATTGTGGGTGAATATGTTTCCAGCATGATTGATAAGGGCAAAAATTTGTGTAGTCGTCTTTGAACCAAAACTTATAATTTCGTAGAGAACCTTGGCATGCCATTGTTTTTTGTGTTGGTTGTTGTTGTCCCGGCTAAGTTAAAGTTAGTTGAAGTGGACCAACAGTATGATGAGTTAGAAAATCATATTGGTGGTCTGGGTTAGCTTTATTTGTCAGTATTAATGATGTTCATTTCATCTCTGATCCACCACATGGATTTGATGGCTAATTTCCTAGAGAAATGGAAAAATATCAAACAAAAGAAAATATGATACTTCATTTGCAAGGAAAAGCTCCAATTGGAACATGCAGTATATAAGGATGTAACAAAAATTCTAGATGTGTGTGAGAAATGAGGGATTTCTTGGCTAATCCGAGCCATAGTAGTTAGCTCATCCTAGGACTTAGGATATTTGATGCCTATTTTGGTGGATCTAGTTTATCCATATTGTTGTATTTATTCGATCCTTGTTGTAAGACAAGATGATGCCAGAATTGGCACTACACTATACACATATGTGATGTGTGTCTGATGTTTGTAGATGGTTTTTATGATTCTGTTGATGACAAAATGGAATATTTTGTGTTTTATTCATGTTATTTCATTTCAATTTTCTTACGTTTAATTCTGCAATATATCTCCAGAATATATTAATTGTTATCTCATATTCACATGTCATTGCATATATCTAGTCTTTGGATGCTTTAACATGTTACAGAATCAATCTAACTATGATGTAATGAATGGTATGGTCATATTTTCCCAATTAATGTTGATTGTCTAATCATAGGTCTATTTAAACATCTAGATTTTCTTATTAATTTACATAGATTTGTTAATTAGTTTGATAAAATAATTAGTAATTATGTAATATGTTTTAGGTTTGCTCAAATCATCTATGAATATTAATAGCTATAAAAGAATTGTGTTGAGTCAGTAATTTATTATTGGTTGTGTTCATTTCTTCTTTTTAATATGTTTAATCAATTTTGAATATCTTCATTAATTATTAGAACATGTTTTATTTCAAAAGTTGTTGATCTACCTTAGAATTATATTTCATCAACTTTGATTTATTAATGATTTCTTGCAGGCAAGTCACTTAAGCAGATATCTCTGTTCAAGTGCTAGACTAGATTAGGTCATCAATAGCAGTGCTTATTAAATTAGGATTTCACTTAGCTTAGGGAAAATTCAATCTTAAGTCTCCCTTTGAGAAGCAAACTTTCATTGGAAACATGACCAATAAAACCCATCAGAAACAGTCATACCAAATGACTTAGGACTAGGAAACCCTTTCTTGGGGTTATCTAAAACCCTCAGATTGGATATTTTTCCCTTGCGTTGACGAGTGTATCACATACACCCATCAACAAATGGTTCCAGAAGGAGGGCCATAAGAAAATAGAATGGAAAGGGAATTAAATCATAAGCCTCCAAAAAACCACTCCCAATTAATAAACCCCACCGGCAGTCGTACCAACCCATCCACATCATCAGAAAATCAACCCATTTCACAACCCGAGTTCATAACCACACCACCTCCTCATCCCGAGCAAATTTTAGAAGAATTTGTAGATTCATCTCCTCCACCGAGTAGAGTAGAACTCACCAAAATCATAAAACTCTCGACAGATCCTTACCCGAGCATGAAAAAGGATTACTAGTATCCAGCCAGCAGAATAGGAATTACCCACATAGCTGACAATGCGCTAAAGGAACCCCCGGTGTGACCCCTCTCTGCTAACAATCTCCACTAATTATAATTTACATGATATTTTTCTTGCCTCAGGAAGTGTTGGTTTTCCATCCTCACCCCTTGACTCACCAACTCACTCTCCTCGCGGAAATTATTCTGGTTAGGATTCATTAGGAGGCCATTCTTCAAAATCGTCCTCATATTGAAGTAGGCCAAGAACTCCACCTAACATGTCCAATCAGAACAAGCCTTGGCTTGATAAAAATGTTATTTCTATACCAGGTCCCCAATACCCTTTGTCGAAACACCATGAAATGCTTCTCTTGAAGCTCAACCCTGACACTAAACAACCCGTTGACGACCATATAAAAAATTTCATGCTAGCTATGAGGCTCAATAACATTAAACACAGATACGTCAACTATAAATTTTTCCCTTATACCTTTGAGGGTAGAGCTTCCACATGGTATTTTATATTACAACCCTGAACTATAACATATTGGGACCAATTTGAAACAGATTTTCTTGATAAATTTGGAGATGATCAAACTCGTCAGGTCCTAGTTATGGAGATATCTGAAATGAAAATGGACTCAAAGGAATTTTAATCAAAGGTTCATGACATTATAATATAAAATTCTTGTTGCATCTATGCCTATTAAAAAACATATCATTGCATACTATGTTAAATCCCTAACTCTTCATGTTACAATGTGGGTCAAGAGATATCATAAAGAAACCATTCAAGAATACTTAGATGAGGCCATCTTGTTCTAAGAAGATATGTTCAACCTAAAAGAAAATCCTGAGGGTGAAAATGATGAGCCTACCTCTTCCCAAAAGAAATTTGAGCCACTTATTAGACCCCCACCAACTAAGAAGGACCAAGGGGCACTTGATTTTGAAAACATACATAGGTTACTTCAAAATGTATCAAATTAGGTAATATACATGCAGAAAAAATCAGGTGAAAACCCGTCAAGACAAGGATACTACATACCTCCTTTTAGGAGGCCCTATAAACCCATACTTAATCAACAAGATCCTCATCAGAAGGGATGAATACTTATGAGTTCAATAACCTTATTAGAGCCCTAATTCTGGTACCTCAATCCGCTTCTAATAAACCTAAATATAAATTCAATAAATCCACAGGAAGTGGTAGGCAAACAATAGAGAAACATGAGGATCAATACCCTCAAGATATCAATCATTTCTCAGAACTTCTAGAAGTGTGTGAAGACGAAGACCCTGGGGCCATTTATTGCATATAGAACCCTTACAAAATTCATAGTAAGGGGAAAACATACTAGGATTATCCATATCCATATGATCACCCCAACATCCTCCAACAAATCCTAAAACTAGCTCTGAAATTCCCAAAGCAATGCCTAAACCCGACTTAGAATATGGTACTGTAGAATACCTTAAAAAGTTGAAACCTAATATCTCTATGTTTGAGCTTTTGAAATTCACCCTTATCCAAGAAAAGTTTCTTGAATATCTTGATCTAAACAATTCCAGGATAGGGAAAACTATTGAGAATAATTACCTTGAAACACTTGCAAAAAACGATGATCCTAGATCTAGAGAATCCACTCCCTTCGTTCCTTTAACTAGCAAGAAGTTAGGGACTCCCCCTTTCCTTCTTACCTTTGATATTTTCAATAGGAATTTACATAATTTTATGGTATATTCTAGGGCATCATCCAATGTGATTCCCCTTTTTGTCTATAGGAAACTTAATGCCAACATGAAACCTTAATATACGCAAATTCTCCAATTTAACAGATCTACAGTTAAAGTTGTAGGTGAATTGAAGTGTGTATTAATAAAGCTATCATCTAATCCTTGAATCCATCAAATTATAGATATTATCATTTCCAATGTGCATGAGGATTATGGGATCTAGTTGAGTAGGAACTGGTCCCAGAATCTCAAGGGATACTTTTCAACTTATTGGTCACACCTCTGGCTACCCTATAATGGTCAACAAAACAAAATCAGGGTTGACAGGGAACCTTATCGTAAGCATATTGTGACCAATATCAATGATCCTAGTGAGTCAATTTTGTTCATTGAGTCACCTATGCAGAATTACAGTCTTGATATGTTCTTTGGGGATCTTCCTGCAGAAACATCACCATTTGCGAAATCCTCTAATCATTCCAAGATTTTGCACTACACTCGGGTGGATTCATCTTCTTCAATTGTAGACAATCTTGATAATTTAAATACCAATTTTAGATTAGATAATTATTGTTGGACCTTATTCTTTGATGGTTCCATATCCAAAGAAGGAGTTGGGGATGGATGCGTCTTAATAGATCCATCGAGAACCAAAATTTTCAATGCTTGTAGGCTAGAATTTGATTGTACTAATAATGTCATTGAATATGAAGCACTTGTGTAGGGTCTTAGAAAAGTGACTGATATAAATTCCAAAGTTATGAAATTCTACGGGAACTCAGAGATTATCATTAAACTGGTTAGGAATTCCATCCATTATGTTTTTAACCATTTGAAGAATTATCAGCATGAAGTGTGGGATTTGATCCACAATTTTCAAGATTTTAATATCAATTATGTGCCTCGGTCTGAGAATTTTCATGTCGATCTACTCACTAACATTTCCTCTAAAATTATTCCTCCTAAGGGGTTTGTTGTAACATATCTCCAAATAGTCCACTTTAAAAAAAATTGTATTGTTGCTAGATGACATTTAGTAGAATATGTGCAAGCTAGTTTTCCAAGTTCCACCATATGCTTGCAATGAAATTCCAGTTTTGCCATTAATCCAATTTCATCATTTATTAGGACCTGCTATAATATTTTTATAGTCCTCAAGACCTAGGACAAGGCCATTGGCTATACTTCTAGTATTCTTAATGTTTCATTGAACTGTAATTATAGCTTATCCATTTACATATATGGATTCAACACATATATTCAAATTTCATTTATTCAAAGTTTATATTTCTTTTGATCTTAACAAATAAATATTATTAATATATAATCATATTTATTATGCCACTTCTTATTTAAATATATAATAACCATTAAATCAAACACCTCCCTAGTATGTAACCATGCTACTCGACACCCAACGAGCATAAAATGGATAAAGTATTCTACTGTTAATGAACTTAAGATATAACTCTTGACCCTTGTGATCGTGTCTTGCCTTAGTGTAAGAATGATACTATACTTGAAATTCTTAACGTGGTCGTGTACTTAAAGGACGTGGCCCATGGATGGCCGTGAGGCTTACTATCCATGGCTAACATACAATTTTATTATGTAGGTGCAATACCAATTTATGATCAAATGGGGACAAGGGGCTAGCTCTAGCATCAACGATTTGCATTACTCATATGGGGACAAGAGGTTGTATGACATTTATTGTAATAGTTTTCATACGAACCCTATAAGGTAAACGTATTTAACAAGTTTGGATAATGCAACAGGTAACCCTGGAAAGAATGATCGTTATAACATTTTCATTTTATTTATAATGAATAAACAAGGTATGGCCATGAGGCACATACCGTCGACATGTAATATATATAGTAAATTTGTATAGGGGATGTATCCATGAGGATCAACCCACGCATGCATATATGTTTGTATTCAATATTGTTTTTATATTGTTAAAATTAGAGCTTCGGTCCTATATTCGACCCTTGAACAATTTTGGAGTTTAAATATAATTATGTATTGGATTATTAAATGGTTTGGGCAATTAGATGGCTCAAGCCTAAACTGATATACCATGTTTCGTTATTGTATAGAGAGTAGCGAGGTGCTCTACAGCTTAATATGGTAAATATGTTGTTATGTTCCTTATAATATGCTACCAAAAAATTAAAATTAAAAAGGTTTATGTTGGCTCATAAAATAAAAAAAATAAAACCAAATAATAAGGAGGGTCATAAAATAAAAAAAATTAAAATCAAATAAAAAGTTATTAAAAAAATCCATGTTGGCTTATTAAAAAAAAACATAAATAATTACACCTTAAGAAATTGGATCCCTCTCGGTGCTTGATAGATCTGGTTTAATGTGGATTTATATTGGTTTATATGCAATTCTAATTTGATTGTTACGTTATGTATGTTTATGTATGCAGTCCGACCCTGCGTTGAACAAGCTTATGTTTGTAAAAGTATAATAATTTGTTTACTGTTAAGAATTAATTATATTGATGTTTTAGATTAGAGTATTTATCATTACTCTTATAATTTTCCTGTATATTTATATATATATATATAGATAATATATTTGTGGATTCTAACATGAATCCTCTCCTAACCATATGTACTATGGGAGTTTCATCTCTAGGTTTTATTAACCCTTGATTATAATAACATTATCTATCTTTAAATGCATAGCTTCTATTTTGTTACTTGAAACAAATCATCTCTACCTGAATAAATGAACTACTGTAAACATACATTTTATATAAAAATACATAAATTAACAACCCTAACCTTTGCTATTAAATAATTAGATTATTTTTTAAGGAAATAAACAGAGAACAACATGTAAATAAATATTATAAGCAATCAAGAATACACATGTATGACATTTGAAGAAATATTATAAACAATTAGGAAGACATATATTCAAGAGCTAGAATAATCATAAACAATGGTAACATTTTTCCCATAAAAGGTTTAAATAATCTATCTACATGTACAACCATGAAATACACGATAACAAAATAATAAACATAGATAGAATAACTTTTTATCCTTTTACCATGAAATATTTATTAACAAAATATTGAACAGAGATAGAATAACGTATCAGCCTTTAAGCCTCCAACTGTTTAGGGAGCGTCCATGTTTCTCCATGCCTTAGACCTTAAACAGTTCCTTGTTCATTCCACAGGTCAGCCCCGCTCCATACCAAGACCACTAGACTATGAATATTCATGGTTCTATTCTCTATCTTGCTTACTAATGCATAGTATCCACAAGGTCTTTTCCTAGCTCTTTGTATATCCTGTAATTTATCCCCTTATCACAATCCTCCTTGGACTAGCCCTATACTATCCATGGCATACTGAGCACTCAAGGAAATACAACTAAACCTTCCAATGTACTAAGGAACATTACCCCCTATAATGTCCAGTCTCTACAAACTTTTATCTTTAGGAAGAGGCTCTATTCGCATTCAGGCTGCTCGCTTTTTTATTAGGAAAAAGCACTTGTTTTGATCTCTTTCTTTCCTTTTATTAACATTCTCCTATTATAGAAGTAGTTAGGTCTTCAATTTTCTCCATTTATTTTATTTTTAATTTATTTAATATGTATTTATCCTCACATTATTCTAACTCTTCATTAACTTTTTATGTATTAATTAAAAGTCATTCCCCCTCCTAGTATGCTTTGTCCCTCTTTTAAGTGGTTGTACCCAAACAGTTAGAAGTATTTAAAGTAGATAAGTAATATAAGTAATCTAGTATTTCATTTCCCTTGATGCTCCAGAGTTTCCCAACTCAACATGAAGTCATCATAAACAGTATTGATGCTCCAAAGTCCTTTGACTCAACATCAAATCAACATAAATAACATTGATGCTCCAAAGTATCTCGACTCAACATCAAATCAACATAGTCAATCTAAATAGTCTTGATGCTCCAGAGTCCTCCAACTCAACATCAAATCAATATAAATAGTATTGATGTTCTAGAGTCTCTCGACTCACCATCAAATCAAAATTATTTTTAATTCCTTAAGACTTTATTAGCAAGGGTTCAAACTTGGGGATATTACATCCCACTCCCCTTAAAAAAAACATCGTCCCGATGTTAACACATTTTAACATTACTTTTGAAACAGAAAAGGATATGCCTCTTTCATGGCATATTCATTTTCCCATATTGCCTCTTCAGGTCCATAGTGCCTCCATTGCACTTTCAGATGGACAATGGATCGCTTCCATATCTGCACTTATCTCTTGTCCAAAATACAAAGGGGTTATGGCATAAACTCCCCTTATGGTTCTACCTGCAACAAATCCCAATCAATCACATGTTTAGAGTCATAAACATATTTTTTAAGCAAGGATACATGAAAAACATTGTGAACCTTAACATTAGCAGGTAATGCAAGTTCATAGGCCATCGGGCCTTTCTTGTCCAATATTTCAAAAGGTTCACATTATCTGGAATTTATATTTCTACACTTTCCTAATTTCAATGAAATTATTTTTTCCTTGACCTCACTAGTACATATGGCTCAAAAGTTCCACGAAATATTTCCATGAATAAGTCAAAATCGAAAATTTTGTGGATAAATAGATAAAAATTTTGAAAAAAATGTTCTGACCCCCGATAATCGTCGCTCTAGCAACATATATGAGTTCATCGCTATAGTGACATATATGAGTTCGTCTCTATAGCGACAGTAAAAGTTACACGTGCAACATCAACGGTTATCACAGTAACAAGCATTGAATTTTTGTTATTTTTTAAATTTGATCGTTGTGCATTTTTGCTGGAACCGCAATGCTTATTGATCTATAAATACATGTTCTTAAGACACATTTACAAAAATTATTTGCTATAGTTGAAACAATTTTTCTGTTTATTGTTCGTTTTGTGATTTCAAGGGTCTGGTACTGGGTTGACACATCAAATTTTTGATCTCCTTCGTTTTACAGGTTAGTTGGACTGCAATGCACTAGTTGGTTTTATGTCTATTCCCTTTGTGTTCCAACTAGGGCTTCAATGCAATGGATCAAATGTTTATATAGTTTGGTATTTTTGTGTCAAAATGCCATTTTTTAAATTGTCATTTGTGTTAAAATGTAATTTTTAAAATTTTCATTTATGTTAAAATGTAATTTTTTAAATGGTCGTTTGTGTTAAAATGCTCTTTTTTTGCTCCTTATATGTTTTTTATTGGTAGCCTTTGGTTCTATCTAGGTGAATGAAAAATAATATCAAGGAGATCTCCAAGCTAGATAGATCTTAAATTAGTTATTTCAAGGAAATTATGGATTATGCCTCTTTCGGATTCATAAATTGTTATGACTTCAAGAAAATCCTAGAATATACCTCTTCCCATTTTAAAATTATTTACATTGACCTTGGGCCTATAAATTTGAATGTTTCCCATGCCCTACTTTAGAACATTGTACAAAAAATTACAATTGTTGATAAGTCACATAGATAATAAATCACAAGAAATATAGCACCCATAATCCATGGAATTAATATCATTTCCAATGTTAGTATTGAAATTGGAATGTTATGATACATAATGTACTTATGTATCGATCACATTTTATTTTCCATCCCTTTCCTATAATCGTTTAACAATTGATCTAGTCTAGTGTATAACTAGCAACAACTCACACATCAACCTATCTTGGTGCTTGTGTTTATGGAACTTCCTACCTTTTCCCTTACCCTTCGTAGCATGAGAAACAAAAGCTTGGTTCTCCTCAGGTGGAGTGCCATGGCCATGGAGTCTTTGACGTGCTGCAATCCTGTTCTCTTCCTGAGTGCAATCTACCCAAAGCTTATCAAACTTTGGTAGTTTGGATCTACCACTTATGCTTTCGATAAAGGACTCCCATGATGGTGGAAGACCATTTAGAGTGTGAAGGAAAATCTCCTTATCATTAATAGGATCTCCACTGGTGCTGAGCTTGTCTCTGAGTTCTGTGATCCTCATAAATTATGGGTCAATGGATTCTGACCAAGGTAATTTTTAAGGGTGAAATTTCGCCAATTGGCTATTTTTTGGGTTTTTTTCCAAAAAATAAATTCGCTATTTTGTCATTTTTAGACTCTAATATCGCCTATATTTACATAAAATATGTTTTTCTATCATAATATTCGCCAAAATTTACACGTTTCAGTAGTAAATTGCATGTTTCATATTTAATATTCACCTACCTATCTATATACATGATTTTTTCAATCCAAAATAATTGCCTAGGATACTATACTTATGCATAATATTAGAATCCTTAAAAAATACCCTGATTCTGACTTTGCTATCTTCATATTTGAGAGCTGGTTTCTCAAAGTTATGGATACATTTAGGCTAGTGTGTTCAAACAGCTTCATAATGGTCTTGAACATTTTCCTAGCATTCTTCTTTCCTGAGATTTGAGGAACCAAATGGTCTCTCACTGAATCCACAAGAATCCTTCTTGCTTTAACACCATTCTTCCTCCATTGGGATTTATCCTCTTCGGCTTCTGGTTCAGGGACCTTCTCATTTACATATAGCAAGAGATCATTTTATTCTAGGAGTAGAAGAACCCTAGAGTTCCAGGAGATAAAATATCTTTAATCTTCATCCCAATCATCTTGATTGCAGATTTGATTTAGAAACCCTAGCAGGAACTAGGTAAAAAATGAAAGTTAATAATTTGAAAAACTGAACCCACAGATAAATTTGCCTTTCCAAAGAGAGTTGAATAGAGGGTGGGATGTTCCAAATCTGTGGAGAGAAATGATTTAAAACTGAAACCCTAATTCTACTGCAGCCACAGAGTTAGGTCAAAGCTTGAAAGTTCTAGGAATTGAATTCGGTCTTCACCAATAGATTCGCCTTGCCAGAAAACGAAATTCCCATGGCTCTTTTTCTTCAAAATGATGGGTGAAGACTTCATAAGATGAAACCCTAATTCGGGCAGGGTTTCGATAATGCTTCGGTAATGGCTTCTTCTAGAACTGCTCTGATACCATGTTAAATTTCATACATTCATAGCATAATAATATAAATGCATAACCAAGATCACTAGAAGCAAGACAAAGCACAAAACAACAACACAGAGTTTACCCTGGGAAACCCAATTGGAAAAACACCCGGCAACTTTTGCATAGAGACGATAATCCTGAGATCAGAGCACAAATATGAAAAGAAGAAAAAAGTGGAAATGTCTTCCACAAGTAGAAACCCCAAAAGCATCTACCTCCTCCAAGTGATGCGAAATGAGCTCTCTCCAAGTGATGCGCAAAAGGAAAGTGTGAGAATGAGAGAATGAGGTGCACTAGCCTCTTATTTATACAACTGCAAAAACTAGAAATTCCCTAGCTGGGCCGACTTCACCTGGGGGCAATAAATAATTTATTTTTAATAATTTTCTTTTGTTTATTTGCACCCCAAGGTTTACATTGTCTCTTTCATGTGATTACATAAATAATTAAATCCAGTTCATCTCCATTAGGAGGTACAATCAAGTACAATAAAAGTACAATAAAATATAATGAATAATATCTCCCGAAGTTGCACAAAATCCAACAACGAGTACCAAACCCGCGACCATTGTCGCACAGCATCATAAATTTTGAGGGATTTGAGACTAACAACTCAAGATCAAAAATTTGGAAGAATAGTAGAAGGCAGAGTGGCTTTGTGGGGTTTCTTGTTTTAACAGTTTCGGCTTGAAGAAATCTAATAATGGAGACCCCCCACCCTCAATTCCACTTGACTTGACAGCTCCGGAATTTAACATTGATCACATATTTCCCAATTGCATTAGTAACCCGGGAACCTGCAGCCCCACTGATATCGCCCTAGAGAGGGATTTCTCCTATTGGGCATCCCAAGTCAAAAACTTACTACGGTGGGTGGAAAGTCTCGAACAGGAAAAAAATAGGTCCACTCCAAAGTAATTGATCTCAAGAAAATGGTCTCTGAGATGAAACAACAGAAAAACATGCACTTACAGACACCATGTATGTATTCTCCAACGCTCCAAACATAAATTAAAAACTTCCAAGAAGAATTGAGATCACAACAAGCCCTCTTTAAACAATAAGCATAAATGTAGTACACAAACACTTAACTCTTGGGTTCAAGTAGTTTGGAAAAGGGAGCTACCATATTCATTCGTTCACCATGTTCGAAGGGATGGTGCAAGCAAAGTTTAATGAGGAACGCCTTTTTCAAGCTTGAGAGCTTAATTTGAGAGTGTGCGGGCTCCCACCTCCTGTGGCCCCATTGGACTCCCCCCTTCAGATTGACACTGCTTTCCTTCATGGAACTTTGGATTTGAAGGACCTCACTCTTGAGCATGCATGGATGGAACCCAACTCCACACTCTTCATCTGCTTTCGGACACCAGGCGATCAGCTTAGAGCCCTTCGGGCTAAGAAAAGACTGACTTTGCTCCTACCCACATAGAGGATCTTTCTCGATGCTGACCTCACCAAAACCCAATAGGAGGAACTTAAAAAAGCCAGGGACAGGGTCATAGCAGTGCATAAGGAAGGGAAATGGGCAGTTATTTTTTATTCGGGTCCCGCGAGGTATTCCCAACCTTGGGCCAAATTATAGTCTCATCCAGATGGGGGACAGGTTAGGGGGGGCAGTTCCACCATCTCCATTGGTTGTTGGAACTGCAATGGTGCTTTTTGGTCTTCACCAAGTACACTTCATGATGTGGTTGCGTCTCGTGATCTCCTCTTCCTAACAGAGACACATGTGTGTCCCATGCGGACATCACCCCCGATCCATGGGTACCATTAGGCATGGTCATGCCTCCATGAGACATGATCAGATAGCATCAGAGGCTCCATGGGGGTCGCTTGTCTTATATGAGACTCCTTAAAGAGTCAGGTAACTATGTTGTCGTCAAATGAACATGCCATATTTTTGTGGGTCCGGTTCCATCTTCAATTCACCACAAGCCTCATGCAAAACAAACCCAACTTCTCGAAGCCTGAGAAGTAATAATGAATGCAATATACATTAAGAACAATGCACATGGAATATACTTATCAACACACTGAATTGAAGCAATCACACATTGAACAACAATATATCCTGGAAACCCCAATGGGGAAAACCAACTGCTGAGGGCTTTCTTCAATCTTGAGATAGAGCATATAAATAAGAGAAGTACAATCAGAAATATATGGGTACAGAAACCTGAAGGGACAAGCCCTAGATCTGCATGCAACTGCTGTTGGATTTTAGTATTATAACAATATAATTTTCATCTCTTTCAACTTTAACTACACATAATCATGCACAGAAACATAAGAGACAATAGCTTACCCTAGGAAAACCTAAACTCAGGGAAAACCCAGCAAGCCTTTCTTACTCACAGAATTTGTAATAATACAAGTACACCAAATATATTAGATACAAGAGCAATTGCAAAAACAAAGATAGACTTCTTCTGCTACTGCTTTTTCTCTCTCCTATGCACTAGATCAGATGCTTGAGCAAACTTGCTTGGTGTGTAAATGAGGTATACATCACTTTCTATTTATATAGGACTTTGGAGTGATTTTTCCCAATTGGCCGACCTGTTTCTTTTACTGGTCCGACTTGCCACTTTTACTGGGTTGACATGCCCCTTTACTGCACCTTTTACTAGGCCGACCTACCCATTTACTGGGCCAACCTGTGTGAGGATACCTCACGTAGCTACAACAACAACACTCCCTCTTAGCTAGAGAGGTATCATCATGTTGGAATACATTTGAGCATAATCTTGATTGTCATGATTTGTCTCGTACATCTCATCATCATAAGAAAGGTCTTCATCACAACTCAGTTCGTCGAGAATTGTCAATCTCCCTCTCTCTCCCTCTGAAGAGAGAGTCGCATCAATGCCTCATCGATTTTGCAGTCATCAGCACTCCCTCTCAACGAGGGAGGCATTCTCATGAATACATCTTGAAATATCAACATATTCTTCTTTCATTCGAGAGGTTGATCATAAGCTTGCATGAGCATCTAGGGACTAATCTCCCCATCCAGTCACAAGATGGCTAGGAGAATTCACTGCCCCATTTCGAGTCATGAGTTGATGAGTGAGCAACTAGGAACTAATCTCCCCATCCCATCACAGGATGGTTGAGAGAATGCATTGCCCCGTTCTTGAGCATTTAGGGACTGATATCTCCACCTCACTTGGTGTACGAGAGAAGTCACTGCCCCGTTCTGAGTTGTCTTAGGGACTAATATCTCCACCCTGTCACATGATGTCCGAGAGAAGGCATTGTCCTACTTGACCCACCCCTAGCCAATTCACATGGATAATACTGGAGAAATGCTCGATGCTCAAGGAGTATAGTGTGTGCAACTGAAGACTAATCTTCCCACCTCGTCACAAGATGTCCAGAAGAAGGCACTGGACCTACTATGATCTATTCACCTCTAGCCAAGTCACATGGCTAATAATGATGGAATTCTCAATGCATCAACACTACTCATCAAGGGCCAGTCGCCCCACCCCACCACAGGGTGGCTGGGATTTGATACTGCCCTACCTCCGAACCATTCACGCCTAGCCAAGTCACATGGATAATACTGAGGGAAATGTCCACCCAATATTGCAAACATCTGTCCCCAAGATCATCACATATCCCTCTATGGTAAAGTGCCCTGCTTCCTTTGCATCTGAGCATCCTGCTCCCTTTGTATATGAGCATTTTGCTCCCTCTGTATCTGAGCATCCTGCTTGCTCTGCACTTGAGCATCTTGCTCCTTCTGCATCCAAGCACCTTACTTTCTCTTCACCTAAGCATCTTGCTCCCTCTGCATCTCAGCACCTTAATTGCTCGATGCATCAACACTACCTATCAAGGGCCAGTCTCCCCACCCTATTACAAGGCGGTTGGGAGCTGATACTACCCTGCCTCTGGACCATTCACCCCTAGCCAAGTCACATGGCTAATACTGAGGGAAATGTTCGCTCGATGCTGCAAACATCTGTCCCCAATCTCATCACGTCTCCCTCTGTGGTAGAGTGCCCTGCTCCCTCTGCATCTGAGCATCCTACTCCCTTTGTATATGAGCATATTGCTCCCTCTACATCTGAGCATCCTTCTTGCTTTACACTTGGGCATTTTGCTCGTTCTGCATTTGAGCACCTTACTTACTCTTCACCTGAGCATCTTGCTCCCTCTACATTTGAGCATTCTATACCTGAGCATCTTGCTCCCTCTACATTTGAGCATTCTATACCTGAGCATCTTTCTCCCTCTACATCCGAGCACCTTACTTTCTCTGCATCCGAGCATATTGCTCCCTCTGTATCTAAAGCTAACTCCCATTGACAATCATCAATCCTAGAGTACTAGACTTCTTCTGTCAATCATCAATTTTGGAGTATGTATAATATCTATAAATATAGGATGTCTTCCCATTTATCACAAAGCTCTGAGATTGATCCCTCATTGTCATGGAAGTAATCCTTCCTGACTTTTATGTATTTTGACTCCTACTGAGTCTTGACACTTTTTCCTGAATCAAATGAAACTAAAACAAATATTTTGGGCTCCCGTACCAGGGAAAAAGACCCAATTACAATAATGAACCTAACTAATGAATAAGAAATTTGGTTGTACTCGAGTACCAGGGAAAATGGTCCAACTACAACAATGACTAATATATTGAATAAGAAATTTTGTTGGACTCCTGTACCAGGGAAAATGGTCCAACTTACAATGATGACTAACTAATGAATAAGAAATATTGTTGGACTCCCGTACCACAGAAAATGGTCCAACTACAATAAAAGAAAAAATCAAAAGGAATATTATGTTGGCATCTCGCCAGGTTTTACCTTTTTCGGTGAAGGCTCCTTATCAACTTGGACTATTGATGCATGTTGCTGCCTTCTCTTTCTCCGAGGACAATCTAAATCATAGTGACCAAACTTATCACACCTGTAACACTGAATGTGTGAAATGTCCTTCTTCTTCTTTGGTCCTTGATCTGAATTCTTGTTCTGAAAGTTGCTTTTCTCTTTGCCTTTTCTTGCATGAGTTGCAAGAGATAGAGTATTTATGTCTTGAGGTTCTTCTGGGTTCTTTCTTGACAACATTCTAGTTTCTTCTCGAACACAGTGAGACCAAAGATGATCAAATTTGGGTTGTGTCTCACGACCACATATGCTTTGAATAAATGATTCCCACGAAGAGGGAAATCCATTAAGAGCTACTGTGACAAGTTCTTCATCATCAATGAGGTCCCTAATAACATGTAGGTGTTCCTTCAGTTGAGAGATATTCATAAGATAACTAGCTACATAATCTAATTTGGTAATCTTGGTGCTGCGAAGTTGATTCTTCAGGGCCAATTTCCTGCTGGTGTCCTTGCTCTCAAATAGTCGAACTAGTGCATCAAACATGGCCTTAGAATCCTTTAACTCTGTGATGTGAGGTATCAAGTAGTCTTTCACATAATCTGTCAATATTCTCTTGGCCATTGCTTCATTTTTCTTATGTTTAGATTCCTCTGCATTAGCTGTTGGTTCAGAGATGTCTTCCTTTACATAATTCTTGATCTCATTTTCATCCAAGACAAGAAGTAAACTAGTCTTCCATGATATGAAGTTAGAGGCTCTATCTAATCTATCCTCTACTCTATTACTGGTCACCATCTTGACTGCAGTTAGGAACCTGATAAAAAACCCTAGCAGAAGAGGGTCAAAAATTGAAATTTGGAATTTGATAAACTTGAATCCATAGGCTAATGCGCTCTCTCAAGGCGAGTTGGATAGAACTCCTATTCTTCTAGATCTAAGGTGAGAACAACTCGTAATCTGAAACCCTAATTTCTACAGTTTTGGCAGAATTTAGTTGAAAATTTTGAAAATTTTCAAAATGAAAATCTGCTTCCACAGGAAGATACTCCTTCCTATGGCAAGCTCAATAATGCCGAGGGCAAGCCTAATCTATGGATGGAAGATGAGAAAACACGAAACCCTAGTTTCTGGAAGTTGTGTAGCAAGAGCATGGACTGGGCCCATAACCTGTTGGATTTTAGTATTATAGCAGTATAATTTTCATCTCTTTCAACTTTAACTACACATAATCATGCATTGAAACACAAGAGACACGATAGTTTACCCTGGGAAAACCCAAAATCGGGAAAAACCCAGCAAGCCTTTCTTACTCAAAGAATTTGTACATAATACAAGTACACCAAATATATCAGATACAAGAGCAATCTCAAAAACAAAGATAGACTTCTTCTCTTATTGCTTTTTCTCTCTCCTGCGCTAAGTCACAAGATTCGGTGAATTTGAACCTTCAGGTTCAAATTTTGCCGAATCTTAAGCTGGTTTGAATCTGAAGGTGAATTTAATAAAAAATTTGAAAAAATTTTCAGTTGGTTTCTTAACCTTAGCCTTAGTCCTAACACACCACGGTCAACCTACCTCAGTCTCCACTCCCAACCCGCTAGCGAATTTTTTCCTCTCTCCTTGCCACTGCTTAGCAAAGAAACCCTCATGCTAGTGCTTAGAGCTCATGACTCCATGAATTTCGATCTCAGTGTTCTTGAATCACTACTATTGCTCACAATCACCAACTCACCATTTGAGTTACAGACTACAATCATAGACACACGATTCTGTTGTGTCACCGTTAAAGACTGAATTTAATCGCTATCGAGATTAAATTTACCTAAGCAGATGAGTTGAAAATTGAAACAAACCCCTAGGAATGCGTTTCTAGTTCCACTAGTAAATTGTTGAAGTAATGTTTTATTATTTTGTACTATATTTGGAGTGAATTGTTGAATTAAATTTTTATTATTTTGTATTATATTTTGAGTAAATTATTGAATTAAATTTTTATTATTTTGTACTATATATATATATATATATATATTCGAATCTCAAACGAACCTCATCGATAAATTCGAATTCGAATCAAATCAAATGGTTGTCGAACTCGAATTCGAATTTGAACCACGTGACTTAGCTCCTACGCACTAGATCAGATGCTTGAGCGAACTTGCTTGGTGTGCAAATGAGGTAGACGTAACCTTCTATTTATATAGGACTTTGGAGTGATTTTTCCCAACCGGGGCGACTTTTTTCTTTTACTGGGTCGACTTGCCACTTTCATCGGGCCGACATGACCCTTTGCTGCCCCTTTTACTGGGTCGAGCTGACCCTTTATTGGGTCGACTTGTGTGAGGATACCTCACGCAGCTACAACAAAAACAACAACTGCAACTGTTGCTCTGGGGATATGTGGCAACTGCTCTGTACTATCTGATATCTCATCTCATCTTCAACCAATCAATGGAAGAAGATCTATCTATCTCTGCTCTGATATGCTCAACCAATGAAGAATTGCTGCAATCTCACTCTCTGAAGTGCGCCCTCACCACTTTGAAAGTGCACCCCTCTCTGTATGATGAAACTCTAATCTATTGGTTCTTGAATCGTATCAAGTACTGTAGCAGTCTCTGCCTCCCTGAAGGATCTTCCACAAGCTCATCAGATCTGATCTCTCCCCCAAATAGAGAATGCGCCCCTCTTCTGCTGCTCATTGATCTCAGAAGAGATCTCACCAGTGGTCTCTCACACTCTGGGTGATGTCACCTCTCTCTTGTTGTAGAAACACTGCACCCTCAGTCTCTCAGGAGGAGGCCCTCACACTATCTCAGATGAGTGTGCCCCTCCTCTGCATGTAGAGAATGCACCCTCCTCTCTCTCTCACCTATATCTGATAGAAAATATTGATTAACCTTTTCTGGTGACCCCTTGCCTCATTATATCCACAAAAAGGTTGCATGCAAAATATTGCATGCGTGAGAAAAATCGTCCTGAAAGGTCTGCATGCATCCACCGTTGGATTCATGACACTTGGTAGAGTGCATCTTACCCTCTACCCCATCCTGATGCATATACTGAAAATACACCTCCATGCTAGGCATATGAACATGAATGACATCTTTCCTAGTTAACTTTTAAACAACATTTATGATTTTTGGTGTATGCATAAGATGTACATAGTTTTGCATAAGATTAATCCTAAGATTTTTAGTCTATGTTTAATATTTATCATAAGATATTTTGTTCTTTCTTTTATGTTTGTCACAAGGTATTTGTTGTGTACTTAATATTTCTAATAAGATGTTTTGGTATGTATTTAATACTTCTCTAATTTTTGGTATGCAATATGTTGTTGGTTCGCCATGGACGCCTTATGGGGTTGTTATTTGGTGTGTATTTAATATTTCTCATAAGCTGTTTTGGTTCGTTATTAATATTTTTTCGATTCCTTGGTGTGCAGGATGCTTTTGGTTTTCCATGGACGCTTTTTTGGGCTATATATTGTCTATCTATTGATTCTCTATGTTTGTTTTTTTTTTTGTTATTTTGATTGTTTTTTTACTATAATTATTTTTATCATTTGCTATTGTTGTTTTTTTCTTTTTTTTATTGCTATGGTTGTTTATTTTTGCATTTTGTGAGCATGGCCATGTTAATTTATAGTTTGTATATTGTTTTCCTTCTTTCCTTCTCGTCTATTTTTCTTTGGGTTTTCCACATGTGTAGTGTGCAGTGATGATGGAGGTATGTATGGGGTAATTTACTCATTTGTAGCTACATAAATTTAAGGTTCCATGCAATTTTAATTTACTTGATTCATTGTGTCATAATTACATGATGTTTGTTTGTTTAAATTTAGAGGCAATGCAGGTATAGAATATAGACTCTATTAAATAATTTATGGTTTGACTTTTTTGTTGGGTTCAAGGGGTGGTCCTAAAAGCTAGAAGCAGATTGCACAAGTGCAATGATTGAAGGCGAAGGTTGAGATGGTATGTATGGTTCCATATGTGTATATTTAAATTAGGGGCGTATTACATTATGTGTCATTGTTTTAAACATGGAAGATCACTTATGAAACTATGGATTATCTCTATGCGAGAGACTTTAGTAGAGTGCAGAGGTAGAGGTGAGTTTTCATTTGGTAGAAAATACATGTCTTATGCTACGAATCATCATGGCATCAAATACAATGATTCTTCTCGCTCATTACCTAGGTAGGATTTATGATTTTTGGTGTTTGAATAAGATGTTCCTATTTTTACATAAGATTAATCATAAGATTTTTAGTCTATGTTTAATATTTATCATAAGATATTTTGTTCTATGTTTCATATTTCTCATAAGGTATTTCTTGTGTACATAATATTTATAATATGATGTTTTTGTATGCATTTAATACTCTTTAATTTTTTATGTACAGGATGTTGTTAGTTGGCCATGGACACCTTCTAAGGTTGATATTTGGTATGTATTTAATATTTATCACAAGGCGTTTGGTTCGTTATTAATACCACTTCAATTTTTGGTGTGCAAGATGCACTTGGTTGGCTATGAAATCTTTCTGAGGCTATATATTGTCTATGTCTATTGATTCTCTATATTTGTTTTCTTTTTGTTATTTTTGTTTTTTACTATAGTTATTTTTATCTTTTGCTATTGTTGTTTTTTATCTTTTTTTTATTGCTATGGTTGTATTTTTTTGCATTTTGTGAACATGGCCATGCTAATTTATGGTTTGTTATTTTGTTTTCCTTCTTGCCTTCTCGTCTATTTTTCTTTGGTTTTTCCACACTTGTAATGGGTTGTGGTGATGAAGGTATGTATGGGTTAATTTACTCATTTGTAGCTGCATAAATTTAAGGTTCCATGCAATTTTAATTTAACTTATTCACTATGTCATAATTACATGATATTTTTTTGTTTAAATTTAGAAGCAATGCAAGTATTGTATATAGTCTCTATTAAATTATTTATGGTTTGACTTTTTTGTTGGGTTTAAGCGGTGGTCTTAAAAGCTAGATGCAGAGTCCACAAGTGCAATGGGTGAAGGTGAAGATTGAGATGGTATGTATAGTTCCATGTGTATGTTTAAATAAAAGGTATCTTACATTATGTGTCATTTTTTTAATTATGGAGTGCAATACAATGTAGGAAAGGAACATGGAGGATCACTTATATAACTATTGAATATCTCTATGCGATAGACTTTAGTAAAGTGCAGAGGTAGAGACAAGTTTTCATTTAGTACACAATATATGTCTTATGCTATGAAATCATCCTCACATCAAGTGCAATGATTCTCCTCGCCACTCCTTACCCATATCAGATTTATGATTTTGTGTCTGCATAATATTTTTAGTGTAACTTTAAGATTTATCATAAGATATTTTGTTCTTTGTTTCATATTTCTCAAAAGGTTTTTGTTGTGTACTTATATTTCTCATAAGATGTATTTGTCTATATCTAATTCAT
Source organism: Larix kaempferi (assembly GCA_027924585.1). Classification (NCBI taxonomy): domain Eukaryota; kingdom Viridiplantae; phylum Streptophyta; class Pinopsida; order Pinales; family Pinaceae; genus Larix; species Larix kaempferi. The sequence goes on along the minus strand of BSBM01000454.1, from coordinate 6,241,850 downwards.
CTCTAATTATTGGTGTGCATGGTGTTCTTGGTTGGCCGTGGATGCTTTCTAGGGTTGATATTTATTGTGTATTTAGTATTTCTCATAAAGTGTTTTGGTTTTATTTTAATATTTATTTAATTTTTGGTGTGTAGGATGTACTTGGGTTGCCATGGATTCTTTCTAGGGCCACATATTGACTTTGCCTTTTGATTCTCTTTCTTTATTTTATTTTTGTTATTTTGGTTGCTTTTTTCTATGGTTATTTATCTTTTGCTATTGTTTTTTTTAATTTTTTTATTGCTATGGTTAGTTTTTTATATTTTGTGAGCATGGCCATGCTAATTTATGGTTTGGTATTTTTTTTCCTGTTTGCATTCTTTTCTATTTTTCTTTGGGTTTTCCATAGGTGTAGTGGGCAGAGGAAATGGAGGTATGTATTGGGGAATTTATTCATTTGTTGGTACATAATTTTAAGTTTCCATGCATTTTTAATTTAACTCATCCACTGTGTCATAATTATATGATGTGTCCTAGTTTAAATTTAGAAGCAATGCATGTATCGGACTTAGTCTCTGTTAAATAATTTATGGTTTGACTGTTTTTGTTGGATTCAGGGGGTGGAGAATTCAAGACAGGTGCTAAAAATCATATGCAGATTCCACAAGTGGAATGGATCAAGGAGAAGAATGAGATGGTATGTATGGTTTCACATGTGCTATGTTTAAATTAAGGGCATCTTAGATTATGTGTCATTGTTTTAATTATTGAGTGCAATACAATGTAAAAAATGATCATGGAGGATCACTTATGAAACTATTATGTGTATGTTTAAATTAGAGGATAAAATTCATCAAAGACGAGGATAAAATTGTCAGTGCGTGAAGCGAAGTTATAATAAGACAATAAAACAAACAAACAACAAGAAAGGCTATTTCATGATCAATTTTTCCAGTACCACAGCAAAAATGATATATTGAGAAAGGGAATCCAAAAAACATGAACTAAAAATAACTTTAGTAGTGCAAGAAAGCCAGCACGTCGAACGTCTAAGAATAGACCCCATAATATTGGTTCAAGTGAGAATTGCGTCATTGCATTCTCCCTATATGTAATTAATCCACCCTTCAAAGCAAATAATGCTCTCAAATGCTCCATGAGCTTCATTTTGAGCCTACTGCATGGATCATCTCGCAGACATTAAAGAATCCAAATCTAGAAGGTGAAATGACCAGAAAATATAATTTGAATCGAGTCCTTAAACCAAAACCAAGAACCAATAAAAACAATAGATAAATGTACACAGAATTGAAACCTTGAGATCAAGATTAGAAGCAGTGAACAAGAGAGTAGAGGGAGTGTTGAATTCAAGAGATCATGAAAATAATTCAAGTTTGATCGTTTGAGGCATGTACGTCATTAAGGACAACCTCTGTTACCAGAAATGCCTTCCTCCGGGGTCTATTTTTTCTTCAGAGAATTACTGGAAATAAGGATAACAGAGAAACATCTTGAAAATGCCTTGAAAATATTTTGCACTTTTTTCCAAAAGTGAAACTGCAGGGAAATAAATTATAAATTAGGAACGTGCATAAAAAGCAAAAAAATTACCAGACATTGAGAGATTCTTTCTATCCTTGATGGGTACATATTTAAGATGTATATATATATTAATATATTCATAAAACTATCATTTATACTTTCACACAACAAAAATTAAATTGTTAATAGATTTTTTAACTATAAATGTAAAAACACTATAAAACTTATAGTATCAACCTATTTTCTAATTATGATGGGAGAATAATTTTTTTAAATGATTATAAATTTTAATACAAATGTGTGTTCATATTTACAACAATATTGTAGCCACTACTAGTTTACAGTTTTCTTTTGGCACCTAAAGTTAATTTTTATGATATGATCTGAGAACCAAGTCCAAAAGTAAGTTCAATTTTTATGATATGTTGTGAAGATGGTTTAGGGGTGATTGATTAATTGAAACAATTATCTTTTTAAAATATTGAATTTTTTTGAGTAATGTTAAATGTAGTATTTATTATAAGTTTTAATGGTAATTTGTAAATAACTAGCACAGTCAGTTAACTTGTGGTCAGTTGTCTTTTACTACTTATTATACATGCATGAGTTATGAGCTAAGTTACCAGGATACGGATACGGATCCAGATCTGGATACGGATTTGCCAGGTTTTTTAAAAACTAGGATCCGGATGTTGCGGGGAAACGACAAGTACAAAAAAATAAAATATTTATATAATAAATAAAAATAGAGTGAAGAATCAAAACTATTCATGAAAGTTGAAACACAAGAGTATAACTATATGTTATTTCCAAAAAAGAGAGTCCATGTACCATAACTAATAATGTGATGAGTTGTAACCATGATTGCTATTGATAATTTTAAAAACCATTTCAGCATGAACTTGAAGCGGGTCATAATAGTGTTTTTGTCGGCCACATCCACATGTCCCTATCAGCAGGGAATAAAGTGGTTTTCTTGAAGGCTATGGCAAGACTACATAACAATGTAGGTGAAGTGAGAAACAACATAGAACATAAAGAGAGATCAACCCTTGACAATAGACCTTGACCATAAAGATAAATCAAATAAAAGCATTGACAACAGAACTTGATATTGATATATCAGAGTTCAAGAGCAGATCTTGACATAAGGATAGATCGGACCTTGAGAATAAATGGCTTTTATTGTTTACACTTTTAGCCATTAGTTGTTTAGGGTATTTTAAGTTTTTCATTAAAAAACATTTATTATGGGGGATCAATGGGTCATAGAAGCACTAGAAGTTTCATGATCCATTTGAAAATTTTAGGAATTGTTTGATTTTACATAGGATATGTTTCATAGGAATAGGATACATTTCCTTCTGTAGGGGGATCCATTTCCATGAAGGATCGTAGGCTATCCAATCCGGATACGTAATAGATCTGCGGATCCTACACATTGGGGTGGCGGATCCGGTAACATAGGTTATGAGTTATCCATAAATAATAATTCACCCCAAATTCTAAAAACTAAACACCTATCGATGTAAATATACCTAGTTCTTTTAAGATCCACCATATTAACTTATATGTGATTTTTTTATAATGAAATATTTATATTCTAATTTCAAATCGTGGTAAATATATCTGATTTTCCTAAAATAATATTTATATTTCAATCTAGTTTTTGCATTTTCTTTTCAATTCATTTTAAAAAATATTAATTTCAAATGTATGCTTAAATAAGGGGCATCATACATTATGTGTCATTGTTTTAATTATTGAGTGAAATACAATGTAGGAAAGGAACATGGAGGATCACTTATGAAACTATTGAATATTTGTATGCGAGAGACTTTAGTAGAGTGTAGAGATAGAGGTGAGTTGTCATTTGGTAGAAAATGCATGTTTCTGCTTCGAAATCATCCTCGCATCAAACACAATGATTGTCCTTTCTCGTTACCTAGGTAGGATTTGTAATTTTTGGTGTTTGCATAAGATAAACCTATTTTTGCATAAAATTAATCATAAGATTTTTAGCCTATGTTTAATATTTCTCATAAAATATTTTGTTCTTTGTTTCATATTTCTCATAAGGTATTTGTTGTGTACATAATATTTATCGTAAGATGTTTTGGTCTGTATTTAATACTTCTCTAATTTTCGGTGTGCAGAATGTTCTTGGTTTGCCATAGATGACTTCTGGAGTCGATATTTGGTGTTTATTTAATAATTTTTATAAGGTGTTTTGGTTTGTTATATTAATACTTCAATTTTTGTTATGCAGGATGTTCTTGGTTGGCCAGTGATGCTTTCTAGAGCTATATATTGTCTATGTCTATTATTTTATTTATCTTTTCTTTCTTCTTTTTTTACTATAGTTATTTTTATTTTTTGCTATTGTTGTTGTTTTTTTTATTGCCATTATTTTTTTTTTTTGCATTTTGTGAGCATGGCCATACTAATTTATGGTTTGGTATTTTGTTTTCCTTCTTGCTTTATCTTCTATTTTTCTTTGGGTTTTCCACACGTGTAGTGGGCAGTGCTGATGGAAGTATGTATGGGTTAATTTACTCATTTGTAGGTACATAAATTTAAGGTTCCATGCAATTTTAATTTAACGTATTCACTGTGTCGTAATTACATGATGTTGTTTGTTTAAATTTAGAGGCAATGCAGGTATGGTATATGGACACTATTAAATAATTTATGATTTGAATTTTTTTGTTGGGTTCATGGTTCATCCTAAAAGCTAGATGCAGATTCCACAAGTGAAATCGTTGAAGGCAAAGATTGAGATGGTATGTATGGCTCCATATGTGTATGTTTAAATTAGGGGCATCATACATTATGTGTCATTGTTTTAATTATTAAGTGCAATACTATGTAGAAACCACTTATGAAACTATCGAATATCTCTACGTGAGAGACTTTAGTAGAGTGCAGAGGTAGAGCTGAGTATCATGTCTTATGCTATGCAATCATCATCGCATCAAATGCAATGATTCTCCTTGCTCCTTACCTAGGTAGGATTTATGATTTTTTTTGTTTACAAAAGATGTACCTATTGTTGCATAAGATTAATCGCAAATTTTTTAGTCTATGTTTAATATTTATCATAAGATATTTTGTTCTTTGTTTTAACTTTCTCATAAGATATTTGTTATATACATAATATTTCTAATAAGATGTTTTGGTATGTATGTATTTAATACTTCTCTAATTTTTGGTGTGCAGTTTGTTGTTGGATGGCCATGGGCACCTTTTGGGTTTGATATTTGGTGTGTATTTAATATTTCTCATAAGATTTTTTGGTTCGTTATTAATACTTCTTCAATTTTTTGTGTGCAGGATACTCTTGATTGGCTATGGACGCTTTCTGGGGCTATATATTGTCTATGTCTATTGATTCTCTATTTTTGTTTTCTTTTTGTTATTTTGGTTGTTTTTTGCTATAATTATTTTTATCTTTTGCTATTGTTTATTTTTTCTTTTTTATTATTGCTATGACTTTTTTTTTTCCAGCATTTTGTCTGCATGGCCATGCTAATTTAAGTTTTGTTATTTTGTTTTCCTTCTTGCCTTCTCATCTTTTTTCTTTGATTTTTCCACACGTGTAGTGGGAAATGGCGATGGAGGTATGTATGGGGTAATTTACTCAATTGTAGCTGCATAAATTTAAGGTTCCATGCAATTCTAATTTAACTTATTCACTCTGTCATAATTGCATGATGTTTTTTGTCTAAATTTAGAGGGAATGTAGCTATATGGTATATAGTATCTATTAAGTTATTTATGGTTTGACTTTTTCTGTTGGGTTTAGGCGATGATCCTAAAAGCTAGATGCAAACTCAAGTACAATGGGTGAAGGTGAAGACTGAGATTGTATGTATAGTTCCATGTGTATGTTTAAATAAGGGGAATCTTACATTATGTGTCATTATTTTAATTATTGAGTGCAATACAATGTTTGAATATAGGAAATGAACATGGAGAATCACTTATGAAACTATTGAATATCTCTATGCGAGAAACTTTAGTAAAGTTCAGAGGTAGAGGTGAGTTTTCATTTGGCACAAAATTTATTTCTTTTGCTATGAAATCATCCTCACATCAAATCGAATGATTCTCCTCGCCGCTCCTTACCCATGTTAGATTTATGATTTTGTGTTTGCGTAAGATGTACTTACTTTTGCACAAGATTTTTGGTGTAATTTTAAGAATTATCATAATATATTTTGTTATTTGTTTCATATTTCTCATAAGGCATTTGTTGTGTACTTAATATTTCTAGTAAGATGTTTTGGTCTATATCTAATACATCTCCAATTTTTGTTGTGCACGGTGTTCTTGGTTGGCCATGGATGCTTTCTAGGGTTGATATTTGTTGTGTATTTAGTGTTTCTTATAAGGTGTTTTGGTTTTCAATTAATGTTTCTTACTATTTGGTGTGCAGGATGTAATTGGTTGGCCATGGACATTTTCTAGGGATACATATTGACTATGTCTTTTGATTCTCTCTCTTTTTTTTCTTTTTGTTATTTCGGTTGTTTTTTTCTATACTTATTTATATTTTGCTATTGTTGTCTTTCTCTTTTTTTATTGCTATGGTTTTTTTTTGTGTTTTCTTAACATGGCCATGCTAATTTATCGTTTGGTATTTTTTTCTTGCTTTCTTTCATGTCTATTTTTCTTTGGGTTTTCCACGGGTGTAGTGGGCAAATCCAATGGAGGTATGTATCGGGGAATGCATTCATTTGTTGCTGCATAATTTTAAGTTTCCATGCATTTTTTAATTTAACTCATCCACTGTGTCATAATTATATGATGTGTCTTTGTTTAAATTTAGAGGCAATGCGTGTATAGGACTTGGTCTCTATTAAATAATTTATGGTTTGACTTTTTTTTGTTGGGTTCAGGGGTGGACAAATCAAAATAGGTCCCAAAAATCAGATGCATATTCCACAAGTGCAATGGGTCAAGGAGAAGAATGAGATGGTATGTATGGTTTCATATGTGTATGTTTAAATTAGGGGCATCTTACATTATTTGTTATTGTTTTCATTATTGAATGCAATACAATATAGGAAAGAAACATGGAGGATCACTTATGAATCTATTATGTGTATGTTTAAATTAGGGGCATCATACGTTATGCATTATTGTTTTAATTATTGAGTGCAATACAATGTAGGAAAGGAACATTGAGGATCACTTATGAAACTATTGAACAGCTCTATGGAAGTGTCTTCAGTAGAGTGCAAAGGTAGAGGTGAGTTTTCATTTGGTAGAAAATGGATGTTTCTGCTACGAAATCATCCTCTCATCAAATACAATGATTCTCCTTGCTCCTTAACTAGGCAGGATTTATGATTTTTGGCGTTTGCATAAGATGTACTTATTTTTGCTTAAAAATAATCATAACATTTTTAGTCTATGTTTAATATTTCTCATAAGATATTTTGTTCTTTGTTTCATGTTTCTTAGAAGGTATTTGATGTGTACATAATATTTCTCATAACTTATAAGTTGTTTTGGTCTGTATTTAATACTTCTCTAATTTTGGGTGTGTAGGATGTTCTTGGTTGGCCATGGATGCCTTTGGGGTTGATATTTGGTGTGTATTTAATATTTTTATAAGGTGTTTTGGTTTGTTATTAACACTTCTTTAATTTTTGTTGTGCAGGATGTTCTTGATTGGACATGGGTGATTTCTAGGGCTATATATTGTCTATGTGTATTGTTTTTTTTTTTTACTATAGTTATTTTTTTCATTTGTTATTCTTCTTCTTGTTGTTTTTTTAAATTTGAATTGACATGGTTGTTTTTCTTTTTTCATTTTGTGAGCATGACCATGCTAATTTAAGGTTTGGTATTTTATTTTCCTTCTTGCCTTGTCTTCTATTTTTGTTTGGGTTTTCCTCACCTATAGTGGGCAATGGCGATGGAGGTATGTATGGGGTAGTTACTAATTTACTCATTTGTAGGTACACAAATTTAAGGTTCCGTGCAATTTTAATTTAGCTTATTCATTGTATGCTTAAATTAGGGGCATCTTACATTATGTGTAATTGTTTTAATTATTGAATGCAATACTATGTAGGAAAAGAACATGGATGATCACTTCTGAAACTATCGAATATCTCTATGCGAGAGGCTTTAGTAGAGTGTTGAGGTAGAGTTGAGTTTTCATTTGGTAGAAAATACATGCCTTATGCTACGCAATCATCCTCGCATCAAATATAATGATTCTCCTTGCTCCTTCCCTAGGTAGGATTTTTTATTTTTGGTGTTTGCAAAAGATGTGCCTATTGTTGTACCTATTGAGTGTTCCAACAGCAGGCCAAACATCTACCCACAATGGAAAACAAAACATCGAAATCCTGCAAAACAGAGACCAAAAATTCTAATTCAGATAATGGCAGTGATTCCAAATACAACGAAGGTGATGATTCAGATGATGCCAAGACAACAAATAGAAATCCTTCAGGGTCAAGAATGCCTCTGAAGAAGAGATTTGATTCTTGTGACAAGGATGATGATGACAGGGGCTGCCTTGATGACTCTGATAGCAAGTTGTCTATCAGAAGTGATTTATACAAAGATGATGAAGATAGAGAGTAGCTTGGAAAAATGTTTGAACTAGACCGAGAGTTTATTTTGGTAGAACGAGCAAAAGCAAGGGATAATTATTTAATGTGTAAAAGGGTTCGCCAAAATGAGATTAGAAATCAATAATGCAAAGAAACAAGGCTTCGTCTATTCCTTAGATTAGAAATCAACAATGCAAAGATTGAAACACCATTATTCATGTGGAAAAGGCAACTACTTAGATTGCAATTAGGTTTTGTAATGTTAAAATTCTATTCCTTGATATTTTCTTATTCCATCTTCTCTTCCTTTTGAAGTAGCATTCGTTTTTTTATTGCACTGTGAATTTTGCTACAAAGTTTGAAACACTATTATTCCAATGAAAAAATTGTAGTTGTCTACAATGCATTTAGGTTTTGTAATGTTACTATTCTGTTCCTCGGTGTTACATTCCTATCTTTTCTCATTCTTTTGAAGTTGCAATTGGTTTTCAGCTTGAACTTATTTGTTGCTCAAATGGATATGGTTGTAGATTGCAAGCCCGGTGAACTAGTGAACCAGATGGTATACTCTCTGTGCATTGAATTAAGTACGACTCGATTAATGGACAGTGTGGTATTTATTTATGGTATTCACTCCACACAAATTATAGTGAGGTCTCCTCCAATAATATTTTATTGTCTAAAACCTTCTGTAAGAATTTTTCGAGTTTGTTTTGACTTGACAATTAATCAATTTGGACAAATTGTTTACCATGAAGTTGGACGGTGAATTGTTTTATTCAACTTTATGAAATTTCTTAATTAATTTAAATTTTAATTGTAGGCTGTGGAGGTAAATGTCAAATTTGAAGAACCCAGATCCAATAATATTCATAATAATGCATTTTATGCTGAGGAAAAATTGCTACAAAATGAATTGCAAGCTCAGCGTGACTGTAATCCATTGTCTGCTTGGCACTGGATTGTATGCTCTCTGTCTCTCTATAGATTCTAATCTATTTTTTAGCAAGATGATTTTTCATTAGCAGAATATGTTCTAGTAGAGTCTAATATATTTTTCAGCAAGAGCATTTTCCATTTTTCTTTAATCTCTTTTGTTGCAATTACTGTTGTAGAAAATTCACTGATTTACTGTTTTTGTAGTAATGCCAATAATTACTCAATTTGTTTTCTTGGAGTAAGTGAAGATGAATTAATTATGTATTTTCTCTCCTATAGGAATGCTATAAATTTTTATGGAGGCTGAGAATTTTTTTGCGGGTAAAATAATTATTCTTTGAGCTTATATTTTCATGTGAAAATTTTGATTACTATTGATGACCTGTCTCATGCAAACTCTCTCTCTCTTGGAGCTTAATTACGAACACTTCCTCAATGCCATCTTTTTAGCTTTATGACTAAATTTTACTATTTTAGTCTAGTCTTTATGCTTTGTACTGTGTGGATAGATGTAATATTGACCCATGTTAACAAGGAATTAGGATAATGGAGGACTACATTTTACATTTTTTTGAACAGTTGGTCCTATGCCTCTGTATTTTTTTTGAACTTGGGTCAGGATTAGAGACATGCAAGATGAAAACATCCACATCACAGGTCATTAAATATCATGCCTATTTTGATGAGGTTTCTACATAAATGTATTTCTGGTATTTTTTTATAGTAATAGAATATCTTTTAGTTTGGATTTTATGGATTTAATAATTGAACATGTAACCTTTAGAATTATTGATTAGATATATTCTACATGAAACCATCTTGTCGGGGATTTCTACAAATGTGTTCTTTTCTTACCATAACAATAATGCATTGTGCATTGTATGAGATTGATATTATATAATGTGTATCCTGTTTGAAGTGCCAGTTGTAGTGTCCTTGTCGTTTATACTTTTATGGCTATTACATTTGTTTCAAATGTACCACAAATTTATTTATAGTCAATAGAGTGTCTAATTGTGTAGTAGTATCATTTATAGGTTTGAAACACAAGGACCGTAAACAGAACAGGGCAGTTAACTGGCTACAAGGTAGTTCCAGGCTCAAATTGCTTGCTTACCATTGGCAGGGTCTAAAGCTAAGTTTGAGCTACCTTTTTAAGGCATAACCTTTGGGTAACTCAATATAATAAAGATGAGCAATATCCAGGAGGTGAATTTCCTAATCAAAATCCACGTGTTGGAGAAGAATTGCATACGTGGAGCAAAATCGAAGCCTTGATGATGTTGATATTGTTCTATGGTTAGTCATTATTCCCATCCTTTGCATCTTTACCATGAAGATACAATTTAAGATTCTGCTGGTTGTGTTTTATGTTTGACTTTTGTTTTTGCAATCTTAATTTTATGAAGTGTTTTTTTTCTCTTTAGTCCCCTACCATCATAATGCTGTGAAGTGAGGTTTTCATTGGTTACCTTCTGGATTTTTTGTAGTTTGAAAACCATTTTTGTGCCATGGAGGAGTTTTAGAAAATCAATAATGCATAAATATTAAATTGTATTCTTTATAAAACATTTCTTTTGCAAATTTGAAATGTTGTAGATTGGCCACTTGGAATGCATTTGCAGAGGAGGAATTAAGTTCCGATTTCCTTCTCCCAATCTATGTTAAGGTAGCTTGTAGCCCTTCAACTCTTGTCTTGTCTGCTTTAAATCTATCTAGAAAATATAGGCCTAACCATGATGTTCTACAGTTTACAGACCTAGAATGCACAGTGCAATATAAATCTGCACAGGGTTTCAAATGGAATCCCATGAGAGGCATTAGAATGGTGGTGAAGAACCAGACAGATCGAAAGAAAATTCTCAATGGAATCACAAGGTATGTCGCATCTAAATCAAATTCTGGCTTTAATAGGGCCTTCAGGAAACGGTAAAACGACATTACTCAAAATTATTGGAGGAAGAATCCAAGGGAATTTGACTGGTTCTTTAACATATAATGGGGTTCCTTACAACAATGTCCTAAAGAGAAGGTCAGTACAAGTTTAAATGTTATTTATATATTAAAACTTCATGGAAAAGCTTAGATGGTAGTTTTAAACAAACATGGTCAAGAATTGAGAATAAATCCTATGTATGTTTTCTGGTAGTTCAAAGGAATGAAGTGTTTCTTTCAATTCATTGCAAATGCTTTTAGGAAGTGAATAAAAAACAATGTCCTTGTAAAATTACTTAGGTTCACCAATATATTTCAAGGCCATAAACAGAAGTAATCAAAGATCTATTCAAGTCAACTAGAGCATAAATTTAGCAAGTGTTTAGCTATATCACTATACTTTTATAGTTTACTATAATTTGCTAAGGACTAGGTCATTGAAGAGTTACAATGATCTGCAGGATTAGTCTATTTGAAAACTTGGTTTGCAGGATAGGATTTATAACACAAGAGGACATACTATACGACAAGTTAACAGTTTATGAAACACTTCTTTTTGCTGCCAAGTTGAGGCTTCCTAGTAATATGAGCAAACAACAAAAGCTTGCAAAAGTAGAGACAACACTTTAAAGTCTTCGCTTGGAAAGGTATCCTCAGTTTATTAATCAGTGTAGCTACTAGACATTATAAGATTGGAATGTGAAGGAATCAAATATAACATTAACTTTCCATACACTAAAATAAAATTTGTATACATGGGAAGTTGTTCACTACTGAAAACATACATTGTAGCTTAATGTTTATTCATTTCACATTCACAAGATGCTGAAATTGTGGGAAAGCAGGAGAGAGTTGCTCTTATTCTCAGCAACACACACAGATCACTAAGCTCACAAATTTTCACCTACAGGACTATCTTTGTTGAGTTGCAGCTGACTGCAATCTACAACACAGTCGCAACTGACTGTAATAACTGACTGTAATATTCAGCACAATCACAGCAAGCATTAAGAGCTGACTGTATTCTACAGAACTATTTCAGTTAATAGTAAACTACACGACTGTTTCAGCTATGTTTAGATAACCCTTGCATTCATAACACTTGACTGTTTCAGCATACTCTGTTTCAACAATCAAACACATTTAACATCTCTATACTCTGTTTTAGCAAATTCTGAAATCTAACTTGCTACAGTAAAACTAAACATTCTAGCTCAGATAATTATCATGCTACAGCAAAAAACAAATTCAAAAATAAATATGAGATTTCAAACTCAAACAACAGAGTGTAACAGAAACACACAGAAAAAATTATGGGTTTAACTAAACATTGTATTCCACTTTGTTTCTTCCATTTCTCTCTATTACACTCTATTACAAACCAATACTACATCGGCATTTATACAACATAAAATATAGTCGGTCATTTAATTCAACTTGACCTTTCACTGCACCAAAAATTACTTTTCATAATTTAATTAATTCTCTGCCCTTTCATGCACTGTAACAGGAATGTTGGATGCCCCTTTGATATTTGAGAGGCTGTAGCTGAGCAAGTGAATGTCCCTGTGTTGCAACGGTGATGTCCCACGCTACTCCTTTAACATCTGACCAACTGAAACAAGTCAGTAAACGCCTCTTCAAAACTCAATGTGATACTTATCCCCAATAATTATTTGATGAACAGTGGTGTGCTGTGACAGAGGCTGTAAATGCTTCTTCAGAAATTAATGTGATGTGTTGCCTCAACAAAACCTTGACAGCATGATAGAATCAGACGGTGTGGCGGTGGTTGACTCCTTAGAGTTTTGGCGGCCACTCAGTAGGGCGGTGTTTGTCTTTTTCAGACTGTGGCGATGAAGGAATTAACGGCTACCAACATTCTTCCCCTTAATTACTTCACCCAAAATACATCAAACGCAAACAACTATAACTTTACAAGCATATAAAAAAAACATTTCAGCTATAGTGCCTGCTGGTCTCAGCAAGACTTACGTCAATAGCTAAACAACTCAAAAATTTGTTTCACATTCTTTGTTGCAACATACTAGTGTTGCTTTTCTTCAACTCTTTCATAAGCATTTATTTTTCTTTCGACCCCAAACTTTGAAATATGTAAACTTTGTTTTCTGTTTTATCTTCATCTTCACCTTGATCTTCTTTAGCTCGCGCTTCACTTGTGGCTTCAGCCATCTCTTCAGCTTGACTTTATATCTTATTAATCTGGACTTCTTTTGCTTGGTAGCTCCACAATACTTGTCCTTCTCAGCTTCAGCTGGTTGTTCAAAATATAATACTTCATCCTTTACTTTAACACCAAGACCATTTCTTTCAAACTTCTTCGACTTTAGCTTCATCATTACTTAGCTTAGAAATCAAAACTTTATACCAATAATACATTTGATTCTTCATCTTCACTTTCTTCTTTACCTTCACTGTTTTCTTTGATTCCTCAAATCCATTATGATCAGCTTCAGCTGCAAAACGTTCTTCAATTTGCTTATCATCATTCAAATTTTCAATGTCCTTTATGCCAAGGACTTCAATCCAAATCTTTTCATCTAAATACTGTAACGTGGGAATACAAAGATCCCACAATCCATCTTTGGCTTCAACAAGAGTAATCTGTTCAATATCATTATGTAAACACATTAACTGATAATAATGCCTTATTTCTTCAGGACTCCATGACATGAATACCTTTTCAACTGATTCTTCAACCAATCCATCTTTGCTGCAATTTTCTTCATTCAAATCAAATTCATCATTATCTTCAAAGGATTCTTCTTCATCTTCGATTGGTTTCTCATTTGCACATTCAAACATTTTGTCAATATTATATAATTTATCATAATGTGAACCATTTTGGTTCTTTTCATTTTTCACTTCTCTGAGAGCTATCATTATCTCTTCATTCAAATCTCCCTTCGCTGCTGCAACAAGGCAATCAAATTTCTTTATTTATGCTTCCACAACAAGACTTGCATCTTTATTATCATATCTTGGCTTTTCAAGCCATTCTTCCAAAAATTTCAACCGTTCATCAAGAACATCATTCCTTATTTCAGTTTCTCTGTTTGCAACAGAACATACAACATCTTGAGTCTTATCATTATGCAACTCTTTTTCTATCACTGCTTCTACAATCACTAAATCATCAACCTTTTTATTTTCGTCATCATTATAGATTCCTTATGCTTCAATCGCTGCAACTTCTGTGCAATCTTCAACAATCTTATCAAATTCATCAACAAAATTAAAATCATCAATATTTTTAAAAAACTCACAAACAGGGTCAAGCACTTCAACACAGTTCACTTTATCTTTCTTAGTTTTTGATGTTGCCTCACATACTGCTGATATGGAAGTCTTCATTCTATCATCATGATCATCTTTCACTATTACTTCTCCATGAGCAATTTTACCAATACTGGCTGCTTCATTGACACATTCTTCATAGTTGTCATCAGCAATAAACATCGCTGGAATATTCAAAGAACAAACTGCTACACTGGCAGTTACATCACCTTCAATATTTGACTTACAAGCCAAGACTTCATCATTATCTTCCTTTGTACTTGCACAATCACTATCAAACAAATTATTAGAAAACATCTCATTCTCTTTTCTGTCCTTATCTGCACCATTCAATATCATTGCGGATTCTTCTTCAAAAATATCACCAACACTTTTTCCATCAGCAGATACACCATTTTCAGAAATGTATTTTTCACCAGCAACTTTATCATCTTCCTTATGTGCACCAAATGGATGAGTGCAACATTCTTCAGTTTCTACAACATGACTACTGTAAATTATTTCAAGCACATCTTGGTCTTCGAATTCTACAACATCTTCAGTGTTGTCTTCTAGATTCATTGTACCTACATGTCCACAATCATAAGATTCAATACATGATTTAAATACCTTCATGGGCGTGCCCATCAAGGACTCTTCTTGCGCAAATACTTCTCTGTTGTCCTCACACTTGAAGAATTTATCATTTTTATCAGCATTTTGCATGTTAACCATTTCATCATGTTCACAATTCACTTCAGTGACATCTAAATTCGAAACCTTATCAACATCTTCATCAATAGCAATTTCGACTTCTTCATATTCTTCTGCTGCAATACAAGATACAACAACCTCATCTTCTTCTTTAGTTTCAACATCATTTGGTATATCAACACAACAATGTAGTTCAACAATAATTTGACTATCTGCTGCTGCTTCTGCAAGCTTATCTACTGAAATGTTAACAGGCTGTGACTCAGCCATATATCTCCCCCTTACATCAAACTTTCTCTTCAAACTTTCCCAGGATTCTCTAGCTGTGTTTGCTTCAGCAATTACATAAAAAGTATTATCATCCAGAGCTTGTTGGATGTAGTACAATGCAAATGCATCTCTTGCCTCATCATGGGGTTTCTTAATTCCATCCTTAACAAAATTCCATAAACCTCTAACATGCAAGAAATTTTTCATATTAACTGACCAAGAATCATATGTTATACCTGAGAAATATGGCGGTGGATAATAGATACTACTCCCTGCATCCTGTACTTTTTCTTGAACTTCATATGCTTTAGTATCCTCTGCCTTCTCTTGAAATTCCTATGCTTCAACAAGTTCCTCGATTGTTTCTTCTAATATCTCTGCCATGGCAAAACCAACTTCTTTTGCATTCACAATATTCTTCTTCATTCGTTTAAGCCTTCTGCTTTTCCCCATGTCTTTGTCTTCAAATAAATTCTTGCACAAAAATTAAATTTTTTTTACTCCTAGTCCTCTTTCAGGCATAAGAGCTTCAACTCAAACCAGGCAAACTTCCCAAACAATGGGATTCAAACTGCTCTACCATTAAACTATATGGGAGCTATCAACCAGGAAGAATGTCTTCCTTTCAACTGATCAACTTCTATCTGAGGGAACACAAACACATAATCAACTTCTTCCTCAGGCTACAACCCTTTCTTCTCTTTACACAAACCACGTCAAATTCAGACTTTTGCTGCTAAATGATGACTCAACCTTTACTTAAGGGATCACATGAGCTCTTACCAACACAGAGCTCAACTGAACTTACTTCTGCTCTTTCTAGATAGCAGGAAGGGGGTGCTGGAGTAAAACTCAACAGCAGGATATCCAAATAAAACACAAAAGTTTCAACACACAATCATATGGCTCATTCATGAAGTGAGCACAGAACCAACTAACATAAATCATAAACACTCATCTCTAATACCACTGTGGGAACGTAGGGGGGAGTTTCTCTTATTCTCAGCAACACACATAGATCACTAAGCTCACAAATTTTCACCTACAGGACTGTCTCTGTTGAGTTGCAGCTGACTGCGATCTATAGCACAGCCACAGCTAACAGTAACAGCTGACTGTAATATTCAGCATAGTCACAACAAACATTAAGAGCTGACTGTATTCTACAGGATTATTTCAGCTAACAGTAAACTACACGACTGTTTCAGCTATGTTTAGATAACCCCTGCGTTCATAACACTTGGCTATTTCAGCATACTCTGTTTCAACAATCAAACACATTTAGTATCTCTATACTATGTTTCAGCAAATTCTGAAATCTAACTTGCTACAACAAAACTAAACATTCCAGCTCAAATAATTATCATGCTATAGCAAAAAACAAATTCAGAAATAAATATGAGTTTTCAAACTCAAACAACAGAGTGTAACAAAAACACACAGAAAAAATTATGGGTTTAACTAAACATTGTATTCCACTATGTTTCTTCCATTTCTCTCTATTTCACTCTATTACTAACCAATACTACATCGGTATTTATACAACAGAAAATATAGTCGGTCATTTAATTCAACTTGACCTTTCGCTGCACCAAAATTTACTGTTCATAATTTAATTAATTCTCTGCCCTTTCATGCACTGTAACAGGAATGTTGGATGCCCCTTCGATCTTTGACAAGCTGTAGCTAAGCAAGTGAATGTCCATGTGTTGCAACGATGATGTCCCATGCTGCTCCTTTAACATCTGACCAACTGAAACAAGTCAGTAAATGCCTCTTCAAAACTCAATGTGATACTCAGCCCCAATAATTATTCGATGAATAATGGTGTGCTGTGACAGAGGTTGTAAATGCTTCTTCATAAATTAATGTGATGTGCTGCCTCAACAAAACCTTGACAACATGACAGAATCAGACGGTGTGGCGGTGGTTGACTCCTCAGAGTTCTGGCGGCCACTCAGCAGGGCGGTGTTTGTCTTTTTCAGACTGTGGCGGTGAAGGAATTAACGACTGCCATCAGAAATGCAATAGTTGGTGGAAACTTTTTGCGTGGTGTCTTTGGAGGGGAGAAGAAGAGGACTTGTATTTCCTGTAAAATACTAGTGGATCCATCCTTTCTATTGTTAGATGAACCCACATCAGGCCTTGATTCATGCACTTCACTCAAGCTACTGCATGTTCTCAACAACATTGCAAAGGTACACTAGTAACTCTCTAATATTGCCTATTGTTTTATTTGCTTGCAAACAAAACAGTTGAAGGTCTTATGGGTCTCTCACGAGTAGATGTGAGTATGATGTGTGAAGTAAATTATATGCATAGTGGCACTACTATAATTATATGATTATGATGTGTGATGTAAATTATATGCAGAGTGGCACTATTATAATTACAACAATACATCAACCAAGTAGTAGGGTCTTTCATATGTTTGACAGCCTCTTGGTAATATCAGAAGGATGGCCTATATTTTCAGGGGAAGCAAGATATGCCATGGGTTTTTTTTTATAACATTAGATTTGTTCCAAATATCCCAATGAATCCTACAGATTTATTAGATTTGGAAATTGGAGATGTCTATGATTTCCACACCAATAGAGTTGAGTAGAACAATGGAAAATGGAAATACAAAAGAAATTGAAAAGATGGTTGTTGAGGTAAGCTAGGTTAGGTATTTTCATCTAGTTAGTTAAATATTTGTAGTCCTTACAGTAAATCCTGTTTTGTTAATTTTTCAGCATTTTTTTCAACAAGGGAATGTCCCGTGGAATCAACACCATTTTAAACATTGAATTCAGTGTATACAGGAAAGACACAAAGTTGAATTGGAGCCTCAAGAAAGAAAAATTATGGACGGACATAAAGTTTAAAGCAAAATGCATGAAATAATAAATCTAAAGAATGAATGGTCTACATCATGGAATGAACAATTCTCAACACTTTTAGTCTGGACATTCGAACAACACCAAACTTTTCTTTGGTGGAAATCTGAAATTTGGATAGAAGCACAACTTAGAGCTCAGGTGAGCTATCAGAGAATATACTTGTTTAACAATGAATGTCGGCATCGAATTTGCCAATGGGGGTTTACAACTTTATTCATAGAATGAATAAAACAAGTCTTTATAATTTGAACCCCTTGCTCACAAAATGTTTGGGATATTAATCAAAATATTTGATAATAACAATAACTGCAATACATGCTGCAAGTTGGATTGTTGTTCTACCTAGTTCTTTATTGGGCATCGACAGGGCTGTCTGGTGCTTGTTTTGTGTTTCCCACTGAACGAGATATGCTGGCTAAGGATAGAAGTGCCAACATGTATCGCTTAAGTGCGTACTATATAAGCAGCACATTGTGTGATACCGTAGAGCAATTTTTTTATGCAACTATTTTATATTGCATACTATATTTTATGGCCAATTTTCAAAGGACTTTATCTATAGTTTTCCTCAACTTGCTTGAAGTATATTTAGTGATCATCACATCTCATGTAAGTTGTGATTCTTTATCCTATCATGGAACTTTTAGAACCTTGGTGTTTTTCTAGTTATCTTATCTCTATAATAAATGCAATGACCTTGCTTTGACAAACTTGTTATTAACACGAGAACGGAGTTGGAGAGTTGATGGGTGTTGCAGTTCCTAATATTAAACGGATGGGGTTAGTGGCATCTATTGTTTTGCTTGTGTTCATGATCACTGGAGGATTTTACATTCAGGTTTGTTTCAATCATAAATTTATTTTCCTTTTGTTTAATTTGGCACAATTTCTTCCTTGAATCCATGTTTATAATATTTGTATTGTTTCAAACTTATTAACCAACTATGCCATGTTTTTGTAATTAACAACACTATGTGCCTGTCTTCATATCATGGTTGAAATATGTCTCATTTGCATTCTATGGATTTCACGTCGCGGTGAAAATGCATTACTCTCCACATCAGATCTATGATTGCACGGGACCAGGTGGCTGTGAAATCCTTCAGAGCTCGCCCAATTTTGAGACCAAGGGCTTGTATGGTGGTATGCAGGAGGTCTAGATATTAATACCAATGGCTTTTGCATACCACATTATGGATTACTTCTACTTGAACAAGTTCAAGCTCATATGAAAACATTCATTTATACTACCGATATGGTAAATACATTTTTTTGTAGAAGGTCTAAGGATTATATTCAATGGTATGCATGGAATTCTTGATTGGATTTTTGTACCTAACTAAATAAATTATATTTCTCACGTTGACAGAACTAGCATATTTAGGAAATAAATAGTTTGGCTCCAAAGGAGGGGAATATGTGTGTCATTTGGCCTGATGCATTACTGTTTGATGTACACTTTTATTGTGGACTAATATTGAAATAAAAGATATATTTTTCCATATATATAATACTTATGATCCTTATTGTTATTTAATTTATTTCCAAACAAATACAATCTAGTTTGTCAAGGGACTAATAAGCCTCAATACTGAGCATACTTCTAGCAAGTACGATTATCTCATTGTTGACAAAACTAGAGATGCTTCTAGCAAGTATAATGAACTCAATGTTGACAAAAATAGGCTTGGAAGCTTGTATAGATTTATTTTGGTAGTGAATTAAATCCTATTTAAGTGTTATGAATTTCTAAACATTATATTAGTATTAAAAATTTTAGTTAAAATTTATTGAACTGTGGTCTAGTGGTATCTTGGAATGATTGTGATGACAATTACAATATGGCTAAATACAAGTTATAACTTATAATTGAAATTTGATACACAGAAAGTCTAAGAGTATGACGTTAAGAAATATTGCATATACACCATTCCTTTTATCTCAAGCATCCTTGTTGTTGATCTATAAACATGTCCATGAACTAAGTAAGCTTATTGAGACATTCTAATTGGTCTATAAGGTTTATGCAACCTAGAAAGGTTGGCAAGACAGATGAAAGTTTGTGGGTTAACTTTTAATGTAATACTTTAGATGGGAGATTATCTCTGAAAATTGCATGGACATCTTTGAGCCAGTGATGTTATCCTTTGACTTATCGCTTGTAGATTAACAAATTGTTGCATTAGTCTTTCATATCTATTGGCATATATTTTTGTTGTTTTCATTGTTTGCTGGGAGGACTTGTAGTTAATAATTCTACACATCCATCTCTTGCTGGTTTAGACAATAGGGGATACACTACATTCAATATTTGTCCATGGCATATCATAGGTATATTAAATTGTGATGTACTTATCAAGGTTAATGAATTTGCAAATTTACTCTTCTGAATAATTTTAATTGAGGGATTACAAACTTCAGAGCTTATTATACCAATTTTACTTAATATTGTAAAGATAATGTTGATCAGATGGTATTTTCGGTGTAGGTAGATTCTCAATGCCCATCTTTTGAATTCAGTTTATGCACAGTACATAAATTCACAATGCATTATTTATGCTTCTATTCTCCTTTACATTTTAGAAAAAAGAAACGTTTATTGTTTATTGTTTATGAATCCAAACAAGAAGTTGTTTATCTTTTGTATTTTATGGACCAACGAGAATGAATTAGATGCACAATAAACTGCTTGAAACTTGGACCAACGAGAATGAATTCGATGCAAAATAAACTGCTTGAAACTTGGGGCCTTGTAAATTTAAAGGAAATGAGGTTCTTTGATACTTACTCTTGGAACAATGAATAAGTCATAAATTCATACTTACTCTTGGAACTATGAATAAGTCATAAATTCATACTTACTCTTGGAACTTGGAAGTTGGAACTATATTAAATTTAGATTATTACTTGACCTATTCGAAAAAAAATGAAAATATCAAAGCCATTTTGAATGAAGGATATACCATGCATTTTCTTCTCTTCCTTTAGAGATCGTGGTTTTCACATCTCTTTGCTTTATTATTATCTTCCTTTTTCTTTTGTTCTTATTGTGGATGCCTGAATTTTTTTTCTGAAATATATTACTGATTCCCTTACCTTGACACGGCTGTTTAGAGGAGGCGATCGTAATATTGGATGCGGTTAGGTTCCAGTTTATTTCAATGTTTTCCATATTCAGTGCTTTCTTTGCAATACACTAAATTGGTTGAATCACATATTTGATATAGCAGAGGCATTTGATTTATGTTACTTTTTATTTAGTTATTGACATTGTAGGTTCTCAAAAGAGAATGGAATATATTCGTTGGCCCTGAAAGATTTCAGTGACGCCATTCAAGAAGGTCTTCTCTCTTTGATACATGCTCTTAGCCTTGAACTTCATCCTATTCATCAAGGGTAACATGTGTAAGTACAACATAAGTATAAAAAGGCAATATACAGAAACATGCTCAATAACTCCTGTAGGTAGGTCCATACATCCATAAACACAAAGGTACTGAAGCATTATCCACCCTTCAAAATGGATTATACTTAGTCATTTCCTCTAAACAGATTAATGGATGACATGTAGTCATTTAGCCATGTTCCTCAAGTATGAATGTATATGAATATCGACATAATAAGAAGATGCAAGGTGCAGGAGTAAAGCAATGACATGCCCAACAACGTGAGACATAATACTCGGGCATTCAACCCTATTAACCATCTGAACCAAATCATACATTTGACATATATAACACACACACATCTAGCATGCATCCACATTCATCATGGCACAACAACAACTTCAAACACAAGTTCATATACAAAGCATAAGTATACAACCCTACTCATGCAAAGCTTCCTATTGCTCCACTTCCATATAAATTCATTCAATCAATAACTGGTATGTAATAAGCATCGCCATAAACACATGAGACATCCTTATTCAAACACCACAAGAACACTTATCTTTTAATTGAAAACCACCACACTTATCTTTTAATTGAAGACCACCAAGTGATTGGCTTATGGACTGCAATGTTCCATCCCAACCATAGATCTCTGCTTATCCTATATTATTTCAGCAATCAGAGATCACCCCCGAGCTAGGGCTATGTATCCACTGAGGATTATCCCTCGGGCTCACTCACATACCTGGTTCATCATCAATCAGGCTATTCATCACAAAGTGGGTTTGTTAAGCAAGTGGAGAGGCAGGGACTGAGTTCACTAGCTCCTTGAGCTCAACCATAGAGCTACAAGCATATCCCCTTGGCTTCAGAAATCCCAGACACCCCCATCACCTCCACTCTCATCCTGAGTAAGGTCCCCTAATCATACTCAAGCAGTCTTCCATAATGCAAATAAAATCAATACATGCTCTGCATAGTGATTCTATCAATTAGACATATATATATATATTAGCCAGGGTTTACAGAACACTTATCCATTTGCAGATGCAGTTTCTCTTCTCTTGTGAGGAATGGGGGCTCCCTTCTCTGAGTTAACAGTCCCTCGGTTTGCCATCCCCTTTCCTTTTTATATTCCGTAACACACATGTATTCCTGACATAATATTTACCACCTCACTCACATGGTTTACCACATGTAGTTCAGTTGAGATATTATCAATATTTACAATGGTGTTTCACCCGAAACCCATTTCCAAAGCATGGGATCCTTCCCATGAAGTTTGGCTTCTGTAGGCCATCACACATGGTCTTCCTGCAATGTGTCTTCCTGACACACTTATCAAATAGCCAAACAGTCATTAGCATTTAACAATCATATTCAAATCTGATTTCCATATTCAATGAATGGCATTAATAATTAAATTCAAACATGAATTTTACAGTTCTGTCTCCTACAGAATTGATTTGTTTAACCAAGAGACCATTCTCATATTGTTTGGCTCTTGTACATTGTAGATTTCAGTCTTCGCTATGGTCTTACCCACGCTACCATACCCAAGACATTTCTACCTTAAATCTGAAACTTAAAGCAGCCAAAAACTTGTAAGTTTTCATGCATGCAGCCTCTTCATTGTTGTAACAATATAACAGTCACTGAAGTGATCTTAGAATTATAGCACTTCATAATTCAAACACTTTCAACTGCTAACATCTTAATGCAATGAAATGTATAGGTTTATTTTATATACATCCTTATCATAATAAAATTACAAGACATCATCACATTATCTATGTAATTTAAACACTTCCAATTCTCATTACTTCACAGCCTTATCATTGTATGCAACTCTGTCATTTCAACAAATCCTTCTAGCAATCCTTCAAGCAAGACTACCTTCCATAGCATGTGCTACTATGACAAGACCATAAGTCTTCACTTTCTCCGGTTATTAAGCTCATAACCAACATACATACATGGCATGATATAATTTCATATGAATGCATTCAACCTTATATGCATACCAATTTACAATTATTAATTATGGTTCAAGGGATTCTTACCCAATTCCCTTTTCAACACTTGTACCATTAACATAGGTAAATCATTACCTGTATGTATCCCATTAGCATTCTTGATGTTACCTAGTCAACTTGGCTTTTCAATGATTACACCGTCCTTTCACCAATCCTCATGATCACAGATCTGTTGCAACAACCTTTCTTCATAAGTTTATTGGTCACATGCAACATCATCAACATTTTCAACCAAGATTCAACCACAACAATTGTCATTAGTGGTTTATTGCATATGTAAAACATCACTAGCTTTATCCACATGCAATCTCACACCCATGCACAACACATTCACATGCACTATGCAGTGTCTATTGATGTGCCCTCTAGTGCATATTCATTTAATCTACATAATCTCTTGCATATTGATGTGCCCTCTAGTGCATATTCATTTAATCTACATTGTCCTATGCTAATCTACATCCAACGTTAACCAAGTGTTGAAGACAACACTTGTTTGAAGGGGAGGGGCATGTTAAGCCCTATATATTGTGACATTAATTTTCTATTATTATATTACTATTGTCTTTATTGGTTGGCTAGGACCTTAATTATAATTGTATGGTTGGTTGGTGTACCCTTTGAGGATCATCTCATAATTCTCATTTTTATCTTGACCTTTGTGACTACTTTTTTGAACTGATTATTATCATACCCATTCCCTTCAAACACATTGGCTAGGTGCTCCATCTCTTGCTTAATGTGATCCTTATATGAGATTCTAAGGGCCTTGGTTACTAAGGTACTAATTACACTTGTTTTTAGCTCGAGTCCTTTTCAAACTTGACTCATCACCATATTTGCTTGGAAGAAGCCAAAATCATAGCTAGAGAGGATAACTTGGCAAAATGAAAGGTTAGGGAGAAAATTGAAATTAACATTAACCAAGATTGCCTTAATAGAGATGATGGAATTAAACTTAGTGACTCTTGGAAACCTATCCTTCACTCCTTGAAAATAAACAAGCAAATATATTCTACCCAAATACTTAGTAACCTAGTCCCTAAAATTCTTTGACCCCTTAGGATCTTGGCTATAAAATATAAAATATAGTAATTAATATTTAGGACTTAATAATTAAAAATTTTACAATTGAACCATAACTTATTTAGGACTTAATTAAAAAAAATTCAATTAAACCAAAACTTTAATTAATTTGACTCAATTCTTTGTAATATTAATTAACCTTGAAAACTCCCAATTATTTAATAGCCACATTGACTTATTAATTAATTAGTATGATTTAGTAATAATTAATTAGGATATTTAATAATTATTAAATATTCTAATTAATTATTAAGTCTAAGTATACTAATTAATTATAACATCATAAAGTGCCATTAACTTGTTCCATCCTTGATCACTAATATTCTTTATCTAATTATTAAATCTAATCCTTAAATATTTAAATAAAAATAATTATAAAAATAAAAATAAAATTATAATTAAGAATAAAGTTATAACTAATAAAACATAAAAATTAATAATATAAATAAAATCACTTTAAATAAAGACATTACTTAACCCTAATCTCCCATAAACTATATCTATATATTATTTTTTCCTAAAGAACCCATACCCTCATCATTCTTAACCTAGACAACTACATTTCGAGTCAACACCTCATCGGTTCACTCACTAAAGATTCTAGTATTTATGAACATTGGGCATCAATTCACGCTTGACTATCTCCTGAGGATGATCCCATAGCAAGGATCGAAACATAGAGAACTTCTATCTATTTCACACAACTCCTCCACCTACAAATTTGACACTGTTTATGGCTATCCTCAAACAAGTCGAGTTCTTTTTAATTATATTGCTTTTAGTGGTTATTAACTACTCAACAAAGGATGTGGAGTGAAACTCTAATGATGTTTTTGGATTCAAACTTGCTAAAATAAGTAAAGAAATTAACAAATGTAGTATTTACATTTTTTTGTTCTTTCAAATGAAGCAATGCAAGTCTTGAAACTACTATAATTTTCAAAAGAAAAGGAAGAGACCTATTTAAACTTTTAAATATAACACACAATCCTAAAATGTTATCTTTCAAAATCAAACTAACTTAGAGATGCATATTTTCAATATCTACTTCAAAAAATGCTTAAAAGAGGATAATATTTAGGTCATTTTTCTTTATTTATTTTGAAAATTATTTTAATGATAAACAAAGAGGTAGTATTCTTAAGTTACATGGCATGCCCACTTGAATTCAACTTCACAGTGCAATATCCCATATTTAGGCACCTAACTAAATAAATGACAATGCTAACTAAATAAATGACAATGCAAAATGTATTTAATATTTTCTTAGAGGAGCATAAATGAAGATCCCACTAACCACATTATTACTTCATAAATCTATGATGTTAACTATGATGTAGTATAAGACAATCTGCATTGCTTCTATTAATAAAATAAAACTACACCATGGATGAATAATGAGGAAGGGCCATGTACACAAATATATATTATAGAATTTCATATCCCACTCACACATGTATACACAAATATATATTATATAATTATATCTTAATTTTAAGGTTGTGACCAAGCCACAACAAATTGGTGTATGCAACCCTTGTTTGTGGCATGAGGGAACCCTTCCCCCATTTGAATTTTAAAATTACCGAGATACCCTACCCCTTGGTTTTGAAAATAGAGAAAGTATTTCCATTCTTCATTATTGCTCAACTTATGTTTTCTTTTTCATCTTATTGTTACTTAAGAGCCCCCACAGTGTCATGGTTGCTAGATCCTACATTCTTAATTATGAAAATCAAATCTTTATTTGAGTAAATTTATCCACATCAACATAATAATGAATGAATTATTTAAGCCCACACAAAATTATATAGTTTATAATTGTTTCTTATTTCCTTTTCCCAAAATCATTACAAAATTGTCTATCTACAATTTACTCATTTTTATTATTTTGAGAACTGATTTACAAATCTATATTTTTTTATGACATCTGATTATTTTTTTCGAAATTACTATTTAAAAATCTAAATTTATTAGTAACCAAAGTTTTAATTTGCATGAAATACAACAATTATGATAACTTATTTAGGTTTATAAACCTAAATATAGAGAGTTGAGGTCGACTTAGTTTATGGTGCATTTACTAAATGACCATAGTGACTTTCACGAATCCCTGAGCACAGCAGTTGTTTCACAAAACGTAATAGGTTGTATTTTGCCGGCATTGAATGGCATTCATTCTCTCACCAAATGCCAGAGGGAAAGCTTACAAAATTCAGAATTCCCAAATTCCCATTGTCTCGTCTTGCAATACTGGAAGGATTAGGAGGCTTTATGCAGCACAAGCCCGAAAGGAATCTCAAAAATCTGGTGTGAAGCCCGGTGAATAGTATCCAGTGGGTTATAGAATGATCGATACTATGAATGCCAGGGAGTCGCTGTCTTCATGGTTACACCTTCCTTCACTACCCGGGTCTAGTCGGTACTAAGTTACTTATCTTTGGCTTTTATGGGCGCCGAATAGTTGCTAGTGTGCCTTACAATATTGCCTAGGAGCTTCAATCTTAGGTAATGGTGAAAGTTATGACCTTCAGATTGGAGTGATTACCTTATATTGTTAATGGAAAGCTGCAAAATGGATAGGGAAGGAAAGAACGGCTAAGGAAAGATGCGTCTGCCTGCCTTTCATGCCAGAAACAATGTCTTTTAAAGTTTCAAATTCATATCCAGATACGAACGCATAACCCTAATAAGCAGCAGTTCGAAAGCGAGATCGAGCAGATACAGTTCCATCAATTTGAAATTAAGTTACTTACCTTGATCCACTGCTATCGTATATAAGCGAAGCATACAAATCTGAACTTTTGGGGCTTTTTTAACCTATATAATGTAATCCTTTGAAAGTTTACTTTGGAAAGTCATACCTGGTACCTCCTATAAACCCCTCCCTGGGAACTTTAGGACACTCCGACTTTGAAACTGAAAACCCACCCTTTTTTTAGTAGCCTTTGGAACCTGTCATACTCTGCCTTGGGAACTCCTCCTAGTCAACTCGAGCTCACCTATTTTTTGTGAACCGCTTTCCTAGCAGACAGAGCAAACACTAACATCTCTGTTTTTGTGTTACCCCTATGTGCAGCATACAGAACAGCCAGAAACCTTTATTTTAAACTCACCACTCATAGAATGCATTTTTTAACCACAGGACTAGCTTCTGAAACTGCTGGAAACTACTAAGTTTTTAACGTCCTCCTTCCGTTTTGTAAATTGCTTTCCTGGCATTTTCAACAGTCAACTGTTTAATGTTATCTTATGCATTTTCAAACATACAAATGAATGTTGAACTTGTTTTTGTTAAAATGTCAATATAAATTATCTCCTGTAGCAGCTTTAAATATAAATGAATTTTGATATTTTACAGTGCAGCTGCTTTAAATAGAAATGAATTTTGATATTTTATGGTGATAAATATTGATTCGGTACTGTTACATTGCCATTTCTTTAAAAGTTTTGCTTTACAATCTAGCATTTTTATTATTAGATCATCAATTTAATGAAATTAATTTGTTCCAACTTCCTAGCAGTTGCTTCAGTGCATGCTCTTTCTTTGCTTTTTTTATACTTGACGCTGTTGTTGTTCTATGCTGGCCATTGCCAGAGTTTGTGTTATTGTCTTAATGGTGTAAGAGGCAAATGAGCTGTTTAGAGTATGTAGGTTATAGGATATCCCAAGAATTTTATTTTTTTTTCATGGAAAAAAGACATTTGGTCTTTCATCTTTGCTTTAAAAAGCCAATCCAAAAATCACATCAAAAGGGCTATACAGTCCTGTTTCACAGACTCAGACTTCTTCATTTGAACAGAAATTTCCAGATCTGTTGAGTTTCAATACAGTATGTCTTTCTGGATGGGAGATTCCTTTTCCAGATTCAGCTGTTACCAAGAGACACTCCTCTTGAAGAGATAAAACTTCTTTAGAAAGTCAATCTGCATGCTCATTTAATTCTCTTTAGACATGCTGGAATGAGACATACTCGAACAGATTTCTTACCTTTCTGAATTTGTCCATGAATGGCTGTAGCAGAAGGTTTTGTAGCGTACTTTTACCCATTGCCCATTCAAGAGAATGAATTTTGAGACCCCCAGAATTTGAATACTGGAAATACCTTTCCCAGAAGCTATTTTAACGATATACACAGAGCACACAATTATGCCTTGTATTTGATCCCTGAACAAAAGTTGCTTTGAATTCAATATGATCATCTGCCATTTATAGAACTCCTCTAGATCCACAGATGCCCAGGGATCCTTGGCATGCACCATTAAAGTATCCCCAAGATTTGTTCTTATATATTTCTGGGTGTACCAGAATTCTATTATACTTTGCTTTCAGAGCCTTCCAAATTATGCAAATCTTTACCTAATACTATATCAATTTTATCTATCCATAATGCCCATGAAATTGTGCAGGGTACCATCCTTTAAAACAATCAGAAATTCTTTCCCCTGCCTATTTACCTTTCCTTTTGCATTTGCTAGATTCAATGTTTCAAGCCATACTTTAAAAAAAATCATAACCCTTCCCTTAACGTTTTTCTTTTTCATATAATATTGCACTCGAATGAGAAAAAGTCATAACCCTTCCCTTTACGCAGGCTGCAAGCACCAGACAGTAATTCCAACTCCATTAAATATATGTTTCCATAAACATGAAATGTAAGTGTCCATAGTCACAGCATTTAGCATGGGCGTTATTTAATTTTGTACGAGTTTTTATCCTTCCAGAACTCAATCAATTTTCTGATGATTTAAATTCGATCTTCGAAATCTCTAAAATCATTGTTTCAATTTTTTATCAGATTTGTAGAAACATTTTATAGGAAATAGATCTACTGTATATCAGTTTAGTCTACCTATAGGCAAAAACAGGACAGACCTGTGCCCTAGCAAGCTTAAACAACTGACGAACAATATAATTGAGCATTTATCATTGTTTACCAGGACGCATCTAAATAAATGAATGAGAATCCAGCTGTTTTCTAATTTCAAACGTTGAAAGAGATAATTAGCGAAACCTGAAACAATCTGGATGGCCTGTAATGCGAGGGAACGCCACTGGAAACTACATGTAACTCTTTCATTTTCGTTGCTGAATCCTTGATCCGCAGGTGCAGCTTCAGGGGCTCGGTTAACAACCAGAGAGTGCCACGTAGATGTGAGAGGTTTGCCCAACCAGTACGTGCCACGTGGAAGTAAGACTCTTTCCCAACGAGTACGTGCCACGTGGAGGTGAGAGGCTTGCCCAACGAGCACGTGCCACGTGGAGGTGGGAGGCTTGCCTAACCAAAATGTGCCACGTGGACAAGTGAGGCTCGCCCAACCAGTACGTGCCACGTGGAGATGATTCTTGCCCAACCATAACGTGCCGCGTGGCGGAGAGAGGCTGGCCCAACGAGAACGTGCCCCGTGGCGGGGAGATACTGGCCCAACGAGAACGTGCCACGTGGCAGAGAGATACTGGCCCAGCCAGAATGTGCCACGTGGTGGAGAGATTCTTTTCCAACCAGATTGTGCCACGTGGTGGAGAGATTCTGTGCCAACCAGATTGTGCCACGTGGTGGACAGTACTGGCCCAACCAGAATGTGACACGTGGTGGAGAGATTCTGTGCCAACCAGATTGTGCCACGTGGTGGACAGTACTGGCCCAACCAGAATGTGACACGTGGTGGAGAGATTCTGTGCCAACCAGATTGTGCCACGTGGTGGACAGTACTGGCCCAACCAGAATGTGCAACGTGGTGGAGATACTGGCGCAATGACAGCGTGCCAAGTGTCATTGGTTCTGGCTCAATGGTATCGTGACAGATGGCGGAAGGAGACTGGCCCAAGGGTAGTGTGCCGTACACTGAAAGTTGTCCCATTTAGCGTGCCGTACAAAGAATGTCGCTCAAGATTATTCGTTTTGACTCTCCTTTAAGTAGTTTGATGTGACATGGTTGTTCCATGTGGGATATGGGCGTGGCGTGTAGTTTTTTAGTTTGGGAATCAACACTGTGCGATGCCGTGTAGCATACAACCAAAACGCCGTGCTTTTCCGGCGATTTTGGGATAAAACCGGTTATAATTACTCACTGGAAATTGCTATGTTCGCATTTTTATAATTTCTGGGATTGACAGTGCTCCTTCCGAAGTAAAAACTCCACAAAAGCATATGTAAAAACTCCCGAATTGCAAGTAGGTAATACTCGATCAAAGTTTCCATGATTCCCACATGCATAATAATTACTCACACGCCTGAAATAATCCTCAGCATCATTGGATGTGAAGGCAGAACCAGGAGGAAAATTGTGATATATTTTGCGATTTTTGGGATCTAGTGACTGCTTTGGTCGCCCTCTCCCATTTCCTGAATCTCTCGTGGAAGCGCAACCTTCTTCCAGCTCAATGATATTGTTGCTCCTTCACGCTTATCATATTGTCACTGTTGCTCTCATAGTCATTTTTCAACTAAATCCAACTGTTTCCTTAATCGGCGAAACCAAAAGCTTTGACAGAACAAGGCGCGATGCACTCCAAAGACAAAGAATATACAGAAGGTTGTGTTATAAATAGCTTTCGTCACAACTACTAAAATGTTAGTTATGTCGGCTGCCCTCCCAATAGAAAAAAAATGTTTATTCCTAACAGAATGCTACAGCAGCCACTTAACTAGTGTTTGTTGTTTATGTCTTTACCATCACTCCGTCATTGGTTTTAAACCCCTGTAGCAATATAGGTTCAACACCTCATCAATGATTACACACCTGTTTTTTCTTACATGACACATCTATATCGATTTTTTCTAATTGTTTTCAAAATCAGTTACCATTATATCTGTTTTTTCTTACAGTACACATCTATATCAATTTTTTCTAATTGTTTTCAAAATCATGTACCATTATATCTATTTAGTCTAGGCGATCATGATATTTTTTTTTTAGTGATTTTCGGAATCATTTGCTTGTCTAAAATGTAAATTAGACGATGTGAAATGGAAATCCAGTAGTTTTAAATGTGATTTATAAATTCTACATGGTGTTCTTGTAGGTGACTAATCCTTGGTGTGGTAGGACAAGTATTTCATGCATAAATATATATTGTTCACTTTCCCATATTGAGAATGGTAGTCATTTGTTTGTCTAAATGGTAATTTCTATAAATAATTTAGATAAGGAATGTAATGGAAATTCACTAATTGTAGGTAATTTATAAATTATGTAGTGTTTATGTATATGAGTAATATTTGGTGTGGTAGGAAAAGTGTTTTAGAGCATTGTTACTAGTGTTCATTCTTCCAAATTACTAACATTGTTATTATATGTAGATTGTAAAGAGAAAGAAGAATAAGTGTTGGGACCCTCTCAAAATCTAGAACCAAAAGACTACTCCAACTATCTATTGTCATGTTTTAGTTGGCATTAGCACTCTTCAAGAGGATATATCAAGAATAAAAGGTATTTGTTGAGATGCTATAAGGTCTTGCTCTTGCTCGGAAGCATGATCACATTGTTTAGTTGATTTTGGGGAGCCATTTCACACATCAAACTAATGAATACAATCGATGTAACACACACAAATGTACACCCTCACTTGGGAAGATGAGTAGTAGAACTATATTGCCTGACATATTTATGGAGCATTATTAGAGAAAGTTAATAAAACAATTATGAAACCATATGACCGATTCTTCTAATTAGTAATGCCTAATGGGTCACATGTCCTAAGTTTGTTTATGTCTATCCTTATAAGTGCATGCCATAAAAATGCTAAGAAATTTATAGAATATGTAGATAGAATCCAAAGATACTCACACATAGTCAAACTAAACAATGCTTGAGGATGTAATTCAAATGATAGAGCAGTAGATTTCCACATGCAAGGTACCCTGCATCTCCATTTTCATTTCATTTTGAATGGGGTCAAATGGCATAGTAACACATTTTAGTTTATGTGCACCTTGATTATAGAAAACAGTGGTGACATTTTAAGTTTTTAAGGATAGGTAAGCATTGGCTCTTATTACCAAAATTAATATAATTATGTTTTGCTTTGACAAAATTCATATAATAGGATAAAAAGATGTCGATAGACATCTTGTGATATCATATACAAATATTATCTAAAATGATGAACAAAGAGATGGGCTATGTGATGCAGGAGCATTTGCTCTCAGTTAAAACTCCAAAAGTTGTGACAGACACTAAAGTCTTGACAGTAGCCCAGCATGGGGTTCATTGCAAATCTTTTGTAAAGTATCAGAGTTTCTCATAATTAGAAAACATAGTTGTAGAAGATTCCGATTTGATGTTAGTGTAAATGATGAGTCAAGGGGACTAATTCCTTAAACCAAGGGATGACTCGAGGAAGTTATAGAAATATCTGAGAAGAGTTGCATGTAGATTGGAATCAGTTTTATGAGTCACTAGTTAAGATAGGCTCAGAATTTCTATTCTTAGAGACTGTTGCTTTAATTTGGGAAATAACTGCAAGTATGTAGGAGTCTGTTAATGAGCTAAAAGCTCAGTTTTGTGAATATGTATTGTAATCCTACGGGCATGAGAGCGGAGAGGGCCAAGCAGAAAAGATGAAGCCATGGTAGCTTAGAAGGAATATCAGGAGTTAGGTCAGGGTTTTGTTAAAGCATGTGCAATTTCATTTGATTAATGAAAGACAGATTTTCCATTCCTGTGTTGAGTTTATGCATTTGTATGAATGTTAAATGCTGGTGAATATTGATTTACAGGGGAAATCTCTTTTTAATTGTACATGACCCTGATGGCAGAGTAATCTATGTTTGATTATGTTACTGGTGAGAACCTAAATGATTGATTTTGTTTATGATGAAAAGGATTGGGCAGAATTTCTAGGTATGAAGTTCAAGTTCTGTATAATAGGGTAAAAATCCCTTTGGAAGGATCGATGGTAGAACTGATTTAAGAAAGAAAACGTTGGGAGGTGCGTTGATGGGACTTTCGTAGAAGATACCCTTGTATTGCGTTGCTGCAACAGGAATTTGGGACTGCGTTAAGGAAGAAGGAAGAATATCAGATTTAATGTCTATGTTGAATAATTTGAGAAGAGGAATAACGCCCAGAAATAGATCGTGACTAAGAAAGATTAAGCATATGGTAGGAAACGCTATCTACCAAGTTAAAGAGTAGTTGGAGTAGTCACTGGATGAGTATAAGTCAAAGATTCTTGATCTTTGGTCCGTGTGAGAGACTGAAATGAGATTTCCCTATAACTAAGTTTGGAAAGCATTGAAGAGGCAGAGATGAAGCCTATGGCTGTAGCGGCCTATTTAAAATCCTTGGCTGTAGAACGATGCAGAATGTATTTAACTGGTAAGTGAATTTATGTTAAACAATTCAAGCAAGTAGGAATTAATATGCATGAATTAAACTTAGAATGATTCCATGAGAATAGAAGTGAATGGAGTTAACGAATATTGCGTGGGTTAGTTTATGAAAGAGATTAAGTGGAGTGGGAGAGAATAAGTGCTTAATATTATATTATATCACATTTTGTGTGAGTATAATAATATTTGGATGACAAACATAAATCTTATGCTTCTTAAAATATGAAAGAGAGTTGGAATCACATGTGTGTATGTGAGAGGTTATGAATCATGCTAGTCCAACAGAGCATATGAGTATAGCATAAATCTGTTGGTAAACAATGTCTTCAGATATGCGGAGTGCAGAAGTAGTTATGGCGTCAAAGCTTGATTAAGACAAGCAAGGCGATAGTCCAAGGTTAAGAGTGGAAAGAGTTTGACGCAGTGATAGAGCAAGGTTTATTTTTGCAAACCCCTGCATCACTATGAATAGCTAATAGAAGGTTTAGGTTTGTGAGAATGTTCTTGTTCACTAGGTCAACCAAATGATCTAGAAAGAGGTTCTAAGATGGCCTAACTCCAATAACGATGCCTTGAATGGAGTAACCTGACTTAGCCAAAATTGCAAGTTTCTATTTTTTTCATCTCTGTTAGCATCAATTCTCACATATGAATGGGTGAAGTCCACATGTACATATTACATCAACAATTTCAACACCCACCCTTGATATGAATAAGGGGACTTAGCCAAAATTGCAAGTTTCTATTTTTTTCATCTCTGTTAGCATCAATTCTCACATATGAATGGGTGAAGTCCACATGTACATATTACATCAACAATTTCAACACCCACCCTTGATATGAATAAGGGACCATAGAGAGAATCTATTACTACAAATCATAATTCCCTCCTTAATGTTGAGGAGATAGCCATGATGACCCATGAAACTCCACATTGATTCTTCATATAAATACATCTAGATCATCCATGGTTCACATTGAACTCAAGAGATATTTAGTTGGGGTACATTGTAGCTCAATAAAGTTACTACAAAACTAAGTTTAATAATAGAACATGGTGGAGAAAATTCCTCTAGATAGTGTTCAAATGGGCCACATTGTAATCATCCTCAAAATGTTTAAAAATGAAATGAAATGCCATTACATGTTTCAAACAGTTTATTTAGATAAATGAAATGCAAGTACATATTTTAAAAATATATATATATCAACTTGATAATCATACATTGCTATTTCAAGTATAAATTATTTTAAATATTTTTTTAAAAATTAATAAAAAATTGTCATGTGTACTTGACATATATACACACTTGCACACATCCCTTGATGGATTTTGTTCATGGCTTAGAGCATATTTGTGCCATTCAACAATTTGATCAAGCTGATACAAATTGGTTGACAAGAGGGTTCATCTGATACCTTCAAAGTGCTTGTTTGACACATGCCCTTGGATCAACATGCTCTCCTTTTCCATGACTAGTCTCAAAGAAATTCCAACAATGTTTAATGCTTGATTTCTTATGAAGAGGACACAACCAGTAAAATGACCTTGAATATTTGAATTGACCTGTGCATTCGTCTATCCATATCCAATGTTCATTGAATTTGATCCCACAAGCTTTCAATGAATCATAAATTTTATCAAAACAATGTTGTACAAAATGTGTATCATGTGTAAGATCATCGCTGATATAAACATGATATTTTTTTATGACACATCGATTGTCAATGTTGCTTTCTATATTATCAACATTCTGTTGAGCATGTCAGAATAGATACTTGGTAGGAATGATAATATTCACTTCGTATTTCTTTTTGTGGAGCGAATGTGTAACTCTGTACAAAATCAACTACTGACAAAATCACCTCTAGTGGAAAAAAATAATGGGATTGTTTGAATTGTAGGCATTGCCATCAATCTCTATGTGAATGCTTGATGTATTTATAAATTGCTTTTCGAACCTTTTCAAAAAACCTATCACACAGATTTTATCCTCTCGCAAATCAATCCTTTTGGAGATAACATTTGAATAACTTGTAAAAGTGTGACTCTTCCAATTCATTGTTGTATTGGACAATAATTGATCATTTATGTCAATAGGGTACTTGGAGTGAAATGAAGCCAAATTTTCTCAATCATAACATTTATTCCCACCAATGCATTTTTTCTGGTAAAATATCTCATCAACTTCTCTTTCACATAGAATTTGGGATATGAACTTAGCACGTATTGTGGAAGGAGGAGGTGAACTTTCCCAATACGTCTTACCAAAATCAGAAAAGTGTTTTAATATAACTCAAATTCCACATGATAATGACAACAACAAGTGCCACTATAGTAATAGGTTTAACATACCATGGATTTTGTTGCACAAATGCAACGTTTGACATATTAACTTCACTGTGATCCTCTTTGAACTTATTTAACAACTCTATTTGAGTAATTTCCAATATATGTTTTGCATGTCTTTCATATTGATTTCATGCTATTATTCGTTGTAGCACATCCCTTGCCTTCGGTGAAACACGGGAATTTGTCTCCCAACATTCATGTGCCATAGCTTTAACAACTTCTGCAAGTCTATCTTTGTAGGGTTGTGGTAGGGTTGCCTACAAATAGTTGTCCAACAATCAAGCTCATCATTTGCATCTCTATTCGCAATTAGAATTTTCTATGTTTGTGCAATGTTTTTTGTGACATTCCCAAATCTTTTTCCAACTGTAGTGTCAAACGATTTTTTGCAATGCTAGTTGAAACAACCGTTCTTGTTAATTCTTTAAGTGCATCACATATATGTTTTTTTCTAGATTTTCCAAAAGATTTTATTGCGCTAGTTATATTTTCAAACACATTTTGCTTCACCTTTTTATCTTTTGTCGATTTTTTAATACCCAATAAAGATGTAGCTTTTGTTAACTTTATGTACATTATCGTACCTTTCAAAATCCGATCTTGTGTTGTCACTGGTTCTTTTCAGAAAAAAATTAAAAAAAATTAAAAAATTTGATCAACATGATATCATAAAACATGGATAGGTTTCTTGTCTCTAAATTTAGTATCGATATTTTCTAACATTTCATTAGCAATGTTGATATCACCTACAAATTTAAATTTAATTTAAAAGCATATAAAAAACACAGATTCACATTTTATAAGTTGTAAATATAAAAAAAATAAAATACAATATGCAAAGCATATTTAAAAAAGTGACTTAAATACATGGTACACACACACACACACACCAGTGGGTGGCTCAACTCCTTTGTTTTTGGTTTCAACATCTTCAATGACTTCATCAATATTAATATGAAACACATCTCTATTTGTTTGAATTGCAAAGTATTTTCCAAAATTAACCAATAATTTATTTAATTCAATAAGTTCATCATTTATA
Organism: Larix kaempferi; assembly: GCA_027924585.1. Taxonomy (NCBI): domain Eukaryota; kingdom Viridiplantae; phylum Streptophyta; class Pinopsida; order Pinales; family Pinaceae; genus Larix; species Larix kaempferi. The sequence goes on along the minus strand of BSBM01000454.1, from coordinate 6,204,467 downwards.
ATATGTCTATATACCTGGTTCAATTTATTCTTGTTGAATTTCATTTTCAACATTAGGATCATGCAAATCTCTGTTTACAATATCATCACTTCTCCCTTCAATATTTGCATGTTCCTCTTTCATTTATGGTACTTTAGTCTCGCTTGTTCATTACATATAGTATCATCTTGAGTGCGGTCATATTTCTTCTTGTGCTCTCTTTTATTGCCCATGATTATTCAATATATATAGGTAAATTTAAAAAAATCAACATCTTACATCAAAAATATAATTTGAAACCTAAAACTTTATTGCTAAAATAAAATTATTTTTTTTAAGAAATTGAAAACAAAATCATAATTATATTTCAAAAAACTTGGAAGAAATTGTTGAATAGACCTTTACCTTAAAATAAATTGTCAATGAAAAATTTATTTTAAAAGAAAGATCTAAATAAAACATTAATCCCCCAAAACAATTGCTCAAGAAAATCTCGATCTTGATAGAAATTACTCAAGAAAATGTTTACATTGAAAGAAATTGTTTATGAAAACCTTACCTTCAAATACATTGTTGAAGAAAATCTTGATCTTGGAAGAAATTGCTTAAGAAAACCTTATTTGCCTTGAAAGAATTTCTTAGGAAAACCTTCATCTTGAAAGAAAATACTCAAAAAGACCTTGATCTTAGAATATATTTCCCCAAAACACTTTTGCTTCAAACACTGTCACTTTAAATTCAATTCGTGCCATGTTTTCAAATGAATTTTGACAACTTTATTTATACAATTCGCGTCCAAGAAAATAAAAGCTTATTTTTCCGGCCAACGAATTTTTTGAGATAACTTTTCGGCCGAAATTTAAAACTAACATTCGGTCAAACAATCTTTTTAGTCGAAAACCCAGAACTCGACAAAAACTAGACCAATCTCCCTTCTCTCCAGATTTCTCCAACTGATTTGAACGGAGTGTACCCTTTGAAATAATGTGAATTTAGTGTGAGGACTGATATCAATAGTTTCCGAATTGAATCTATTTTCATCTGATACAATTTTTATTGAATTCAATTGCCATTAATTTTAATTAATTTTATGGTAAAATGTGTCCATATCTTTTTAGATGCCATTATGATTAAGTGAAATGAAAAATCAATATCTACAAAAATATATTGTGAAATATGTCAAAATTATGTTATGGAACCTTGGACTGTCCTCTTCAAAAGGGTATTTTTATATTTTTAGCTTGTAAGTAGAAATTAGGGAAGACATGATGCATAAAAAAACATGTTTAAAATCTACAGCTTTTGCACATTGATCCAATTAAAAAAAAATACAATATTCATTTGTTGAATTGAAAAATATAGTCATACGGTAATAGAGTCAATTGAAATTGTCGTAGCATATTTTGTTTTTCATAAACAAAAGTTTAAGAAGAAATACATTGGTGTCCAATAATATGACTTCTTATCAATCCCTTCATCTTTAAGGAACATACTGTGAAACAATTTTTAAATTGACATAACAAATGTCAATGTAAAAATTCTGAAAATAACCAATAGAAAGTTAATACAATTCTTCACAAGTCTTGTTTTTACTGTTTAGTGAAATTATCAAGAGAAAAATGACTTTTGTTTTCCCTTTCAACTTCTGAAAATAATATTTATTTCCTCAAAAAAGGGCCAAAAGTGTTGCCCACATGCATTTTTTCACACCTAAACACCATTTTAGAAGGAAAACCATGTATTTATGAACTGCCATAGATTATTACATAGTGCAAAATCCAAAACTAGTCTTTATAGATGAGGCTATACACCCAAAATCAACCTTTATAAATGGGGCTATATGTGTTGAAAATTAAATAAAACATGAGCTAAAGACAAGTGCAATTCTATGTCCATCTCATCCTCATCAACAAAAATAGAACAAGATGCTTGTTCAAAAGTATAGCATGGATTGGAAGAAGAGGCATCATCACCATTATCAAGAGTTGCAAGGGACAGTATAAAAATCAAATAATTGTGTTTAATAACTAATTAGATTTTATCATTACTATTTAATTAGTTGCTTTGATTCATTATGGGGGTCCCACACCCCTCAAACTCGCTTGGACAACCCAACAAAAGGTTGGCTAGAAACATCTCAATATTCGCTAAAACTGCTTGGAAACATTGTCGGCCATACTATACGATGTTTCCAAATTGTGAAACACCATAAGGTGTTCCTGGTAGCATTTCCAAGTCGTTATGTACATGTTTATGTTTGTTTCAGGTATCGGAACACCACTTGGATAGGTGTTTCCTGCAACATAGGCTTTGTCTCAGGCACCAAGCCCATCGTCTAGACCATAGTTAGTTAAGGTGCTTCATTTTGGGTCCTCAACAACACAAACCCATTTGGTAATTTTTAATTGGGGGACCACATGTCAAACCTTCCTTAACCCTTCATGGTTTCTTGGTGCCAAGTGTACCACAACTTCCTTCATTGTACCACATCTATAAGACATAGTAAGCAAACCAAAATGTGCTTTTAGGAGAAAACATTAATGCTACATGCTTGTGAACTCGTAGTCCACTTCCACCACATGGAATGTTTTAATTGATTCAGAACTATGGTGAACTTTCTGAAAATTTAGGTTGATTCAAAATGGGGAAAAACCCTTGGGAGCATCATCCAACCATGCACAACACTTGGATTATTTCTAAAATTTCTTATTCCTGTCAAATTTGTCTTAAAAAAGGGTAATTTTGCTAGAAAATTTACTTACTCTATTGTCTACTATTTCAAACGTTTCATTGGTCCAAGATTAACTGTCATTGAATTTGTATTGTTTCAAATTCCTACCGCACAATAGCTCCTAGTTAATATGCCTCTGTAAGGGCAATGGAAAAGATGGATATAATAAGTAGCACATTAATGTGACGTGCTAGCCTTTATTATTCCACCTCAAAATTGTACCAAACATATAATCTTTGTAAATCAATCTAAACAAGATACACAAGCATATTATTGGACCATGTTTCAATAATTTTCTAAGACTAAAATTGAAATTAAAGGATTTACGAACAAAAATAAATTTATTTGATTGGCCGAGCTCTTTACAAATAGCTACCCCTCTTTCAACAAGGGGTGATTTTGATTAGTAGGTCCTGAGATGATATCTGTGGCTTCACCGTAAATCATTTGGCATAGGCCCTTCAACATATATCAAATGTTCCATGAGCCTTGCATGTGCTTAAGCAAATACAATGTCTACATGTAGTGACAATATGTTTGCATTGATTGTTACTTTTGTACTTGTATAGTGAGTCATATTCGTAAAACAAATTACTCATACCATAGTATTTCTTTGGTGTGCTCTACCTTAGAAGTGTGTTAAGGTTAATTTGTACCTTAGTCAACTCAGTTAAGCTGTTTTAATCCATTTCATAACATTTTACTTCATTTCAACCAGTTTCATCCATCCCCCTCATTTCCCCCTTTTTGAATGACATGTCATTAGTAATAACCAAAGGTCTCATTACTATTCCCATGTCTGAATGCCTCAAATAAATTCAAAAGAGTCTAGGACTCTAAAGGATGATGTTGATAAATTAAATGGAAATGGAAATGGAAAATTATGGGAGATACTCCCCTTGCAAAAATCTAGGTTCCCTTGTCTTAGGTTATCAAAGCCAAATCTAGAGCAGAAAAGGGACTAAGTCAATGAAAGGGCTATGAAATGTAAATAAATGAAATATCAAAGGCAAAATAAAATGAAGGGATTGCAATATGAAGGTGCAAGGATGAATAAACCATACAACACTTACTTAGGAACACATGTGGAAGAAACTTCTAAAAAATCCTAACTCTTGAAAGTTAAGGATAGACCTACCACTCCTATATTGCCGTGATGGTTATTTCGTAAAGACTCCCTTTTTCACTAGTACATAATTCACTTCACAAAACCTCACTTTACTTAGGTAAGTAGGCCATGCATCTTAACTTAGGGGTGTCACATCTAATAAGGGTTCAATAGGGTTACACCAAGGTTAGACTAGGTGAGTAAATGCTAAATATGTCTTTTGAATTGTTATAAAGGTTTAATTGTAATTTTATTTCATATATTATTTTTCATGTTTGATAACATTGCCTACATTTAAATGACAGGTTAACCTAATGAACTAGAGTGATTTATCTTTTACACATGGGTGGTTCCTAGGCATATTTCCATGGAGCAATGCACTTGCTGATGGTCACACTTGATGGTTCCAAGCGATTTTGAGAGGGATGTCCCCTTTTACATGATGGATACCCTTACTCTTGACACATGGAGGATTGATCCTTGTTTTCGATCATTATTACACCATATTTGGACCATGGAGATAGACGTTGGAGTTGATTTGATGGATATTCTGTCCCACTTTATGGTCATCCTTGAGGCCACACATGTGGATATTATTGGAGCGCCCTAGGTTCACAAGGGGTTCACTCAGTGAACTTGTTACATAGCACGATCATTCATATGATATTAAAGAATATCCCTAATTTCACTAAATATTGGAAAATGCCTCCTAAAATTGTATTGTTGAACCCCCCTCCCAATATACCTTTCCAATTAAGACAACCCATATTTTCACTAGATATTGTAAGTATCCATTTTTATCAACCCATTTTTAATACCCCGTTTATATCATCAAGTTGTAACAAGCAAGATCCTTAATGCATCTCAATATAAGCAAACAGGATGCTAAATAAAATAATAGTATAATGTTAATAATGATCCCATCGGGATTTTAGGGGAAACTGATCAATTTGTAGCGTTGGATAGTGGAAGACCTAGTGAAATAGAAATCGGGAAGGGAAAATGTGTAAAATGCAACCTAGTCAATACATCAATGTAACAAAGAATACAAAAGACTGATAGTCCAATAGTTAGTGCAATGTTTATAAAATATGAGAATTGTAAATGTTTCACACCACAGCCTGCCAATCTACCAATTTTATATCATCTAAATGCAAGTATAGCCATAGAGAGATCATGTTTTATATAAGCTTAATAAATTAAACTCCATAAAAATTCAAAATCATTTTTATGGATGGACTTCCCTACCTTCCTATCAAAACAAACGTCATTGATGTTTGAACCCAAATGAACATTGAAAAATTCCTCTTACTTTCAAATAACACCATATGATCATATGCATAGCTTGGATTTGAGTCATTCACAAGATGCAATGAATTGCGTCGACTTCCTCTACATTTATTCTTGCAAGCAAGGAATTAACAACATTTAGTTACTTTTCTTGGGTTATATCTAGTTTTTTTTTTATCTTTACAAGAGAGGGAAAAATCTCCATTGTTAAGTTTCAAGCATTCAATAGTTATAAAGATAGAGAGATGGTGAAAATTATATGATACCATTTCATGGTAACGATAACACATAGGGTATGTAAATAAAGATTTATATTTTCACCTATGTTCATGTTAGTTCCAATATAATATTAAGATGGATGCCTTGCATATAAGAATTAAAATTACAATTATGAATGTGCCAAATATAACTCAATCTAACAACTGTTCCTAACTGGCAATGTGAAAATGTTAAAGAAGAATACAAAAAGTTGAAAGAAATAATAAGTCAAGAAAGATTGATCTAACTTTTCTTGGCTCCAATGAGCCAAGAAAGATTGATCTCACTTTTCTTGGTTGTGGTGGAGCAAGGTTTGATTGAAACAACCATTGAGCATTGGAGTTCTCCCAATTATCTTTTGTTTTTGTTTTTTTTTTCAAAAGAAAAGTATATATAGATGTTTAAGAGCAAATGCAAAGGAAGGTATGTAGATATCTAAGAGATGGAATATGTTTTCTCTTTCTTTTTTTAAATTATTCTACATGAATTGGCACTACATAAAAAATAAGCTTTTTTGGGGGAGACATGCTTTAGAGGATGATTATTCTTTTTTTGTTTTTATTTTTATTTTTTAATTTGTAATAGCCATGGAAATGTAAATTAGGCTTCATGGAAAAATGAAAAAATAAGTTCAATTGTTGATTTTGATGCAACTGAGTAAAAAATTTAAACCTGCGAAAAATTTGTATAGGTCGATTTACACATCTACGTGGAAAATGCATGGAGGAGCACCATAATTCGATATAAATATAAAAAAACTATGGATAGAAGAGTTTCTTGAACATTTCCTTCCCAATTGGACTAGAAGTGGTATAAAATAAATAGAAAAATATGAAGGCCCCACGAGGAATTCAATGGGTGACAAAATATGGATGGGAAAATTGCTTGCGTCATAAAAATGTGAACCTCAACAACTGAAGGGAGTCACAGATCACATTAAATTATTCAAAAAACACCAGGAATTTAGAAGGATGGATCACATTTATGGATGGAGGCACAATTCACTAGGAATTTAAGAGCACATCTCATCAAGGGGAAGGTCACATTTATGAAATTTATTATTTTCTTCTGATTTTTTTATCACCCATTTTCATGGCCCTAGGGCCAATGAAAGCTTAGATAAATCTCATTCATGAAGACAATTATTCTAAACAAAATAAGACTTTATAAGTTCAATGATTTGGAGGTATAATTCCAGCCCACGATTTGGAGGTTATTCCTTAGTAGTAGTTAGGACTAATATGAATCCATCCCATGATTTCGAGGTATAAATATAGCCCATGATTTGGAGGTTATTCCTTAGCAAAAATAGGATTGGTATGAATCCAACCCGTGATTTGAATACATCCCACAATTTCGTGGTTATTCCTCATCCCACCCAAATAAAATAACCCCCAATATTTATATTAATATGTCAAATTAACCCCCCCCCTTGACCCCTTAATACGAGGCAATATATTTTTGAGGTTCTTAGGAGTATTCAAACCCCCAATATGAATGGACGTGATATGATATTGCCTCAGTAGTGAACCCCCCATGCCTAGGTTTTGAGGCCTCATTTGTTGGATATAGACCAATTGAGGAGAGTGCACTAGTTTGGGGAACTATTGGTTGTATTTGGTCATGCCTTATACCATTTTTAAAGGAGTGCCACTCCTTTTTAGGACATATTTTACCATTTCTATGTATATTGGTCCATTTATCCTAGAGCACCCTCACTTTTGGTCCTTGGTTGTTATCTTTGAGCATATATTGTACCATTTGACCTTGACTAGTGGTATGCCCCTTGTCTCTTAGGATTTTAATGGTTAGTTGAACATTGTTTATTATTTTTTACTCTATCTTGTGGGGTCTCTGGGATAGATAGAGTGTTTTAGCACGTCTATTGTTAATTTATTGTAGAGGAAGTTGATATTTTCTCTGATATAAGAGAGTTCACTTCTCATTGTCATGTGATGTTGTGATCAGAGAATAATGTTATCATCTTTGCACTTTTTCTCTTGTTCTCTTGGGTTTTTCTTCTCATGAATTTGAACTTGGTGGCATAATAATTTGAGATAAACTTGTTATTTTGGCATTGAAATAATTTATTTATCTAGACCATAATATGGGTAGTGTTACTTCATTGGTTTATCATATTTTAGTTTTGTAGATTGATTGAATTATTTGGCATCCATAGGAGGGGTACTCACTAATTTGCATAGGCTAAGGGTAAGCAAGATGGATAGGTTGAAGGCATAGGCTTAGATGCTAACCTTCCTTGGTAGAATTTGCAAGTAGCTTTGAATTACGTAGGGTGCTTTTGCACAGGTTCCGGTCAAGCCTATACACCCAAGGTTTTCAAGAATGGCATCCCTAATAATCCATATGCCCATGGGTTTGAAGGCACTAGTTCTTAGATCTCTAACTCCACAACCAAAAAAAAAAAGTATTTTCCCTTCTTGTTTTAATTTTGTTTAAGGTTAAAAAATTATTAAAAAATTAAAGAAAACAATTTAGGATTTTTCTAGGCTTATTCATTTTTATTTATGTTTTAGGCTTACTAGTTTATTGCAAAAAAAAACAAAAAGGGACCCTAGCTAGTCTTCATTTCAATATTTTATAAGGGATTTTCATGCTGGAAATAATTAGTAAAAATACTAGGTTTAAGATCTGATTTTTTGTTTTGTTTTATAGTGGCTTCAATAGACTAATATTTCATTTAAGGAATTTTGGAAATTATTATAGCAATATCTTCTCTTAGCCTTTTCTAACATTAAATTTTCAAATCTTTGCATTTTAATTTTTTGCAATTATTCTTGGGTTAAAATCTGAATTTTGTTGTTGGCTAGAAAATCTCTTGGAAAACACTCTAATTTCTGGAAAATTTTCTTTGGTTAATGATTAATTTTAACATGTCAAAACCCTCTAATTGTTGACTAAAGTAACTCATTTAAATTATGGAAATTTATAGTTTTTTTTGTTACAATGTGCATCATATAACAACGAGATAACTTGATTTTTTGTTTAGTTAATGTTGGTTTAATATTGCATCTATCTATTATGCTTGTCAAATCTAGAAATATCTCTTGATTAATGATTTGATTACAAGGGTTATATCTCATTTAATCATCACTAAGAATTTTGGATTTCTATTTTGTATTAATAAAAGTATATTAATCAAACCCTACCACTAGAAGTGATGGCACTTCTTTTGAAAAGTGAGAATTAGAATATCAAATTTTGTGGGACCCTCACACTTTCTTTCATCCACTTAATATTATCAAATATAGCAAAATAATTTTGATCCAAACAATGACATTCACATTAGTACAAAAATGCTCAATTAAAAAAATATATAGTAAGACTAAGAGCGATTTATTTCAAGGAATCCTTTACACAACAATTTATGATATGAAAATAAGGATCTCAATAAAGAATAATAAATTAAAAAATGAAGTCACATGATATCAATGATACCATGAAGAATATCAACATCAAAATCAAAATCTCGAGAAGAAATTAAACAAGAACTTATTAGAAAATGATAAAGAAAATTCTTTCCTAAGAAATAATAATCAAAGGTTGAATGAGCCAATCAAAAGGTTAAAAGATGAGATGTTGGAGAATCAAAATATAAAAAATAAATCAACAAGTTAGAAAACGATGACAAATATTTATGACCTATTAAGAATGGAGAATGAGGAGTCACAACAAGGAAATCTAGAGAAACTTATCAACAAGGAAGCATTAATTGATAAAACACAATGCCCAACCGAGTTGAATTAGAAAAGTTGTTAAATGTAAAAGTCAAAACATGGATAAAGAAACAAATACAAATTTAGAGGACATAAAAAAAAAAAATGCGTATATTGAAATATTATCAACCAATAAATCACCAGAAGTATCAGAAGAATGTTCCAAAAACAAGACACAATATACAAGGATCCCTTATCATTATTCTAGTTATAACAATCAATTAGGTATCAGATGAAAACCTAATTGGAAATCTTATTATCCTCCAAATCACATAAGTCGTCACCACATAGTTATAGAGATAATCAAATTATGGTGGTCTAACTCTTTCACAATACAACGATTTTGATTAATGTTTCGTAACTCATATCATCTTGTATCTTCAATCATCACAACTTTAAGAACAAATAATAATGGAAAGTCATTGCAAGCATAATGAAGATGTTGTTTTTTCCAAAATGTGATTTAAGGGAAAATCATCCTTGAATGGAGAGGCAATGCAATGAATATAATATATACAAGATTACATGATGATGATAATGATTAAATAAATTAAGGGAAACAATCTTTTGCCTAAGTTCATGACTAGTCAATGTTTATGAATTAAATCATCATAGGCCTATCAACAATAATATTTTATTATTCAATACAAATATTTATATGGATTTCTAATTGTTGTCATATCTATTTTGAATATTCAATATATGAACCACTTTGGTTTACTACAAAACCAAAATATACACTTATGAATTCCCTAAGGCTTGAAACTGAAAATGCTTGGGAAACTTCAAGTGGGCTATACTTATATTAAGACTATAGTTTCAAATGATTCAAAAGCAATTTGGAAAATATCAAAATAAAAAACTTGGGGTAGAATTTCAGGAGAAACTTTTATAAAGATATTTAAATTTAAATTTAAAATCCTAAAATGTGTATGGGCTATGTAGCTGGAAACGTCGAGAATTAAAATTGCTTACACAGGGTCTCCGATTTTTTTAAAGTTGTTTACCTGTAAGAAATTAAATGATACTAAAAAGTGTAGTTCACTTAAAATATGTAATCTTACACATTTGGGTATGGACTTCAAACCTTCACTATCCTAAACCTTGACTATCCTAATTTCATATAAATAAGATTTAAAGCTTTTGATAAATCCCTTGAGAGAAGAATGGAGAAGAAAAGATAAATATTTTTGTAAATAAATATAAACAAAATATGAAAAAGAAATGTTTATGTGACTAGACTATGAATGTGCTTTCCGATATAAGGAAATTGGAGAAATTATTGAGATCATATACAAGTGGAAAAGAAACCTTATGGAGAGAGGAAAATGGTGAATGTGAGCTTCTATTTGGTGAATCTTTTTTTTCACATTGATGAATCTTACATATGGATTGTTAAGATGATTCAAGAATTTCATTCTCCTTCACTTCAAGCTTATTGCCACATTAGTGATGGTGACATGTTTGACAAAAAAATTGAGACATTCTTGGATCCATGTGACCAATTGGAACATTTCTTTAAGTTAGGAATAAATTTCAATTCGATTCATTTTTTTAATGAAGAATGTTCTTAAAGATTCCATCATCTCAAATGGGTTGATATGATGCTCCCCTAACCTACTCAAAACTTTATGTCAATGTGTAGTGTATGAATTCCACACTTTAGTACTTACATATGCCTACCCAACTACAGGTACCATAGTGTGACCCACATTTTTGATGTGTCCATGTATAGCTCATTGTTGATTACTTCGTTATTTCACATTCTTCATCTGAAGGATATTCAATGTTGAATAACACTCTTGGATTCACTTTACCTTAGTCTAGATGTACAACCTTCTTTAGATGTCTAGTGCTTAAGTAAGGTTCCCTATCTCCTCTCCTATTATTTTTGTCCCTTGGTAACAAATTTGATTATGTTAGACCCTATGGGACACCCACTTGCAACACTTTCCTAATGATTGAGTTTTTTCCTAAGTTGCATGAAACTTGGAAAAGTTTCCAAGTTTCCAAAATGATAATGTATGGAAACGCGATCCCCCGAAAATGGGTATGTAGGGTGGAACACAATATATATATATATATATATATATATATATCTAAAGAAAAATGTCGGATCTTTATTCTTATAAGGATAAAAGTTACAACCAGTAATTAACCCAATTTACAACTGTTAAAAATTGAAAGTCTTCTAAAACAAATAGGAGAGTGATCTCGACCGTCATCGAGATAAGGAGAAAAAAAAGGAGAGTAAACTCAACCCTAAAAGTCATATACAAAATATTACAAAAAAGGAAAAAAGGGAATAATCTCAACTCTATCCTATGAACAACATAGATATCTGTCTCTTCATGATTTCATCTTGTAAAAGTCAGATGATTTTTAATTCTAGAACTATAACTTGCCCATCCGGGTCCTTTATTTGAACTCTTACTTGACCTGTTTCCAACTCTCATGTTGAATTTTCCAAAAAATCAACCATATTGTTAAATTCTATGTATGTGTGTGTAATACTTACCTCTAGCAATAAAAGCAGTAGACCTCTGATCTTCTACATGATTGGATGCAGATACATGTTGGAGTAGATTGCACATTGATTCACCCAGCTAGTTATGAGATTTGAGTCTGAGAAGATCCCCAGGTTTGGAAGAGAGTATATATGTGCCATTTTTAGAGCTATATACATTCCCTGTAGTTCTGCAAAATTGTTGGTGTTGCATCCTAGATCCTGTTGAAAGGAGATAGTATTATCCTTGTCAGTTATGATACCATCCAATCCACATAGTCCTAGATTTTCCATTGAATCTCCGTCATAGAAACAAGTTGGTCGATTTGGATCTATAACAAGTGGATCAGGGTTTCTTTCTTGTTTACTTTTCCCGCACCTGGAGTCCTTCAAAGAATATTTTTCTTTATGAAAACTTGTTGAGATCATAGGAGGCTTGTCCTTAAAAATAGACTCATTCCTTGTTATGCATGTGGCTCGCTGTCAGACTAGTTTCCCCAATATTCTTGGAGGGCATCTCCTTCCCATACTGGACTCTGTACCAAAGCATCAACTTATGACCAAATACCCTATGTTAATTTATAGTGCACAACCAAGTGATTGATCGACTCAGTATGATCTCTACAAAGGTGGCAAAAAAATGGACCTACTTTTCCCATCTTCTAGAGGTTGTCCCAAGTTTGTATTCTATTGTAGAGGCTCAACAACCCAAAGAAAGTAGCCTTCGAGTGCGCTGGGAGTTTCCAAATATATCTCCAACACTCTTGACTATCAACCTATGAGTTTTCCACTAATGTATAGTATCCCATTTTTTTAGATACTTTCGTCCTTCCCGATTTTTAATCCATAACAATTCATCTGACTGATCTCTTAGAAAAAATTAAGCATTTACTATTTTTGAAGTATATGTCTCACATTCTCTACGATGATATTCAACTAGACCCAATTCTTCTATTGTGCACCATCCACCTCTACCATTCAGGTCTTGTTCTGAGAATACATCTGCAAGAACCTTTAGATTCTTTGAGGTGAAGATTGTAGTAGTTTCAAATATGAGAATATTAGTTCTATCCATCCTTGCTATCGGATCAACTCCAAGATTTATGTCTTCTCCATTCCCTGGTTTCCAAGCTAAATGATTGCTTATCAAACAGGAGGATCTTTCATATTCCCTCTAGAAGAGGGAACCACCCACATATCTTGGGGTACCATTGCGATCCATCTCCATGATCCATCTTAGGGATACTTTTATAGATAAAATCCTTGTAGATAATTTAGGATTACTTTGCTCAATCCAGGTTGAATCTATTGATGAAAAAAGAGATACAAAGGAAGATCTCAGCTCAATGACAATTCATCATACCTTGACTAGTATACAAGGAATTCAGTGGATTTTCAATAGAAATTAGGCTATCAAGATTAAATAAGTGAAGGTGAAATGTAGTGTTACATCGTAGTCACATACATAGAGATAACGTGAATAAAAACTGCCTAGCAAATCGTTATAATTTGGGTTTTATTAATTACTTCTTAGATTCTCTAGTCGGTGGAACACCTAAGTCTACAAAGAGTTAGTTGAGTCTAGGTATAGGGTTTTGGAATCACTTCGTGTATCTTCTTCACCTAAAACAAATCAACCACCGCGTCTAACATATTTAAAAAGGAGTGTGCAATGACGAAGTGGGCTCCATATTTTTCCTTTTTCATCCAACAAAAGGGTAAATCTAGGAGAAAGGATTTATATTCTTCTTCTTACTATCATTCATTCCAATATTTCATACATTTCTTTATCGTAGGGTTTGATGGGGTTTGTTGATAGTAGGTAACTCTTTGAGGCACACCAAGGGAGGAGAAGGAAGATTTCCTCAAGTTATATGCGCTTGCTAATGGTATTTTTTTATTTTATGTTCTTTACCATGGATTTTCACCATAAAATATCTGGTGTTAACAATGATGGTGTATGTAGGGATATAAGCTTAGTCTCACTAGAAGTGATTTGTTCAAACTCAAACATTGTTCACCTTCTCCCCTTTTTGCTTGTCTATATTTTACTAACAAATTTAGAAATGTCCTTATGTTCTCTAAATTGAAACCTATTACAGGTCTTCGTAGAGACCTGGAAAATCATTTCAAGCCAAAGCACATTTTGTATGAAGTTTTTATTTGGTTGAAGCAATAGAAGTAATAATATTTTTCATTGGTTATTCTTGCAAGATCATTTTTATTCACTCATATTACATGTCTCCATTTGTTTATGTGTTTTGTTTTTTTTTTGTTAAATTCCATCCTACACATTTAAGTCAATAAAAGGAAAAACTTTCTTCTATCATGAATCTAATTTCTTTTATTACAAGATTTCATTAAAATTGTTTAAAACATAAAGCAAGTTGTATATAAAATAAAAATGTTTATTCTACAATGTTATGTATCATTTTCTTATTAATTATCAAATTCTCTTTATGTGTTTAGTTCAAATGTTTTAATTTAATGTTTTATTTATAGTCTTATGTGTTCATTTGTATGTGATTTGTATTTCTTATTAGCATTAGAACCTTGCAAATAGTGTGTTGTTTGTTGATTTCATTGGAGTTCTCTTCTAAGTGAAAATACATAAAAATGACAAGAAAATATAGGATTTCACACGAATCTAAATGGGTGATATAAAGAAGTGATTTAATTCATATTACATATCATTTCAGATGCACCAAGATGTACTTTAGATTTAAGATATATGACCATTATTTAGAGTGAATTTCTTTAATATAACATTGTGTACACATCCACACACATATATTCATGATGCCACAATTTCCTTTCGTTTAAATTAGGTTCCTTGTGTTGGTTAATTGCGTGATTCTTGTAAATAATGTGTTTGCATTTCATTTTATACCATATGTCAAGAGTGCAAGACCTTGGAGTCTTCCTCATGCAATGTGTCACTCATGACAAAGGCGAGAGGGATTAGTTGCGTGATTTTTCATGTGGAATTGACTTGTATTGTGAGGTTATAAACCTAGAGTTCCATTCCTACCTAGCCCCACAGGAGGTCGAAGGTTGATGTGTAGATGTGCCATTTTTCACATCAACATTTTGGCGACAATACTGGGAATATCGTTCAATTTTTCTTTCATGATCTTTATTTTATTGTTTTTAGTTTTACTTTCGTTTCATGCCTCGCCATGGATGTAGACAAATTGATCAATTGCTTCACTAGGCATTACATCCCAACAGCTTCATCCGTGAGCTCAGATAAGGAAATCCATCGCTACAAAATATTTTCCTGGGAAGAAGATAATCCTGTATTCTTATTTTCCCGGGAAGAAGATAAGCCTATGGAAATCCAACACTACATTTCAAACTCTCATCTAGTGACACCTTTACCTTATAAATAATCCAACACTACATTTCAAACTCTCATCTGGGGACACCTTTACCTTATAAATCCAAGTGTCATATACCTATATTTCTAGGTGATGGGTTGTATTAGTCAATGAGCATTTGCATGATTTTTCTAATGCATGTTCCATCCTGAACATTAACTATAGTGACTGATTCATATTGATGTTGAAGAATTCCCTTCAAGTTCATGCAACATATTTGTTTACTAACCTCCCTAATGAATGCATTTCTATGTGTTTTGAGCTTTCCTATTGGTTTGATTCTACTTTTGGGCACCTCGAAGATCCTTATTACTATCTTAAAAGTTTCAACCAATTGTGCATGAATGAGGGGGAATTCATTAAGTCGTTTAACCTTATATATATCAAGATCTACAACCACATTCCTGAGTATATTATCCCAAATAAATTGGCTTCCCTCTTACGTTACTATGATCTCCTTCCTCCTTCGTATCAATGGTGGTTGGAAGAGGAGAACATCCAAAGTCTAGAGGTTGTTTGTTCACATGCCTATATTTTGAGGAGTAGTTTCTTAGGACTGATTACTTTGTCGAATGGTTTTACTCACATGAGTGTTTCACACCCTTAGTCCATTCCATTCACAAATTTCAGGCTTGTATGCTCTCCCTTCAACAAATAATGTCAAGAAAGGCTCCTACTGAGAATGCCTTGGACCTCCCTCACCTTTATCCAACCCATGATATATTTTTTCCTTGTGGACAAGAAGAACATTGTGAGAATGAACATGATCACGTAATGGAATGCTATCATGAATATCCTTCGTCAAATATATTCCTCCTTGAATACTATTGTTGAAAGCAATCCCTTAACCTACTTCCTTGTATCCACTTTCCTTTGATGATTGATAAGCATTCTCAAACTATCTAGTCAAAATATGAAATCTATGCCTATCCTTCAACCTCATCCAATAATGAATTTTTTGATGAAAACACTATCGAGGAGGAGGTTAATCCCGATTCATGCAATGAGGTTTCCCCTCGTGACGTCTCATATGCACCTGAATTTTCCATTACATTCCTTAACCCTACATTTTTCTCGAGTGATGTAGATGAGCTTGATGATAATTCACTTATACTCCGACTGGTGTTTGTTCAATTACCTTTTACGATGAAGGCCTTTCCATGTCCACCAATCCTTTGTTTTAGTCTCAAACCCATTCTTTGGATGGTCCTACAATAGGTGATGGTGAGTTGGATCTCTTGTATAATCGATGCCTCTTGAACAATTTTCAGTTACCACCATTGTCAAAAGAATTAAGTGAAGTAGTAAATCATAGTGCATTAAATCCCATAGATTATTTCATGAACAAGAAACTCATGTGAATTTTTATTTTGTAACTTCATCTTTTTACAATGTGCATGAGTATGTAGGATGACCTACTTTTAAATACATTGTAGATGAGAAAGTGTGGAATATTTTCCGTGATTGTATGCCATTCTTTTGGATTTTTGTTGGACTCGATCGTGTACCACATGCCATTGTTAGTTGGCATGTTGGTTGGCATGCCTTGCACTACTGTCATCACATCGAAAAATGTGCTTGTAGGGTTAAAGATGTCTTCGTGAATGTAAGGTTTCATCCACCATGAACTTAGATGATTTCTCATTCAGTTTTGTACATAAATAAAACTTAAAAATAAAAACATAAAGAAGACAATTTATTTTTCGATCATTTCCTTTTCATATTTGTATTTGTTTCTTCTTTTCAGCCATCTTAATTCAAAATTTCTTGGTTTATTTGTATAAGTTTATTTCATTTCATTCCTTCGTTCTTTTTATCACTATGCATTTTAGTTTTGTTTCAGTTTGTTATTTTCCATGAATCATGTTGTCTTCGCCAAGCAATTGTCAATCTTGGCTTGAGATAAAAAAAAAACTAATGGTGAGAAGGATAGCTTATCAATCACTAAAATGCCAAGTTTGTGACAATTACAGGTGAATGGGAAGACTAAATACCCCAACCCTTATGTGAATCCTCATGGATCTCTCCTCTTGATAATTATGTGCACTAAAAAATAGATTCACTCTTGAAAACAAAAAGAGTCATACCTTCCCTGATTATCTCTTTGTTCCCTATGTCCACCCATTGCGTCTCAAAGTGGCTATGTCATACATGCATGTGAATTTCTTTTAGAAATCCATGTTTTTTCGTATTTGATTTCATAAACTACTTTCATGATCTCAATACCAATTTATATATACCAGCTTAAGCTTCATACACCAAATCAATGTTGCACTAATATCTAATTGGATTCAAATTTTGCAATATTTTTTCTTTGTTATTTCCGTGCATTGGTTTGCAAGACCAAGAATTTAGAATTGCATGCCACTGTAAGCGACACACTCTTGTTGGATGGAATTTTTTTATCACATTTTTGGTTAACACCATTTAGCCGAAAAACCATTGGCAGGATCCTCCCCCTATGTGATTAAAATTTTGAAGGACTTAGTTTTCTTACACCTAACTACATATTGTCTCCTGATACATGTATGAAATCTTATCCTATGCCTTTAGCTAACTCGACGTCGCCCTGGGTTTCCACCATTATGGGTTATTTAAAATTTTCAATGAAATGATTGAGTTGATGATGCACATCAGAGGATATATTAGTCAGTTGTCATAGCAGGATGTAGGTAGTTGAGTGCAATTCCATTATGATGGTACTATTGGTTTGTCACTTAGTGTCGTGATATATAAGCAAGTTACATGTTATTTTGAATTTAAATTTTTTGAAGAATCCTTTGACAACAATTGGAAACAACAATTGTGTCACATATGAGAAGAGCTTGGTTTCATTTGTCTTGTGGTCTTTCCTACTTTTTATCCTATCCTCCATTCACCATCCACTCGTATGGCACGTTTTGTAGAATCCCTTTGCATTTGACAAACCATACATATAGATCCAAACTCCCCTCTTTTTTATAATGATTTTTATTTCTATTAAACTCCTCAAAATACAAATATCTTTTTCACAATAATTTTATGCTCAAAATGTTATGAAGGTGTGTATGCGAAGGGATTTTAAGCATTTAAAAATTAAAAAAAATGGTTTATTTTCATCGTTAAAACACTTGGTCTCTCCATCACTATTTATGAAAAATGTTTCTTTATGCAGTCTCATCCTAGCCCTTGAGTTGACCCATATCATGACCCCGGTTCGACCCATGTCATGAGCACATTTTATCCTCTTCATTTATCAAATTTGATTTGGAATCATTATGTTGTTCCCATTGCACAAAATTTTTGTTTTTTACCCAACCTTCAAAGCCCCACTCTTCCCCTATTATGTACCCATCGCCGAGCACCAAGTTTCATTTTCAAGAAAAAGCCCATTCTATTATTCCCAACAACATTGTGTATACACTTAGTACACTTTATTTTTATGTTTGTAGATGGAAATTGAAGAAGAGGAAAACAATCAAAGCAATCAACGAAACATTTAGCCAAATAACCCATGTGATGCAAGTGGCTCAAGCATTGATAACAGTTCCAACGAAGAATGTTGATCCATATATTTTGGATGTTAATGCAAGATGCAGTATATTTTGAAATAATTTTCTATTGAAATCAGACATCTTGTATAATGTACTGGATATATCGTCCGAAATAAAAGACAACGTGTTACCAATAAATGTAACAATTAAATGCACATTGGAATTTTGATTATTGTGGACTTTATGTTGTCTTGTTTTGTATGACAAAGGGTCTCTTATTGATATATAATAAAATATTTATTTTTATTGTATTGCATTCTCCAATGTCATTGTCAAATGTTACATGTGAAATGGTAAATTGGTAACTAAATGTATGGATGATTGAATATTATTATAGATGATATAATCTATGATATAATAAATTAATCCAAACAAATGAAATAATTAAAATTGAAATGAATAATACTATAAAAAATATTTCAATTTTTTTTATGAATAATGACGTTAAAAGAAAGAAAAAAAAAAGACATTCCACTGCAATGTCAGCTTCCACTATTCAAAAAATAAGCTACAGTGCTTTTGATATTTACTGCCGCACCGATGTGTTTCATCAAATGTTCTGCACCAGAGCGTTTAATAAAATTTTATGCCCCGGTAGATTGTTGAATGATATGCCCCAGTCCTATAATTTATATTTACAGTACCATTAAATTTAAAAAAACAACTTCATGACCCATCTGGATTTACCAGTGCGTTTATCTTTTTTAATCACATCGGATATTTCCAATTGTTAAAACACACCAATGATTATTATGATGAATAGCACTGGTGCACTATGATATATAAAAGGAACTACTAAATTTTAAAAATATAGAAAAATTCTAGTGCATATGTAGTAACATATCGCACCGGTGTTTTTTTTATAGTACGTAAGCATTGATGCGTCTAATGAATAAACAAGCACCAGTGTCGGTTTGGTTACAACATCCCGGTGCATATAGTGGTTGAAAGCACTGGGCGGTGATAAATTTCCAAGCATGCTGGTGCTCTATGTGTTTCAATGCATCGATGCGTGTCATTTTTATTATGTTCCACTAGTGCGTATTAGTTTATTACGCAATGGTGTGCTATATTAGGAAGCACACCGATAAAAAAACATCTTCTATAGCCTTCGGACACCGATTTTCTTTAGTTATAAAAAAATATCCATTAAAACCTCCGTTAAAACTTTCGCTACTAATTGTGGAGGTTGAAGTGGAGGTGTTTTTGACAATTTTGGCCAATCTTGTAACACTAAAAACCTACTCTATAACCTCCACTACATTTCCTTTTACTTGTAGTGCCAATGGATTAATTCAATGACCTTGGTGATCAATCAACAATTGAGCAAATAAGCTTTAGATGAATATGATGGAGAACAACAACAAAATTCTCTTGAAATCGAGGAAGACGCCAAATAAACCACTCTGGAATTATGGGTCTGGGATCCTAATATAGGAGATGGTTGTGAAGAAGATACAACTGAAATTCAAAATGTGCATACTACCCCTGAAAACTACACACTCAGAAGTAAATGGATAGTTAACACAACTCCTGAAACTACTGAAAGCAATACAAAGTGAATTTAATCCCTCTAAGAAGGTGCAAAGCAAAACAATCCCTTCCCAAAGAAACCTTATTAATAAATATCCTTAGAGAGTACCAGGGATTGCTAAAAATTAGAAAAATAGCACTCAAGATAAGTCACAGAAAACCGCCCCCCATGTGAACACCAAGGGTTCAACTAATTCCCAAGGGGCTGCTATAACATCAGGAAGCATAGATATTTTCCATTGTGTAGGATATGATGTAGTGGAAGATATTAAGAGAAGCAAGGTAAACATATAATTGTTTGAAGTGTGCAATGCCTCAACAAAAGAAACACATGATGGAGGAATTTTGACTCATTACACAACCACAACCCACCTCAACCAAAGAAAAGGAAGGGAAACAACCTAAATCTAGGAAGGATAAGGAAATTAGCGAAGCTAGCATTGGGGTAAATCTAAATCCCAGGCACCACCTTTCTTACTAACATTTGAAATTTATAATTACAATGCTCATAATTATCTGGTTCATTTTGGTGCTTCCACCAATGTTATGCCATATTTAGTATGTAAGAAGATAAATGGACAACCTAGCCCATGCCCTTCTAGGATAATACAAATTTATAGATTTGATGTTAAAGTGATAGGAGAATGAAATAATGTATTAATCACTTATTAGCAGATGAAAGAGTATGTCAATTTATTGATATAGTCATGGTGGACATTCTTGGGGCATATGGTATGTCGCTGAGTAGAGATAGGTATATAAATTTACAAGGATATTTTTCCACCAATTGGTTCCACTTGTGTCTCCCTTACAAAAATAAGTTGAATCAGATACAAGTAGAGAGAGATCCACACATGAAAAATAGTATCACAATTTTAGATGGATGCAATAAACTTGTCAATTTTGCTCAATCTGTACTAGGGAACTACTTCCTTGAAACTGAACCAAGTTGTTATTTGACTGAGATTGCCAATCATGAATTAGACAATCAGCCCGATCTCGTTCATTTTTCTTGGACTGATGAAAATGATTGTAACATATTAGAGATATATATTGACACTATTTAGGTACTTACTTAGACTCTAGCGATAGTGTAGATTCCAATTTTTGGAGATTATATTTTGATTGCTCAAAAAGACAAGAAGGTGTAGGGGTCGGTTGTGTCCTTGTTGACCCTCAATGACATAAGACTTACCTATCCTATAGGCTAGAATTCGAATGCACCAGTAACACCACTGAGTATGAAGTCCTAGTCCAAGGCCTAAAAAAATCTATTGATTTTAATGAAAGATGGATAAATATTTTTGGTGATTCATAAGTTGTTGTCAGACAGGTTAGAAACACCATACATTGTTTATCTACACACTTAAAGGGATACCGGACTGAGGTATTGAATTTGATATCCAGGTTCAAAGCTTTTAACATTAATTATATTCCACATTCTATGAATGTTGTTGTTGATATTTTATCAAATACTAATCCACATTTAATTCTTTTAAATAACAAGTTTTATATTAACTTATTTTGAGCCCTTCTATGCTAGATAATGTGACTAACTAGAGGGTGTTCGATGATGACCAACAAATTATTTATTTCCTCATAGATTAAGGTACTTTTAAGGGATCTATTATAGATGTTGAGGAACTGACAAGTTAACTTGAATAAACCTGAGAAAAGTGATAACCATGCTAAAGGGATTTTGTAATGTCCCTTGTTAGGAATTTTATTAAAATTGCAATTTTCCACTTTTTTCCTTGGTTCGACCTTTGACTAGTTTCGATCTCTAGGTCCCAAATTTACCCCAAATGATCCCAAATCGTCTGAGAAGGTATACGAATGATATTAGAACATAAATATGTGTTTCAGGGATGCCTTTGTACCTTTAAAACACTTCTGCAAATACTCTTTCAATTCTGGTCAATGTAGGTAACTTTACTAGTGATTTCCCTTTGACTAGTATTGGTCTCTAGGTCTCAAATTGACTCCAAATGCCTTCAAATATTCAAGGAAGGTGTATGAATGATATTAGGAATTGAATATGATATTCAGGGATAACATATGGTCACCAAAAGACCTCTGCAAACTCTCTTAAGATTCTAGACCAAGTATGCAATTTTACTAGTAATTTGGGGTTCAAATCCCCCTAAGGTAAGTACTGAAAATGGCTTCCCAAATGCCTCCAAACCCACTCAAATTTATGAACAGAGGTATGTAATTTGTTAATTATGTTATTAAGGTCTTATATGCACCATTAATGGTTTATTACAACTTTTCTCACCCTCTCCCATTCAACTGCAAAAATCACCAATTCGACCCTTGGAGAAATGGCACTATTTCACCTCCCAATACAACTAAACTGAGTAAAAATGTTTCAAATGCTCAAGTACAGTACATGAAACTTGTATAAGACATCCATGGCAGTATGTTTATCACAAATATATCAGAGAATCATCCATTCATTCGAAATCATCATCAATACATTGGCTCACAACAAGGTAGTGGGGAAATGGCATTGTTCTTCCATTAAAAAATGAGATTTATACATTTCTACTTGGAATTTCGACCTGAAATTTTTTGGAGATAAAGAACAGAGTATTTAATTCATATTACAAAAGAAATGGGGCATTAAAAGCTTCCCCAAATAGTACAATATCTCACCAAAAATGCCCTCCCTCAAGGATCAAGAATATGCCATCAAAACTGGAAATGGTTGAAGGAGTGAGCTGCAATAGAAGAAACCATGAGCTGCCCTGTATCTTACACTTACAAATAAAGACTCCATTAAAGCTCCAAATGAAAGGTCTGAATGGCCTTTCCAATTTCCAACTTGGATGGGAATCTTTCACCCTCGAAATTGGCTAAGGCAAGAAACTAGTCATCCACTAGCTCTCCCTCTACACAAATGCAATTGCAAATTCTACAAAAAATCAAAAGCCCTTCTCATACTTCATTTCTACATTTTATAAACAACATTAGCCTTCTAAGGGTCGAAATCCTCTCAATAGATTCAATAGATTTCCATTTAGGAAATATTCCACATTTGCCACTTGTCTCCTAGTTCCAACCTTCCATCTTCTCCCAAATTCAATTTTGAGTCTCTTTGGATTCTCCAACTCCCAAATTCGCCTTTCTTGAGCCTATTTTTGGGGCTGACATGTCATAGTGGTTAGATGTCAGAGGTCAGGTCTGAAATTTGTCATAGTTGTCATAGATGCTCCATCATTGGTGTCATAGGGGCTAGGGAATATAGCCCAAGTGTCCACAAACTTCCACTTTGACTCTTTATCTTCCATGGAGGTTACCAATACTTCCCAATTCGACCTAAGATGCTCAATGACATGTGTTATGACTTACCAACTCACCCAAGAGTGTTCACATTCCCATTAATTCGAATTTGCAAAAGAGAGATACCATGTATTATGAAAAATCAAGCTAGTGTGGGTCCCACATCCTCCATATGTCTCCAAAACCATTTGTCACCTAGGATTTCTCTTGAATTTATTTATTCACTCTATTTATTAAATACTTGAACCCTTCTAATGTCTAAACATCATTTATTATCCCCCTTATTCCAAATCCCAAAGCTTCCACCCCAAACCTAGGAAACTAGTAATTTTCCTCCTTGGCAATTATTTGACCCTTAACATCAATTTTACAAACTCTAATGAATATGGCTAATGTGATTAGGCCATTGTGACCCAATTCCAAATTTGGGACATGACAAATCCTTCCTTACCAATATTGCTTGTCCTCAAGCAATTTCAAACATGGGTGTTGAAGAACCTGCTTTCTGTATAATTCTTTGAAGTTGCCATTGAATTGCCAAACCTTGAGTCTTTGAGTTTCCATGAATATTTTAGAGAGGAACCACCATGCTTGCTGCTGCACTACTCTGATTAAAATCACTTTATTAAGTGGGGAATCCATCTCCCATACTGCTTGCTTCCCCCCCAAAAATGAAACCAATGAGACAAAAATTATTCCAGGGTCCCATTGCTTGTATTGCACCCCAACAATTAAGAGTGCTCTCCAACCTACACCATTAGATAAGAGGATTCCTGGATCCCATTTTCTTGTATGCATTCTTCCAAACATCATGAGTACCAAATATATATCATCAAAGTACATAACAACATAATGAAAATGTACATCAAGGATATGCTTCATCAAAGAGTCATGAAAGTGCTTATACCTCCAAGCAAGTAGACCACCATTTTCCAAGTGCATACAAGCTTCAAGTGACCAATCAAATCTGCTCCAATGACATAGGTGAGGATCCCATGTACTATAATGCTGCTCCAAAAGGATGTGATATGCATCAAAATATTCAGCCATGTATTCTTTCATCCAAGAAGTGAATGAAGAATCTCCACTAAAATCTGAACCAAATAATGAGCAGAAAAAACAAGGAGACTTCAAATGACTCAAAGAAGTCTCACCCATACATCCATGAATGTGAGAATCATAAAAATATAACAAAGTATGTGGCTGCCAACAAAACTGTTCTCCAATCATAAATCTATTCTCCCAAGTGTTGGATGAAGTTCCTCCAACATCAAATGAATCAAATGTTGAGCAAGAAAAACCATGAGTCTTCAAGTGACTCAAATGCATATCATAGGTGCATCCATGTAGATTTGCATCATCATAAAGTGACAAATAATATTGCTGCAAATGTGAATAAGAATGTGCTCCAACCATATCATCATAAAAAGTAAATCTAGGAGTTCCATACTCCTCATGTGGCACCATCAAAAAGAACCCTTTCACCCATACTTCATTGAGACTAATGTTGCAAAACATGGAATTGTAGGATGTAGGAGAATGAACCAAATCACCCAAATGATCAAAAAGTACAGAAGTTTCATCATGGGAAGGATCTATATGGGTAGTATCATGCAGCTCCTTCAAAAGTGTGAACTCTTTGTCATAGTTTGATTCCAATGTAGAGGAATCATGCTCTTCTTTAAAAATTGCATAACCTTCATCAAGAGGCAATTCAAATTCCTCTTCCACCACACCAAGTGTTTGGATCTCTTCAAGTTCATCTTCAAACACATCAAGAACATTCAAATTTTCACATTTCTCATGATCCACCATGTCATGAGAATCCTCCAAACAATCTACCATTTGACAATCTGAAACATAGGAGGAAAAACAAGTATCTTGCAACTTTTCAAGAAGTTGCTCATTTTGAATTGTGAGCTTATGAATATCCTCATTATTCTTCAAGTATGCATCATGTAACAATTCATTAAGCTCAAACAAATGGTTTCTATCAAAAAGCAAAGACATGAAATTACCTTTGATGTGGCACATTGCTCTTTGAATCTTCTCCATGTCTTCAAGGAAGGATGTTTCCTCCAATGAAGTAGCTCTCCAACAAGAATTTGACACCAATGCTTGAGTATCATGGAGAATGATGAGGGACTCTTGGATCTTATTTTCATTCATCTTTAAGGACCCTTCAAGAAAATGAGGCTCTTGCAAATGAACCTCCTCATCTTCTTCAATTTTTCTTGGACCAACTTCATGAAGCTCAAGTGGTGATGGGGAAGTTGATCTTGGTTCTTCTTCAACTGCTACAAGGTCTTCATTATCATGCTTAATGAAACTTGTACTTGTAGAAACACTTTCAAAAGTGATCTCTATGTCACCAACATAGAGGTGTGAGCACCCATCAGTAGGTACTCCTTCATAGTTTAAGCATCCATCAGTAGATGCTCTTTGGTTCATGTCTAAGCTAGAAGGTGTCTCGAAATGATCTTCCATATTTTCAATAGAATCTTCTTCATGCTCTTGTGATGTCTCTTCCTTTTGATCCTTAAAGAAAGCTGATGCATTTTTCCCCTTGTTTTCCTTAGGATCAATATATTTGGAATCTCTTCTTGAATAAATCTCAAAAGCTCTCCTCAAGGAGGACATCATTTCATGCACACATATATGATACTCGCTCCAAGGGTTTTTACAAGAAGGGCATAAACCTTTCTTCACTAACTCCACATCTTCATTTTTGGGCCTATTTTCAAAAACATGTTCAACATAGTACTCAAAAGACATGGCATTTTGTGTATTTTTGCTAAAAGCAAGATATTCTTGATATTTTTGATATTATTGGGGCAAGGTTTTATATTTTGCTCTCCATCTTTGGAACTCACTCATAGAATTATCCTTGGTTGGTGTGACACACTCATATTCATCAGATTTAAAGTCATAAGAATAATCTTCATTTCTCTTGAAATTGTAAGAAGTGTTGCATGATGGCACCTCTTCCTCATACCATTCACATTCTGCTTCATATTGCTCATAAGCATCTGCATATTCCTCATAAGAATTGTACTCATAGGATTCATCATAATAGTAAGACATGGCTGCCAATTATTCTTGAATGTATGTACCTAATACACAGGTGCAAGGACCATGCTCTAATACCACTGTAATGTCCCTTGTTAGGAATTTTATTAAAATTGCAATTTTCCACTTTTTTCCTTGGTTCGACCTTTGACTAGTTTCGATCTCTAGGTCCCAAATTTACCCCAAATGATCCCAAATATTCTGAGAAGGTATAAGAATGATATTAAAACATAAATATGTGTTTTAGGGATGCCTTTGTACCTTTAAAACACTTCTGCAAATACTCTTTCAATTTTGGTCAATGTAGGTAACTTTACTAGTGATTTCCCTTTGACTAGTATTGGTCTCCAGGTCTCAAATTGACTCCAAATGCCTTCAAATATTCAAGGAAGGTGTATGAATGATATTAGGAATTGACTATGATATTCAGGGATAACATATGGTCACCAAAAGACCTCTGCAAACTCTCTTAAGATTCTAGACCAAGTATGCAATTTTACTAGTAATTTGGGGTTCAAATCCCCCTAAGGTAAGTACTGAAAATGGCTTCCCAAATGCCTCCAAACCCACTCAAATTTATGAAAAGAGGTATGTAATGTGTTAATTATGTTATTAAAGTCTTATATGAACCATTAATGATTTATTACAACTGTTCTCACCCTCTCCCATTCAACTGCAAAAATCACCAATTCGACCCTTGGGGAAATGGCACTATTTCACCTCCCAATACAACTAAACTGAGTAAAAATGTTTCAAATGCTCAAGTACAGTACATGAAACTTGTAGAAGACATCCATGGCAGTATATTTATCACAAATATATCAGATAATCATCCATTCATTCGAAATCATCATCAATACATTGGCTCACAACAAGGTAGTGGGGAAATGGCATTGTTCTTCCATTAAAAAATGAGATTTATACATTTCTACTTGGAATTTCGACCTGAAAATTTTTGGAGATGAAGAACAGAGTATTTAATTCATATTAAAAAAGAAATGGGGCATTAAAAGCTTCCCCAAATAGTACAATAGCTCACCAAAAATGCCCTCCCTCAAGGATCAAGAATATGCCATCAAAACTGGAAATGGTTGAAGGAGTGAGCTGCAATAGAAGAAACCATGATCTGCCCTGTATCTTACACCTACAAATAAAGACTCCATTAAAGCTCCAAATGAAAGGTCTGAATGGCCTTTCCAATTTCCAACTTGGATGAGAATCTTTCACCCTCGAAATTGGCTAAGGCAAGAAACTAGTCATCCACTAGCTCTCCCTCTACACAAATGCAATTGCAAATTCTACAAAAAATCAAAAGGCCTTCTCATACTTCATTTCTACATTTTATAAACAACATTATCCTTCTAAGGGTCGAAATCCTCTCAATAGATTCAATAGATTTCCATTTAGGAAATATTCCACATTTGCCACTTGTCTCCTAGTTCCAACCTTCCATCTTCTCCCAAATTAGATTTTGAGTCTATTTGGCTTCTCCAACTCCCAAATTCGCCTTCCTTGAGCCTATTTTTGGGGCTGACATGTCATAGTGGTCAGATGTCAGAGGTCAGGTCTGCAATTTGTCATAGTTGTCATAGATGCTCCATCATTGGTGTCATAGGGGCTAGGGAATCTAGCCCAAGTGTCTACAAACTTCCACTTTGACTCTTTATCTTCCATGGAGGTTACCAATCCTTCCCAATTCGACCTAAGATGCTCAATGGCATGTGTTATGACTTACCAACTCACCCAAGAGTGTTCACATTCCCATTAATTCGAATTTGCAAAAGAGAGATACCATGTATTATGAAAAATCAAGCTAGTGTGGGTCCCACATCCTCCATATGTCTCCAAAACCATTTGTCACCTAGGATTTCTCTTGAATTTATTTATTCACTCTATTTATTAAATAATTGAACGCTTCTAATGTCTAAACATCATTTATTATCCCCCTTATTCCAAATCCCAAAGCTTCCACCCCAAACCTAGGAAACTAGTAATTTTCCTCCTTGGCAATTATTTGACCCTTACATAAATTTTAAAACTCTAATGAATATGGCTAATGTGATTAGGCCATTGTGACCCAATTCCAAATTTGGGACATGACATATTTCATGCCTAAAGGAGTATACACATGGCAAAATTTGTTTGATTTACAATAAAAATTTAGGAAACCTGTGAATGAAAAGACGAACAACTCTTCTATGCAATATGAATTGGTGAATTTGGGTACACTTAAAGAGATTAGGAATGTGAATATTAGATTATATTTCTCTCCTGGAGAAAAGTAGATATTTATTCAACTTTTTAAGTATTACAAGGATGACTTTGTTTGGACCTATAACAAGATAAAGACTTATCACACCTGAATTATAAAACATGGCATTCCCATGAAACTGGATGTTAAACCATTTTAGAAACAAGATGAGAAAAGTGCACCCCACTCTAGAACATTTGATCCAAGAATAGCTGAAGAAATTAATTGACGTCAGGATTATTTTTAAGGTTAAACATTCTGAGTGGATGGCCAACCTAGTTCATGTATGGAAGAAGTCAAGGGAGATTAGTTTATGTGTGGGTTTCAAAATTTAAACAAATATTCTAACAAATACAATTACCATATTCCTCCTACGGAATAGATTTTGCAACTTGTATTTGGTTCTAAAATGTTCTCATTGTTTGACAAGTTCTCAGGTTACAACTAGGTTCTAGTGGCCGAAGGTGAACTCTTAAAAACCACTTTCAGGACAAAGTGGGCTACTTTCGCTTTCCAAAGAATTCCTTTTTGTATGCTGAATGCATGAGCCACATTTAAACAAATCATGGACACTGCATTCCATGGATTGATCGACCACACTGTCATTTCCTATCAGGATGATGTCACAATATTTTCCAAGAGAATATCAGACCATTTTCATCATCTAAAACATATATTCGAAATATGTAGAAAATATGGAATATCACTTAACTTGAAGAAGAGTATTTTTGTTGTTTCAAAAGGAAAATTATTAGAACATGTGATTTCTAATTATTGGATATCTATAGATCCTAAATGCATACAAGCTATGTTACATATCCCCATGCATGTTAATAAGAAATTAATGCAATTATTTTTTGGTAAGATTAATTTTGTTCGCGGGTTCGTATCTGATTTTGCTCAAATAATCAAACCCTTGCAACAAATGATTAAAAATGATGTTGAGTTCAAATGGACTATTGAAGAAAAGGAATCCTTAAGTAGTCCATATTTTGAAAAGGATTTTCTAATATATACTTTTGTGTTTGACCATTCCTTTATAATAGTGCTCACTCAAAAAGGAGAGCAAGGGGATGATGTCCAATTTATTTCATGAGCACTAGTCTACAAGGTGTTGAGCTAAATTACCCTGATATAGACAAATACGCTTACGCAATTTTCAAAGCGGTGAAGCAGTTTAGACCTTACATACTTAAAAATAGGGCCAAATTCATCACTCCTTTCCTAGTAGCGAAGTCACTCTCTGTGCAAAAGGAGCTAGGAGAATGAAGAGGGAATTGGGTTACAATCTTCAGGAGTATGAATTGGAATTCAAACCAACTACCATTGTTAAAAGTCAAGGCCTTTGCAAGTTACTGAAAATCCTACAAAGGAATAATCTAATGGCTGGGACAATGACCTATATATGTGCTTTCAAGATACCATGTACATCCCAACTACCACTGATTCCTAGTATCAATACTCAATACAATACTGGCAACATGGATATGCCCCCGAGCATTGGAGTCCAAAACAAAGGAGAGATATTTGGCTCAAGTTAGTTCAATATCATGTCATTAATGTCATATTGTTCAAACATAATTATGATGGAGTACTTCTAAGGTGTATGGAGAAGGATGACATAGAAAAGGTTCTCACTAAATTACATGATGGGCATGCTGGATGACACTATGCTTGCAAGAATACTACTCACAAGATACTCAATGTAATACCCCCAATTTTGGCTTGGAATGTATTTAATCAAAATTATGTGAATGATGTAAATATGCTAATATGGATTCCTAGTGTGGAGCTCAAGGCCAAGGCCCGACTAGTGAAGGGATAGGCATGTATGATGTATATATTTTTATTTGGACCATATGGTTGGCTTATCACGCCAATTGGAAATGTATGTAAATATTATGTTGAAAATTAATAAAATGGTCCAAGATGGATGTATAAAGAGCACCAGGGGGGCCATGATTCCACTAGAGGGGAAGAGGAAAAGGGGGCCTATGGGAAACTAAATCCTTTGTTTCCATGTCTCAACCTTAGAAATCATCCAAAATCTACCATGTGCCTTAAATAATCCAATTACGTTCTCTCGACTATTAAATCCAATCATTGAATGGCATATGTGAGGATGGTGGGAAAATTCACTTCATGTAGTTATTGAAGCATGGGTGTTGTGACAATTATGTCAGCTATCAGTAGTCCTATTTATTCTATAGTCAGAAGCTATGTCAGTTTTATTTTCACCCTTACCTCATATCCTTGGAGTAAACACTCTTTTGATCATTCTCTTATCCATGTTCCTACACTAGCATATAGTTTTCTATTGATGTTCAAGTCCATTACCAGACTGTGTTTAACCCAAAAATTTGAATTTGAAGATGTGGACTCATGTTGATTTCTGGATTTGATGAGGATGTATTCAGTGAGCTGCATGCTATATGTTGATGATGCCTTAGTGTAAGATTAGCTAAAATGTTGCATGTATGTGAAATTTGAGCGTTAACACTCCTACTAAGAAACCTAGTAGTGCTTCCCCTGCTTCCCAAATCACCCAAGACCATCGTTGATATGATCCTCCTAATTTAGTCCAACCCCAACTTTAGAGTACTCCTAATTTTCCTCAGAATCCTCCTACTTTGCAACAAACTGAGCCCATGAATATTATCAATGATTCTTTGACTAAAGATATCCGAGGTTTAATTGTGCAATCTGAAAACACGGTCCTTTCTACACAAACTTATCAATCTCAACTAAAAATTTCATCAACTCCTACTCTTATAATTGGTCAAATTAATCCTCAGGTTCCTAATATTTTTACTCAATCCTTGTCTATTGTTTCCACTAATCCCTTTCCCATTTTATCATCTATCAATCTTTTGATGACATCTTCCATAGATACAACATAATTTGGGGAGGATGTAGTGGTTTCCTTGGGAGACTAATTATTTAGAAGAAAGCAAAAGTAACTCAAGAAGAAGAAAAGAGAAATGGAATATGATGTTGTTAGTGGTCCCCTTAAACACCATAGTGTTTGGAAACAATCATCTATGGATTCCCAAAGGGAATCTACAGAAACAACAGTTGTTATGGGGGCCTTTGTTGGAGCTAACGACCATACCATGTCCAATTTTTAAAAAAAATTATAGATGATGAGAGGGCTAGATTTGCTTCTCTTGATGTAGAGAAAATGGCGTTGTATTCTCATTTTTCTAAGCATTTGTATGATATAAAAGCTCAATGTCATAAAGAAATAGAGGACTTGTAGAAGCAGCTTAATGAAGTTCTTCAGCAGAAGAAAGTGGTAGATCAAAATGTGATGGAACAAGCTCTAGAAATAATGGATATAAAGGATGAACTCCAACAACTAAAGGAACAATCAATTTCCTCTTCATCCTTCAAGCTTACACTTAAGGAGTTTTAGGAAGAGGCCATTGATCTAATAATCATTTTAGAGAATCTCGGAAATATTTCATGTCTGGCTTGAATGAAATTTAGGATGATTTATCAACCCTAGAACATTTGTCCAAATTGTTAGGTCATTATGTGGAGAATAAGGAAACAACGATGAAATCCTTTGAACAACTGCGTGATTGGAAAAATTACATAAAAAATGCCCCTAAATCCATTCCTTGTCTTGATCCAATGGATCTCAAATGGGTCATTATTTCTTTGAGTTAATGGGATATTGTGGGTGAATATGTTTCCAACATTATTGATAAGGGCAAAAATTTGTGTAGTTGTCTCTGAACCAAAACTTATAATTTCGTAGAGAACCTTGGCATGCTAGTGTTTTTTGTGTTGGTCGTTGTTGTCCCGGCTAAGTTAAAGTTTGTTGAAGTGGACCAACAGTGTGATGAGTTAGAAAATCATATTGGTGGTCTGGGTTAGCTTTATTTGTTAGAATTAATGATGTTCATTTCATCTCTGTTCCACCACATGGATTTGATGGATAATTTCCTTGAGAAATGGAAAATTATCAAACAAAAGAAAATATGATACTTCACTTGCAAGGAAAAGCTCCAATTGGAACATGCAGTATATAAGGATGTAACAAAAATTCTAGATGTGTGTGACAAATGAGGGATTTCTTGGCTAATCCGAGCCATAGCAGTTAGCTCATCCTAGGACTTCAGATATTTGATGCCTATTTTGGTGGATCTAGTTTATCCATATTGTTGTATTTATTCGATCCTTGTTGTAAGACAAGATGATGCCAGAATTGGCACTACACTATACATAGATGTGATGTGTGTTTGATGTTTGTAGATGGTTTTTATGATTATGTTGATGACAAAATGGAATATTTTGTGTTTTATTCATGTTATTTCATTTCAATTTTCTTACGTTTAATTCTGCAATATATCTCCATAATATATTAATTGTTATCTCATATTCACATGTCATTGCATATATCTAGTCTTTGGATGTTTTAACATGTTACATGATCAATCTAATTGTGATGTAATGAATGGTATGGTCATATTTTCTCAATTAATGTTGATTGTCTAATCATAGGTCTATTTAAACATCTAGATTTTCTTATTAATTTACATATATTTGTTAATTAGTTTGATAAAATAATTAGTAATTATGTAATATGTTTTAGGTTTTTTAGGTTTGTTCAAATCATCTATGAATATTAATAGCTATAAAAGAATTGTGTTGAGTCAGTAATCTATTACTAGTTGTGTTCATTTCTTCTTTTAATATGTTTAATCAATTTTGAATATCTTCATTAATTATTAGAACATGTTTTATTTCAAAAGTTGTTGATCTACCTTAGAATTATATTTCATCAACTTTGATTTATTAATGATTTCTTGCCGGTAAGTCACTTAAGCAGATATCTCTGTTCAAGTGATAGACTAGATTAGGTCATCAATAGCAATGCTTATTAAATTAGGATTTCACTTAGCTTAGGGAAAATTCAATCTTAAGTCTCCCTTTGAGAAGCAAACTTTTATTGGAAACGGGACCAATAAAACCCATCAGAAACAATCATACCAAATCACTTAGGACTAGGAAACCCTTTCTTGGGGTTGTCTGAAACCCTCAGATTGGATATTTTTCCCCTTACGTTGACGAGTGTATCACATACACCCATCAAAAAATGGTTCCATAAGGAGGGCCATAAGAAAATAGAATGGCAAGGGAATTAAATCATAGGCCTCCAAAAAACCACTCCCAATTCATAAACCCCACCGGCAGTCGTACCAACCCATCCACATCATCAGAAAAATCAACCCATTTCACAACCCGAGTTCATAACCACACCACCTCCTCATCTCCAGCAAATTTTAGAAGAATTTGTAGATTCATCTCCTCCAACGAGTAGAGTAGAACTCACCAAAATCATAAAACTCTCGACAGATCCTTACCCGAGCCTGAACAAGGATTAATGGTATCCAACCAACAGAATAGGAATTACCCCCAACATAACTGACAATGCTCTAAAGGAACCCCCGGTGTGACCCCTCTTTGCTAACAAGCTCCACTAATTATAATTTACATGATATTTTCCTTGCCTCGGGAAGTGTTATTTCCATCCTCACCCCTTGACTCACCACCTCACTCTCCTCACTGAAATTATTCTGGTTAGGATTCATTAGGAGGCCATTCTTCAAAATCGTCCTCATATTGAAGTAGGCCAAGAACTCCACCTAACATGTCCAATCAGAACAAGCCTTGACTTGATAAAAATGTTATTTCTATACTAGGTCCCCAATACCTTTTGTCGAAACACCATGAAACGCTTCTCTTGAAGCTCAACCTTGACACTAAACAACCCGTTGACTACCATATAAAAAATTTCATGCTAGCTATGAGGCTCAGTAACATTAAACAAAGATACGTCATCTGTAAATTTTTCCCTTATACCTTCGAGGGTAGAGCTTCCACATGGTATTTTATATTACAACCCCGAACTATAATATCTTGGGACCAATTTGAAACAGATTTTCTTGATAAATTTGGAGATGATAAAACTCGCTAGGTCCTAGTTATGGAGATATCTGAAATGAAAATGGACTCAAAGGAATTTTAATCAAAGGTTCATGACATTATAATATAAAATTCTTGTTGCATTTATGCCTATTAAAAAACTTATCATTGCATACTATGTTAAATCCCTAACTCTTCATGTTACAATGTGGGTCAAGAGATATCATAAAGAAACCATTCAAGAATACTTAGATGAGGCCATCTTGTTCTAAGAAGATATGTTCAACCTAAAAGAAAATCCCGAGGGTGAAAATGATGAGCCTACCTCTTCCCAAAAGAAGTTTGAGCCGCTTCTTAGACCCCCACCAACTAAGAAGGACCAAGGGGCACTTGATTTTGAAAACATACATAGGTTACTTCAAAATGTATCAAATTAGCTAATATACATGCAGAAAAAATCAGGTGAAAACCCGTCAAGACAAGGATACTACATACCTCCTTTTAGGA
Organism: Larix kaempferi; assembly: GCA_027924585.1. NCBI lineage: Eukaryota > Viridiplantae > Streptophyta > Pinopsida > Pinales > Pinaceae > Larix > Larix kaempferi. Next base: position 6,169,366 of record BSBM01000454.1, on the reverse strand, counting down.
GGCCCTATAAACCGATACTTAATCAACAAGATCCTCATCAGAAGGGATGAATACTATGAGGTCAATAACCTTATTAGAGCCCTAATTCTAGTACCCTCAACCCACTTCTAATAAACCTAAATATAAATTCAATAAATCCATAGGAAGTGGTAGGGAAACAATAGAGAAACATGAGGATCAATACCCTCAAGATATCAATCATTTCTCATAACTTCTAGGAGTGTGTGAAGATGAAGACCCTGGGGCCATTTATGCCATATAGAACCCTTACAAAATTCGTAGTAAGGGGAAAACATACTAGGATTATCCATATCCATCTGATCACCCCCAACATCCTCCAACAAATCCTAAAACTAGCTCCAAAATTCCCAAAGCAATGCTTATTATGATGAATAGCACTGGTGCGATATGATATATAAAAGGAACTATTAAATTTTAAAAATATACAAAAATTCTGGTGCATATGTAGTAACATATCACACCAGTGTTTTTTTTATAGTACGTAAGCATTGATGCGTCTAATGAATAAGCAAGCACCAGTGCTGGTTTGGTTACAACATCCCGGTGCATATAGTGGTTGAAAGCACTGGGTGGTGATAAATTTCCAGGCATGCTGGTGCTCTATGTGTTTCAGTGCACTGATGCGTGTCATTTTTATTATATTACACTAGTGTGTATTAGTTTATTACACAATGGTGTGCTATATTAGGAAGCACACCAATCAAAAAACCTCTGCTATAGCCTTCGGACACCGATTTTCTTTAGTTATAAAAAATATCCATAAAAACCTCCGTTAAAACTTTCGCTACCAATTGTGGAGGTTGCAGTGGAGGTGTTTTTGACAATTTTGGCCAATCTTGTAACACTAAAATCCTACTCTATAACCTCCACTACATTTCCTTTTACTTGTAGTGCCAATGGATTAATTCAATGACCTTGGTGATCAATCAACAATTGAGCAAACAAGCTTTAGATGAATATGATGGAGAACAACAACAAAATTCTCTTGAAATCGAGGAAGACACCAAATAAACCACTCTGGTATTATGGGTCTGGGATCCGAAGATAGGAGATGGTTGTGAAGAAGATACAACTGAAATTCAAAATGTGCATACTACCCCTAAAAACTACACACTCAGAAGTAAAGGGATGGTTAACACAACTTATGAAACTACTAAAAGCACTACAAAGTGAATTTAATCACTCTAAGAAGGTGCAAAGCAAAACAATCCCTTCCCAAAGAAACCTTATTATTAAATATCCTTAGAGAGTACCAGGGATTGCTAAAACTTAGAAAACTAGCACTCAGGATAAGTCACAGAAAACCATCCCCCATGTGAACACCAAGGGTTAAACTAATTCCCAAGGGGCTGCTATAACATCAGGAAGCATATATATTTTCCATTGCGTAGGATATGATGTAGTGGAAGATATTAAGAGAAGCAAGGTAAACATCTAATTGTTTGAAGTGTGCAATGCCTCAACAAAAGAAACACATGATGGAGGCATTTTGACTCCTTACACAACCACAACCCACCTCAACCAAAGAAAAGGAAGGGAAACAACCTACATCTAGGAAGGATAAGGAAATTAGCGAAGCTAGCATTGGGGTAAATCTAAATCCCAGACACCACTTTTCTTACTAACATTTGAAATTTATAATTACAATGCTCATAATTATCTGGTTCATTTTGGTGCTTCCGCCAATGTTATGCCATATTTAGTATGTAAGAAGATAAATGGACAACCTAGCCCATGCCCTTATAGGATAATACAAATTGATAGATCTGATGTTAAAGTGATAGGCGAATGAAATAATGTATTAATCACTTATTAGCATTAGATGAAAGAGTATGTCAATTTATTGATATAGTCATGGTGGACATTCTTGGGGCACATGGTATGTCACTGAGTAGAGATAGGTATATAAATTTATAAGGATATTTTTCCACCAATTGGTTCCACTTGTGTCTTCCTTACCAAAATAAGTTGAATCAGATACAAGTAGAGAGAGATCCACACATGAAAAATAATATCACAATGTTAGATGAATGCAATAAACCTGTCAATTTTGCTCAATCTGTCCTAGGGAACTACTTCCTTGAAACTGAACCAGGTTGTTATTTGACTGAGATTGCCAATCATGAATTAGACAATCAGCCCAATCTCGTTCATTTTTCTTGGACTGATGAAAATGATTGTAACATATTAGAGATATATATTGACATTATTTAGGTACTTACTTAGGCTCTAGCGATAGTGTAGATTCCAATTTTTGGATATTATATTTTGATGGCTCAAAAACACAAGAAGGTGCAGGGGTCGGTTGTGTCCTTGTTGACCCTCAATGACATAAGACTTACTTCTCCTATAGGCTAGAATTCGAATGCACCAGTAACACCACTGAGTATGAAGTCCTAGTCCAAGGCCTAAAAAAATCTATTGATTTTAGAGAAAGATGGATAAATATTTTTGGTGATTCATAAATTGTTGTCAGATAGGTTAGAAACACCATACATTGTTTATCTACACACTTAAAGGGATACCATATTGAGGTATTTAATTTGATATCCAAGTTCGAAGCTTTTAACATTAATTATATTCCACATTCTATGAATGTTGTTGTTGATATTTTATCAAATACTGCTCCACATTTAATTCTTTTAAATAACAAGTTTTCTATTAACTTATTTTGAGCCCTTCTATCCTTGACAATGTGACTAATTAGAGGGTGTTCGATGATGACCAACAAATTATTTATTTCCTCTGAGATTAAGGTACTTTTAAGGGATCTATTAGAGACGCTGAGGAACTGGCAAGTTAACCTGAATAAACCTGAGAAAAGTGACAACCATGCTAAAGGGATTTCATGCCTAAAGGAGTATACACATGGGAAAATTATTTTGATTTACAATAAAAATTTAGGAAATCTATGAATGAAAAGACGAACAACTCTTCTATGCAATATGAATTGGTGAATTTGGGTACACATAAAGAGCTTAAGAACGTGAATCTTAGATTATATTTCTCTCCTGGAGAAAAGTAGATATTTATTCAACTTTTTAAGTATTACAAGGATGACTTTGTTTGGACCTATAACAAGATAAAGACTTATCACACCTGAATTATAAAACATGGCATTCCCACGAAACTGGATGTTAAACCATTTTAGAAACAAGATGGGAAAAGTGCACCCCACTCTAGAACATTTGATCCAAGAATAGCTGAAGAAATTAATTGACGTCGGGATTATTTTTAAGGTTAAACATTCTGAGTGGATGGCCAACCTAGTTCGTGTATGGAAGAAGTCAAGGGAGATTAGTTTATGTGTGGGTTTCAAAATTTAAACAAATCTTCTAAAAAATACAATTACCATATTCCTCCCATGGAATAGATTTTGCAACTTATATTTGGTTCTAAAATATTCTCATTGTTTGACAGGTTCTCAGGTTACAACTAGGTTCTAGTGGCCGAAGGTGAACTCTTAAAAACCACTTTCAGGACAAAGTGGGCTACTTTCGCTTTCCAAAGAATTCCTTTTTGTATGGTGAATGCATGAGCCACATTTAAACAAATCATGGACACTGCATTCCATGGATTGATCGACCACACTGTCATTTCCTATCTGGATGATGTCACAATATTTTCCAAGAGAATATCAAACCATTTTCATCATCTAAAACATATATTCGAAATATGTAGAAAATATGGAATATCACTTAACTTGAAGAAGAGAATTTTTGTTGTTTCAGAAGGAAAATTATTAGAACATGTGATTTCTAATTATTGGATATCTATAGATCCTAAATGCATACAAGCTATGTTACATATCCCATGCCTCTTAATAAGAAATTAATGCAATCATTTTCTGGTAAGATTAATTTTGTTCATAGGTTTGCATCTGATTTTGCTCAAATAATCAAACCCTTGCAACAAATGATTAAAAATGATGTTGAGTTCAAATGGACTATTGAAGAAAAGGAATCCTTAAGTAGTCCATATTTTGAAAAGGATTTTCTAATATATACTTTTGTGTTTGACCATTCATTTATAATAGTGCTCACTCAGAAAGGAGAGCAAGGGGATGATGTCCAATTTATTTCATGAGCACTAGTCTACAAGGTGTTGAGCTAAATTACCCTGATATAGACAAATACGCTTATGCAATTTTCAAAGCGGTGAAGCAGTTTAGACCTTACATACTTAAAAATAGGACCAAATTCATCACTCCTTTCCTAGTAGAGAAGTGACTCTCTGTGCAAAAGGAGATGGGGGAATGAAGAGGGAATTGGGTTACAGTCTTTAGGAGTATGAATTGGAATTCAAACGAACTACCATTGTTAAGGGTCAAGGCCTTTGCAAGTTACTGAAAATCCTACAAAGGAATAATCTAATGGCTGGGACAATGACCTATATATGTGCTTTCAAGATACCCTATACATCCCAACTACCACTGATTCATGGTATCAAGACTCAATACAATACTGGCAACATGGATATGACCCCGACCATTGGAGTCCAAAACAAAGGAGATATATTTGGCTCAAGTTAGTTCAATATCAGGTCATTAATGTCATATTGTTCAAAAATAATTATGATGGAGTACTTCTAAGGTGTATGGAGAAGGATGACATAGAAAATGTTCTCACTAAATTACATGATGGGCATGTTGGATGACACTATGCTTGCAAGAATACTACTCACAAGATATTCAATGTAATACCCCCAATTTTGGCTTGGAATGTATTTAATCAAAATTATGTGAATGATGTAAATATGCTAATATGGATTCCTAGTGTGGAGCTCAAGGCCAAGGCCCGACTAGTGAAGGGATAGGCATGTATGATGTATATATTTTTATTTGGACCATATGGTTGGCTTATCATGCCAATTCGAAATGTATGTAAATATTATGTTGAAAAATAATAAACTGGTCCAAGATGGATGTATAAAGAGCACTAGGGGGGCCATGATTCCACTAGAGGGGAAGAGAACAAGGGGGCCTATGGGAAACTATATCCTTTGTTTCCATGTCTCAACCTTAGAACTCATCCAAAATCTACCATGTGCCTTAAATAAGCCAATTACCTTCTCTCGACTATTAAATCCAATCATTGAATGCATATGTGAGGATTGTGGGAAAATTCACTTCATGTAGTTATTGAAGCATGGGTGTTGTGACAGTTATGTCAGCTATCAGTAGTCCTATTTATTCTATAGTCAGAAGCTATGTCAGTTTTATTTTCACCCTTACCTCATATCCTTGGAGTAAACGCTCTTTTGATCATTCTCTCATGCATGTTCCTACAATACATATAGTTTTCTATTGATGTTCATGTCCATTACCAGACTGTGTTTAACCAAAAAATTCAAATTTGAAGATGTGGACTCATGCTGATTTCTGGATCTGATGAGGATGTATTCAATGAGCTGCATGCTATATGTTGATGACGCCTTAGTGTAAGATTAGCTAAAATGTTGCATGTATGTGAAATTTGAGCATTAACACTCCTACTAAGAAACCTAGTAGTGCTTCCCCTGCTTCCCAAATCACCCAAGACCATCCTCATATGATCCTCCTAATTTAGTCCAACCCCAACTTTAGAGTACTCCTAATATTCCTCAGAATCCTCCTACTTTGCAACAACCTGAGCCCATGAATATTATCAATGATTATTTGACTAAATATATCCCAGGTTTAATTATGCAATCTGAAAGCACGGTCCTTTCTACACAAACTTATCAATCTCAACTAAAAATTTCATCTACTCCTACTCTTATAATTGGTCAAATTAATCCTCAGGTTCCTAATATTTTTAATCAACCCTTGTCTATTGTTTCCACTAATCCCTTTCCCATTTTATCATCTATCAATCTTTTGATGACATCTTCCCTAGATACAACATAATTTGGGGAGGATGTAGTGGTTTCCTTGGGAGACTAATTCTTTAGAAGAAAGCAGAAGTAACTCATGAAGAAGAAAAGAGAAATGGAATATGATGTTGTTAGTGGTCCCCTTGAACACCATAGTGTTTGGAAACAATCATCTGTGGATTCCCAAAGGGAAGCTACAGAAACAACAGTTGTTGTGGGGGCCTTTATTGGAGCTAACTACCATACCATATCCAATTTTAAAAAAAAATTATAGATGATGAGAGGGCTAGATTTGCTTCTCTTGATGTAGAGAAAATGGCGTTGCATTCTCATTTTTCTAAGCATTTGGATGCTATAAAAGCTCAATGTCATAAAGAAATAGAGGACTTGTAGAAGCAGCTTAATGAAGTTCTTTAGCAGAAGAAAGTGGTAGATCAAAATGTGATGGAACAAGCTCTAGAAATAATGGATATAAAGGATGAACTCCAACAACTAAAGGAACAATCAATTTCCTCTTCATCCTTCAAGCTTACACTTAAGGAGTTTTAGGAAGAGGCCATTGATCTAATAATCATTTTAGAAAATCTCGAAAATATTTCATGTCTGGCTTGAATGAAATTTAGGATGATTTATCAACCCTAGAACATTTGTCCAAATTGTTAGGTCATCATGTGGAGAATCAGGAAACAATGAGGAAATCCTTTGAATAGTTGCGTGATTGGAAAAATTACATAAAAAATGCCCCTAAATCCATTCCTTGTCTTGATCCAATGGATCTCAAATGGGTCATTGTTTCTTCGAGTTAATGGGATATTGTGGGTGAATATGTGTCCAGCATTATTGATAAGGGCAAAAATTTGTGTAGTCGTCTTTGAACCAAAACTGATAATTTCATAGAGAATATTGGCATGCCAATGTTTTTTGTGTTGGTCGATGTTGTCCCAGCTAAGTTAAAGTCTGTTGAAGTGGACCAACAGTGTGATGAGTTAGAAAATCATATTGGTGGTCTGGGTCAACTTTATTTGTCAGTATTAATGATGTTCATTTCATCTCTGATCCACCACATGGATTTGATGGATAATTTCCTAGAGAAATGGAAAAATATCAAACAAAAGCAAATATGATACTTCATTTGCAAGGAAAAGCTCCAATTGGAACATGCAGTATATAAGGATGTAACAAAAATTCTAGATGTGTGTGACAAATGAGGGATTTCTTTGCTAATCCGAGCCATAGCAATTAGCTCATCCTAGGACTTAGGATATTTGATGCCTATTTTGGTGGATCTAGTTTATCCATATTGTTGTATTTATTCGATCCTTGTTGTAAGACAAGATGATGCCAGAATTGGCACTACACTATACATAGATGTGATGTGTGTCTGATCTTTGTAGATGGTTTTTATGATTCTGTTGATGACACTCTGTAATATTTTTGGATCCATTTAACATAATTTGGAGATATTTTGCAATCTTGGTGTTGATCTGATGAGTAAAAATGGAATATTTTGTGTTTTATTCATGTTATTTCATTTCAATTTTATTACGTTTAATTCTACAATATATCTCTAGAATATATTAATTGTTATCTCATATTCTCATGTTATTGCATATATCTAGTCTTTGGATGTTTTAACATGTTACAGAATCAATCTAACTGTGATGTAATGAATGGTATGGTCATATTTTCCCAATTAATGTTGATTGTCTAATCATAGGTCTATTTAAACATCTAGATTTTCTTATGAATTTACATAGATTTGTTAATTAGTTTGATAAAATAATTATTAATTATGTAATATGTTTTAAGTTTTTTAGGTTTGCTCAAATCATCTATGAAGATTAATAGCCATAAAAGAATTGTGTTGAGTCAGTAATCTATTACTGGTTGTGTTCATTTCTGCCTTTTAATATGTTTAATCAATTTTAAATATCTTCATTAATTATTAGAACATGTTTTATTTCAAAGTTTGTTGATCTACCTTAGAATTATATTTCATCAACTCTGATTTATTAATGATTTCTTGTAGGTAAGTCACTTAAGCAGATATCTCTGTTCAAGTGCTAGACTAGATTAGGTCATCAATAGCAGTGCTTATTAAATTAGGATTTCACTTAGCTTAGGGAAAATTCAATCTTAAGTCTCCCTTTGAGAAGCAAACTTTCATTGGAAACAGGACCAATAAAACCCATCAGAAACAGTCATACAAAATGACTTAGGACTACGAAACCCTTTCTTGGGGTTATCTGAAACCCTTAGATTGGATATTTTTCCCTTAAGTTGATGAGTGTATCACATACACCCATCAACAAATGGTTCTAGAAGGAAGTCCATAAGAAAATAGAATGGCAAGGGAATTAAATCATAGGCGTCCAAAAAACCACTCCCAATTCATAAACGCCACCGGCAGTCATACCAACCCATCCACATCATCAGAAAATCAACCCATTTCACAACCCGAGTTCATAACCACACCACATCCTCATCCCAAGCAAATTTTAGAAGAATTTGTAGATTCATCTCCTCCACTGAGTAGAGTAGAACTTGCCAAAATCATAAAACTCTCGACAGATCCTTACCCGAGCGTGAACTAGGATTACTGGTATCCAACCAACAGAATAGGAATTACCCCAACATAATTGACAATGCTCTAAAGGAACCCCCGATGTGACCCCTCTCTGCTAACAAGCTCCACTAATTATAATTTACATGATATTTTCCTTGCCTCGGGAAGTGTTGGTTTTCCATCCTCACCCCTTGACTCACCACCTCACTCTCCTCACAGAAATTATTCTGGTCAAGATTCATTAGGAGGCCATTCTCCAAAATCGTCCTCATATTGAAGTAGGCCAAGAACTCCACCTAACATGTCCAGTCAAAACAAGCCTTGGCTTGATAAAAATGTTTTTTCTATACCAGGTCCCCAATACCCTTTGTCGAAACACCATGAAACACTTCTCTTGAAGCTCATCCCTGACACTAAACAACCCGTTGACGACCATATAAAAAATATCATGCTAGCTATGAGGCTTAGTAACATTGAACACAGATATGTCATCTGTAAATTTTTCCCTTATACCTTCGAGGGTAGAACTTCCACGTGGTATTTTGTATTACAACCCTGAACTATAACATATTGGGACCAATTTGAAACTCATTTTCTTGATAAATTTGGAGATGATAAAACTCGCCACGTCCTAGTTATGGAGATATCTGAAATGAAAATGGACTAAAAGGAATTTTAATCAAAGGTTTATGACATTATAATATAAAATTCTTGTTGCATTTATGCCTATTGAAAAACTTATCATTGCATACTATGTTAAATCCCCAAATCTTCATGTTACAATGTGGGTCAAGAGATATCATAAAGAAATCATTCAAGAATAGTTAAATGAGACCATCTTGTTCTAAGAAGATATGTTCAACCTAAAAGAAAATCTTGAGGGTGAAAATGATGAGCCTACCTCTTCCCAAAAGAAATTTGAGCCGCTTCTTAGACCCCCACCAACTAAGAAGGACCAAGGGGCACTTGATTTTGAAAAAATACTTAGGTTTCTTCAAAATGTATCAAATTAGTTAATATACGTGCAGAAAAAATCAGGTTAACACCCGTCAAGACAAGGATACTACATACCTACTTTTAGGAGGCCATATAAACCCGTACTTAATCAACAAGATCCTCATCATAAGGGATGAATACTGATGAGGTCAATAACCTTATTAGAGCTTTAATTCGGGTACCTCAACCCGCTTCTAATACACCTAAATATAAATTCAATAAATCCACAGGAAGTGGTACGGAAACAATAGAGAAACATGAGGATCAATACCCTCAAGATATCAATCATTTCTCAGAACTTCTAGGAGTGTGTGAAGACGAAGACCCTGGGGCCATTTATGCCATATAGAACCCTTACAAAATTCATAGTAAGGGGAAAACATACTAGGATTATCCATATCCATCTGATCACCCCAACATCCTCCAACAAATCCTAAAACTAGCTCTGAAATTCCCAAAGCAATGCCTAAACCCGACTTAGAATATGGTACTGTAGAATACCTTAGAAAGTTGAAACCTAATATCTCTATGTTTGAGCTTTTGAAATTCACCCTTATCCAAGAAAATTTTCTTCAATATCTTGATCTAAACAATTCCAGGATAGGGAAAACTATTGAGAATAATTACCTTGAAACACTTGCAAAAAATGATGATCCTAGATCTAGAGAATCCACTCCCTTCGTTCCTTTAACTAGCAAGAAGTTAGGGACTCCCCTTTTCCTTCTTACCTTTGATATTTTCAATAGGAATTTACATAATTTTATGGTATATTCTAGGGCATCATCCAATGTGATTCCCCTATTTGTCTATAGGAAACTTAATGCCGACATGAAACCTTAATATACACAAATTCTCCAATTGAACAGATCTATAGTTAAAGTTGTAGGTGAATTGAAGTGTGTATTAATAAAGCTATCATCTAATCCTTGAATCCATCAAGTTATAGATATTATCATTTCCAATGTGCATGAGGATTATGGGATCTAGTTGAGTAGGAACTCGTCCCAGAATCTCAAGGGATACTTTTCAGCTTATTGGTCACACCTCTGGCTACCCTATAATGGTCAACAAAACAAAATCAGGGTTGACAGGGAACCTTATCGTAAGCATATTGTGACCAATATCAATGATCCTAGTGAGTCAATTTTGTTCATTGAGTCACCTATGAGGAATTACAGTCTTGATACGTTCTTTGGGGATCTTCCTGTAGAGACATCACCATTTGTGAAATCCTCTAATCATTCCAAGATTTTGCACTACACTTGGGTGGATTCATCTTCTTCAATTGTAGACAATGTTTATAATTTAAATACCAATTTTAGATTAGATAATTATTGTTGGACCTTAGTCTTTGATGGTTCCATATCCAAAGAAGGAGTTGGGGATGGATGCGTCTTAATAGATCCATCGGGAACCAAAATTTTCAATGCTTGTAGGCTAGAATTTGATTGTACTAATAGTGTCATTGAATATGAAGCACTTGTGTAGGGTCTTAGAAAAGTGAATGATATAAATTCCAAAGTTATGAAATTCTACGGGAACTCAGAGATTATCATTAAACTGGTTAGGAATTCCATCCATTATGTTTTTAGCCATTTGAAGAATTATCAGCATGAAGTGTGGGATTTGATCCACAATTTTCAAGATTTGAATATCAATTATGTGCCTCGGTCTCGGAATTTTCATGTCGATCTACTCACTAACATTTCCTCTAAACTTATTCCTCCTAAGGGGTTTGTTGTAACATATCTCCAAATAGTCCACTTAAAAAAAATTGTATTGTTGCTAGATGACATTTATTAGAATATGTGCAAGCTAGTTTTCCAAGTTCGACCTGTGCTTGCAATGAAATTACAGTTTTGCCATTAATCCACTTTCATCATTTATTAGGACCTGCTATAATATTTTTACAGTCCTAAAGACCTAGGACAGAGCCATTGGCTATACTTCTAGTATTCTTAATGTTTCGTTGAACTGTAATTTTAGCTTATCCATTTACATATATGGATTCAATGCATATATTCAAATTTCATTTATTCAAAGTTTATATTTTCTTTTGATCTTAACAAATAAATATTATTAATATACAATCATATTTATTATACCACTTCTTGTTTAAATATATAATAACCATTAAAGCAAACACCTCCCGAGTATGTAACCATGCTACTCGACACCCAACGAGCATAAAATGGATAAAGTATTATATTGTTAATGAACTTAAGATATAACTCTCGACCCTTGTGATCGTGTCTTGCCTTAGTGTAAGAATGATACTATACTTGAGATTCTTAACGTGGTCGTGTAAATGACGTGGCCCATGGATGGCCGTGAGGCTTACTATCCATGGCTACATAAGCCAATGTGTGTTTAAGAATGGGGATCTATTTACTCGGTTTTATCATTTTTGTGATAGAAAAGATAATTTATTTTCAACCATTGAGGCTTACAGATATTAATCTTTCTTTATTTTTGTAAATGAATCTTCCAGACTTTATATGAATTCTGGCTTGTGTATGATTTATAATTTGCAAGGCCATAAAGGTTAGGTCTATGTAATCGCTTGTCTATCCATATATATATATATCCAATGCACAATTCGTGTTTGTATATTATTTGTTTAAGTTGTTTAAGAGCGCAGACAATAGGCTTGACTCTGGTTCATACAAACCCTATAAGGTAAACGTATTTAACAAGTTTGGATAATGCAACAGGTCTCAACCCTCGAAAGAATGATCGTTATAACATTTTCATTTTATTTATAATGAATAAACAGGGTATGGCCATGAGGCACATACCGTCGACATGTAATATATATATAGGAAATTTCTACAGGGGACGTATCCATGAGGCTCAACCCAGGCAAGGCATACATCTTTGTATTCAATATTGTTTTTATATTGTTAAAATTAAAGCTTCGGTCCTATATTCGACCCTTGAACAATTTTGGAGTTTAAATTTAATTATGTATTGGATTAATAAATGGTTTGGGCAATCGGATGGCTTAACTCTAAATTGACATACCATGTTTTGTTATTGCACCGAGAGTAGCCAAGTGCTCTACAACCCAATACGGTAGATATGTTGTCATGTTCCTTACAATATGCTACCAACAAATTAAAATTAAAATAGTTCATGTTGGCTCATAAAATAAATAAAATAAAACCAAATAAAAAGTAGGGTCATAAAATAAAAAAATTAAAACCAAATAAAAAATAGGGTCATAAAATAAAAAAAATTAAAACCAAATAAAAAGTTATTAAAAAAATCCATGTTGGCTTATTAAAAAAAAAAAGCATAAATAATTACACCTCAAGAAATTGGATCTTTGTCGGTGCTTGATAGATCCGGTTTAATATGAATCTATGTTGGTTTATATGCAATTATAATTTGATTGTTAAGTTATGTATGTTTATGTATGCAGTCTGACCCTGCGTTGAACAGGCTTCTCTGTTTGTAAAATTATAATCATTTGTTTACTGTTAAGAATTAATTATATTGGTGTGTTTTAGATTAGAGTATTTATCATTACTCTATAATTTTCCTGTATATTTATATATATAGATAATATATCCATGGATTCGAACTTGAATCCTCTCCTAACCATATGTACTATGAAAGTTTCATCTCTAGGTTTTATTAACCCGTGATTATAATAACATTATCTATCTTTAAATGCATAGCGTCTATTTTGTTACTTGAAATAAATCACCTATACCTGAATAAATGTACTACTGTAAACATACATTTTATATAAAAATACAGAAATTAACAACCCTAACCTTTGCTATTAAATAATTAGATTATTTTTTAAGGAAATAAACAAAGAACAACATGTAAATAAATATTATAAGCAATCAAGAATACACACGGATAACATTTGAAGAAATATTATAAACAATTAGGAAGACATATATTCAAGAGCTAGAATAATCATAAACAATGGTAACATTTTTCCCATAAAGTTTTAAATAATCTATCTATAGGTACAACCATGAAATATACGATAATAAAATAATAAACATAGATAGAATAACTTTTTAGCCTTTAACAATGAAATATTTAATAACAAAATATTGAATGGAGATAGAATAACTTATCAACCTTTAAGCCTCCAATTGTTTAGGGAGCGTCCATGTTTCTCCCAGCCTTAGACCTTGAACAGTTCCTTGTTCATTCCACGGGTCACCCCCGCTCCATACCAAGACCACTAGACTAGGAATACTCAGGGTTCTATTCTCTATCTTGCTTACTAATGCATAGTATCCACAAGGTCTTTTCCTAGCTTTATGTAAATCCTGTAATTTATCCCCTTAACACAATCCTCCTTGGACTAGCCCTATACTATCCATGGCATACTGAGCACTCAAGGAAATACAACTAAACCTTCCAATGTACTAAGGAACATTACCCCCTGTAATGTCCAGTCTCTACAAACTTTTCTCTTTAGGAAGAGGCTCTATTCGCATTCAGGCTACTCGCTTTTTTATTAGGAAAAAACACTTGTTTTGCTCTCTTTCTTTCCTTTTATTAACATTATCCTATTATAGAAGTAGTTAGGTCTTCAATTTTCTCCATTTATTTTATTTTTAATTTATTTAATATGTATTTATCCTCACATTATTCTAACTCTTCATTAACTTTTTATGTATTAATTAAAAGTCATTACCCCTCCTAATATGCTTTGTCCCTCTTTTAAGTGGTTGTACCCAAACAATTATAAGTATTTAAAGTAGATAAGTAATATAAGTAATCTGGTATTTCATTTCCCTTGATGCTCTAGAGTTTCCTAACTCCACATGAAGTCATCATAAATAGTATTTATGCTCCAAAGTCCTCTGACTCAACATCAAATCAACATAAATAGCATTGATGCTCCAAAGTCTCTCAACTCAACATAAAATCAACATAGTCAATCTAAATAGTCTTGATGCTCTAGAGTCCTCCAACTCAACATCAAATCAATATAAACAGTATTGATGCTCTAGAGTCCCTTGACTCAACATCAAATCAAAATTATTTTTAATTCCTTAAGACTTTATTAGCAAGGGTTCAAACTTGGGGATATTACATCCCACCCCCCTTAAAAAAAACATTGTCCCGATGTTAACACATTCTAACATCACTTTCGAAAGAGAAAAGGATATTCCTCTTTCATGGCATATTCATTTTCCCATGTTGCCTCTTCAGGTCCATAGTGCATCCATTGCACTTTCAGATGGACAATGGATCGCTTCCAGATCTGCACTTATCTCTTGTCCAAAATACAAAGGGGTTATGGGATAAACTCCCCTTATGGTTCTACCTGCAACAAATCCCAATCAACCACATGTTTAGAGTCATAAACATATTTTTTAAGCAAGGATACATGAAAAACATTGTGAACCTTAACATTAGCAGGTAATGCAAGTTCATAGGCCATCAGGCCTTTCTTGTCCAATATTTCAAAAGGTCCACATTATCTGGGAGTTATATTTCTACACTTTCCTAATTTCAATGAACTTATTTTTTCCTTGACCTCACTAGTACATATGGCTCAAACGTTCCACGAAATATTCCCACAAATAAGTCAAAATCAAAATTTTCGTGGATAAACAGATAAATTTTTTGGAAAAACATGTTCTGACCCCCGATAATTGTCGCTCTAGAAGCATATATGAGTTCATTGCTATAGCGACATATATGAGTCCATCTCTATAGATACGGTAAAAGTCACACGTGCAACACCAATGGTTATCATAGTAACGGTCATTCAATTTTTGTTATTTTTGAAATTTGATCGTTGTGCATTTTCAGTGGAATTGCAACGCTTATTGATCTATAAATACATGTTCTTAAGACATATTTCCACAAAATATTTGCTATAGTTGCAACAATTTTTTTGTTTATTGTCCATTCTGTGATTTCAAGATTCTTGTACTGGGTTGACACATCGAATTTTTTATCTCCTTCGTTTTACAAGTTAGTTGTAATGCAATGCACTAGTCAGTTTTGTGTCTGTGCCCTTTGTGTTCCAACTAGGGCTTCAATGAAATCTATCAAATGTTTATATAGTTTGGTATTTTTGTGTCAAAATGTAATTTTTAAAATTTTCATTTGTGTTAAAATGTAATTTTTAAAATTTTCATTTCTGTTAAAATGTAATTTTTTAAATGGTCGTTTGTGTTAAAATGCTCTTTTTTTGCTCCTTCTATGTTTTTTATTGGTATCCTTTGGTTCTATCTAGGTGAATGAAAAATAATATCAAGGAGATCTCCAAGCTAGATAGATCTAAAATTAGCTATTTCAAGGAAATTATGGATTATTCCTCTTTTGGATTCATAAATTGTTATGACTTCAAGAAAGTCCTAGAGTATACCTCTTCCCATTTTAAAATTATTTACATTGACCTTGGGCCTATAAATTTGAATGTTTCCTATGCCCTACTTTAGAACATTGTACAAAAGATTACAATTGTTGATAAGTCACATAGATAATAAATCACGAGAAATATAGCTTCCATAATCCATGGAATTAATATCATTTCCATTGTTAGTACTAAAATTGGAATGTTCTGATACATAACGTACTTATGTATCGATCACATTTTATTTTCCATCCCTTTCCTATAATCGTTTAACAATTGATCTAGTCTAGTGTATAACTAGCAACAACTCACACATCAACCTAGCAACTTGGAACGCGACGTTAGTGATGGTGATGCTAACGACATCGACGTCGATGAAAATCATCATCATCACCATCAACACCATCCTGGTCATTATCATGATAATCATTTTCATCATTAGCAGCCTCATCATCATCATAAGCATCTTCGTCATCATCAGTAATCATCATCATCATCAAAAACAACACCAACATCGTCGTTGTCATCATCATCAGTGACGATGATGATGATGATGATGATAATGAAATCATCGTCATTGTAATAAATACGATCATCATCGTAGATTTAAACACTATCTAATTAGATTTAACTATCCCCCTCATAGATAACCAATGATACCACAAAGGTGTATCCTTTCAAACTTTGATAGTCAGTTCTACTAAATTCAAAGTTTCTAAAAACAAATAACATAGTATATGGAATCCTTGGGAGGCCATTAATATGTTCTATCCTAGAGCGAGATCTCTCCATTTGAATGGGATTGTCCTTCACTAGTGTTTTTCCCATCCAATTCCTTTGTAAATGGAATCATCACTATACCATGAATACATCAAATTGTTAATTATGCACTTAATAATTGTAACACCCTTCCTGGATGACGCAAAATAAAAAAATAATTTATGTCTACTTGGGTGGGTCTACATCTATATTCATAAGCCCATGTGGCAATATCATTACAATGTGTTAAAACCTTTTAATCTCTAGTATAACGAATATGAACAATATTACCGGCCCCTCGATTTCTTCTACATTATATCCATTGGAACCCTAATGTAGACCTTCTTGCAATTAATAATTATAAACCAATGTAGGGAACCAATTAAAAACTCAATATCAAATGGGTATTATCACTTGGAAAAATGATGTAACAACTCCTTTACTAACTTGCTTGGAAATTTAGATAGCAATTCATTACTTTATAAGGGAACCCCATATCTATTAACATACCAACACATTAATTGAAGTAATATGTAAACTCCTTATTTGTAACATCATTAACACAATTCCTTAGCCCCCTTTTTAAGGCAATATCCAAATTCATGTTATGTAGAATCAATAACCATTACCCACCATACGTTAATTCTTATTGGAACAACATGTAGTAATCCAAGGGAATTACTTAGGTAATCCTCTACACGTGCTTAGGTAATCATCTAATAGTATCCTTTAATTTTCCGTTTCCTTTAATATATATATATATATATATATATATACTCTATTCAATTTACTTATATATTGATTGATTTTTTTTTGTTCTTATAGGCTATCAGAATGTCAAATAAATATACTTGGGAAGAAAATAATAAGAGGTATGTTGAGTTTAAGGTAGCATTGGAGGCGAAGGGTGATGGAAAGTGTTATTGACCTTGCAATTATTGCATAGGTTTGCAAACGAGAAGAATTTTAAGAACAACAACTGAAAAACATTGTAAGGAGAAGGGGCATGCTAAAGGGGGGTATGAATATCATCCCTTGGTAAGACGTTATTCATTACATAATGTACTTCTTGTAAAAGTAATGATCATGTATTCATAAAATGTTTTATCATTTAAAATATATGTGTTGTATATTATACACTAATGTTATTGCATTGTTTGTAAATATAAAGACAATGCCCCCTAAATGTTGACCGCCAGAGAGCTATTTTCCACATAATAGTAGAAATACTACTTTACAAGGGGAAGAACATGGATATCAAGATATTGAAGATCGAGTTCTTAATGATCCTATGGATGAATATGGTGTTATTGATACAAATGGTGAAGATGACATAAATAGATTGCTCCAAGACACATTTGCTCCATTGGATGAGTCAGACAACCTACATGATGTTCCTCTACTCGAGAAGTCCCAAGAACCTCTTTATGAAGGCTCAACAACCAATATTCTATCTGCTATATTGTTGTTGGTGAACTTGAAGGTTTTGAATGGTTTATAAAACACTTGTTTCACACATCTCCTAAGCTATGTAAAGTTGACTATTTTCCTCTATCGTCAGTGTTAATTAATTCGTAAATTAGGGATATGCAATATTTATGACTTATATTGTTTACATTTCATTTTTTTGTCAATGTTGCAGATTGTTGGATGAATTTCTATTGCTACCATCAAATAATTTAACACGCACATGTCGAGAGGTATTCATTGTTGGTTGTGGAGCCAGATCTTCCAGTCTCATAGATGATATTGTCTTAGCCGTGCACCCAGGAGGACTGTACACCCATTATGCATTTTTAGGGGTTTGGGGGCAACGCCCTTGAGAAAAAAATTTGGGGCTGTTTTACGCCAGCTATTTTGCGAGCCCATGGTTTTGGGTATCCTGTGGTATTTTTCCCTTTGTATTTTCCCTATAAAAGAAAGACATTGTAATACGACTAGGGTTGATGTATTATGTTTTATGCATTGTAAAGATCTCTAAGATCAGGAGAAAGATTGTGAGACAATGAAGAGGAAGTGCAGCAGCTATGCTGCAGGTTGTATCCCTTCACCTTGTTGCACGGTAATAATAATAAGGACTGACAAATTCAGTGTGGACGTAGCCCAAGTTGGGGTGAACCATGATATATCTGTGTCTCTCTTGTAATGTGTGTGTGATTATATTTTCATTTCTATTTATTGTTATTGCTCTGCGATCCTGTTTTTCTAACAATTGGTATCAGAGCCAAAGGTCTATTTGGCAGATAAACCCGCAGGAAGTTAGGGTTTCTGGTTCGAGTGGGAGCAATGGTGGAAGAAGGAAAGTTTAAGGTCGAGAAGTTTAACGGCCAAAACTTCCAGTTATGGAAGATGAAAATGGAGGACTATTTGTACCAGAAGGATTTATTCCTACCATTGGGAGGAAGAGCAAAGCAGCCGACGGCCATGAAGGACGAAGAATGGGAGGTTCTTGACAGAAAGGCTCTAGGAACAATACGGCTGAGCCTGGCTTCGTTGGTGGCTTTCAATATCTCAAAAGAAACGACAATGTAGGGTTTGATGAGTGCATTGGGTAAGCTGTATGAAAAACCCTTGGCCTCCAACAAGGTATTTCTAATGAAGCATTTATTTAATATGAAGTTGTCTGAAGGTGGATCTGTTACTGATCATTTAAATGAGTTTAATATGGTTACAAATCAGCTAAGTTCTGTAAGTGTGAACTTTGATGATGAGGTTAGGGCTCTTCTAATCTTGTGTTCATTGCCAAAAAGTTGGAATAGCTTGGTCATGGCTGTAAGTAACTCTGTCTCTGGTTCAAACACCTTGAAATTTGACGATGTTATTGGTGTTATTCTTAGTGAGGAAATGCGAAGAAAAAGCACAGATGAGACATCAGGTAATGCATTGACCATGGAGAGCAGGGGAAGACAAAAGGAGAGAGGAAAGAGCCAAGGTAATCATGGAAATTCTAAAACGGAAAGATCCAAGTCCAGACTGGGAAAAATAGAGTGTTGGAACTATGGAAAGAAAGGACATCTGAAGAAAGACTGCAAATCTCTAAAGAAGAAAGGAGATGCAAAGAAGGAAACTACCCAGGAAGCAAATGTAGCAGGTGATGTGTTACAAGATGCTTTGATTCTTTCATTAGATAATACTAGTGATTATTGGGTAGTAGATTCAGGAGCTTCATGTCATGCTACACCCCATAGGAAATACTTTCATGAGTATGTTCCTGGCGATTTTGGACATGTTTTATTGGGTGATGATGAGCCATGTAAAATTGTTGGAATGGGTAAGGTATGGATAAAAGTTAAGAATGGAACTGAATGGCTGTTGAAAGATGTTAGGCATATTCCTGCTATGAAAAGAAATCTGATCTCAGCAGGGCAGTTGGGAGATGGCGGCTGTCTATCTACATTTGGAGAAAAGTGGCGGAAGATCACTAAAGGATCAATGGTGATAGCAAAAGGAGACAGGATAGGTACGTTGTATTTATGTCCTCATAATATTGACCATTCTATCTCTTTAGCTTCCACAGGAATAGATACAGCATTGTGGCATCATAGGCTTAGCCACATGAGTGAGAAGGGGATGCAGATTCTCCACTCAAGGAAGTTGCTGCCAGATTTGAAGCAGGTAAGGTTGGAATTCTGTGAAAACTGTGTTTATGGAAAACAAAAAAGAGTCATATTTCTTAGGGTTGGGAAACAAAAGAAGAATGAAAAGTTAGAGCTAGTGCATACAGATGTATGGGGACCAGCTCAGGTACAATCTCTTGGTGGCTCTCATTATTATGTTACATTTATTGATGATGCAACTAGGAAAACTTGGGTTTATTGCATTAGACAGAAATCTGATGTGTTTGCTACTTTTAAGAAGTGGAAAGCTTTGGTTGAGAATGAGACAGGGAAAAGGTTGAAGTGTCTTAGATCTGATAAAGGAGGTGAGTACTATGGCAAGGAGTTTGATAGTTATTGTTCATACCATGGGATTCGTAGAGAGAAGACAGTCCCAAGAACACCACAAGAAAATGGTGTGTCAGAAAGGATGAACAGAATGATCATGGAGCATGCAAGGTGTATGAGACTGCATGCAGGGTTTCCCTTACAGTTTTGGGCAGATGCTGTAAATACTGTTTTTTATTTAATAAACAGAGGACCTTCAAGTGCTTTGGATGGTGGTATTCCAGAGGAGGCATGGACAGATAAAAAGGTAAACTACTCATTTCTGAGAACGTTTGGTTGTGAAGCATTTGTCCATATTGATAAAGAAAATAGAACAAAGCTTGAAGCTAAATCCAATAAATGTACCTTTATTGGATATGGGGTTGATGAATTTGGTTATCGCTTATGGGATTATGAAAATAACAAAATTATCAGGAGTAGAGATGTGATATTCAATAAAAAGGTCATGTATAAAGATCAGTTGCAGGGAAAGAAATAGGAAAAGGAAACCACAAAGTACACAGTACTTGATGAAATTCAAGAAAATGAAGTTCCAAAGGTGCCAAAAAATCAAGAACAACAACAAGTACCTAAAACTCCTGCAACTACAAGAAGATCTACTAGTTTAATTAGACTCCCTAAACGATACTCTCCTTCAATGTATTATTTGCTGATGACTGATGTAGGTGAACCAGAATTTTATGAAGAAGCAATGCAGGTGGAAACTAGAAATAAGTGGGAGCAAGGCATGAATGAGGAGATGGACTCATTGGTGGGAAACCAGACTTGGGATCTAGTTCAGTTTTCTGTTGGTAAAAGAGCATTGTAGAACAAATGGATTTACAGGTTGAAGGAAGAAGAAGGAGGTAAGAAGCGGTACAAGGCCAGACTTGTTGTAAAGGGGTTTGCATAGAAGAAAGGTATTGATTTTGATGAAATATTTTCTCCTGTTGTTAAGATGACTTCAATTAGGACTATCTTAAGTCTAGTGGCAGTAGAAGATTTGCATCTTGAACAGTTAGATGTAAAAACAACCTTTCTCCATGGGGATTTGGAGGAAGAGATATATATGCAGCAACCACAAGGGTATGAGGTCAAAGGTAAGGAGAACTTGGTATGCAGGTTGAAAAAGAGTTTGTATGGCTTGAAGCAAGCTCCAAGGCAGTGGTATTTAAAATTTGGCAGGTTTATGACAGAACAAGTTTATAGTAGATGTCATTCTGACCATTATGTTTATTTTAAGAAGATAGACAATGAAGGATATGTTATCTTGTTATTATATGTGGAGGACATGCTTGTTGTAGGGTCTAACATGCAGGATATAAATGTACTCAAAAGGAAGCTAGCTAATTCATTTGCGATGAAGGATTTGGGTGCTCCAAAGCAAATCCTTGGTATGAGAATAACAAGAGACAAGAAAAATCGCAAATTGACATTGTCTTAGGGTGAGTACATACAAAAGGTGTCGGAGAAGTTCAGAATGCAGAATGCAAAACCAGTTAGTACACCTTTGGCCAGCCATTTCAGTCTAAGTAAGGAAATGTGTCCCAAGACACAGGAAGAGACAGATTACATGTCCAAGATTCCCTATCAATCAGCAGTTGGCAGCTTGATGTATGCCATGGTGTGCACACGACCAGATATTGCACATGCAATGGGAGTTGTGAGCAGATACATGAACAATCCAGGTAAAGAACATTGGAGGGCAGTACAGTGGATTCTTAGGTATTTGAGAGGTACCACCACTTAGGCATTATGTTTTGGAGGTTCAAACATTGTTCTACAGCGATATGTTGATGCAGATATGGCAGGTGATAAGGATAGCATGAGGAGCACCATAGGGTATGTGTTTACTGTAGGTGGAACAACAGTAAGCTGGATTTTGAAATTGCAGAAGGTTGTTTCACTTTCAACAACGGAAGCAGATTATCTTGCTATTACAGAGGCTAGTAAAGAGATGATTTGGTTGCAGAGGTTTATGGAGGAAGTGGGTAAAAAGCAGAAGGATATCAGGTTGTATAGTGGTAGCTAGAGTTCCATTCATCTTGCAAAGAACTCAACATTCCATTCCAGGACTAAACATATATAGCTAAAGTACCATTTCATATGCTCTGTTCTGGAAGATGAACTGTTGAAGCTGGAAAAGATACATACTAGCCAGAATCCTGCAGACATGTTCACAAAGGTAGTGACCAGAGAGAAACTGAGTTCTTGCTCGGTTTCAGTTGGACTTCTAGCATGAAGGTGAAGAGGAGAAATTTTCCAAGTCCAAGTCCAGCAAGTACAGCAGCGGTGGAGTTGCTGTGATCAGTCTCCAAGTGGGAGATTGTTGGTTGTGGAGCCAGATCTTCCAGTCTCATATATGATATTGTCTTAGTCATGCACCCCGGAGGACTATACACCCATTTTCTTGGATCAACTTTATGAAGCTCTTGGTTCTTCTTCAACTGCTACAAGGTCTTCATTATCATGCTTAATGGAACTTATGCTTGCAGCAACAATTTCAAAAGTGATCTCTATGTCACCAACATAGAGGTGTGAGCACCTATCAGTAGGTACTCCTTCATAGTTTAAGCATCCATCAGTAGATGCTCTTTGGTTCATGTCTAAGCTAGAAGGTGTCTCGAAATGATCTTCCATATTTTCAATAGAATCTTATTCATGCTCTTGTGATGTCTCTTCATTTTTCTCCTTCAAGCAAGTTGATGCATTTTTCCCCTTGTTTTCCTTAGGATCAGTATATTTGGAATCTCTTCTTGAATAAATCTCAAAAGCTCTCCTCAAGGAGGACATCATTTCATGCACACATATATGATACTCTCTCCAAGGGTTTTTACAAGAAGGGCATAAACCTTTCTTCACTAACTCCACATATTCATTTTTGGGCCTATTTTCAAAAACATGTTCAGCATAGTACTCAAAATACATGGAATTTTGTGTATTTTTGCTCGAAGCAAGATATTCTTGATATTCTTGATATTGTTGGGGCAAGGTTTTATATTTTTCTCTCCATCTTTGGAACTCGCTCATAGAATTATCCTTGGTTGGTGTGACACACTCATATTCATCAGATCTAAAGTCATAAGAATAATATTCATTTCTCTTGAAATTGTATGAAGTGTTGCATGATGGCACCTCTTCCTTGTACCATTCACATTCTGCTTCATATTGCTCATAAGCATATGCATATTCCTCATAAGAATTGTACTCATAGGATTCATCATAATAGTAAGACATGGATGCCAATTATTCTTGAATGTATATACCTAATCCACAGGTGCAAGGACCATGCTATGATACCACTGTAATGTCCCTTCTTAGGAATTTTATTAAAATTGCAATTTTCCACTTTTTTTCCCTAGTTCGACCTTTGACTAGTTTTGATCTCTAAGTCCCAAATTTGCCCCAAATGATCCCAAATCTTCTGAGAAGGTATATGAATGATATTAGAACATAAATATGTGTTTCATGGATTCCTTTGGACATTTAAAATACTTCTACAAATCCTCTTTCAATTCTGATCAATGTAGGTAACTTTACTAGTGATTTTCCTTTGACTAGTATTGGTCTCTAGGTCTCAAATTGACTCCAAATGCCTTCAAATATTCAAGGAATGTGTATGAATGATATTAGAACTTGAATATGATGTTTATGGATGATATATGTCCACCAAAATATCTCTGCAAACTCTATTAAGATTCTAGACCAATTATGCAATTTTACTAGTAATTTGGGGTTCAAATCCCCCTGGGGTAAGTACTGAAAAGGGCTTCCCAAATGCCTCCAAACCCACTCAAATTTATTAAAAGAGGTATGTAATGTTTTAAGTATTTTATTAACGTCTAATATGCACCATTAATGGATTATTACAAATGTTCTCACCCTCTCCCATTCAACTGCAAAAATCCCTAATTCGACCCTTGGGGAAATGGCACTATTTCACGTCCCAATACAACTAAACTGAGTAAAAATGCTTCAAATGCTCAAGTACAATACATGAAAATTGTATAATAAATACATGGTAGTATATTTATCACAAATATATCAGAGAATCATCCATTCATTCGAAATCATCATCAATACATTGGCTCACAACAAGGTAGTGGGGAAATGGCATTGTTCTTCCATTAAAAATGAGATTTATACATTTCTACTTGGAATTTCGACCTGAAACTTTTTGGAGATGAATAACAGAGTATTTAATTCATATTACAAAATAAATGGGGCATTAAAATCTTCCCCAAAGAGTACAATATCTCACCAAAAACGCCCTCCCTCAAGGATCAAGAATATGCCATCAAAACTGGAAATGGTTGAAGGAGTGAGCTGCAATAGAAGAAACCATGAGCTTCCCTGTAACTTAAACCTGCAAATAAGGACTCTATTAAAGCTCCAAATGAAAGGTCTAAATGGCCTTTCCAATTACCAACTTGGATGAGAATCTTTCACCCTCAAAATTGGCTAAGGCAAGAAACTAGTCATCCACTAGCTCGCCCTCTTCACAAATGCAATTGCAAATTCTACAAATGATCAAAAGCTGGTTTCATTCTTTGTTATTGACATTTATAAAGTTATTATTTCCTCCATGGGTCGAATTCCTTCCAAGAGACTCATGCCAACTCAATTTGGGAAGAGATTCCAAAAAATGCCACTTGTACAACAATTCCTAGTCTCCCACTTCCACCAAATCACATGTGGAAGCATCTTAGCTTCCCTAACACCCTTGAGCGCCCTCTTGGAGTCTATTTTTAGCCCCGACATGTCATATATGTCATATGTCAGCCTTGAGGTCTGATTTGTGTCATAAGTGTCATAGCATCTTCATCATTGTTGTCATAGAGCTAGGGAATCTAGCCCAAGTGTCTCACTAGCTCCAAATTGCCTCTTCCTCTTCCATGGGAGTTACTCTTCCTCTATATTTTGACCTTGGATGAGTCATGCCATGAATAATACCTTTTGGACTCCCCCAAGTATGTTACCATTCACCTTGACTTCGAATTGGTGAGAGAATGATGCTAAGTGTAGTGGGGAAATCTAGCCATATGTGGGTCCCACTTCCTCCATGTGTCTTCATGATCAAATGCCACTTTGATTTTCACTTGTATATATTTATTTAGCTCCTTTATTAAATATTTATGTCATTCTAATGTTCAAACATCATTTATTATCCCCATTATTCCAAATCCCAAAGCTTCCACCCCAAACCTAGGAAACTAGTCATTTTCCTCCTTGGCAATTATTTGACCTTTAGCATCAATTTGAAAAAATCTAATGAATAGGGCAAATGTGATTAGGCCATTGTGACCCAATGCTAAATTTGGGACATGACATGTTTTTCGCCAACTGTTTTGCGGGCCCATGGTTTTGGGTATCCTGTGGTATTTTTCCCTTTGTATTTTCCCTATAAAAGAAAGACATTGTAATACGGCTAGAGTTGATGTATTAGGTTTTATGCATTGTAAATATCTCTAAGATCAGAAGAGAGACTGTGAGACAATGAAGAGGAAGTACAGCAGTTGTGCTGCAGGTTGTATCCCTTCACCTTGCTGGACGATAATAATAATAAGGACTGGAAAATTCAGTGTGGACATAGCCCAAGTTGGAGTGAACCACGATATATCTGTGTCTCTCTTGTAATATGTGTGTGATTATATTTGCATTTCTGTTTATTGTTATTACTCTGCGATCCTGTTTTTCTAACATTCTTGATTATGAAAGAAATTGTAATGGAGTATCAAGTTATTGATGCATGTCCTAATGATTATATTATATATTATAGACAGTATGCATAAAAAAAAATGCCCACAATGTGAAATTAGTAGATATCAAACTGATCAAGTAACAAAAGAGGTACCTCGCAAAGTTCTTCGTTATATTCCCATAATTCCATGTTTCCAACGACTATTCAGGTGCCAAATTATAGCACCGTTTATGTATTACCATGCAAAGAACAAAAGTGAAGATGATGTTCTTCAAATGCCTGCAAATGGTTCTGCATTGAATAACATCAAAGAAAAATGGCCAATTTTTAAATATGAACCTCATAATGTTAGACTTTCACTGGCAGTTGATGGTTTCAATCCATTTGGTGAGATTTGTTCTACTTACTCAGTGTGGCCTGTTTTCATCATAAACAATAACCTACCTCCTTGGATGATGATAAAGAGAGAGCACACAATGTTGGCAATGATTATTCTAGGTATGTTTTTGAAAGTAATTATATTATTTCATTAATTTCTTTGTTTAATTGTTGCATGATAACACCTTTTATATATTGGGACACATAACTAAATAGCAATATTGTATGTTGAATGATCAATTAAGTAAGTACCAAGTTAAAGATATGAATGTATATATTGAGCCTTTTATCGATGAGTTATTGAAGTTATGGGTTGGAATCACTATGTATGACATCTCCAGACCAATAGGGAAGAAAAATGTTAGTTCCATGGAATACTTGCATGGACAATTCATGACGCTCCCGAGTTAACAAATTTTTGTGGTATGTAACTTTTTGTTGCACGTCATTAAAATTATATGTTTTTAAGGTAAATAACATGCATTTTTTTTTAAATTAATAATCTTTTGATGCTATAACATTAATAAATATATCTTGCAGGTCTTCAAACAAAGGGAAAATTTGCATGTCCAGTATGTGGTCCTAGGATAAAATCTTGTCGTTCAAGAAGTTTAGCAAAGGAGGTGTTTCATGAGTACATGCACTTCCTCCCTAAGAACCATAGGTATTGAAATACCGATAAAAAAGTTCAATGGTAAAGAAGAGAATGGAAATAAGCCACGAAGAATGACACTTCACCTATGGAAGTTGGAATATAACAGAAATCATCGAGGTATGAAAATTGTATATGTAGCATATATAAACATGTAATATTATGATTTTTATATTTTTACTGAATTTTCTCTACCATGGGTGTCATGAATGATTGTTAATGTTTTTTCGTTTATGTTTAATGAATGTCTTTAAGGCATGAATGGGATTCCACGAGGAATGAATATGTATCCCATACAATTCAGTAGGTTTCCTTACTACGAGCACCTACAAATAGCTCATTTGTTTGATACAATGCATATCGGGAAGAATGTAACACAAATGATATGGCGGATATTAGATGGAAGGTCTGACAAAGATAAAATTGGAAAAATATGTAGTGACATTGCAGAAGCCAATCATGCATTTCAAAGTGTAATTATTTCCAATGTCGGAGATGGGGACCAAAAATTAGTTTTCCATGGTTATTGACAGAGCAACAAATCAATTCTATAAAAGAGGTAATTCAGAAAATAAGGTTTCTGATGGGGTTTTCATCGAACATACAAAATATCTTAACCAAAAAAGGTGATTTTGGCGGTGTTAAAACTCATGAATGGAATACATTCATTAAGATAATTATTTAAGTATATAATTTCCATTTAGTACATATTTTTAGTAATTTTTCTCTCCTATTTGAAAACATTACATAATGATTTTCTTTTTGCTACAGTACATTCTACCTTTATCTCTCCCAGATAGCTTTGATGACAACATAAAACAAGTTATATATGATATTGGTAAATACATGAGGTAAGTAACAATTTATATGCATGAAAATGTTTGTTCTCTTTGTTGCACAGCTTATTGACATATTGTGTTTTACAGCTTGGAACTTTATTATATATGCATCAATCTTGTTGATCACTATTTTTTTCTTGCATCCTTTGTAGGTGGCTTTCATCTAAATAAATCAATAAAGAAGATATTAGGTATTGGAAGAGAGAAATTCCTCATCTAATGTGCGAAATACAGAAGTATCTACCTCCATCATTTTTCAATGCACAAGAACACTACCTCATACACCAAGTTCAGGAGAGTGAATTGTGTGGACCTGTAAACTCAAGGTCAATGTGGATGGTGGAAAGGCATATGAAGTCATTGAAGGATTTTGTTAGACAAAAAGCACGTCATGGGGGTTTTGTGGTGAAGGGCTATATGCTATATCAATCCATGGTGTACATTAGTCAGTATCTTCCAAATTTAGCAAAAAATATCAATCTACCTCACATTTGGCATGTCAACTCCATCAACAAATTTGAAGGGGAGGTCTTGTTGGGGAAAGGTAGAACGAGGAAAGTGAAAGGTAATTGAACGATGTAGATGTAATGTATTATACAATTAATTTTTCAATTTCATATATATAATACTCGTGTATTTTTTATTATTCCATTAGTATTTTAAGGTAAGCTAATTAATTGCCTTTAATGATAGCTAATTTACAATTATTAATTGTTATTTTTTCATATAGTTGGTCGCGTGTGGGATGCACTACATTTATACATTGCAAAATTCTATGGTACCTTATCATGGGAAGGGGTTAGTAAAATTATTAAAACGATGCATCGTTATCGAGAAGAATATCTTGGTGAACTTACGCAAAGGGAAATTGATTTAGCATGTGGTTTAAAAGATAAAAAGGAAAGTAAATTTACCCTGCTCATTTTTTTAGTTGTTTCCCATTATATCAATGTAATTATTTCATTTTTTTCTTCTTATATATTTCTTTACCGAGATGGGAATGATGCAGTTGATACACCACAAGGATATGTGGTGCAATGGTCGTAAATTTTGCATCAAAAGTTTGGATGACAAGAAGAAAACATTTGATTGTGGGATAACTGCAGTTTTTCAAGTCACTAATGTTTCCTCTAGAAGTGACAGACATCCAGAAGTATCTAAAAATAGGTACAATGGTTATTTGGAAGATATAATTGAGTGTGACTTTAATTCCTTTAAAATAGTTCTTTTTTAGGTCAAATCGTATAGGATAAGAATGAATGAACGTGATCCCGAAAGAACTGTTATTGAGCATGCCAATGGATTTACCATGGTTAATACAAGGGCACTTGAAATAGGTACAGAGCCTTATGTTCTTCCAAGTCAATGTGACCAGGTATTTTACTTAGAGGTTCCAGGTAAAGCGGGTTCGTCATACATTGTTAGATATGATCCAAGAGGAAGATCGCTCAAGTATAATGCAGAGGAAGAAGACAATTTTGGAGAAGAAGGTGATGCAAATCAGGAGCAGTTTGTCGTTAACATAGATGTGTCAGATGAATAATATGATCAAGAATTTGATCATCCAAATGATGTAGCAGATAATGATCTAGTCATTGATTATATTGATGATGAATATATAACCAAAAATGAGGTTGATGATGATGTTGATATGATTGATCCTTTAAATGATAGAAATTTTGAACCATATGAGGATAAAGATGTTGAGTCAGATGAAGAAGAATATCAATGACATTGTAGCAATGTTGGAATCTAGGAGGTATGTGAGTACATCTTTTTGCATAATGTATTATGTATAAATTATTTAGTTATGTCAATTTTTATTTAGTATGTTACATCATCGTCATCATCATCATCCTCATCCCCATCATCATCATCATCATCATCATCATCACCATCATCGTCACTATCATCGTCATCGTCATCATCATCATCGACGTAGTCATCATAAACATCATCGACATTTTCATCATCATTGACGTTGTATTCATCATCATCATCTCCATCATCATCATCATCATCATCATATTCATCATCATCATCATTTTTGTCGTCATCACCATCATCATTATCGACGTCATCATCATCACCATCATCATCATCATCATCTCCATCATCATCATCTTCTTCATCATCATCGTCTTCATCATCATCATCATCATCATCATCATCATCATCATCATCATCATATTCATCATCATCATCATCATCTTCATGATCATCATCTTCATCATATTCACCATCATCGTTGTCGTCGTCATCACCATCATCTTCATCGACATCATCATCATCATCATCATCATCATCATCATCATCATCATCATCTTCATCATCATCGGTGTTGTCGTCATCACCATCAACTTCATCGTCTTCATCATCATCATCATCTTCATCATCATCATCATCATCACCGTTGTCGTCATAATCACCATCATCATCATAGACATCATCATCTTCATCATCATCATCATCATCTTCATCGTTATCGTCTTCACCATCATCATCATCTTCATCATCATCATCATCATCATCATCTTCATATTCATCGTCATCTTCATCATCATCATCATCTTTGTCATAATCGTCTTCATCATCTTCATCATCATCATCATCGTTGTCGTCATCATTATGATAATCTGCAGGGATCTAGCAACTGTAACAAACTCACAATCTAACTCTCAAGATTATTTGCAAAGAAGAAGAAGCATGCATTCAATAATCACTCAGAAACATAGAATAATGGACAATGTCAATATCATACAATGAATAATGAATGTAGAGAATGAGTTATAATAATCAATGATGAGGCATCATATAGGATTCGAATTAGCCAAGTAGGGAATTTGAATCTGAGCTCAGAGTCCAACATGAATAACTATGGAGACATCATCCAGTCAGCACTATCAGTCATAAATGGTAAGAGTCAGTCAAGTGTGACCAACTGAGTCTAACAGAACTATCTATCCATAAATCAAGGAATGGAGACTCCAAGGTGGGTGCATGAGGTTGTCTAACTCAAAGTCTAGCTTGGATAACAATGGAGACATCATCCAGTCAATAGTATCAGTCATAAATGGTAATAGTTAGTCAAGTGTGTCTAACTGAGTCTAACGGAACCATCTAGGCATAAATCATGGAATGGAGACTCCAAGGGGGGCGCATGAGGCTGTCAAATAGTCAAGTGGAACTCCAGAACTAGCTAACTAGAAGCTACAAGCAGTCAGCATGAGCAATCAGTGGAAGAACTACTCAATCAATGCACTAACTGAATGATAACTCCTGGTAAGTGAGATAAGGTGCCCTAACTGAGTGATAACTGAAGGTAGGTGAGTAAAGACAATCTAACTGATAGTGGTAGGTGAGAAAGGCGCACTTTCCATGCAAAATAGTCAAGAAGGGCGCATTAGGTAAACAGGCTCTGGAGAGCTATAAGCAAGCTCTAGGTGCTAGGCAGACAACCATGATGATGACTAGATGCATGCAGTGGCATGCAAAGCATGCAGATTTGCATGCAGGCATGCAAAATACAAAAATGATGGCGTGAATATTCCAACAGTCTGTTTGGTAGAATTTTTCCCTACGGATAAGTCAAAATTCTCTTAACTTTAAAGTAGATTCCCAACTAACTCTAAAGCAAGAAACAAGACAAAACAAATGATGCCTTGAAATTCCTGAACTAACTTTCACAACAAGATTATATGCATTCAGAAACGATGAGAGATATGACACACCTTTCAATCTGACGTTTGTCCCGCTTTTAGCTCTTGATCCAAAGCTCCAATGTAGAACCTGTTGAGATCAACCAAAGAACAAACATACAAGCTTCCAAATACCTTGAAGTAAAGATTAGATTCAAATCTATATTAGATACATTCCATGTTAAAGACTTGCACAATACACATGAAATGGGGAAAACAAGACAAGTTATCTTTACTACAAACTTGAAGAATACTTACAAAGGTTGCTTGATGTCCAAGCCAATCCTCTAGCTCCAAGTGCTTCCTCCTCTAGCTATCTCCACAAGGCTGCAAGATCATAAGTTTGATGCTACCAAGAGTCCTCCCCCTTTCCCATGGAATGCCTCTCCTTTATAGTGTATGGTAGGGTTAACCAACAAGAGAGATGGGTGGATCTAGGGAGAGATAAGTGGATCAAGGTTTCTAATCACAGAAAATGAGTTGAGATCGAATCAGGGATCCCAATCCTCCAATATCTCTCGAAAATCCAAAATCCCAAAAGCCATGGAAAAAAGACTATAAAAAGAGTACCGCTCCCAGTGATCGGAGCATAACGCGGTAGTACCGCGTGTTTGGGACAAAGCATAGCGCGGTAGTGTGGACTACCGCGCACCTATAAATGAGCAAGGCGCGGTAGTGTGGGTAAATAAAGTCTCAGCTGGGTGAAAACTTGTCAAGGTAAGTTTACTTTCAAGGTTCACTCATCATATTTCTCTTCTGAGTGGTTTAAAGTAGTAGGGGAAGTGTCGTCAGCTCTTTTTGTGGTAGAGATGTGAGACTGTAGAATATAGAGGTATAACAGATGCCCCCTAATGTGTGAGGTTAGAAGGAACTGATGGCCGAAAGACTTTACGAATATAGTGTGCAGAGATAGCATCGAGGAGAGCGGCAAGGAGCTGAAACATAAACAAAGTGTTAGATATACCACCGAGGCGGGCATCCCCATGCTCAGAAACAAATGACTCAAAGCATGGCTGCCGACCAATACATTGCAGATCCATGGGTACTGAGATGATATAGACTGTGGACAGATCATGGCTACTATGAACAAGCGTAGATCCATGAGACAGTAATGACATAGCCACGACCAATACAATAAGTGGATCTGTGTGACAATACAAGGACATCTCCATCGTAAACTGGACGCAATCAAGATACAGAGGTGCACCCAGGGTCTTCTACCCGATCGCAAAAGATACGAATCTAGCCATGTGATTACAAAGTGTTGAAGTCGAACATGGTAGAAACCATTTGATTACTGGTCAATGATGTGAACCGTTAACAAATGTGAGGGAAATCACCAATGATGAGGATGATCCCCAAGGTATCTGAAGTACATCTCAACGAAATGCGAATAGATGAGTTGATGTCGAGCATTCGAGAGATTGTTTGATCAGAGGTCAATGATGTAAACCTACTGTCGAACACGAGGAAACCTACCATTGAGGCATGCAGGTACCAAGGTACTAATGGTTGATTCCTAAGTCCAATTCTTGGATAGTGATTTGGTGTTGACAGGAATAGACTCGTCGAAGGTGGGCCATAATGATTCCCACATCATCGACACGAAATTGGCACGAACGATAAGATGATGAAACAACGGAGTATGTACTGACACAGCGGAGGCCTGACACAATGAACGACTCTGAACAATGCAACCCTTTGAACATATAAC
Source organism: Larix kaempferi (assembly GCA_027924585.1). NCBI lineage: Eukaryota > Viridiplantae > Streptophyta > Pinopsida > Pinales > Pinaceae > Larix > Larix kaempferi. The sequence continues at coordinate 6,135,920 of BSBM01000454.1, read as the reverse complement.
GACATGAAACAGGACTTGGCAGCGGGGATTATTGATAACAGAGGATAGACACCGGATGAGTAGGCTCGTGGCCAGGGAGACGACTCAGGATGATGACCATAACTCAGTGAAAAATGGATACCCAATATAGACAAGAGACAGACACATGTCATGTTCAAAGGTAATGACTGACAAGCTGCCAAAAATAAACTTGACTTGTTCCCCATATTCCCCCGACATGATAGACAAGTACCTCTTTGTTGTTTTTCGAGCTTGAAGAGGATAACAGATGCACGGTGTAGCTCATCTCATAGATGAGTCCAATCTCACATTTTTTACGAACCTGAGAAAGGAGGGGTTCGTCCCAAAGTGGGTCCTTCGATGTTAAATTTTAACGAGCCCAAGGAAGGAAAGCTCGGTAGTTTTTCATATTTAGAGAGCCTGAAAAACTTTAAAGGAAGCTCCGCAATGTACTTTTTCGTAAGTTTAGTCCCTCGATCCCGAAAAAGTGTAAAACAATTCCCGAGAGAACTCTCCCAGTCAAGATTGACTGAGGTATACCTTTCTCGTAAATAGTCTAGACGGGCCGAAAAAGGGGTAACCTATCACCGAATAGACGACCTTTCAAATACTTTTACAAGTGTGAAAGAGTCAAGATCACTTGGCAATCTTTTCAATTTTAAGGAGTCTGAAAAGAGCTTAACTATGGACTCCAATGGTTTTTTTCGTAATTTTTAATTATTCTGGTCCGAAAAAAGAATAAAATACAACCAGGATAATACTTTCCTCATCGTTTAACGAGTATGAGTAAAGCTGACCGAACTCGACACTATTTACTTGGGTTTGACAAGCACGAGATGAGTGTGAAAAGCGCTTGGAATCTTTTTCAAGTTTTAATCCAGAGCACGAAAAAGATAAAGTGGGCTCAAAATGAAGGTCAATCAATGAATAAACACCAGTGTGAATATATCACTTTTTACGGGAGATCCTGTCAACAAAGTGCTCATGAAACCAGATATTAGTAATGTGAAATGGGCTTTATTTTAACCATTTAAAATAATAATTAAAAAATAGGTGAAAATGCTATATAAAGAATAGGTAAAAGGAGAAAGTTACCATTTCACTTTGTGTTTTTACCCAAAGAGGAGATTTTACCCACTTAAGGAGCAAAACTTCAAGGATCCATATCGGGAGTTTCAGGGCATCGTTTCAACAACTGTCTGCGCCAGGTAAGAGCTCTCAAGCTCCTCTTTCATTTTGTGTAGGAATCATTTGCTTTCAGTAAGAAAAATCGATTTTTTGGGCAAGCCCTATTGGGCAAAAATCGCCCCTCACAGTACCGCGTGGGGCCCATATCAGGAAATGCAGTATTGTTCGACAGTACCGCGCGGTAGCTTTAAACCTAAACGCGGTACTGTGCAGTACCGCGCGGCAAGTTTTTCCCCAAGCGCGATGAAGGCGAATTTTAAGATGAAAAAATCAAATTTTCTCAAAATTTTTGCTAAAACTAAGTTGTTAAATGATTACTAAATGTTTTCCTTGACCTTTTGTAGGAGTTTGCAATTTGTTTGGGTCAAAATGGTCCATTGGAAAGAAAGAGAACATGAAGCGGGTGATTTGGCGGCCGAAAATTACCTACCTACCGTGACTGCATTACGGGAGTGTGGTTTGTTGAAGTTCTTTAAGACCAAAGGCATTCGTCAGCAAGCCAAACTTCTTACCCATCTTATCCAATTGTGGGACCCTGACATTCAAGCTTTCCGAGTGGGAGAGCATGTTCTCGAAATTCAACTCGAGGATATTTATTTCCTCACGGGCCTCTCGAAAAGAGGGGCCCAGGTGAACTTTACTGGATACACAGCCTCAGATACGAGCACAAATGATCTGATTGCTCGGTATTGCCGTCAGGGTTCGAGTAAGAAAAGCGGCAAAGTGGTCATAAAAGATGTTATAGAACTCCCTTTAAAAACCATACTGTTCACCATCACACGTGCAGCAGGGAGTGTGGGTCCGCATCAGGCATCCTGTACACAAATGAATCTTGCAGCAGAGTGTATGGAGGGAACAGTATTTAACTGGTGTGAGGCGGTGTTGGTCAATCTTAAAGAACAAGTGCACAAGTGTAGGGTTGGAGAGAACTCCCAATTTGGTTATGGGAGTATCCTAGTCACCTTCTTTCTGGTGAGGGTGCCATTGCTGCGTCCACAGATATCTATGCCCCGCTGTCCACCTACCAAGCCATGGATGGCTCGATGGAGTGATTATGCAGGGCATCTTGGGGGACCTCAGTGCTTGGCGTTTGGTGAGGATTTCTTCTCCTGGGTCAAGGAGCAGATAGTCATGATTGATGACTACCCCTATGTAGGGGTGGACTTCCACGAGGATATCGACTTGGCACTGCCAGAGGATGAAGATTGGGACAACTCAGGTATGACCTTCATGGATATGTATTTTTTCCATTTTGAATATATAATTTTTATTGCTTTTTTAGAATGTGTAAAATACTTCTAATGTATGTTCGCATGCATGTCGCAGATCGTGGACCACAGAGACCAGCTGGGTATTCGCCCTTACGTCGCGGTGGTGTTGATTGCCAAGTTGTTCCTGACGAGGAGGAGGACGAAGACGAAGTAGGAGACATTCGGGACATAGAGAGGAACTTACAGGGGTTGACTCATGGTATCCCTGCTATGAGGATGGATGACGTCCCTTTACATCTCCAGTGGCATACTATAGGTGTGCCTAGTCGTATTGGTCGACTTCTTCGTAGGGTGGCTCGAGCTGTAGTATGTTACCACCAGCAGTGGGAGGAGTCTGACGAGGGACATGATAGATCTCCCAGATCTCCATAGATGGTCTTTTTTGTCTTTTGCGGCATGTATACGATATGTAGGCTTTGAGAGCCAAATTTTAGTATGGGATTTGGTCCCAAATTTTGTCTTTGACACAAACTTTATGTATTTTGGAAAAAACACTTTTATATACAGTGATATGGACCTATTTTCATGATCTATCTATTTACAATGACTTGTGCATTTTATCCTTTATGATGTGTTTATGTATGGGCAAGATGCCAATCCAAAATGTAATTAGCTAATGAATCAGCTATACAATTGAATTCTCTCAGTATGTGTTGATATGTAATGAAATTAAATGACTGTTCCAAGAGGCGTACTCTCCAAAATAAACGAAGTAGTATAGTATCGCGAACTGTGTAAACACGGTTTAGATGAGAAACCACGAGTTGGGAGTCTAAAAAGACTGATATGAAGTCAATTCTGAGTGAAGCAACCTCCGTCAAGAGACCAATGACTGCATGGTACTCCGCGATATTGTTGGTTGTAGGACCTAAACAATTGGCTCCTGAAGAAATCAACTCGCCAGTGGGGGAATAGATTACCCATGCTGCGGAAGCGAGATTCCGGGTATGTCGGCTTGCACCGTCGGCGAATCCGAAGTAGGCAGACATCTGCGCATAAAATCATGAGTCAAAGTAAGAGTGGATACATGAGTTCCATGCGCACACCAAAAAATGAGAAAAAGCAAACTAAGTACATTATGTACAACAAGTAACCCGCATAGGGAAACCTTACGCATAGAAGCGTTTGAGGTATAGCCCATTGTGGGGCCGTTCCAATGGCGTACCATCGCAATCGATTAGTTCATAGGCTCCTTTTTTCAAAACACATTTTACAACAAAGGGGCCGTACCACATAGATTCAAGTTTTCCTTTTCCAAGCTTATCATGCATTTGATCATATGTAAGTACGAGATCACCTTCATTGAAGATCCGAGGTTGAACGGATTTGTCATATTGAGATTTGACGCATTTTTTGTGAGCTTCATTAGCTAAAGCAGCGTCGCGGCGGGTTTCATCTGGCTTAGCTAGGTATAGAAACCGTTCCTCTTCGGAAGTGGTGTGTGGAAGTATCTCTATGGCTATCTTAAGTGATGGAATTTCACATTCAATCGGCAAAATGGCTTCTAGGCCATACACCAGTTGGAATGGTGTAAACCCAGTAGCACTTTTCACTGAGGTTCGGTATGCCCATAATGCTGAGAATAGAGTTGAGTGCCAATTGGATTTCTGTGTACCCACAATACGCTGAATCATTCATTTCAGGACTTTGTTAATGGCTTCAACTTGGCCATTAGCTTGTGGGTAATACGGGGTTGAGTTTTCATGGCGAAAACCCAGCTTGGCACTTAGTTCTTCGATCATATGGTTCCTGAAATGGGAGCCATGATCGGTCACAATGGACTGTGGGACATCGAATCTAGCTATAATATGGTTGAATATGAATTGTGCTGCTATTTTTCCGTCCTCAGCATACGTAGGCATCGCTTCAGCCCATTTTGTAAAATAGTCGACAGCTACTATGACATAGCTATGCCCCCCAGCTGAAGTGGGATTATAGTGCATGAAATCTATGCCCCATTTGGAAAAAGGGCCGATGGCAACAACAGGATGGAGTGGAGCAGGATGCGAGCGTATTATGCTATGAAAGAATTGACATGGCGGACACTTCTTGACTGTTTCAATGCAGTCTTTGAAAATTGAGGGCCAGAAGTATCCTGCTCGCAGTATTTTCTGGGTCGTAGCCATCCCAGAGAGATGACCACCACATGCTCCAGCGTGGCAGTCATTAAGAACACATTCCGCCTCATCTAAGGTCAAACAGCATCGAAGAACGATGTCGACACCACGTCGATAAAGAGTATCGTTGACTATGAGGTAGTATTTTGCGTGGTGTCGGATGCGTCGTCGTTCATCGCGAGTGAGGTCTGGGTGGAAGCGTTGGGTTTGGAGATATAATAGAATATCCCCATACCATGGATCAGACATGCTAATGAGGAACAATGATTCATCAGGATTAGAATCGATGGGCTTGGATTGCTCAGTAGCACGGGGCAAGTTACAAATCAACTCCGCGAAGACCAAAGACTTCTTGGACTTATCCTTGACAAACTCCAAGTCAAACTCTTGAAGGATGACAATCCAACGAGAGTATTTGCCCCCAAGCACTTGGCGCGTAAGGATATAATACATTGGATTGAAGTCGTCTATAACAGTGGTCCGGCGGAGTAAGATGTAGTGACGAAACCTCTAGACAGCAAATACTGTTGCCAGAGCCAGTTTTTCAACATGTGAATAACGAGTTTCGGAGTCGAGAAGACTCTTACTAAGATAGTATACCACATGTTCTATGCCGTTTTGGTCTTCCTAGACTAGCACCATACCGATGGTGGAAGTCGAGGCTGCCTGATAAAGAATGTAGTCCCATGTGTAATCGGGGGGTTGGATCACAGGATCTTTGGTTAAGGCTGCCTTTAGATTGTCAAAGGAGCATTGGGCTTCGTCATCCCAGATAAAGGGAACATTGTTCTTGAGAAGCCGCATGTAGCCTTTTGTTATCTCGGATAGATTACAGATGAAATGGCGTAGAAATTTTGCATGCCCTTGCAAACATTGAAGTTCTAGAATGTTGATGGGTGAAGGCAGGACTAAGATAGCTGCGACCTTTGCAGGATCTAAACATATCTTGCTTTTGGAGACTATGAAGCCCAACAGTTTTCCGGCTTCTACACAGAAGACGCACTTATGCGGGTTCAAACGTATATTATAGCGAGGGCACCTTTCGAAAATGGCACTTAAGTGGTCTGGATGGTCTTCCCGGGTCCGAGAGTGAGCGGGAAGGTCATCAAGATATGGTTCTACAATATGTTTGATGTCGTGAAATGCGTATGGCATCGCCCGTTGGAAAGTTTCCTCGGCATTTTTAAGGCCAAAAGGTAACTTTCGATATGCAAAAATCCCCCAAGGGCAGATAAAGGCCGTTTTGTGCTGGTCGGCTGGGAGGATATCGATCTGATTATAGCCAGAAAAGCCATCCATGAATGAAAAGATGACACTTCTGGCACAGTTATCGATGATATGGTCGATGAACGGAGTTGGGTAGTTGTCCTTTGGACAAGCTTTGTTCAAATCACGGTAATCAACACAGACTCTAATTGTTCCTTGTTTCTTGGCTACGGGAACGATGTTGGATACCCATTCTGTCAATGGGACAGGATAGATAAAATCAGCACGCAAAAGCTTTTCAACTTCTGCTTTAATAGCGGCTGCCTTACGAGGATGGACGGGTCGAAGCTTTTGCCGAACAGGTCGGGTGCCAGGGAAAGTTGGAATTTCGTGGACCACGATCGAGGAGTCAATTCCTGGCATTTCTTCATAACTCCAAGCAAAAACATCGCGGAAAGTTTTGAAGTAGGCACTATAGAACTCCATTTCGAGGGGAGTACATGTTTTGTCGATATGAATGTTTTCCACGATACCAGGCTTCACTGAAATATCGATGGGAGTGGTTTCCATAAAATTAGCCAAGTTTCCTTCGGAAAATACCTCATCGAGGGAAGTGGGGAACTTGGTTTGAACCATTCCAAGTGAAGTACTAGGTTTTAAATCAGGCTCAAGTGGCTGAATGGTGGGGAATGAAGATCGATGATGAAAATCTCCCCATGGTGGCTCATCACCGCACATAACCTCCATAATTGATTCGTCAGTAGGAAAAATCAAATTGAGAGGATCGAAAAGTGGTGGGTATGGATGAGTCTCAGCCGAGAGCTGTGCCAAGAAATGATGAGTAGGACAGTCGACCCAATCGGTGGCTGATTGGATCGCTTCATAAGCTGTGAGGTTTCTGTTCAGAGGCATAGAGTTTCCATAGTCTTCAACCTGAGTAGGACTCGGAATCACCCATGAATCATTGGACGGGGTGACACTCGATGAAATCATGTTAACTGGTTGAACATGGGTTCCCAGCTCTGGAAAAACTCCGATGAGGGAGGAATCCTTCATGAGACCAACACCTATGTCTTGGAACCGGTACCGAGGTTGATCCAATAATGGAACGGTGTTGGCGGAGTTCAGATGGGAGTCTGGGATGCAGTAATCAAGTTGATCAATAATGACAATTTTCCCTTCATGAGGAAATTGCACGATCCGAAAGACAGTAGATGCGATGGAGGTCATGGCATAAAACCAGTTCCGTCCAAGTAGGAGATTGTAATCCAATGGTGCATCTATGACTTCAATGTGTACGGATACTGTTTTTCCCCCCAGTTCAACACCAATTGAGGGAATGATTCCATAAGGTTGAAAACCGTGTCCATCAAACGCCCTGAGAGTAGTGGGAGAAGTCGTAACTTTGGGTGAGCCTAAAGCTCTCCAGCAATTCAAAGACATAATCGACGTGGAAGCACCTTCATCTAACACAGTGTGATGGATGATATTTCCACAGATTTTTATGTGAACCTGGAAGGCTAACTGGTGAGAAAGCCTAGGTTTGGCGTGTTCCAAGTTAAACATGATAGAGTTTGAAGTATCTGGGTCCATTTCCCCCAGTGCTGAAAGTAGGGTTCTACGCTGTGTGGGGCAGTGTTGGAGAACCTCGAGAGTCGACATGGCGCAAGGTGCTTGAGCTAGATCCTCAACAATATTGTAATTTTGGGTGGCTCGAGCATTGGGATTATATGTCGCCTTTCGTATGGTGCCCTTGGGTGGGCGTAGCACTGTATCCGTAAGTGGTCTCTCAATATGGAGATGGCCGGTAGGGGGGGGAATAGGAATTGGATCTTCAACAGGAGATTTGCCTTTGGCTATCTCGGGTTGTTTGTTTGAACTTGGAGGGTTTTCGTATGTCTTTGAATGAGTGGTGATATGAACCTCTTCATTACTCGTCATTAGGATTTCATGGTTTCTGGACGTCTCTCCGCGGGTGGGATTGGTCGGGTTGCCCCCTTGTGGGTTTTCTTGGGCAACCATCTGTTGTTGCTGTTGAGGGAAAGGATCAATTAACACTGCCGGGTGAGAGGATCCTTTAACAAATGTGTTGACTTCATCCTTGTAGGGACAGTCACGCGTGTAATGATCATCTTGACAAATTAGGCAGGGAAACTTAGCCTTTCGACGTGGTTTCTGGTCATTCTGGGTGGGTTGTGGCTTAGGGTTCTCCTGCTGGTTTTCTTGGGTTTACCACGATTGTTTTTCTTCTTTCCCCCGAATGGTTGTGACGTAGATTGCACTGCATTCACTTCGGAGGAAATAGGAGGAGACATAGTATTTTTTGAAGCAGCCTGGGGTAGAGCGGGGGAAGCAGAAGCTTGTTGTCCTGTCGAGTTGGTAATAGGATGGGCCTTGACTGAACTGACAATACCATCAATGGGAGGTTCAATGGTAGGCTTCGTTGGATCAGTGTTAACGCGAGCGACATGAGGAAGAAGTTCATGTAAAGTACCGGATTGAGTGTATACCGAATCCATGTACTGGGCTGTCGAGATGGCTTGTCTTCTGTAACCGGCCCGTGCATAGCGATATCTCTGGCTATGGGAGGAAAAAAGGATTTTGTGAACCAATCAGCGAGTATTTGATCTGGAATGGGTGCCTTAATTAACCTACGGCGTCGTCCCCACTCATGGATGTGATCCAAAATGTGTGTGGAAGTGGTTTGACGCAGTGAGGTTAATAGTTCTGTTCCAGTCTCATACCGGATGGGGAGTTGGAAATGAGTCAGAAACTGCATAGCCAAAGTGTTGACATCACGAAAAGAGTGTTGTGGCAGCTCGATGTACCATTTTGTTTGCTATGCCAGTAAGCGTACATTGGAAGAGCCGAAGTCGAATGGAATCATCCATCAAGGAGTTGGATGAACACCAAAGATGGAAGGTCATCACGTGGTTCTTGGGGTCTTCCCCGGGCTTAGCATCGAACTTAGGAATGTCTGATGGAAGTTTGGCTGGGATAGGTGGCTAGTGAGGTTCATGCCATATAGGATCGTTAATAAGCCTCGACAAATCAAGTAAGTCAAGTGTGGCCAAAAAGGGAATTTGACGGTTAGTCTGCGGGTATGAGTAATAACCATGTGGTGCAGAGAAACCTGGAGGGCCCTGCATAGCATACTGCTGCATGTTATACCCATATGTGTTTCCTGGGGGGTACTGCTGGAAGTTCTGTGGGTAGTAAGCCATCTGGTTAACCGGTTGATTGTAAGTAACCGGTTGGTGGGTGTTCTGCTGAGTGGGTATAGTACCCTGGGGTTGCTGAAACCCAGGGATGGTTGCTGCTCCTTGTTGGGGAAAAGTTCCTTGGAATTGTTGTGTTCCAGGAATGTTACCACCGTATTGAGTAAGTGGAGTGTTTCCCATAGCAGGGTTAGGGGGTGGCTGCGATGGTGGTGTCCATGGAATGCTCGTTCCTGCTTGAGGGGCGAGTGGAAATTGAAGGGATGGGTTCCATGGAGTTGTAGTAGCTGAAGGGTAAGGGAAGCCAGAGTTCAAGTTGGGGGGAATCTGAGATTGCCCCCCAGCTTGGTTCCAGTTTCCAAAAAGTGAGTACCCCCCACCCTGTGGGATTTGAGATTCCCAAGAAGGAAGCATACCTGACGGGGGAGGTTGAGAGTGAGGCTCGGTTGGAATGCCGGGATAAGGTTTCCCGCTGCCAGGTGTGTTGTACATACCATACTGAGCAGATGCTGCTGGATGGGAGAGCTGTTGGATGGAACCAATGGGTTATCCGCCAGCAGATGGGTTGGATGGCCCTATAGGAGAAGGTTGTTGACTAGGAACAGGGTTCCCAACAAAAGGTTGTCCTCCAACTAGTTGGGTTGATGACCCTATGGGAGGAGGTTGTTGACTAACAATGGGGTTCCCAACAAAGGGTTGTCCCCCATCTGGTTGGGTTGATGGCCCACCAGGGAGGGTTTGCATGTTGGAGTTAGGGACCACTGCAGTCGGTTGTCCACTTCCTGAGATAGTGTAAATGGTGGCTGAAGGTGATCCTCCGGTCAAAACGAAAGATCCAGCAGTATGACTAGGTGTTCTTCCGCCGCTATCCAAATATGATAGTGTGGATTGGCCAACGACACCAAAAGTACCGATTTGCGGAGGGGGTCGTCCATATCTGACAAGCGAGGACGAAGAAAAAAATGGGTTATCCCTCATAGAATGTGCGCCAAAAATGGGTGATGGCAGCACATGTGGGGAATTTAGTCCAGGGGTATCGGCATCGTCCATAACGTGTTCAATGATAGGAGGACCATTAAAAACTGGGTCCGAGTTCATGTCCTGAAAATGGTTTTGGGGATCAGGCGGGAACCTAGGTATATTAAAGTCCGAAGGTCCTGATCCCTCTGCATAGGAGTGGCAAAACTCTGTGCTAGACGGGATGTTGGGATCCCGATAGTCAAAAGGATGAGTAATGGGGGGATATCTAGATGTTGTCGAGAGCATTTGCTCTGTGTTGTGTCTAAACCGTGCCGATGCTAACGGGGAGTTCTCTAGACTAACCATACTAGACTGGATGGAAGCCATGATTTCATGTCCCGAAGGGAGGTTGGGTAAAGATATAGTACGAGGTACGTTGCTAGAAGAACTGGTTTCCTGCGGATGAACACTGGGTGACGTAGTGACAATAGGCAGAAGCTCCACCTGGGAAGTGATGAAGCCATAATCAGGTTCAAAAGGTGTGTCAGGAAGTTGAGTATCTTCAACAATTTCAATGTACCCGCCTGGGACAGAAATCAAGCCAGCTATGTCATGGTCGGACCCTTCGGTGGTGCCAACAGATCCATCTGTGTCATCGTGAAAAGTGTCTGATGGACGGGAAGTGCTGACATCAGGTAGAAGGATGACCTCTGGTCTAGTACTTTGGGTTGTACTAGGTTCAGCCGCTGTAATGGTGTCCATTGTGGCAGATATATCTGGAATAACAGTGGGTGAAGTGACAGTGGATGTCTCAGATATGCTAGTGGTTGCAGAAGATGCAATAGATTCTGAGACTATGCTGTGAGTAGCAGTTACAGGTGGAACTGAAGATGTTGTACGTATCGGCGGTGGAATGTTGCCTCGACTAGCATCGTGGCCAAGAGGAGCGGGAATGCGTGATGTAGGTGGACCGGAAGTCCATGGCGGTGGTGGTGGTGGAGGGATTTGGCCCTGTATTCTTCGTGATCTCCGTGGTTGTTCTAACATGATGACAGGAAAATGAAAATCGGGGGCAGTTTCGTAACAAAGAACTCAAAAACTCTAATGCAGCCGAGTGTGCAAAAGAGGAGCTAGAAAAAGCAAGGCTCGTAGGCCAAAAAAGCAATCTCTAAAATCTATACTGAGACCGGTGTCTCAATAAGCGAGCTGATACAAAAAATGGCCAAAATGCCAACAAACAGTCCCTAAAAAGAAAAAAAGACCCTCTACCAAGATGAGATAACAAGCAAACTCCTAACTAAAAGCTAGAGACCTCAACAAGCTGTATCCTTCGCAAGGTGATGAAATCCAAGTCAAACAATACAACATGAGAGACCGATATAAGAAGGATATCCCTCTACCGAAAGGGATCCTAGGTAAAAGAGCCCTAGTAGAATAGTCACTAAGCAACCTCGTTCATGACACGTTGGAAAAGGTTTTGGGCACTTCATCCTTCCGAGAAGACAATGATCGATGTTTCCTTAGGGCTAAGTGGAGTGCAACATTCCACAGAGTCCGTCTGGTTCTCAATCTCGCGGCTGTTTAACCCCTGAAAGTTAGAAACAGTCAGGAGGCCCCTCCACAAACTGGCTGTGACCGTGTCAATAAATACTAGAGGATTTTAGTTCCCTAGAAGACAACAACTATGTCTCATATGAAAATGACAAGGGGGAATTATTTTGATGCCTATCCTCGGTGTCCTACCTAACTACCAAATTCTTTTGATTTTCTCAAGTGAGGTTAATGTTGGTTTAATTAGGGAGATTAATTTTAGTGGCTGTCTTACTCAATCAGGTAATGGAAGTGAAACTTGATGGTGTTATGACGACTCAAACCATGCAAATGAGAATGAATAAAAAATAAGCCTTTGTCTTCGATGAAATCTAGCTAAGGAAGAGAGAGAGTTCTTCGATCAAACATGCATGACATTTTTCACAAGCAAAAATCAAAGCAAAAGATTTTTTCTTTTCTTTTTGTAAACAGAGCCAAACTGAAATAAACACTCTTTTTAATGCACTGATTCTACAACTAAGATTCTCCAAATATGAGAATTTCTGTGGCAAATTCAATGGTTCATTTCCTAATGCACAATGATGCTACTAGACTTTTTCAATTCAAACAACAGAATTGTTCTCAAATGATAATTTTTTAATTACTGAAAATGATGAACACAATGTGACTGTAAAAGCTACAGGGTTCAGTAAAAGAGAACAGTGGTGTTGAGTTGGTTGTGGTGAAAAAATCAAGCCAATGCAATCAAACTAGAAAAATGAGCCAATATGTCAAAAATGCCAGTAATTCAAATAAATCAAGCTCACAACAAGGAAATAATCATACCACATAGACTGTAAAATGACCAAGATGATAACACGCAACAACAAACACTACCTAAGGCAGAGAAAGACTCAGGAAACCAAGCAAGGATAAAAAATTTAAAAAATTGCAGACACTACCGCGGGGCAGAATGAGGCTAAAACACGGTACTGCTAAACTACCGCTCTGGTACTAACACAGGAAACGCGGGTACTACCGCGCTGTAATCAGTGCAGCGGGCGCGGTACTGTGGCAAGGTAAGAAAAAAGCGCAAATTGAGAAAAGAAAATGGAGTTTTCAGGGTTGTTGCTAACCCAGGGGACTCAGTGATCATATAGGGAGAAAAAATACAGCGAGGAGGGGTGAATGAAGGTCAAAAAAGACCAAGATTCAAAACTAGTTTGAAGAGCAATAAAAACTCACAATCAAAAGATGGATGACAGTGAACTGAATCAATCAAGCAGAAATCAAAACTAGCGGAGTCGCCATTCTTGTTTGGTAGAATTTTTCCCTACGGATAAGTCAAAATTCTCTTAACTTTAAAGTAGATTCCCAACTAACTCTAAAGCAAGAAACAAGACAAAACAAATGCTACCTTGAAATTCCTGAACTAACTTTCACAACAAGATTATATGCATTCAGAAACGATGAGAGATATGACACACCTTTCAATCTGACGTTTGTCTCGCTTTTAGCTCTTGATCCAAAGCTCCAATGTAGAACCTGTTGAGATCAACCAAAGAACAAACATACAAGCTTCCAAATACCTTGAAGTAAAGATTAGATTCAAATCTAGATTAGATACATTCCATGTTAAAGACTTGTACAATACACATGAAATGGGGAAAACAAGACAAGTTATCTTTATTACAAACTTGAAGAATACTTACAAAGGTTGCTTGATGTCCAAGCCAATCCTCTAGCTCCAAGTGCTTCCTCCTCTAGCTATCTCCACAAGGCTGCAAGATCATAAGTTTGATGCTACCAAGAGTCCTCCCCCTTTCCCATGGAATGCCTCTCCTTTATAGTGTATGGTAGGGTTAACCAACAAGAGAGATGGGTGGATCTAGGGAGAGATAAGTGGATCAAGGTTTCTAATCATAGAAAA